>CM061547.1:258435338-259635338 GCA_030864215.1 Capsicum pubescens | reverse complement strand
GTATCAGAGCCAGGTTCAATAGAGTCCTAGGAAGTTTGAAAGCCGCATCTAGAGAGTCTTATACATGGGTGTGTTACATGCCACATTTATGTGCAGGAGGCTATAAGATGTTTTAGGAAAAATTTACTTTCTTTCAGTATTCATGTCATGCCAGTGAGAATGAACTCAAAATTCAACTCTCAGTCTAATCCATTTCTCCATTTCTTCTACAGAACATGCCTCCCAAAAGAAGAAATGGGAATCAGTCAACCCCTCAGCCCATCCAAGCAGATCCCTTGGATGAACACATTTCTCATGCAGAGTTCAGAGTTGCATTCACCACTCTTGCTAATTCGATTGTTGCTTAGAATGAACGATCAACTGTCGTTCCGGCCAACCAAGTGGCCAATTCAATTGCAGCTAGAATTTGGGACTTCATCCGAATGAATCCTCCATCCCTTTTTAGGTCTAAGTCAGAAGAGGATCCTCAGGAGTTCCTAGACCAGGTTCAAAAGGTTACGGACATCATGGGGATTACTTCTAGTAAGAGTGCTGAGCTAGCTACATCTCAGTTGCAGGATGTTGCTCACACTTGGTTTAAACAGTGGAAGTTAGAGAGGTCAGATAATGCAGGGCCTATTTAGTGGTAGGAGTTTGCTACTGCCTTCTTAGATAGATTCTTTCCCCTAGAGCTGAGAGAAGCTAAGGTGTTAGAATTTATCAACCTCAGGCAAGGTAACATGATGGTGAAAGAGTATTCTCTTAAGTTTACTTAATTAGCCAGACATGCTCCCCATGTAGTGGCAGATAGTAGGGCCCAGATGAGTAAGTTTGTTTCTGGGGTGAATGATAGTGTGGTCAATGAGTGCAGGTCTGCGATGTTGAATAGTGACATGAACATAGCCAGGCTTATGACCTATGCTTAATAGATAGAAGAGCAAAATATTAAGATGAGAGAGAATCAAAATAATAGAGCAAAGATAGGTAGTTTCAACTTTGCTTAGCCTAAATCAAAGGGAGAAAACCATTCTCAGTTCCATCCTAAGTCATCCATTCTAGCTCCTTCTTCAGCTAGTGCTCCAGCTCTTATGTTCAAGTATGGTAATAGAGATAGGGCGCCAGGCTCTAAGTCTTAGGGAAATGTCAACAATGCTCGACTAATCCCCTTTGTCAGACTTGTGGTAAGAACTACAAGGGTACTTGAAGAGCTGGCAGTGATGTCTATTTTGGATGTGTCAGGCCAGGCCACAGTGTCAGAGATTGTCCCTAGTCAGGTTATCAGGGTCAGTAGAATAGTTCCTCAGCCAAGTCTGGTCTCCCAAATCAACAGGGTGCCACTTTCAGTGTTACTGGTGGGAAACGCCTAAATCGACTTTAAGCTCTCCAGTCCCAGCAAGATTAGGAAAATTCTCCTGATGTGGTTACTGGTACATTACAGACCTTTCATGTACATGTTTACGCTTTGCTAGATCTAGGAGCTTCCTTGTCTTTCGTTACTCCCTATATAGCAGTTCATTTCGGAGTCAGTCCAGAAATTTTAGTAGAGCCCTTTTCCGTATCTACCCCAGTGGGTAAAACTATCATAGCCCGATGGGTATACAGGAACTGTCTGGTTATGGTATCTCAGAAAGTTACCTCAGCAGACTTAGTCGAATTGGAAATGACTGATTTTGATGTCATTCTCGGCATAAATTGGCTTCATTCCTGCTATACCATAGTCGACTGCAGAAATAGAATAGTCCCAGTTCCAATTTCCAAATGAACCTATCCTAGAGTGGAAGGGTAGTACTTCAGCTTTTAGAGGTCAGCTTGTTTCCTACCTTCGGACACGAAAAATGATATCTAAGGAATATGTATATCATCTTGTTTGATTTAAGAACACTAGTTTCGAAACTCCCAGTCTTGAATCAGTATCAGTCATGAATGAATATTCAGATGTCTTTCCCAAAGATCTTCCAGGAATTCCTCCCGAAAGGGAAATAGACTTCGGCATTAATCTTTTTCCAGATACTCAGCCTATATCTATTCTGCCATATATAATGGCACAAGTAGAACTCAAAGAACTAAAAAAACAGTTGAAGGATCTGTTAGATAAGGGATTCATCAGGCACAGTGTGTCCTCGTGGGGTGCACCAGTCTTATTCATGCACAAGAAATATGGTTCTCTCAGAATATGCATTGATTACCATCAACTCAACAAAGTCACGGTCAAGAACAAGTATCCACTTCTCCGAATTGATGACTTGTTTGACCAACTTCAGGGTGCCAACTATTTCTCTAAGATAGACCTCATATCTAGCTATCATTAGCTCAGATTCAAGGAATATGACATTCCGAAAACAACTTTCCAAACTCGGTATGGTCACTTCAAATTGCTAGTCATGTCCTTTGGTATTACCAATGCCCCTGCAACTTTCATGGACTTGATGAACCGTGTGTTCAAGCAGTACTTGGATATGTTTTTTATAGTCTCCATAGATGATATTCTTGTCTATTCCCACAGTGAGCATGATCATGCAGACCATCTTAGAATTGTACTTCAAACTCTCAGATCCCATCAGTTGTTACCCAAATTTAGTAAGTGCGAATTTTGGCTAAGGTCAGTAGCATTCCTTGGTCATATCATTTCTGGTGATGGCATTAAAGTAGATCCTCAAAAGACCAAAGCAGTAAGAAACTAGCCCATGCCTGTCTCTCCATCAGATATCAAGAGTTTCTTGGGTTTCGCTAGCTATTATAGACGGTTTGTTATGGGATTTTCTTTTATTGTATCCCCTATGTACAGATTGACCCAGAAGAAAGTCAAGTTTCAGTGGTCAGATCATTGCGAGAAGAGTTTTAAGAGTTGAAGACTCGACTCACCTTTCCTCCAGTTTTAGCTCTTCCAGACGGTTCAGATAGTTTCGTAGTGTATTGTGATGCATCCAGAGTAGGTTTGGGTTGTTTCCTCATGCAATATGTTAAGGTCATAGACTACGCCTCTAGACATCTTAAATCCCATGAGAAGAATTATCCTACTCATGATCTTGAGCTAGCAGCCGTAGTATTTTTCTTAAAGATTTGGAGGCATTATCTATATGGTGTTCATGTAGATGTGTTCGCAGATCATAAAAGCCTTCAATGTCTTTTCTCAGAAATATCTCAATCTTCATCAGAGAAGGTGGTTAGAGCTCTTAAAAGATTATGACATGAGTGTCCTTTATCATCCAGGCACGGCCAATGTAGTGGTCGATGCTCTCAATAGACTTTCTATGGGTAGTGTTGCTCATGTTGAGGAAAGTAAGAAGAAGTTAGCTCCGGAATTCCATTAGTTTGCCATACTAGGTGTGCACTTAGTCGATACAGAAGAGGGTGATATATGGGTTCAGAGTAGTTCATAATCATCTCTAATTTCTGAGGTGAAAGAAAAGCAAGATAGAGATCCCAATCTAGTCAAGTTGATAGAGTCAGTCAAGGATCAGTAGGTTGAGGTTTTTCCCAAGGGGGATATGGTGTATTGCGTTATCAGGGTCATCTGTGTGTTCCCGGTGTAGATGACTTTAGGCTGCGAATTCTTGTAGAAGTGCATGATGTGCACTAATCTATTTATCCAGAGGCCACAAAAATGTACCACAACTTGTGGGAGATCTATTGGTGGAGTAGGATGAAGAGAAATGTGGCAGAGTTTGTGGCTAAGTGCTCTACATGTCAGAAGGTTAAGATAGAGAATCAGAAGCCTAGTGGGTCCATGCAAGAGTTCAATAGTCCTACTTGTAAGTGGGAAGAAGTGAACATGGACTTCGTGATGGGTTTTCTCGTACTCATCATCAACATGATTCAATTTGGGTCATTGTATACAGAATGACCAAATCAGCTCTTTTCCTTCCAGTCCATACCTCTTATTCAACCGAGGATTACGCCAAACTCTACATCAGAGAATTGGTCAGATTGAATGGTGTTCGTAATCTATTATCTCAGACAGAGGTATCTAGTTCACCTCTCATTTCTGGAAAGTATTCTAAAAAGGTCTTGGTACCCAAGTTCATCTCAGTACAACCTTCCATCCTCAGACAGATGGTCAAGAAAAAAGGACCATTTAAACTTTAGAAGATATGCTGCAAGCGTGTGCAATTGATTTCAAGGGTAGTTGGGATGACCACTTGCCTTTGATTGAGTTTGTATACAACAATAGTTATCATTCTAGTATTTGGATGGCTTCATTCAAAGATCTCTATGGTAGGAGATGCATATCTCCAGTTGGTTGGTTTGAATTTAGTGAGGCCTCAGTTATAGGGCCTGACTTAGTATTCCATGCCTTAGAAAAAGTTCAGTTGATCAGAGAAAGACTCTGGCTACTCAGAGCAGACAGAAGTCTTATACAGATGCACGCAGAAAGGATCTCGAGTTTGAGATTGGTGACAATGTTCATCTAAAGATCTCTCCCATGAAGGGAGTGAAGAGATTTGGAGAAAAGGGAAAGCTCAGTCCCTGATATATCGATTCCTTCAAAATTCTCAGTCGCTTTGGCAAAGTAGCTTATGAGCTCAAATTGCCTTCAGATCTAGCCTTAGTTCATCCAGTCTTTCATGTCTCCTTGCTCAAGAAGTGCATGGGTGATCCAGCAGTTGTAGTCCCTATTCAGATCATAGATATTCAGAACAACATCTCTTACAGTCGAAATTCTTGACTATTAGACTCGTAGATTGAGGAACAAAGAAGTTCCTCTAGTCAAAGTTCTTTGGTGGAATCAGTTCTTTAAGGGGTCTACTTGGGAAGCAGAAGCAGAAATGCGTACCAAGTATCCTTACCTCTTCTCTGCTAATTCAGATTCATTCTAAGGTAACAGCTTTCCTTAAGCCTTTCAGTTTCATGTTTAGATTTCAGTTACAACTAGGTGTCCAGTTCATGTTCAGAATTCCATTATAAACTTGGTATCAATTACCATTGCATATTCAATCATATGTTCATGCATCAGATTAGTTATGTGTACATGCATCAGATTAGTTATGTGTTCATGCATCAGACATACATTCTCCTTGTGAGAAACTCAGTTATCAAAAATCTCAGACATGTATTTATGAGTCAGTTCAGTCATGAAATCATGCATCAGATATGCATGCTCAGTATGAATCTCAGAAATTTCAGTCATGTAGTCGTGTTTCTATTGTTCATGTTCAGTATGTACATCAACTTATCGTTTCTCCCATCTCAATCAGTCTCATTCGATGACAAATTTTCCCAATGGGGAGATATTGTAATACCCCATACTTCTACCTAGCTTAAATTCATCCCAAAGATGTCAGAGACTTATTTTAAAGATGAATCCACTTTAATACATATGGTATTTTTAATATTTTCACTTCTTATCATGTTGAAAATTGAATAAGCTTTCGATCGATACCAAATTCACCAAAATCCGACACCCGGGCGAAGGTTAGAGCCATTTTAGTGAGACAGTGTATCACCTGAGCCATCAACGCATCGCGGAGCAGGCCAAAATGGAAATCATCAAAATCTAGTGAGCCTCCACGATTATGGCGCATCACGCCAGGGCTCAAATTCAAAATTGTTCTTTTTCCAGTGTCTCAGCGAGATGTCTCTGCATCGCACCAAACTTCCAGGTCCCACCCAGTATTGCAAAGAAATTTCACCACATCGCGTCGTCAGCCCAGTTCCCAGTGGGAAATTTCCAGTGACACAGCACGATAGCACCGTGTCGCGCCAGCCTGTCAAACTAGAAGATTTTGACAAAAATCAAAAGACGCGTCCAGGGTTAAATGTTTTTTTTCCCATGATTTTAGTTCAGCCTTAAACATGAAATTTAACCCTACATGACCTAACGATATCATTATTCACTCTATTTTTTCCAAATTGAGTTGTTCTGTCTCAAGCTAAGGAACCCTAACTCTCAAATTCAAGGGCCAAATCACAAGAACTCTCCATCAGTCCTTCACAATTCATTAACTCAGGTATACATAGTGTTCATTCATGGACTCTTTTCATCCATGAAGCCCAAGAATCTCTTTTCAAAGTTCAAGTATATAGATTTTTATAAATTTCATTTTGGATTTACTTTTGTTCATGTTGATAAGGTTCAATTGAATTCTAACCCATGTTTAGTAATAAATTTTAAGTGGAATTAATTAGTATAGATGTAGATTCATGTGAACCCATGATTAAACCCTTGAATGGTGAAGTTAGAACTGAATCATGATGTTTACTTATTACTTAATGTTGTTTGCATATACTATCTCACTATGTATTTGATTAAATGCCTATGGGAAGGAAAAACATATTACTAATATGATAATATGAAATCCCCATTCATATACAAGTTCATGCATGTCAAGTGTTTGATGAAATGTCTTAGTCAATGGATTATGGATATGTGTGTATCCATTATTGTGCTTTAGAATTTATTCCATGAATTACTATAAGCTATCGAGTCCTGGAGGTATCTATTACCCAACAATTTAGCTGTGTGCCTAGATCCTTGTCATGTTTTCACTATATCCTCAGTAAATCCATGTTCAGTAGAATTCAGTCAGTCATATGACTCAGGAAAACTCAGTAAACTCAGTAATCCCAGAAATCTCAGTACTTCAGTAATCTCTGTAGTATTTTATCAGTCAACAGAACTCAATGAACTCAGTCCAGTTCAGTTCAGTTAATCATATTCAGTGTCTATTCAGATGGGAGTAGGATTTAGCACCGAGTGAACCCAAGGATGAGGACACACACTAACAGCTGAGGGTGTGATCCTTAGAAGTAATCCTTGCATTCCAGAACTATGTGGCCAGCATAGGTTGAGACATCAATACTAACATATGAGGGTTGATGAGGTGGATAAATACTATCAGATGAGGGTCCAACTGTTCTCTTTTGGGGACACTATTAGATGAGGGTTACCCACAACTTGTCCTTACCAGACTCAGTCTCAGTAATAGAACTCAAATAGCTCTTCAAAATTTTAGGACTGTCAGATATAGTCAACTCAGAATAGTATGAAACTCAGTTAGTTCCATTAGAACCTAGACTATCATATCCGGTTGCTCAGTATCAGTTATATCAGTTATCAGTGACTCATGTTATCAGTAATCAGACTCAGTAGTCAATACCATCACGAATTTAGTCACAACCACTTATTCATGCATGTATTCTCACATTTATGTTATTCAATCAGTTAGCATTGTGTATGCATTTGAACCCTTTGCATTCAGCTTACCTCACTTGCATACCAGTACATTCAAACATACTGACATATTTACGCTATGGTGTCTTATACCATAGGTTTAGAATCATGAGTTCCAGAGCATCAGTAGCATTCATGTTTCAGCAGTCAGAGATAGCAGTGAGTCCTCATTCTTTGAGGACATGATCATTACTTTATTTCTTGATTACTTAGTTTACTTTAGTATTTGGAGTTAGTTGGGGACATGTCCTATCAACTCCTTAGTCAAACAGTTAGAGGCTTTTCAGAATATCATTTCAGACAGTTCATTTTAGTTGTTTTGGGTATTTCATACCCCATCCAGATGTTATGTTATATCAGTTATGTTACAGTTTTTAACCTTACGGCCTTTCAGCCTTTATTTCTATATTTATATAGTATATTATGCAGTATTCAAGTACAGATATCAGTCATGGGTTAGCTTGTGGTCTTTTGGGGTCATGAGCACCGTGTAGCATTTTGGGTACTAGATTTGCAGCGTTACACATACTTTCTCGAGCTGTCTTAGGACCGCACTCTCCATTTCCCAATGAGCATGGTATATGGCCTTTTTAAGCATAGGATCGAGTATGCTGGGAAAGAGAGCGGAAAAAAAATGAATAAAGTTTGGATCAACTACTGTGGCATGCCGGTTTGTTTTGGATTGAATGGATTTTCCATAGTGACGAGCATGAGATGCGATCGTCCAGAATAACCTCTCATTAATTAAACACCCTACAAAGGGTCTAGCAAACACAAGGTAACAAAGGATGGGTTGTTGGGCATTGTTGGATGTAGTAGCTATAAAGTGGCGGTTTTGATGGAAAATCTCGAGGATAAAGACATACTAAAGCAATGCAGGGAGAAATTATGCTTAGTTAGGGAAGTCCATTCTGTTTTATTGGCAAGAGACATTAGAAAAGTCATAGAAGATGATTTGTTGGTGCTTGCTAATGATTTTAACAAATTCAATGACTATCCTTGGGGATATGACAGCTACTACTTGACTGTTGAATATTTACTAACAAAGCTATCCACAGGGATAATCATATTATACGGCTTTCCCTGGGCTTTCATGGTAAAATTGATCACTATTTTTACTCATCCATTAATTTATAATGACTATATACTTATTATGACTTTTTTTGCTTGCTTTATATTTACATTTTTCAGGCTTGGGCATGTGCCATTCCTCCCCTCCGAAAGAAGTTCAAGGATTACCCGAATGAGGTTTCTCACCCAAGGATCCTTAGGTGGTTGGCGGTTGCAAAGAAGGTAAAAAAATATTAAGAAGCAGGACACTGATCTATTTAACCCTTCGGATGATGCAGTACATCTTCTTTCAACTAAAATAATTTTCCTCAAAGAAAGATATTGAAACAGATATTCCATCTATTACGGTAGTGGTTCGTCTGTTGCAACAGATTACCCATCAACTGCATCTGGTGCAACAGATGGGTAATCTGTTATGATGGACGATCCATACTTTGCAACAGATTAACAATTTATTTCTCTGGTTCTTTGAACCCGACTCAATGGATTAACCATCTGATTCAAATTATACAACAGATGTATAATTTGATGCAATATATTGTCAATCAGTTGTGACATACAGATCAACTATTTCAGAAGCTAGATCATCTGTTGTATAAGTTGGTTGTGTTACATCCATGTAACCCAACTGACTGCAAATTATTATTATATGATTTAAATACCTCCTATCTTTTTTTATAAGTTGTGCATCCTTGGATCGTGCCTACCGATGATGAGCTGGGGATGACTTCTTTTCTTACTCTGGGTGTTGTTGATACAAAATAAGACCCAATGGTAGAGTTAATAAAGAAGGAATTGACTGGAGAAACATCCATAAGAAGACTAGTTAAGCAAGGTCTACCTAATGTTTAAGCTCTTCACGACCAACCTCAAATTGAAACAGATCCAGGTGCTTCTTCAGGGGGTGTTGCTGGTGGAGTTGTTTGTGATGGTGGCATCCATCCTACTGCTGCTAGTCGTGATTATGAGCATGCTCAGTAAAAAATAAATACTTTTGAAAACATCCCTTGCACAGGTCACTCTCACCCCTACACCGGTCCCTCCCACCCTTTAGTGGTCCCTCTTACCCCTCCCCACCCTCATGATCTTATTGCAAATACAAAGTGTACAAGGATAGAGAGGATAAAATCCTTAAAAAGCTAGAGGCTATTGCTAAAGCTACCGATAAGTTGAAATACAGGAGGGGTGTCATACCATCCAATGAGGTGAGGAAGCCACGTACTCCTAGAGTGGCGGTTAGGAGAAAGACAAGAAAAATTAGATAAATTCTCTCCGTTATGAAAACAGTAAATACTGCAACTCCTCCCACTCCAAGAGTGGTTGAAGTTCAGGGGTCGCTGAAGAAGGTGGACATATTCATGGCGCTTGTCAAGAAGAAGGAGGAGGAACTGCAACAAATTATGAATGGCAGGAGGAAGGTTCAAAAAGAATACACCATGCATTCATTTCCCGCCAAAGACTTCAAGAATATGACAAATATGCGTGTGTGTTACGAGGAAAATGTAAGTTTACTTTTACTAACCTAGCCTTCCAATCTACTCCACGAATAAGAATCTTTGCAATAGATGTGTAATCTATTGCAAAAGCTTGGTATTCTGTTGCAACATAATACAGATATGTTGTATGAGTTGCGTTGCTGGGTAATCTGTGAACTGATTTAGAGAACCCTCTACATCGGATTCTTTCCGCTGTGTTCTTATTCTTTACAATTACTAACCTATTTAAATTAATTGGCTTCTTATACCATATTATGTTGATGAAATTCTCTGCATCATGAGGGGCAGGCAATTAGCGTACCCAGATGCTTATGATGCTGCCGATAAGATAATGGACCTCAACTTCTATAATAATTTCTAGGATAGGTACGCTGATCTCTATAAGCAAGCTGATTCTGGTAGCTCAGGACTTGATCAGTTAGTTTCTATATTCCAATAGGATGAAGAAGCGATTAAATATGTTAGAGGGAAGAAGCCATATCCACACAGCAAGAGCTAGACCAAGGCAAAGAGAATCCTTGCAGTCATGAATGTGGAAGTCAAATATTTTTTCACTGTTGAGATACTACTCTATAAGGGAAAGATTAAGATTTATGACTGCAACTTAACTGTCTTCAACGAGGACAAGTTTTTAGCCCACATGCAGCCACACTTGAAGTTGTTGCCCAAGTTGTTGACGCACAGTAAGCTGATGGATCATTTGTTGGCTGAAGTCTTGACGAATAAATCATGGAATTTTGAAGGTCAAAATAAGAACATCGAGCTCCAGAGAAATAGAACCGGTGCAGCGTGCATGCCGTACTTGCTTGCATACATTGAGTGTTTGCTGACCGTCACAGAAATGACCGGTATGTGTGACACCATTGTGGGAAAGATACAATGGGTATGGTCTTATGGGATACTAACTAAATGGTTGGAGTCCATGTATAAAGAAGAAAATGTACAAAGACAGGATGAACACGATAATAATTTTTTATTTCAAGCCACCTCACTTTACATGTAGTGGCAATAATTTTTATGTCTGTGGATAGTTAAATTTGTATAATGCAACAGATAGTATATCTGTTGTAACATATATAATACCTATTGTGACAGATTTATTATTTGTTGGAGTAGGTTGGTCGTTTGTTGCATTAATAGATGTTTCCCGGTCTGTCGCAACAAATATCCAATCTATTGCAACATATAATCTATCTGATGCAACTGATAGACAATCTGTTGTAATAAATCAAGAAAATAGGAAGACCTGTTATATAATTTCCAGAAAATGACCTAACTAAATGGTTGGATCCCCTGTATAAAGAAGAATATGTACAAAGATGGAGACAAACACGATAATAATTTTTTATTTCAAGCCACCTCACTTTACATGTAGTGGCAATAATTTATCTGTCTAGCGAAAGTTTAATTTTTATAATGCAACAGATTATATATCTGCTGTAATAGATAGTATATCTGTTGTGTCAGATATAGTATCTATTGTGACAGATTAATTATCAGTTGGAATAGGTTGGTCATCTATTGCATTATGCAGATGTTCCCAGTCTGTCTGTCACAACAGATATACAATTTGTTGCAACATATAATCTATCTGTTAAAACTAATCGATAATCTGTTGGAGCAAATAAAAAAAGTAGAAAGACCTATTATATAATCTCCAGCAGATGACATACGTGTTGCATCTCATGTTGCAACATATGTCTAAATCTGTTTGATAAGATATGTCGTCTGTTGCAACAGATGTATTATCTGTTGTGATATTTGAATCTAGTATTCTATTTCAATTATCATGTTCAAAACTAAGGATTAAATTATATTCATAGACAGCAAAAAATAAATCGAAGCCTTCAGAAATTACATGAAATAAATGAAATGTAAAAAAATCATTATGGGCACAAATGATCTACTCTACAAATAAATCAACAAGTTAAGCCAAGAAGGATAGGTTATTACATTGACGAACTCAAGTTATAAATATCTAATAAATATGGACAAGTTGTTCTTCATCCGGTATTACAGAATTTGGCTTTGGTCGTCGTGGATCTTTAGTGTCTCTTGCATATGGCTTCTGAGCTTTCACTTCTTCGTATTTTCATAAAAGAGCAACATATCTTTTATGGAGTAATCAGGCATCAAGTCCATCATTTGGTACTTGTAATCCATCGCTCAAATACTGGACGTAAGCGGCAATAAAAGGACCGCAATTCCTATATTTTAAGAAAACAAATAATCCATATCTTGCAGTTTATACAAGCGTTGTGAAATTTATGAAATGAAGCTAAATCATGACACTTATACTTACAGGGTACCAATGGTTTGTTGAGAAATTCCTTCAACATATTGTACATCAAATGGATTACCCATTTTATCCTGGTATGTTTCAATCGTCGACCAATCAGTACGAACCTTTTGGTCCAAAAAGTCACTCATATCAAGGTAAGTAGGCAATATTTTGGCCAGCTTTTGTATCTCAGAAAATGGCCTGGAACATCTCCTTCGCGACATCGAGTCATAAACTCGGATGCACCTCTCTTTTAGAACGGCGATATCCAAAACCCAATGGAATTCATCACCATAATTGATTGGGATGTACACTTTATCGACCAAATGCCAAGGTAAGCCATCCGAAATGCTAAAACCTTTGATGATATTGATTAAGCATTATTAATTTCGGGAAACTTTCGATTATTGTTGACAATACCTATTGTAGACATTATTGATGTAAACTTTGTACAAATAATTGTCTGTCGTGTATCTGTATTATTCTTGTGTTTGCAACTTGGACTTCTTTTGGAGGTAGTAAAAAATAAAATCGATGTGCTGAACATATTATTAAATATTTTGGATTACGTGACAAAAAAATTAATACGCAGATGCAATTAAATAAAGTATTAATTAATAGTAATATGTATGACATTTAAATCTCATCATTCCAGCAAGTTTGGGGCTATGGCATCAAATTGAATCAATTTTTTATTTTGGGATGTGCAACAACAAAGTCGAACATATCAAAACCAAGACTCGATTCTTTCACTTTGTAGCGTTTGTCATTTTATTTTCTACATGATGATTTATATGTGTTAATGTTACGTTCTTACAACAAGAATCGTATAAACCAATATCTTTTAAAATTGATTTATGTACCTGCCGGCATGATGCTTTAACAGCCCATCTGCAATCCATACTGAATAGTCGTAGATCAACTGCGTTAGTTTTTTTAGAGCCTCGTCCGAGATGTTGAACCCTTCAAATGGGTAATTCTTTCGTTCTCCTAAACTGACGGGCTCTACTTTTTCTTCTTCTTTGGAAGCAGTTAATGGATTATAAACTGTGATATTATGCTCTTCAGCACTGGCTTCTATCATAAAATCTACCTGAAAAGCCAAAATTGTCAATGCTAATTACAGATATACAACAGATTATCCATCTATAGCAACAGATGAGTCTTATGTTGCAATAGATGGATCATCTGTTGGGATGAATTCGAACAGGTAAATCAGAGCAGTATGATAATTTTGAACAGATGATCCATCTGTTGCAACATAAGACTCATCTATTACAACAGATAATGCATCTGATGCAATAGGTTAGACAACAGTTGCAATAGATGTATATATCTGTTTGATAATTTTTAGCAGATGTATCATCTATTTAAAAAGATATATGCTTGTTTGTTTGTTGAAACAGGTGATGTACATTCACCTTCTTCGGCTCATACTGCTCTCTTGTGGCCCTTGCACACTGAACATAGGTGCAAGGCAAAGATAGAGGCGTTGCAATTTTGATTTTTTCGATGCTTGGTGATGCCTTGGAAGTAGATTTCCTTCTCCTCTTAGCCGCCTTGATCACTAGTGGAGTGTATGGATATTAAATCCTCTTTGATGGAATTACACCCCTCTTAGATGTCATTTTCTTTACAGAAGCAATTAGTGCATTAATAGCATTAATCACTACATTGTGTTTCACCTTGCAGTCTTGATATTTGCATGCAGAATGTTTGCTAGATGTGGCAAAATCTGTACAACCAGTATGATCATAATCATAATGGCTTGTTGTTTCAAAAATGGTAAGAGGAGCATCATTAGACCCAACAGTAGCACCACTACCACTACCACTACGACTACCATCGTCAACAACAACAAGCCCACCCTCTAAAATTATTTTTCTTGTGATGGTTTTTGCTCCAAACAATTCTATTTTTATTCCATCTACGACCTTAGGATCCGGTAAAGTTTGCACAGACCGTAAAGTAAGAAAAAATGGCATCTTTAACTCTCGGTTGGTCAGAACAAGCCACAAATGGACAATCTAAAATAAATCGGTACATATATTAGAATGATGATGATATCATGTAAAATAATCATTAATTAAAATAAAACCTTGATTAGAATTAGACTCACTGATTCCTTGGGGAGATTAAAAAGATCAAGAAATTTTGTATTTTTATCATTTTTGGACGACAACCATCTCAAGATTCTTGGGCAGGAAACTTCTTCCTGGTAGTTCAATTGTTGTCTCAAATAAAGAATGGCTTCAAATGCCCAAGCCTATAACATAACGCCAATAAATCAAAAGCATTATTGAATAAAAAAATGATGAATCATATCATGATAAAAGAAATATTTACCATGAAGGCCCATGGAAATCCATATAAGTTGACTATCTTTGGTGTCAAGGACCATGTAAATCCATATAAGTTGACTATCTTTGGCGTCAACAGAGTCAGCAAATATTGGACAAATATTTTGAAGCTTTCATAACCCCAAGGATAGTTGTTAAATGCCTCAAGATCCTCAGAGAGATTTATTTATCGGGGCTTATGTTGTTGTTAACGTCTCTCTCCGAAAGAATATTATGTACAAACCAAATCAAGTACAATGATTGCTTTTGCTTCTTTGAGAGTCCTTTACCTTTCAACGCTTCTATCAAATTTTTGTTTTTGAAGCTTGGACTAACAATGGACACCAGGTCCTCACGATCACTCGACTTGCCTTTGCCTTTTTGGGATATGTGGGGTGCTTTATTTTGGGTCAGAGTAGGTATAACTTGAGAAGGAGAAAGAGGATAACATTTTAGTCTAGTAACTATGGCAAACTCCTTCCAACCAAAACAAACAGGCATGCCACAGTAATTTATCCACACCTCAACCATCTTGTCTTTGTTTTCATACATAAACCTATGCTTGAGAAGATTGTATACCATTTTTATTTGGAAACGAGCATTGTTGTCCTACGGTAAATCAAGATATTTTCCAAAGCATCTTTCCCTGAAATAAGCATCCAATTTTTGTTCTCGAAGTATTTTTTTGAAGGCGTTGAAAGATTTTCTCATGGCTGACTTAACCAAGAAATCACCAGTTAAATTTTTGGCACCATCACACTGCATTCTTACAGGATAACAATCAATGCAGAAGGTTTTGACCAACTCTTCGGCGGAAGGGCTATTAGCATTTGGATCATCTCTTTTAAGATATTCCTCCTCCCCGTGTTCATTATCTTCTGCTCCTGATTGAGATAATGTTTGTAAACCAAGCTCATAGAGTGGTAGATGTAGTCGAGATGTTGCACTTGTTTCTTTACTTAGACTTGATTCGATTTCTTTTCTTTTTGGAGCCATATTATCTTAAATTAACAGAAACATAAAATAGATTATAATTGATTAATGCATCGTTAAAAGAAGGATAACAGTAAATCTAACATACACAATGATAAAAAATAGTTCCAACAGATAACACATCTGTTGCACCATGTATGTTATCTGTTGCAACATATAACTGACCTTTTGCAATGAATGAGTAAACCATTGGAAATAATAAAAATAAATCTCTAATCTGTCCGACCCGGATGCAACGGATGAGTAAACCATTTGAAACAATAAAAACATATCACTAATCTGTTGCACCAGGTATGTTATCTGATGCAACATATAACCAACCATTGCAACAGATGAGTAAACCGTTGGAAATCATAAAACAGATCACTAATCTGTTGCTCCAGGTATTTTATCTGATACAACATCTAACCAACCTATTACAATAGATGAGTAAACTATTGGAAATCATAAAACAGATCACCAATCTATTGCACTAGGTTTGTTATCTATTGCAATATATAAATGACCTGTTACAACGGATGAGTAATCCATTGGAAACAATAAAAAGTAGATCATTGATCTGTTGTACCAGGTATTTTATCTATTGCAACATATAACTGACCTGTTGCAATGATGAGTAAACCTTTGAAGAGAATAAAATAGATCACTGAACTATTGAAACATATCACTCATCTATTGGAAAATGAGTTATTTCTTGGATAAATATTGTTTAGATTTCTTCCAAACAGGACCATAAAAATAGATCACTAATCTGTTGCATCCAGTTTGTTATTTGTTGCAACATATAAATGACCTATTGCAATGGATGAGTAATCCATTGGAAATAATAAAAATAGATCACTGATATGTTGCACCAGGTACTTTAACTGTTGCAATATATAACTGAACTGTTGCAACGAATGAGTAAACCTTTGAAGAGAATAAAAATAGATCACTAAACTGTTGAAACATATCACTCATCGGTTGGAAAATGAGTTATTTGTTGGATGAATATTGTTTAGATTTCTTCCAAGAAAAAAAGTCATCTATCGCAACAGATGAATGATTTGTTAGATTGTCCATCTGTTGCATCAATTTTCATAGTTGCATCAGATTTTAATATGTTGCATTAGATATTAACATCTGTTGCATCAGATGTCTTCATCTGTTGCATCAAATGTCTTCATCTGTTTTATCAGATGTCTTCATCTGTTGCATCATATGTTTTTTCTGTTTCAACACTATTTTTCCTAAGACAAATAATAAATCAACTCAGCAACACCAACATATCACACACATACACTAAGAACATCAACTGTGAACAAAAATCACCAACAAATACGAATCAATAGTATGACAACAAGAAGAAATTTTTTCAGAAATTAGGGTTTTATTTAGTTCACATTTCAATACTGAAGAGTAGTTGGCTCAAGTTCCTCTATTTCTTCATAATTTTTTACCTATAAAAAAGAAAATGAGACGACGAAGAACTCAAAGTTGTTGTCGCCGGAGAAGTCTTCACGTCAATTGACGGTTGAAAGTCAAAAGGGAACTCGCCCGACTATTTTTTGCTGGAGATTGAAGGGAGAATTTTGCAGAACCGTTGGTTGGGAGAGAGTTGAGAGAAGCTGTCGAGAGAGAGAGGAGAGAGATTGGTTGATTTGGATTGAAGAGGGGTGTGGGTTGGGTTGATTTGTATTTTTGAAAAATTAGAAAATTTTGAAAATATTAATCAACTCCACAATTAACTTAATCAAGTTTTCAAATGATATTTGACCCTCTAAATTGGTCAATGTCACCAATCCTTCATTCAAGACTTAAAAGACACCTTTCCTTCAATTTTCTCAAGTAACTGCTTTATTCAATAGGTTGTCCATCTCATTTTAGTGGTCTTAGTTATACATAAATTGATCATAACTAATTTTTTTTTTTAATTTTTTTTTGCAATTAATATTTCTTGAAGATAAAAACAAGTTATTTTCTAGAGTTTCAAAATATTTTCTTAAGAAGTAAGTATCAAACTAACCTTCTTATAATGATTTCTTAATAAATATTTTAAAAAAAATTAGACAACCAGTATGAAACGAAACGAGTAAGTTCAAAAATAGACTATGGGCCCATAAAGACAGGCAGCTAATGTTTTGTGATAACTTCAGTATCCATAAATCCATGGCTACTAATTGTTGGGTTCGAAATCAAGAAGGCGTCATGCGGAAGCTAATAGTTTGCAAACTATAAAGACAATAATTCAGAAGAAGCATAAAACAATACTAAAAATTTAATATTATTATATTATTCAGCCAATTGGACTACATATGAAAACTAATTTTAAAGAAAATATAGACTATTGGGAGAAAATATCCCCTAAACAAAACTCTTTAATGACTACATTATGGATGCGATTGTGTTATGTATTGAGAAGTGAGATCTTCTATTTATAGAAGTACAAAACCCCAAGAATAAACCTAATAGAAATCTAATATGAAAGAAATTTTTTCCTACTAGGAAACCTTTTTCACTGAGAAATCCTTTTTGGAGTAAAACACAATTATGATGGAATCCAAGTAAGGTAGGAAATTCAGGACAAATCCTAACAAATCTCCCCTTGGCCTGAATTTTCTGGCAAAATTGATCATCTTCGTTTAATCTTAATAACTGTTGTTGTCATGGTTAAAATAAAGTTTAAATATTCTGGGTTAAAAATGGTTTCTAAAAAATATTTTATTTTTATTTTCAAAGATGCAGCAGCAGAAATGTTGAAAATATGCTTTAAGCTCCTTCTCCACATGTAGCTAGACAAAAATCTTTATTATCACCAAACTGTTGCAGCATGATTTTGAAACCTCTTTGAACCTATTTAATCTCATCTCACCACACCATTGGACCATTGAACTTGGCTCTGATACAACTTGTTGGGTTCGAAATCGAGAGGGCGTCATGCGAAAGCTAATTGTTTGCAAACTATAAAGACGATAATTCAGACGAAACATAAAACAATACTAAAAACTTAATATTATTATATTATTTAGCCAATTGGCTTACATATGAAAACTAATTTTAAGGAAAACATAGACTATTGGGAGAAAATATCCCCCTAAACAAAACTCTTTAATGACCACATTGTGGATGCTATTGTGTTATGAATTGAGAAGTGAGATCTTCTATTTATAGAAGTACAAAATCCCAAGAATAAACCTAATAGAAATTTAATATGAAAGAAATTTTTTCCTACTAGGAAACCTTTTTTCACTAAGAAATACTTTCCGAAGTAAACCACAATTATGGTAGAATCAAAGTAAGATAGAAAATTCAGAACAAATTCTAACACTAATGTAGACAAGGCTTGTTCCAATAAACCCTAAAAGTTCATGTATACATATTTCAATTGAGATTGTCGTGTATAAATAAAAAAAAGTGATATATTTAGTATGGAAAAGTTAACTATTTAATAGATATGTGAGAATATATACAAGAAAATTTTAATATTTAAATGAGAAATATCTAATAGGACATATTGTTTTGTATTCAGGTACTCCATTAAAATAAACTTTTCCTATATTAGAAGTCATAGTGTGGTAGCTGGAGCAGGCAGATATCGTCGACATGTCTGCTTGCTTAAGGGGTACTTTCGTCACTTTGCTGAAACTTATTTGATGTCACCACGATTTCTTCTTTATCCATTTGATTTGTTTCTCTCTGTTTTCACACTCATGTTTTTTCGATTCCTCTCTTTTGCTTTCTGCAGTGTCTCAAAGAAATTAAAAGAGGGTTAATTATTATTGAATTTTACTGGATATGTTATTGTTGTGTTTTGCCTCTGCCAACCACTTCATCTAGGGTATTTTGGGAGATTTCAACATTTCGTTGAATGATTTAACTGTTGCATAGCATATGCATAATACCCACATCAAAAAAGAAATTAAAGTAAAAGAAAAAAATAGAGGAGCAAAAAAGACAGTAACAACATTCAACTCAGAAGGAGGACTAAAATTGAAAAAAAAAAAAGATAAAAGAAGGAGAACTGTGCAAGGCAGAACACACGTGTACTCACAAAATGAAAAAAAAAAAAAAGATTTACCTACACTTATTCAGAAAAATGACAAAGAAATATTTACCATGGAGATCATTTATTATTTTTTTTTAAATAAAATAATTAAATATTATATTAATTAATACTTACTTTTCAAGTAGAGAATATCAAATACACAATCTTTCAATATTATTAATACTTTAACAATAATTAATAACTTAAAATATTTTTATATCAGAAACATTTTGTGCTACTTTGTTATAATTTTTTTTCTTGCTTTCCTTTTTATATCACTATTATAGTTGAAATTATATTAAACAAATTAAATATCACAATATTTAACAACTTCAGAATTTCTTATATGAATTTCATTAATCGGCGTTAAATAATGTATGCATATCTAAGAATTTATAATTAAACATATGAAGGTTCTCAATTATAAATGATAGAATCAAATATATATATATATATATATATATATATATATATATATATATATATATATATATATATATATATAAAGGAGACTCTTAGCTCATCCTATGTGACATGTATTACCGAACCTGATACGTTGGTTTTTGAATCGAAACATGTTTAGTGATGTTAAAGGTATGTCTCAGAAGAGTTTCAGAATTTTCGAATGCTATTCGGGGCATGTTTGGACCACGGAGGCAGTGAGCCTCCGTGATAGGGCCGCATCACGGAGGCTACTCCCCCAAAATAGGATCCGCACCGTGTAGGCTATTCCTCCAAAATAATGTCCGTGTCGCGTAGGCTATTCTCCCAAAATAGAATCCGTATCGTGTTGGATATTCCCCCGCTATAGGGTCCGCAATGCGAAGGCGTTGCATTTCCAGCTTCATGATTAAAGGGGCCAAGGGATAAGTTTTTCCTTTCCCCCAACCCAGTCATAAAAAACACGGCTTATAACACTCAAAATGGCATTATTTTCCCATTATCCTCAAAACTAGTCACGTAGAAACCCTCTTCTTTCCCAAGAACGAGAAATTCAAGCCTCCCTTCCAAAGAATTCAAGAGTTCAAGTTCAAGCATTCTTCAAAAATCTAACCATTGAGGTATGTGGGGTATTTATCAATGGGCTCCTTTCACACATTGAGCCCCAAAACCCTCTTTTTGGTTCAAAGTATTAATTGTATCCTATTTTATGAAATTATCCATGCAACTTATGAACTTAATCCATGTATTTCTTAGTAATTTGAATTCAAGCCATGTCAACATGTGTTCCCATGTAAACTAGTTTATTTCATTCTTTAAATTGCAATTACTCATGTTCTATTCACGTGATTTCATGTCAAATCTTCACGTTATGAATTAAATCATGTGAATTTGTGGTTTTCTCAAGTTTAACTCATCCCTACGTTCAAGTTCATATATTTCACTCAATTATTGAAATGTATTAGTCTTGGGTCTTTCAACTATGATTTTATACCACTGTTTTAAGCGTTGTTTATGTATTTTGTGATCATTCAGTGCTGGAGAGTTATGAACACCTGATACCTATCTGTTTATGCATGTATTTGTTTTCAAGTTACAAGTCAAACAGGCACGATTTTTATTACTATAATCCGACTATCACTTTCATGTTGAGAACTTATCAGTACAGTACCATGTCATGTTAGACCTATAATAATATAGTGTCATTCAGTTGGGAGTAGGATTTAGCATCGAGCGAACCTAGGGATGGGGGCTCACCCGCCAGTTAGGACTGGGTTCTTAGTAGCAGTCCCTAAGTTCCAGAACTATGCATCCATGTATGATTATGAGATGTCACCCACGAGTTTAGGACTGACACTCTCTTTGAGGTCACCCGCTAGTTAGGACTGACTCCTTAGTCCTTCGAGACATCATATTAATAGATCTACATAGCCATGTGTTGGTACCCATAGAAAGGTACTAACACCCTTTCATCTGGGGTTACAGGTTGGACCCCAATTATCTCAGATTAGGGCATGTCGGTTACATGATAGCTCCCATAATTTCATTCATTATTCAGTCTATATTAGTTCAGGTTTGCTTGACCAAGTAATTAGATTATCAGTTATTCAATTATTCATATCATTTTAGTACATGCTTTACTTAGTCTTGCATTCTCAGTTTTACATGCTCATGTTTTCATGCTCACTATCCATACATTATCCTCAATTTAGTTTTATAGCATGTTCAGCTTTATATGAGATTCACATATAGTATTCATGTTTTACTGTATCCCAACTTACAGAATTCTTTTTAGTTCATGATTTATAAATCTCACTAAGACTTACAATTTTCATGTATAACCATGTTTTAAATATATATTTCAGCAAATAACTTATGCCCTTAGTTTTAACGCATGTTTTTCCATGATTCAATGCATGTTTTCATATACTCAGTACATTTTAAAGTACTAACCACATATATGCATTTGTGGCTACATCCTTCATAATGTAGGTATAAGATGTAGCTCATACTCCAAGGTCAGATAGTTCACATCTTTCAGCCAATAGGTAATGAGTTCTTCTATTTCGGGAACTCCAGTTAGTTGTAGTTCATGTACTGTATTATTATCATTCGAATGTATTGATTTTTGGTAGTTGGAGGCATATCCCATCCACCTACAGTCAGTATAGTAGAGGCTTCATAGATAGTCAGCCAGAGTCATTGTAATACCCCGTATTAGACATAGTCTGGTTCAGCTCCTAATGTTTTCATAAGATGCCTAAAGCGTAAAAATTAAGCTAAGTGTTGAAGACTTAGCCTCATTTTGACTCCTTAACTTTGAGGATTTTTAAGTTGACCTTTCAAGCTCTGAGATAATGGTTTTTGAGTTGATTCATGTTCAGGGGTGTAAGGAGTATGTCTCGGGGAAGTTTTAAATTTTTTGGATGAGGTTTGGGTCATGTTTGGATTTTGATTCTTGTAGCTCAACACGATTTCACCGCGTCGTGCTGAGTATAGCGATGGTCATGTCATCGCATCGTACCAAGCCCTCAAATGGCATTTCAGTTGTGACTTTAATCTCTAGAGAGGTAATTAAGTCATTTACCATCAGCCCAAGTCATAAAAACAAAGGATTAAACAACACTTTAAGCATATTACAACCATTCTCCATCAATTTTCTCTCCAAGAAACCCTAACCTAATTCCAAAAACTCCAAAAATCCCTATATCCTCTTCAAGATGATCAAGAATTTAAGGCTTTTAATCCAAGAACTTTAAGAAACATCCTTCAAGAACATCTACAAGAGTTCAAAGTCAAGCTTCTACATCAAATTAAACCTAATAAGGTATGTGGGGTTATGAACAAGGGTATCCTTTCACCCCTGTGCCCAAATTGATCCTCAAAAGACTAAAGTAGTGAGAAACTGGCCTAGAACTATCTCTCCAATAGACATCGAGAGTTTCTTGGGTTTAGCTGGCTATTACCGACGGCTTGTTGAAGGGTTTTCATCTATCGCCTCTCCCATGTCTAGATTGACTTGATTCTTATGCAAAGAGTTTTCAGGACTTGAAGACTCGACTCACTTCAGCCCCAGTTTAGATACTACCAGATGGTTTAGATGGGTTTGTTATTTACTGTGAGGCTTCTAGAGTTGTCCTGGGTTGTGTTTTGATGCAGAGAGGTAAGGTAATAGCCTATGCCTTTAGACAGTTTAAACCTCATAATAAGAATTATCCTACACATGATCTTGAATTAGTAGTTTTTGTCTTAAAAATTTGGAGGCACTATCTTTATAGGGTGCATGTTGATATATTCACGAATCACAAAAGCTTGTAGTATGTGTTCTCATAGAAAGACTTAAATCTTTATCAGACAAGGTGGTTGAAGTTGTTGAAAGATTATGACATGAGTTTTTTGTATCATTCGAGCAAGGACAAAGTAGTGGCAGATTCCCTTAATAGAATGTCTATAGGTAGTGTTTCTCATGTTGATAATGATAAAAAGAAGTTAGTTCAGGAGGTTCATCAGTTGGCTAGATTAGGTGTTCAGTTGGTTGATTCAGCTGAAGGTAGTGTATGGGTTCAGAATAGTTTGGAGTTTTCTTTGATTTCCGAAGTGAAGGCGAAACAAGATAAGGATTCCAGTTTTGTCAAGTTAAAGAAGTCAGTCAGAGATCAGAAGGTAGAGGCTTTCTTCCAAGGAGGAGATAGTGTGTTGCGATACCAGGGTAGACTATGTGTGTCGTGTGTTAATGGTTTGAGGCATCACATTTTTGTGGAAATATATGGTGTGTGTTACTCTATTCACCCAGCAGCCACCAAGCTGTACCGTGATTTGCAGGAAATCTGTTGGTGGAGTGGCATGAAAGGGGATATTATTGAGTTTGTAGCTAAGTGTGCCAATTGTCAATAGGTTAAGGTTAAGCACTAAAAGTCAGGTTGCTCCTTGTAGGAGTTTAGTATTTCCACTTGGAAGTGGGAAGAGGTGAACATGGACTTTGTGACAGGGTTGCCATGTTCGCATCATCAGCATGATTCGATTTGGGTTATTGTAGACAGAATGACCAAGTCAGCTCATTTCTTGCTAGTTCATACTACCTATTCCACCGAGGATTATGCTAAGTTGTATATTAGTGAGTTAGTCAAATTACATAGAGTTCCTTTGTCTATTATTTCAGATAGAGGTACTCAGTTTACCTCTCACTTTTGGAAAGCTTTTCAGAAGGGTCTTAGTACCCAAGTTTATCTCAGTTTAGATTTTCATCCTCAGACTGGTGGTAAGGCTGAAATGACCATTCAGACCCTAGAGGATATGTTGAGGATGTATGTTCTTGATTTTAAAGAAATTTGGGCTTACCACTTGACTTTAATCGAGTTTTCCTACAATAACAGTTATCATTCCAGTAGTCAGATGGCTCCATTTGAGGCTCTCTATGGGATAAGGTATAGATCATCCATTGGTTGGTTTGAAGTGGGTGAGGCTGCTTTCATAAGACCAAATATGGTGTTTGAAGCTATGGAAAAAGTTTAGTTGATTAGAGAGAGGCTTAATACAGCTCTGAGTCTTTCATAAATCTTATACAGATATGAGGAGAAGGGATCTTGAGTTTGAGGTTGGTGACTTAGTTTATTTGAAGATTTTTCCCATGAAAGGTGTGAAGAGATTTGAAAAAAAGAGTAAGCTTAGACCCTAATATGTTGGTCCTTATAGAATATTGAGTCGTGTTGGGAAGGTAGCATATGAGCTTGAGTTTCCCACAAATTTATCATCCGTTCACCTAGTGTTTCATGTCTCCGTGTTAAAGAAGTGTATTGGTTATCCAGCTATTATAGTTCCTTCGAAAAGCACCAAAATTCAGGATAGCCTTTATTATGGAGAAATCCCAGTTGAGATCCTTGATCACCAGATTCGCAGACAAAGGAACAAAGAAGCTCCTTGGTCAAAGTTCTTTGGCAGAATCATTCTGTTGAGGGTGCCACTTGGGAAGCAAACCAAGTACCCTCATCTTTTCTCTACAATTTTAGACTCAGCTTAAGGTAATAAGTTTTCCTTAGATTATCTCTTTTCATTCTCAACTCCAGCTTTATATAATCATCCTCATGTCATTTCATGCATTCACAAATTGGTTCAGTCATGTAGTCATGTTTCCTGTTATGCAAGTTCAGTACTTAATCTTAGTTCATCAGTAATCTCATCTTAAGCAATCTCATTCGAGGACGAATGTTCCCAAGAGAGATATATTGTAATACCCGTATTAGACTTAGTCTAGTTCAGCTCCTAGTGTTTGTATAAGAGTCCTAAATCCTAAAAATTTAGTTGTGTCAAAGACTTAGCCTCATTTTGACTCCTTAACTTCAAGGATTTTTAAGTTGAACTTTCGGGCTCCGAGACGATGGTTTTTTAGCTGATTCATGTCCAGGGGTGTAAGGAGCATGTCTCGGGAAGTTTCAAAATTTTTGGATGAGGTTTGGGTCGTGTTTGGATTTCAATTCCAACAGCTCAACCTGATTCCACCTCATTGCATCGGGTATAGCAATGGGCATGTCATCGCATCGTGCCAAGCCCTCAAATGGCATTCCAATTATGACTTTAATCTCCAAAGGGGCAATTAAGTCATTTACCATCACCCCAAGTCGTAAAAACAAAGATTAAAAAACGGTTTAAACATATTACACCAATTCTCCATCATTTTTTTCTCCAAGAAACTCTAACCTAATTCCAAAAACTCCAAAACTCCATTATATCCTCTTCAAGATGATCAAGAATTTAAGGCTTCTAATCCAATAACTTCAAGAAACAACCTTCAAGAGCATCTCTAAAAGTTCAAAGTCAAGCTTCTACATCAAATTAATCCTAATAATGTATATGGGGTTATAAACAAGGGTATCATTTTATCCTTGTTCCCAAATTGCATGATTTTAAGATTCTATTCACTTGTTTTGAAGTAGGGTTTATAACCAAGTTTACACATTCTTGAAACATGTGATTATCATGATATTTAAAGCTTTAAGTTTCAAGAAGTGCTTATGTTATATTTTAACTTATGAGACTTCTATTATGCATGAGATTGCACTATCTTGACTTGATATTGTTGAAATATTATAAGATTGTTATTAAGCATGAAGTTTTGTTATGAATTGACTTGATTCTAAGGTATGGGTTCTAATCCCTAAGTTTAAGTATTGTGATTTCAAGAAAATCATGCTCTTAAGTTTTATTTAATAAGTTCATACCATGAATGAGTTTGAGTTCTTAAGAAGACTGTGGTCTTGAGTTTCTTTGATGATTTTATACTAAGATTTAAAGAAATATGGATCTTTTAATCCTAATCTAAGAGATGGTATCCACATATAATCATTTTGATTACAGTTTAAAGAAAAGAGAAGCATAACTGGTTTTCATTATAAACCCTTATGCTATTTTAAAGTGAATTTCCTAAAGAGCGAGCATATATGTAATATGGGAATAGTATTTAGCATCGATTTCGGTATGAGGCCGAGGCCACATGCCCCAGAACTATGTGCCACCGTATGTTTAAGTCCCAATATGAGTTAAGTATAGTGATCACTCTAACTAGGTTTTATTCCAATGGTAAAGGTAGAACAACTCTCCCAACGTGGGTAAGAGATGTTGGACTCCATGATAGCTCACATGGTGTATGTCTGTTAGAAGAACCTCCCAAAAGAAAAAGCAAAAGTATATCTTTTAGAACTAAGTGTTGTGGCTCACAATATTTGTACCGTATGCTTTATTATTTATGACTTATGATTTTTTAGCTTCCAGTTATTCAAGCTTAAGGTGAGTCATTTACACTTAGCATGCATTCTTTACAAGTTTATATGAACATTGAGTTGTTGTCTTACTTATGCATTCACCCCCACATACTCAGTACATTTCAAAAATACTGATTCACATATACGTCTATGTGTTGCATTGTCTCATAATATAGGTTCTGGTGCTCAGTTCCAACAGCGTGATTGATTTCGAGCATCTCCACCTACATACCAGCTTTTGGTGAGTCCTCATAGTTCAAGGACCCATTCTATCAGATTTGTTATTGCTAAAGTACTCTAGTTATTAGATTTCAGTTTGAGTTGGATCAGCTGGGGCGTGTCCTAGTGGATCTCTAGTTAGAAATAGAGGCTTGTCCGACTGTTTTTTATTTAGTCTTAAACGTGTTATTTTTTTATTTTATTTCCAAGTTTAAGACTTTCTGTAAGATATTAATTCAGTTTTCAGTTAGGACATTAATTCAGTATCTTGAGATTTTGCATGTCAAGTTTATCTTTACTATGTGTTCCAAAGTTGTTAGAAGGCTTAAAGGGTTAGCTTGGGACTACTTGTAGTCTTAAGCACTGTGTGATGTCTAGAGTTTTTTTCAGGGCGTTACACTCATGAAATGTAATTCAAGTTCATTCTTCAGATTAGTCATGTTGTAAACTTTATCAGTATTACATTCATTCAGATTTTCTCATGATTATGCTTCCGCTCAGCAAATTTAGCTTGTATATATATTTTGTATCCGTTTGGCCAAGAAAATTATTTTTTTCGGGAGTTGGAGTTGGAGTTGTAGATGAAGTTGGAGTTAGAGTTGTGTTTGGCCATGTCTTTTTAGAATTTTTTTTATATTTCTGAAAAATCTTTTTTAAATATGATTTTACGCCCTCAACTTTTAAGAATTATCAAAATCACTCAACTACTAATTTACCTACTAACATACAACCAAATATTGAGAAAATAATTTATATGTCTTCAATTGATAAAATAATTAACAACAAACTAATTATTATGATTGTTATTCTTCTAAAATTTGAATAAAAATATCACAAGCACGAGCTAAATAAGTTTATCTAACCATAATCGATTGAATAGAGTAAATATATTTTGATAAATATGATTGATGGATATAAATATATTTTATATATTCTTAAATTTGTTGATGAAAATTCTTAATTACTTTCACTTGAATTAATTATTTTATTGAATTTTTTTTTTAAAAAAAAATTTATGGATGAATTATTTCTGAATTAATTAGTGCTAATTTTTTGCTTTTTCTTTATTGATGATATTATTTTTTCTTGAATATTATTGTATCGTAAATATGGATCGTTACGTTATGTTTGATATACGACTTTATTGACCACTTCTTAATAATTTATTAAAGTCATAATAGTCATCATATGACATATACAGAAAATTAGAATGACAAAAAAAAATATTAAATTTCTCACTTTTACATAACATAATGTACTAGGCCTTGTATTTCTATAATATAGTTCATTCAAAACAAAATTGATATATTTCCGCCATAGATTGCCATTTATTATTTTTTACTTCACGTTATTAAATTTTGGTTAAAAGAAGAAAAAGAGATTAGAATATTTGTAACAATTAAAAATGTTGTTGTACCATAGAAAACAAATAATAATTATTTTTTTTGGTGGTTGGTTGCAGTTATAAGAGGGGTTTGTGTAAAAATTTAAAGCTTGGAGTTATATGTAATAATAATAAAAGTTGGAAATGAGAGTGGAAAATTGTGAAAACAACATAAAGTTGTTTTCACTTTTTGGAATTCAACTCCGGAATAATTTTTCTAATTTTCATGGCCAAACACCACAATTTCTGGAAAAGTGAAAAAAGTGAAAAAAGTGAAAAAAAAATCCGGAAAAAAGGAAAAAAAAATTATGGGCAAACGGTCCCTTTAAATTAGTTGCTCAAGTATCACACTAGTACATGGGTTAGTTTGGGACCACTTGTGGTTCTAAGAACCGTGTTACGACTCGGGGTAGCCTCGGGTCGTGACAGTTCATCACTATCATTGACCTTGATAGTGATGAAAGAATTAGACTTTATTCATCGCTATGAGTTATCATCACTATCAGTAGCCTTGATAGCGATGACATATTAGATTTTGTTCATCGCTACCAGTGACCAAGGTTTCGCGGTAACAATGGGCAATTTATGCAACATCAAAACAGTTGAAAATCATCAAGTTCCAAACTCTCCTATAAGCCCTTGAAATGCATTTGGAACCCCGTGTGTGCAAACGAATTATGCTACCATATCAAATTCGATATTTTTGACTTAATGGAATTTCCATACGAGGTCATTTCGATCAAGTATGGGCCCCACACTCATAGTCCTATTTTTATCAAAGTCTACCCAATAGTTCAAAATGAGTTCAAAAACTTTGACACCCGGACCAAGGGTCTCCTAGTGTAAAATACACGTTCCAGAGTTATCGCCATTGTAGGAATTCTCATCTGAGGTCGTTTACTTGATGTTTTGGTTCAAGAATAATTTTTCAACTTCAAAAGCTCCAAAACAGAAAAATAGACATAAAATCCAAATGAACTACCCAAAAATTAAACTGACGGTTCCGACAAGCCATAAATGAGTTGTAGCCACTATGGGAAGGCACGAAATGCCAAAAACACGTGAAAATTGATAAAATTACCTAGAGGGTTATTACAAATACTATTATTTGTGGTGATGATTATGTAGGTGAAATTGACTTTTCAAAGTGAAGAAAGTTTTACTCAAGGCATCTTCGCCGATTGTTCTGAAGGTTCTTCAAAGTGGAGGTGATATTTATTGCTTCATATGATGCTTAATCCTTTATATCGATTTCTCAGTTAAAGATGGTCACTATATAAGCTACCAATAAATTATAATTTGCTTGGATAGAGCCACACAATAAGATAATAGCTTAATCACATTTTCCGCGTTTGACAATGACTTGAGGATAAATTTTGACCCTTGTCTTGGCACTAAGTTTGCATGCATGTTTGCATTCATATATATCAATAAATGAAGGTTAGCCTTTGATCAAAAGTTGCAATATGCAGGGTTTGAAACTTATCATAGTTTTTGTCATATGATTTATCATCGTCAAGATTTGACTTGAAGTCCATTATTTATTTATAGCATTTAAATAGATACAATATTTATTTTAATGTAAATTTATATTTTTAAATAATATTTTATTATGTACATAATTTATTGATTGACGTGAGATATACATGCAAAGTATATGCTTTCTAAACTAGTACATATATTAACAGGGGCGAGCATGAACATGAGCTTCTAAACTTAAAGGACTGCAAATATTTATTTATTTATCTTTTCACACCAAGTACTAATAATAAATAAATAAATAAGTAAATATATAAATAAATAAATAAATAAATAAATAAAGAGCCCAAATAGCAATTTTTAGGTAACACCTAAACCCCAAACACCATTGCTTTCATGACTTAAAATCTTTTTGGCAACACCTAAACCCCAAATAACATTGTTTTCAAACTGAATTCATAAGATACTCTCTCCGATCAACAATAGTTGTCCATTATTAATTTATACATATATTAAGAAATAATAAATAATAAGATAACTTTTATCCTTTGAATATAATAAATTTAGTGTCTTGAAAATGCATTGAGTAATGAATAGCATTTAATAGCAACGGTAAAATGGGTAGAAAAAGATCAATTATTCATTAATTTTTTAAACTAAGCAAGTATTATTGTATATTTATATTTAGTATAGTGGACAAATATTGTTGGACAGGGAAAGAGGATATTTAGGTCTTAATGAATTTTAATCCAGAAATCATCATAATAAAGTCAACCATTTAATGAAGCCTTAAATATTGTTGTATTTGTTTGGCAAATCAAAAGATACCATAAATGAAATTGAACAACCCAAATCATTTTCAGGCAATGTCACCAAGCCACCAACAAATTTGTGCTCTTAGGATGTGTTTACTATGGAGAAAAATTTATTTCGAAAATTATTTTCTTATTTTCTAATGTTTGATTAACTAAAATTTTAGGATAACATTTTTCTAAAAAAATAAATTTCTTAAAAATAAGGAAAATAACTTCCTTAATGGAAGTAGGAAAAAACTCCCAACCCCTATCCCTTGACCATACCACCTTGCCACCCCAGAGGCCCCACACTTCACCCCCTTTCATCTCTATAGATTTTTGCCAGATTACCTATTAATGCTGATGAGATAACATTTTTTTTGTTTACTTATAAAAACCTAGAATCTAAGTAAAAAAAACAGCTTGTTTTCCAAGAACACACCCTTAATCCTTCTTTTTTTTTAAAAAAAATAAGTAAAGAATAAATCAAAATCATTAAGGGCATATTTGGAAAGCCGCCCAAAAATTAGAGTTGAGTATAATTAAATAGTTTGACATGCTTGTTTGGCCAAGTAATTACTTTCTTGGTCGAAATGAACAAATTTGATTGCCTTCAAATTGCCTGTGTTACATGTTCTCATTTTTCGTACATCTCACCATATAATTTCCCTATCCAATTTCTATCCTTACAAGTTATCCTACTATGTACAAATTCGATACTATGTTATTTACAAACTTCCTTTATTCGTTTAACCAACATCTGGGGACTTGGGACATTTTTCTCCCACAGGGCTGTATTTTTAGCTTGCCATATGTTGTAGATCAAGGCTGCTATTACTGCCCATAGTAGCCGTCGGCTTGTTCTGCCTACTGCATACCTTGCAATTCTTCTCCAGATTTCTTTTACATCTCTCTTTTACAAATGCTATTCCTAGCCATAACAGTATTTCATTGAGACACCTCTTTGAGAATGGACAGTTGAAGTGCAAGACCCCATAAAATTCTAAGCTTAACTCAGTCCGTTAAAACTTGAAAGGAGATCCCAGACTTAGAAATTTCAGCTAAGTGTTTATACTTAGAAGTATTTTAGCCTTCGTAAGTTGGAGATCCTATTTCTTGACTCTTATGACCTTAAAATATTGATTCTTAGGTTAATTCATGATCAAGAATGTCTGTAGGTCACTTTGGGTAAGTTTTGAATTTTTTGGACCTCATTTGAATCAAGTTTGGGAGTCCAAACCAGTAGATCGATGTGATCTCGTTGCACCATGCCGACTATCGCATAGATAAATATTTTTTCCAGTTACCAGTATCAAATTCCAGTGAGCCGACCTGGACTCGATGCGGTACGTCGGCCATAGCGTCGATCCCATCGACACGGCACGCCGGGCTGTGCATCACTGGGCACACTTTCAGTCATTAAAAGCCGCATCCAGAGGGGTATTTGGATCATTTTTCCACCCTTAATAAGCCCCTAAAATATGAAATTCAGCCCTTAATAAGCAAAAATACACTCACTTTCTCTCAAATTCTCTCAAGACACAAACCCTAACCATCAAAGTCAAGATCAATATCCAAGAAATTCACCATCATCCTTACAAATTCAAGCATCATGGTATGTTAGGTGTTCATCCAAGGGTTCCCTTCCACCCTTGGAGTTCAAGAACCTCTTTTAAATTTACAAGTTGATTTTTTTCATGAATTTCATGTTGAATTGGTTGTATTCATGATTATGATATTATTTGGGTTTCTAATCCATGATTTAGTACAAGATTTAGGTAAATTTATTTGACATGTGTGTGGTATTATGTGAATTCATGTTTAAGCCTTGAAATTATAAGTTGGGGATTTGAAATCTTGAGGTCTACGTGTTATTTAGTATCATGTGTATAGATTATGTTCCCCAAGTATTTGATAAATTTCCCAGGTGAATTAAATGGGGAAATCATGACATGCTATCATATGTACAAGCCTCTATCTCCCAAGTGTTTGTTCAAAATGCTTATGTGAATTGATTAGTGAAAAGTATGACAAGTTGTTATGTGATTTCATTCGTACAAAAGCTCACGTATATCAAGTGTTTGACAAAATGTGTAAACTAAATGTAATGTTACTACGCAAGTATTATTATGCCTCTAAGTTCATGCAATGTTTATTGTTCATTCTATCGAGTCTAGGGGGTATTCAATACCCAAAAAATATAGCAGTTTACCTAGAGCTATAGTAGTTGCAGAACAGTCTCAGTCATGTTATAAAATCATATTACTCATCCAATCAATCGAACTCAGTAAACTCAGTCAGTTACAGTACTCAGTGAACTCAATCCAAGTCAATCAGTTAACATAATCAGTAATAGTTTAGTCTAGCCAAGTACAATTTAGAAATCAGTTCAGTGTCTATTCAGTTGGGAGTAGGATTCAGCACTGAGAGAACCTAGGGATGGGGGAGCACCCGTTAGATAGGACTGGGTCCCTAGAAGCAATCCCTAAGTTCCAGAACTACGTAGCCAATGTAGGTTATGAGATGTCACCCGTTAGATAGGACTGACATTCTTCGGGATCACCCGCTAGTTAGGAATGATCTCAAGGGTCACCCGCTAGATTAGGACTAACTCCACAGCTAGTATTAGTACCCGTGGCACGGCACTAGAACCCTTCTAATTAGGGTCACAGGTTGGACCCTTATCAGTTTAGATTTGGGGCATATCGGTTAGATGATTACCTCTTATAATTTTAATTTCTGTCTCAATATATAATCAGTTCAGTTCTAAAGAATCAGGACTGTCAGACACAGTTACCCAGCTCAATATAGAACTCAATTCTGTTCTACAGAATTAGGACTACCAGAAACAGTCACTTAGCTATCAATAACACAGTTATCAGTAAATTCAGATATACCAGACACTCAGTTATCAGTACTATAGTATTAGTAAACTCAAATATCAGTTAATCAGTATTCAGAACTCAGTATTCAGTGATAACATGATCTCAGTTACAGTTTATGTATTCATGTGTGTACTCTTATTCAGTTACGTCCATGTTACTCAGCCAGTTGATATCCATTCATATGAACCATGCATATCAGCCTACCTCACTTAGCATACCAGTACATTCAAGTACTGATGCATACTTTTCTTTTGTGCTATGATATCTTATATCATAAGTTTAGACGCACGAGCTCCTGACCGTACTTAGTAGCTCAGATTATCAGCAGCAGATTTAGTAGTGAGTCCTCATCTATCGAGGGAATGCTTTTACTTCAGTTATCAATTTATCAGTAGTTGGAGTTAGTTGGGGGCTTGTCCCATCAACTCCACATTTAGACAGTTCAGTTAGAGGCTTTTTAGACTAGACTTTCAAACAGTATTTAGTTGTACAACTTATTATTTCAGTTGATATTTTATTCAGTATTTCAGGTTTTGAACCTTTTGGCATTTCAACCTATTTTTCATATTTATTTTAGTGATGTTACTCAGTGCTCACAGCAGATATCAGTCATGAGTTAGCTTGTGGTCCTTTGGGGTCATAAGCATCGTGTAGCATCCAGGGTATAGACTCGGGGCATTACAAACTTAGTATCAGAGCCTAAGGTTCAACAGAGTCCTAGGAAGTCTGAAAGACGCATCAAGTAGAGTCTTGTGCATGGGTGTGTAGTGCGCCACACTTATGGACAAGAGGCTACGAGATATTTTAGGAAAAGTTTCCCTTCTTTCAGTATTCATGTCATGCAAGTGAGCATGATCTCAAGTTAAAATCTCAGTCTAAATTATTTCTTCCTTCTATTTACAGAACATGTCTCCCAAAAAGAACAACAGAAGAAGAACGAGGAACCAGCCAGCACCTCATCCCATTCAGGCAGATCTCCTAGATGAGCATGTCTCTCATGCAGAATTCAGGGTTGCATTCACCACTCTAGCCAACGCCGTAGTAGCTTAGAATGAATGTCCAGCTGTTGTTCAGGACAACCCAGTGGCCAATACTAATGCATCCAGGATTCGGGACTTCACCCGAATGAATCCTCCTCTATTCTCAAGATCTAAGTCAGAAGAGAATCCACAGGAGTTTCTCGATCAGGTTCAGAAAGTCACAGATATCATGAGAGTGACTTCCAGTGAGAGTGCTGAGTTAGCTGCCTATCAGCTACAAGATATATCTCATACATGGTTTAAGCAGTGGAAGATAGACAGAGGTACATATGCAGATCCCAAAGAGTGGGAAGAATTTGCTACTGCTTTTCTAGATAGATTCTTTTCTTTAGAGCTGAGAGAAGCCAAGGTATTAGAGTTTATAAATCTAAAGCAGGGAAACATGAGTGTGAGAGATTATTCCCTGAATTTTACTCATTTATCCAGGTATGCTCCCCATGTAGTAGCAGACGGTAGGTCCAGAATGAGCAAGTTCGTGTTTGGGGTGTTAGGAAGTGTGGTTAAGAAGTGCAGAACAATGATGCTAATTAAGAAGATGAAATTGTCTAGGGTTATGGTCCATGCTTAGTAGATCGAGGAGAAGAAAACTAAGGAGAAGGAGAGAGATAATAAGAGAGCTAGAACGGGTAGCTTTAGTTTAACTCAACCAACGTCAGAAGGTAGTAACCGCTCTCAGTTTAGTAAGAATTTTTCAACCCCAGCTCTTTCTTCAGCTAGTGTGCCAGTACCAAGGTTTAAGAATGGCATTCATGACAGGGCGCCAGGCTCCAAAACCCAGGGTAGTGTGAGCAGTGGACTTACCCATCCATTTTGTAAAAAATGTAGTAGACATTACCTAGGTGTGTATAGAGATGGCAGTAATGTATGTTTTGGATATGGTAATTTAGGCCACAGGATGCGGGAGTGTAGAGTAGTGGCTCAGAAGGGAAAAGATTTACGCCAATAGGGTCAATAGAGTCGTATTTCAACTCAATCTGGTCACCCGAATCAGCAGGGTGCCGCTTCCAGTGCCACCAGTGGGCAACGCCCAAACATACTTTATTCACTCCAGTCTCGCCATGATCAGGAAAGTTCTCCTGATTTAGCTACGGGTATGTTATGAGTCTTTCATCCATATGTTTATTCTTTGTTAGATCCTGAGGATTCACCTTCCTTGTAACTCCTATATAGCTGTCAACTTTAATGTCAGACCTAAAATATTAGCAGATCCCTCCTCGGTGTCATCTCAGACTCTAGAGTAACATGGTTTCAGTTGGTTTAAAGCTTATTAAGTGGTTCACAGATTTAGAATAATGGCTTTAAGCTAAGAGGGGAGATGGTAGAATCAGTAACCAAGTCAGGTTTTCAGATTTTAGTAGTAATGTTAGTATGTGTAGAAAAGTAGTGGAAAGGGATGATGACCAACCCGTCTTTACCTCAGTGCAAAGTTTTGTACTTTAGCTATCATGATATTTACTCATGCTGCACACGTCATCTCTATGATCATAGCTTATATTGCGCACATTATCAAAAAAAATCATATACGCTTCAGTTCCTAGTATAAGGAGTTCCAGTTCACTCAGCATTACAAATCATGTTCCATGAATACAGAAATTCCAAACTCAGGTCATGCAGCTCATGACTCATGTACTCATGCTTTACAGTATGCTTAGTTCCCATGACTCGTGCTACACCCTCAATGATCAGCTAAAGTCAGATTATGCCACATAAATTTACATCCTCAGTTTAGACCACTTAATAAATCCATGATATTGATATTCTACTCCTCAGACCTCAGTTAAGTGTCAAGTTTGCCATATTGTTTCATAATAAGGAAAGATTGTTGTATGCTTGTTTTACACGAGGTGGTAGTTATGAAGATAGGCTTGAATGTCATGTTAATATGTAAGTGGCTAAAAGCATTTTGTAGATTTGAGTAGGCATGAACATGGAGGCAGAATTCAGTCCAGCTCAGACTTTAGTAGGTAGAGTCATCAGTGCCCATGTAAATTTTTCAGTAGCCTCAAGTGAAACGTGGTGTGGAAGTAGAAATTATAGTTGAGGGAATAGTTGAGAAACAGGGCTAAGGTTACAAGTTAGTAGTTGCAGTGCATAAGGCTTAGTAACTCTATCTTATATGATGTTTCGTAGGCTTTTCTCCATGTTACAGAATTTTAGCCATGTGGTGATCTCCTATTCAGATATCTTGTTTAGACCATGCCAAGATTTCTTGCTCCCTAAAATCAATAGAACTTTATAGAAAGAGTGTCAAGAAATGCTCTAGTTGAGTATAAGTTTTTAGTATGAGTTAGTTCGTAAATCCAGGAATTCAGTTTAGCAGTCAGGCGGATAGGCTCGTATAGTTTCCTTATCTTTCTACCCAGTCATACTACCAAAAGTTTTGTGAATATGACTACTCCAAGATAGAGCATCCTAGTTGTTATGAGTTCAGCCCAGTTCATGTATCATGCCTCAGTTTTAAATCCCCAATATGTAGTCACGATTTAGTTCGTAGGTGCCCTTTGCATCGTCTTAGCTTTTCCTCAGTAACTTAGTCAAGTCAGCATTCTCCAAGGTACATAATGTCCCAAGGGGGAGATGCACTATAATCCCCCAAGTTTTCATGACCTAAACCTTCCAGTTTCTCATCATGTAATAAGATCCAGTTGGAGTAATGAGTACTCATAAGTTGACTCTCTCTTCCAATCTCAGCCGTATGACCATTCCCATGTCATGGCATGTATCTAAGGAATCAGCTCAATTCACAATATTCAGTTCATGTATCATGTTTCAGACTCAGTTATATTCTCATATTTCCGTTCATGCATGTTCATTAAATGATCTCAGGTTCATCAGTATTCTCAGCTTAAGGTAACAGTTTTTCTTAGATTAGCTTAGTTTCATGTTCAGTTACAGTTATAAACTTGGTATCCATTACCGTTGCATATTTAATCATGCATTCACGATTCAGTTCAGTCATGTACTTATGTATCAGATATGCATATTTTGTATGAAAATTCAGCTTATCAATACTTTCAGTCATGTATTCCATGTATCAGATATGCATGTTCAGTGTATAAACTTAGTCTATCAGTATTTCTTAACATAATCAGTCTTATTTGAGGACGAATATTCCTAAGGGGGAGATACTGTAAGACCCCACAAAAGTCTAAGCTTAACTTAGTCCGTTAAAGCTTGAAAGGACGTTCCAAACTTAGAAATTTCAGCTAAGTGTTTATACTTAGAAGTATTTTATCCTTCATAAGTTGGTGATCCTATTTCACTTCCCTTATGACCATAAGATATCGATTCTTAGGTTGATTCATGATTAGGAATGTCAGTAGGTCACTTCGGTTAAGTTTCAGATTTTTTGGACCTCGTTTGAATCAAGTTTGGGAGTCCAAACCAGTGGATCGACACGATCTCAATGTGCCACATCTACTATAGCATCGATAAATATTTTTCCCAACTCTCAGTTTCAAATTTCAATGAGCCAACGCGGACTTGATGCGGCACATGAACCATAGCATCGATCCCATCGATGCAGCACGTCGTCCATAGCGTCTATCCCATCGACGCAGCACATCGGGCTGCACGTCACTGGCATGCTTTCAGTCATTAAAATCCACGTCCAGATAGGTATTTGGGTCATTTTCCATCCTTAATCAGCCCCTAAAACACGAAATCCAGCCCTCAATAAGCGAAAATACACTCACTTTCTCTCAAATTCTCTCAAGACACAAACCCTAATTCATCATAGTCAAGATCCAAGAAATTCACCATCAATCTTCACAAACTCATGCATCAAGGTATGTTAGGTGTTCATCCAAGGGTTTCCTTCCACCCTTGGAGTTCAAGAACCCCTTTTAAATTTACAAGTTGATTTCTTTCATGAATTTCGTGTTGAATTGATTGTATTCATGATTATGATGTTATTTGGGTTTCTAATCCATGATTTAGTACAAAATTCATGTAAATTCATTTGACATGTGTGTGGTATTATGTGAATTCAGTTTTAAGCCTTGAAATTATAAGTTGGTGATTTGAAATCATGAGGCCTACGTGTTATTTAGTATCATGTGTATAGATTATGTTCCCTAAGTGTTTGATAAATTGCCCAGGTGAATTAAATAGGGAAATCACGACATGCTAGCATATGTACATGACTATATCTCCCAAATGTTTGTTCAAAATGCTTATGTGAATTGATTAGTGGAAAGTATGTCAAGTTGTTATGTGATTTCATTCATGCAAAAGCTCATGTATATCAAGTGTTTGAAAAAATGTGTAGACTAAATGTATTGCTACTAAGAAAGTATTATTATGCCTCTAAGTTCATGTTATGTTTATTGTTCATGCTATCGAGTCCTGGGGGTATTCAATATCCAAAAAATCTAGCTATTTACCTAGAGTTGTAGTAGTTCCAGAACAGTCTCAGTCATGTCAGGAAATCATAGTACTCAGCTAGTCAATCGAACTCAGTAAACTCAGTTAGTTACAGAACTCAGTGAAATCAGTCCGGTTCAGTTAGTTAACACGATCAGTAATAGTTCAGTCCGGCTTAGTACAGTTTAGAAATCAGTTCAATGTCTATTCAGTTGGGAGTAGGATTCAGCACTAAGCAAACCTAGGGATGGGGGCACACCCGTTAGATAGGACTGGGTCCCTAGAAGCAATCCCTAAGTTCCAGAACTACGTAGCCAGCGTAGGTTATGAGATGTCACTCGTTAGACAGAACTGACATTCTTTGGGATCACCCGCTAGTTAGGACTGATCTCAGGGGTCACCCGCTAGATTAGGACTGACTCCACAACCAATGTTAGAAAGCATATTAGCGATGATGTGGTAGTGGATTCCTCTGTGAGTGCTGACATTCAAGAAAATCTTTCTTTTGATGAGATTCCCGTTGAGATTCTTGATTTCAATATCCGAAGACTAAGGAACAAAGAAGTTCCCTTAGTCAAGGTGTTGTGGAAAAACCAATCTGTTGAGGGTGCAACTTGGGAAGCTGAGGCGGATATGTGATCCAAGTACCCGCACCTATTTTCTGCGAACTCCGATCAAGCCGAAGGTACCGTTCTTTCCTAAATCATGCACTTTTGATAAAAGTTGCAGTAGTTCAGTTGTCATTTATTATGTGTTCAGCTGTAGTTTCTTGAATTTATGCATTCTATGTTGCATTCGGAGTGAGAAATGATGTGGTGATGAGTCTAACGAATGGTTTCATCTGTATGATATATTCCCTATCTAATCTTGGCATGTCTAGCATCATTCGAGGACTAATTTTTCCAAGGGGGGATGATGTAATACCCCGGGAAATTTTTCGTTGAAATTTTGTGCGTAAACGTGTTGGGTTCTATCTTCTAGAATGAATTATAAATTTTCCATGTGAAATGTCTTATATTATGACCCACAATTGCATAGAGTATCGAATAATCTTTCTAACAATATGTGGATCATCCCAAACGGACACCCGAGCTACGAGTTATGAATATTCCGATCAAACCGTGAATAGTAGTGAACAGTAAAACGTGCAGGAAAAAGTACTGAAGCCTGGTGTATTTTTTCTCCAACTTTAAACAATCATAACTCCTTGTACATAATGATCAGGGTGATATACTATATATCAACGGAAATATCTACGAGTCCTCTTTCCAATGAAATTAGTCTCATCCAATTTGTCTATCGGAGCAAAAAGTTATGGTCGATCTACTTCAGCCTATCAAAAGTGAATTTTTGGGTCAACTTCAAACAATCATAACTCCTCGTACACAATGATCTGGGTGAGATACTATATATCAACGGAAATATATGAGAGTCCTCTTTCTAATGAAATTGGTTTCATCCAATTTGAATAGCGGAGTAAAACGTTATGGTTGATCTACTTCAGACTATCAAAACAGTCCACCAAAGGACAGATTCGAGAATTAGTTGATTTTTAAGGGCATTTTGGTCATTATGCCTTCACTTCATGGACGAAAATTTTCCATTTATACCTATATTGAGCCATAAATTTATGTTCTTTCATCAAAAACATTGAGAGAACTAAACCCTAGGTCCATTTTGAACTCCAAATATCTTCCAATCTCACTATAGAAATTCAAATTTGATCCGATAATAGAACTCATCATCTCGAGACCTTCGAGGAGCACCCCTTATTTGTGTGAACAGGATTCCATAATCAAGATGTCAATTTCAAGGTATGTGGGATTTTTCAACAAGAGCACTCTTTCGTTCTTGTGCCCAAAAGTAATTTTCTTTACGAAGACATGATTTTTACTTGATTATTATGATTTTGAAGAATGAACTCATACTCTATGATGATTATTATGAAATTTTGATGTCTATGATTTTGAAAGATGGATTTACATGTGTGGTGATATAAAGCATGAATCTTGAACGATATTTATCATGATTTTGATATTTGGGTCTTGAACCCCATTTGAAATTGTGTCTTTGAGAAAATGTGTATTATAAGCACGTTGATGTTGAATATTTGAGATGTGTTGAATGATTAGACCATTTGGTCTTAATGGAGTCTCTTTGAACTCGAATGTGAAAGAAATCCACAACGTGTTTAATTATGATAAATGGGTAGCATGATGGCTCCCGATATATACTTATATATTGATGAAAGTTGTTTTGTTGCGGTTTGTCTTTGAAATGATCTGAGCTAAGCCTGGGAGTACTCTTAGCATCGAGTGGGAGGTATAAAGTGACCTTACTTCCCTAGAACTACGTGCCCCCGTAGGACGTGAGCCTGAGGCTGATTTATATAGTGATCACTAGTATTTTTGGATTGATATTGAAAGTCCTACTCTGATGGCAAGGATAGGACGGCTCTCCCCAACGTGGGTTGGACGTTGGACTCCATGTGGCTCACATGGTTTATGTTGGTTGTAGGATCTCCTAGTGTGTGTGTGTTTCCTTGTGTCTATGGTGAACGGTGAAGTGATTTGAAAGTGGAATTGTGAAAGTTATTCTTTCGAAAGATTTAAATGATATTTACATTATGAGAATTGATATTCTTGATGAACTGAAAGTGATTGACAAATTATATGATGACTCACATGTGTTATTATACTTATTTCATCCTCTCATGATTATGATGATTTTCTTCGTGCTATGTGAGTCTTTCATACATCCTGCATATTTCTTATAAATATTTATGATGATGATGTTTATACAACTGCATACACCCCCATATACTCGGTTCCTTTCCATGGTACTGACCCACATCTTCGGATGTGGGCTGCATTTTCTCGAAATGTAGGTTCAGGTGCTCAGTTCCAGGTTCGACAGTGATTCTTCGGGTACGCTGTTCTACATCCTCTGTTGTGGGGAGTCCTCATGTTCTGAGGACGTGATGTCTGATGTTGGTTTCATGGAATTATTTACATTTGATAACTGAGTATGAGTCAGTTGGGGCATGTCTCAATGGCTTGCTGGTTTTATTGATTTTCTTAGAGGCTTGTCAGACTAGTATAGATGTTGGGAGTTGACTAATAAGTTGTATTTTGTTATCTTTCTGAAATTCTTTTATTCTTGGATGATGATTACTCTGTTGATATTTGAGGGTTATTTATGGAAACCCCGTTGATTTGTGTTGAACTGAATGAAAATAGATCAAAGGGTTAGCTTGGGGCTACTCATAGCCTTAAGCACCGTGTGATGCTCCGGGATCCGTTTTCGTGGCGTTACAAGAACTTAGTTCAGTTTTATAGAATCAGGACTGTCAGAAATAGTCACCTAGCTATCAGTAACACAGTTATCAGTAAATTCAGATATTAGTCACTCAGTTATCAGTACTACAATATCAGTAAACTCAGATATCAGTTAATCAGTATTCAAAACTTATTATCCAGTGTTAACATGATCTCAGTTACAGTTTATGTATTCATGCATGTACTCTTATTCAGTTACGTCCATGTTACTCAGCCAGTTGATATCCATTCATATGAACCCATGCATATCAATCTACCTCACTTAGCATACCAGTACATTCAAAGTACTGACACATACTTTTCTTTTACGCTATGATGTTTTATATCATAGGTTCAGACGCACGGGCTCCTGATCACACTTAGCAGTCCAAATTATTAGCAGCAGATTTAGTAGTGAGTCCTCATATATCGAGGGCATGTTTTTACTTCAGTTATCAGTTTATCAGTAGTTCAGTAGTTGGAGTTAGTTGGGGGCTTGTCCCATCAACATCACATTCAGACAGTTCAGTTAGAGGCTTTTCAAACTAGACTTTCAGACAGTATTCAGTTGTACAACTTATTAATTTAGTTGGTATTTTATTAGTATTTCAGGTTTTAAACCTTATGGTATTTCAGCCTATTTTTTCGCATTTCTTTCAATGATGTTACTCAATGCTCACAGCAGATATCAGTCATGGGTTAGCTTGTGGTCCTTCGGGGTCATAAGCACCGTGTAGCGTCCGGAGTACAGACTCGGAGCATTACATAAAGAATAGGTGGTTAGGAAAGAATTGGGGTAGTTACATTGTCTAATTCTCTGAGGGAGATTAAATTATTGCAAGTCATATGGTGTAATTTCAAGGTTACTTTTAAATGTTTTTTCCTATTTTTTAATTTTATTTCTTTTCATTTTAATTTATTTTTTATTGCTATTATTTTAGATTTTTAATTTATTTTAATTTTTTAAAATATATGTTATTAATTTTATGTTATTTATATTATTTCCTTACTTCTCATTTTCAACTGTTACTACATGTGATTCCGTGCAATTGCTCGTATTATTTATTTTTATTATTTAGAATAATTTTTTTAGTATTTAATTTTTGGATTAAAGTAGAATTGAATGAGATTATTGACTCATATTTTTTTTTCTTTTTGCATTGTACTTATTTAAGTTATATTGAAATTTGACATAAGAGTATTAGGTTAACTTAGTTTTTTTTTTTTTTTAATATATGTTATATTTTTTGTTTCACTTTATTTGCTTTAGTAATATTGACTTGCTATTTTACATTGCATGTCATTCATTTTTTAGTTAGAATTAACAAATTATCATTCTGTCAAATGTTTGAATAATTTTATGAAAGTATATTTGCAATATTAATCTTTTTGTTAAACGTGCATTTCATGAAGTTCTTAAAAGTCATGTACATTTAGTTTTTATAATTAATTGAATAAAAATATATTAAATTGTGTGTGTGTTTGCCAATTTTTTTTATAATATTAGTTTAAAACATAATATTATTAATTAATATATTTTGAAGAGACAATTCATACTTTAAACACCTAATTTAATATCATTTATAAAGATTCGTATTGGTCAAATATTAATTTTTATTTTAAAATTTTAACATAACTATATAATTATTTTAGTGCTACCAATGATATATTTGTAATTGCATTGTGGCAGATAAATAAGTCATGGTAATTCCTACACTGTAATTACTAGATTGTGTAATTATTAAGATAGTAATTATATCAATTCCAATTGTCAAATTACTTTTCAAACAGAATCTAAAGTACTATTTCTTGATAGAATCTTTACATCGAAACAATAGTACCGACAAAGAAAATAATAAAACTTTCATTTGAACACCGAAAGAAAGCTTTTGCGAGCAGTAGGTACTATAGGCACACATAGCTCTAAAATCATTAATATATTTTTCAAGGAATTTCCTAATGATTCAACACAATAAAGACTCTGATATCAGTTATCGAAAATAAACACTAAGAAAATGAAGGTTGATGTCACCTTACAGTAAATATTATGTGAAATCATCAAGAACATAATAGTTAATACTAGATGAGGAAATATAACTGAATCCATGAAAACTAATGAAACTTGTCTATAATATCCTTCATGGTCATTTCTAGTTCTTTTGTGTTTTGATCATTTTATCCCTTTTTATTATTGTTTTATACCATTTATGAGTTGTTAAGATGGTTGGCATAAACCATGAAGCGTTCAAGCATAATTTATATGAGTTTGAGGTTTTTATTAGACTTTAAAGAGATATAGTTGACTTTGATTAATATTTTTTATCCTCATATCAGATGGTGATTTTATCTATTTCATTAGATCTAAAATATTGATTTTGGATTAGTTGCATGGTTGGTTTGAGTTTCGAGACTATATTTGGACTTTTGAGCATTTGGACCAGAAACTGGTTTATTTGACCTAAAGGGGTTTCCATGGTTAAACTTATTGATAATGATATCTTTTGGTGAATCTGATGATTCCATTTAATCCAGAATATCGAAATTATCCTAGTATCACTATCAGGTAATATTTATAGGATTTCGAATGAATCTCAAGAGTCCGTTTCAAAATATTTTGAGACGCAGACTGATTGTTGCTGACCAGTTTCCTATGCACCAGTCAACTACTCATTGTGATCATGTGGCTGGGAGTTGCGATCATAAAGATTTGGGGTATTATTCATAGTAATGTCTAGTTTTGATCGGATTAGGCATCACATGATGTGGATCCTTCCCGCAATCATAAAGACCATTTAGGTAGTGATTAATTTGACCCTTCCATGTGATCACAAGATAGTATTCACCAGAACAGTATATAAACTCCATTTTCAAGCTTGGGGAGCATGATTTTGAGAGAAAAAAAGACGATATTTCATCAATTTTGATTTGGATAAGCTTGTAAACCTATTTTTATGTTATGATAAAAATAAAGTGTGTGATGGCACTTGTCGCACCCTCGGGTAAGCCTATTCCATTCTCAAACTCAATAATCAAGGTAAATCAGAAGCGGAAAAAAAGAGATGGAATAATCACAAAACTGCTTGAAGATAAATATAATTAAAGATACATCGTTGTTCTAATTGTCACTAGTACAAGCCTCTAAATACAAAATGATCATAATAACTAAAGTATCTTAAACGCGAATAAGCATAAGATAAATGGAGAAAGATCTTGTAAGCTTTGAAGTCTGTCAGCCACTACCTCGATATCCACAACTCCAAAATCGAATGAACACAATCTATGTTCTACTAGTCGAACCAATACATAAACGGAGTGCAGAAAATAAGAAAAGAAAAGTAAAATCTAGAGTGAGTACGAAACATGTGTTCTCAGTAAGCACCATCGATAATCGATTTTCATCCAAAGAGATGAAAAGAACCATCACCCCAACTATTCAAAGTTTCTCCAAATAGATCTATAATCAATAAATACACCACTTCATCCTTATCAAGATAATCCAACACAACAGTCATAAGATCATCAATCTATAGGTAGGCACATAGATCTAAGTAAGTCAATACTAGTCATTTATGATGAACAGTTAATGAAAGTAATTTATGAAGTAGACTCATTAATACAATATACCAGGCTTAATCTAATATGTTCAACCAATAATCTGTGATAAAATAGTGAGATATGTGAAATTTGGTATATATCATGTTGTCAATAGGTGTGACAAGTCAATCTCTCAGATCAAGTCATATCCAAATCCCACTTCTTATAATATATCAACCTCCAAGTCAAGGAAAGATGATATAATGAAATGAAATGGATGCTTAATATACAATATTATAAACAAGGTCCAATCACGATATTACAATGCAAAAGTAAATAAATAATGTAATGTCAAACCATAACAAGGAAAGCAATGCAGTGTAATGCAAACAATGTAATGGAATGTAGTGATGATGGTGGGATATTTCGTATATACCTTTCAAGCCTTAGCACTTCAGAACAGGACTCATGAGGGGTTCGCAACCCATATACTTTTAAAATATTGATCTCATGTCTCAAATCAACCGTACCAGCACATCCCTCAGTATAGTTATTTCATAAAGTGTCTTATTTTCTTATAAAGTATCTCTCATTCACCTCTCCAGCTATTGTTCACGGATCAAGAATTTTAAAAACTGTTTCTCAGTGGTATTAATCTCTCATCAATATGTATGTATGAAATGAGAATGTAGTGCTCATAACTAATTGGTGTGAATATGATAATCCATTCAATACATATAAAAGTGAGCTCAAAATCAACTCAATGTGTCAATAATTGTATGATATTGGCCCTCGCTCAGCACAACTAGAATGAATAGTCATGTGAGACATCAACAATATTATTTCAAACCCCTCACTCGGGTATCAATAATATGAAAGGGCAATTAAATGCACAAATAAGGCCAACAATATCAATTCAAGCCCCCACTCGAACATCACAATCCTTAGTCAATGATAAAATGCATATAAGCCCGCACTCGAGCACACGATAATAAATAATTTTTCGAGTCAATAATAACATTCACATAAGCCTCCACATGGAAACAAAAATTTGACAACAATCCTAATAACAATGTATCATGAAACTACCCAAACCTAACTTGTTTCATACGATAAGCCTCATATTTTTCAAGGATGACGTCACTAGACTACAATTACTAAAGGAAACTCCGTTAGTTAATTATATTCCCTAATAAGAAACTAAAATTCGATATGCATATCAACTATTACAAGTTCATTTATGATCTAAGTATTCTCTAAAACTCAATTATTCCATCACTAACAATAATAACATAATTATTTTCTAAAAGGTCACTAAGCCCCGATCTTGACAATAAATTTCACTAAATACAATTTCAATATCTAAAATAACTATCCACTATTAATTTATTTAAGAATAATAAGTCAACTATCTACAACCTATTCTAAGCACATCCTGAAGTAGCAAGACTAACTAAGGTAAGAAATTATGCAACTACAATTCATTAATAGACTCGGGTACCTGTGGAGATGCTTGTCCTTTTACCTAAGCGAGACCCTCAATATAAAGCGATTTATGAAACACAAGCAAACAAACATACAACACATAAAAACTTCTGAGAAAGTGAAGGTACATCTCAAATTTTCTTTAAAGAAGACCCGCAAGCCGAATCTCAGTCCAAGGCATCAATCAGAAGCTATAATTCCATGAATCGACACTAAACGCATCCAATTTAATCAAATATGAGATTTACAAATCAATATAAATCCAAGGATACCCATATCTACTATATTAGTTCTAGATTCAAAATGCATTTCAAAAATCATTTTCAAAAACACAAAGATTAAATTGAAATTTTATTTTAGAAATAAGTTTTAAATATGTACTATATACATCATATACGTACACGAGTATACTGCCCTGTAATACAATGCGACGTACTTCATATACATACTTTGACAAGTTATCGATTAATTTGATTATTAGCACTACATTAATATAACTTTAACGTACAATATATTATTACTTTGATCGTTTTAAATCAAGGTATTCAATATGTTTGGATAGATTCTGCTAGTTTTTGACTACATAGTTCATCGATCACTACATCATATATATATATATATATATATATATATATATATATATATATATATATACATATATCAAATCTTAAATACGTACTATATACATCACATACACGATTTTACTACCCTATAATAATAGACAACATATTTCACATATACTCAGATGAATTATCGTTTAGTTTATTTTATGTTATTATACCTTCACTACATAATATATATATACTATATATATACCTATACATACACACACATATACACACTATCGACTATATTAAGTTCTAAATACATACTATATACATCACATTCGTACAGGAGTATATTATTCATTAATATAATGCGACGTATTTCATATACATACTTTGACGAGTTATCGATTAATTTGATTAGCTTACATTAATATAACTTCAACGTACAGTATATTATTACTTCTATCGTTTCAAATCAAGGTATTCAATATGTTTGGATAGATTCTACTACTTTTTGACTGCATCATTCATCGATCGATCACTACATCATATATATATATATATATATATATATATATATATATATATATATCAACACTTGAATACATACTATATACATCACATCCACAAGTATATTACCTCATAATAGAACACATTCATTATATTCTGATGAATTATCGGTTATATATGTATGTTACATTATTATAACTACAATAGTAGCATATAATATCATTACCTCAACTGTATGATTAGACATATTCATTATACAAAAATTATGTTTAATGTCATTTGACATATATACAAAGAAAAATATCTATTTTATATATTGAAACATAAGTAAAAGATAAAGATTATGATTAACATAATTTATTTCTTTTATTTGATATATTTCTTAGTATAATATTTTTACAAAATCAAAGTTTGATTAATTTTTATTAATAATATATTGGTTATCGAATAAGTGTGATCAGTGTAATTTCAAAAAATTATATATTTGATTTACATATAATTTTTTTAAATAAAACTCGACCACAAGTGGTCTCTTTTCTATAATATTTTATTTTTTTAATACAAAAGTGACCACAAGTGATCGGTTTTTAAAAATTATTATTTTTTTATTTTTTTAATTCTAAAACCGACCACTTGTGGTGGCTTTTATAAAATATTTTAAATTTAATTTTTAAAATAAACCAACCACAAGGGGTCGGTTTTTTAAAATAATTTTAATTTTTTATTTTTTTAATTTCAAAACCGACCACTTGTGGTCGCTTTTATAAAATATTTTAAATTTAGTTTTTAAAATAAAACTGACCACAAGCGATCGCTTTTTAAAAATACTTTTTAATTATATTTTTTTAAATAAAACCGACCACTTGGTTTTTAAAAATTATTTTCTTTTTTATTTTTTTAATTCCAAAACCGACCACTTGTGGTCGCTTTTATAAAATATTTTAAATTTAATTTTTAAAATAAAATCAATCACAAGTGGCGGCTTTTTAAAAATATTTTTTAATAATATTTTTTAAATAAAACCGACCACAAGTGATCATTTTTTAAAAAATTTATTTTAATTTTTGTTTAATTCGAAAATCGACTACAAGTGGTCGATTTTTGAAAATACTTTTTAATAATATTTTTTAAATTTTTTAAATTTTTTTTTTAATTTTTGTTTAATTCCAAAACTGACCACACGTGGTTGGTTTTTTAAAATTATTTTTTAAAAAAAATTTAATTCCAAAATCGACCACAATTGGTCAGTTTTTAAATTTTAAATTTTTTTAAATAAATAATAATTAATATAAAAAATATTAAAATGATTATTTTGAAATTTTAAAATATAAAAGCGATCACATGTGGTCGATTTTTTTGCGACCACAAGTTGTGATCGAAAAAACTAATTTTTTAGTAGTGTTTTCATATTTATTCTATGTTGGAGTTCGTAGGTGTGAGAGGCTAGCTTTGGATGGCTTCAGGAGAAGTAGAGGTAGACCGAAGAAATACTTGAGAGAGGTGATTAGACATGACATGAAACAACTATAACTTACTAAGGACATGACCCTAGATAGGAAGGTGTGGAGGGCGCGGATAAGGGTAGAAGGCTAGTGTGAGTGTGTGGGTTGTAGCAAGTAGTTAGGTGATTTTCTTGTGTAGCCGGGTTAGTATTCTTTGGACTGTGTCCATAGGTAGGAGTCTCTAGCCAGGAGATTTTGGGTGTGGTGGGTGTCTTTGGTCTGTGTGTGTATGTTCCTACTTGGTGGGAGTCCTATTACTTAGTCCTAATTTCATAGTGCTCTTATTTCTCTTATCTCGCATTTTCTATGATTTCTATTTTTGCTATTTTATTCATTATTTCTATTATGTCATCCATCCTGCTTCTTGTTTCATTACAACCTTATTTACTATTCTTTATCTTGAGCTGAGAGTCTATCGGAAATAGCCTGTAACACCCCGTATTCAAGTACGTGTATTGGCGTATTCAAGTACGTGTATTGGTCTTATTTATATGGAATTAATTTTTTATTTTATTTATACCGAAATTTGCCCGTCGATGGTTCCATGTGAAGGTTATTGAATAAGCTTTCCAACGATATAAAGATTTTCAAAAACGGATAGGTTTCGGATATAATCGAGCACGTTCGAAACTATAAAACGGTGGCCGATTATTTGGGAATAGTAAATGTGCAGGAAAATTTCCTGCACACAAACTACTGAGGCCAGCCGAATTTTTGGGTCAACTTCGAACGATCATAACTCCCTTAATATAATGAAATGAGAGAGTTGTGACCTATTAAAAGAAATATTTTTGAGTCTTATTTCCAATGCAATTGGTTTCATCAAAATCCAACGTCTGAGTAAGGAGTTATACTCGTTTTACTTCAGCCTATCAAAACAGATTTTTAGGGTCAACTTCAAACGATCATAACTCCTTGTACAGGACGAACTGGGTGGCCTACTTTATATGAAATGAAATCCCTTTGAATTATACTTCCAAAGATACCAATTTTACCTAAATACAATATCGGATCAAGGATATATGGTCGATCTACTTTAGCTTGTCAAAACAGTCCACCAAAGGACAGATTTGACATTATTTAAATTTTAAAGGCATTTTGGTCATTTCCTATTATATTATGGACGGGAATATGTGTATATATACATGTATATGAATTCAAAAACTCATTTTCATCATCAATCATTGAGAAAGAACAAACCCTAGCCAAATTTGACCTTTAAATTACTTTTGATTCAACCGTAGAAATTTCAAAGTAATCCGATAACTGCGTTTGTCATCTCGAGAGCTTCGAACGGCACCTATTATTTGTGCAAACAGTATTGCATAATCCAGAGGTGAATTCTAAGGTATGAATATTGTTTGCCTTTGTTCTTTTCCATATGTATATGTGTGATAGAGGATTATATGTATTGGTTGTTATTGAAAGGTGATGGAAATAGGGTTATGGACTATTTTGCATGGTTTGGTTGTATCGAATTGTGGAAGGTAGATATGGTAATTGAGTTATGGAAGGTGGATATGGTGATATACTATTGAATTGATGATTATTTATGTCTATGGCTCAATTTGGTTGAATGGATTGGTTGGAAGGATAAATGAATCCAAACTTGATATTGGAGGATGTTGTATGAATATGCATGGCATGTGAATGTAATTGGAGTATAAGAGGGATAAAGTGACCCTTTATGGAGTAATTAAGGCTTACTACTTAACCACTAGTTTGGTGAATTCAAATAATTGAATTGTGACGTTTGGTTGCTAATACTATATTGCTATATATGTTCATTGTAGATAAGTAATCCAAAAAGACGGGAAGTCCATTTGGGACTAGTATTGAAGGTTGACAGTCAGGTATGCAAAGCATACTCTATACCATATCTTTAGTAGTGAACAATTGTTCTATTAAGAAAGTTTCCAAAGTTATTCAATAACATGTGATCCAAAAAGGTTTTATATGATGTCCTACGTTACCAATGAACTTGTTTCCACCCAACAAGATGTCAAGACATTCCAATACTTACTTGTTTTCCAAATCTTACATGTTTATTGCACTAATGAATGTCAGAAGGTATCTGGTTACTCAAACAAGATCCATGTGATATTAATGACTCCAAAACGTTTCATTGATATACCAATAAGTTCCTACTCCATTGTTATGGCATTGATGACTCCAAAACACTTCATTGATGTGCCAATGAGTTCTTACTTCATTTTTATTGCATTGATGGTCTATTTATATGTCTCTTATTGATGTATCATTGTTTCAAAGTATCAAAAATGCGGTGGCAACCGAAATAACAATCTCAAAGATTAATTGAACTAAGTGATGAAAGTTCTCTCTTATCGGGTGGTATCCCAGGAACATAATCCTATCATGGGTCAATCCCTATTTATGTGTTTATGGGTGGTATCCCAGGGGCATAAGCCAATCATGGGTCGATCCCAGTTGATATGTACTGGAGACAGCCTAATGGTCACAGTACAATACAATAATGATTACAAAAATGATAAGAACGAAGGTAAAGTGATTGAATAAATACAATGTACAGGTTGTCACAAGTTCTAGTAAGTGTGGTCCACTCCTATTACGATTTATTCACTTGTTTCTGATTTCTATTGAGCTCCTATATCATATGTGATTATCTACAGCTTTACATACTCAGTATATATTTCGTACTGACGTCCCCCACGGGGGACCTGCATTTCATGCTGCAGGCACAGGTACCTCAGCTCATACACCGCACAAGTAGGAGCCAGGATATCCACCTTCTTTTGGTGAGCTCCAGTTTGCTTCAGGGTTTTCCGTGTCATATCCAGTCACTTTTGGTATTGTATAGAAGTTAGTTATATGACAGGGTGTGTGCCGACCTTATTTAAACTCTGTGTATTATCTAGAGGCTTTGTAGACCTAATGTACAGTCAAGGTGGTGTTTTGTTAATTGACGTGATGGCTCCAATGGCCAAGTATTATATATACTTATATATGTGTGCTAGAGCTTATACAGGTGATTATTTCCTTTTATATGCGACATGATGCTGTCCAAATTTCGGGTTGTCATAGAGGTATGCATGGGAAGTATAAGGTTATGAGCTGGTTCTCCTGGGCCTCCTCGGTTACGGGTGCCGGTCCGCCCCAATAGGCTTTGAGGCGTGACAAAAGTGGTATCAGAGAAGTTCGTCCTAGTGAGTCTACAAAGATGTGTCTACGTAGAGTCTTATTTATTGGTGTGTCGTTCACCGCATCTATAAACAGGAGGCTATGGACATTTAGGAACTGTCTTTTTTCTTCATATTGTAGATCGTGCGATAGAGCCTATATTGTATATGAAGTCATAGTTGACCACTGAATCCGTTTGTTTCTTTTATTATAGTAATAACGCCGGTTACCAGAAGCAAGAATACCGGTAAGCAAGTAGTTGTGGCTGCCAGATAGGGGACTAGTAAGTCACCCACTATACCAGCTAATCAAAGTGAGGCTCCAGCTGAGCAAGTATCAAAAACTTTTTCCACTCTGAAAGAGATAAGGGGGAGGAGAATTATACCCCCAGAGCCACCTATTAATGCTGTTGATCGTGATCTTAGAAATGCAGTGCAACTTTTGACTCGTATAGTTGCTGGGCAAGCCATTCCTACCACGGGTCCTAGTGGTACAGATAGGGAGGCTAGCCTTCGAACACAGGATTTTCTTAAGATGGATCCTCCCACTTTTACTGGATCAAATCTTAACGAGGACCCACAGGAATTTATTATTCAAATTCAAAGGGCCTTAGATGTTATGCATGTAATGGGTAGAGAGACAATGGAGTTAGCGGCGTATAGATTTAAAGGGAAGGCTATATATTGGTACAAGGACTGGAAACGATCTAGGGGTATTGATTCACCCCCAGCTACTCGGAAATAGTTCAAAGAGGCATTTCTTGATCATTATCTTCCATTCGAGATTCGTTAGGCCCGTGCAGATTAATTTTTAAATCTTCATCAGGAGAATATGAGCGTGAGGAAGTACAGTCTCTGATTTAATTCCTTGTCGAGATATGCTCCTAATGTTGTAGCTACTACGGATGAAAGAGTTCATCAATATGTGGATAGGCTGGATCCATATCTGGTTAGAGATTGTACTATTGCCGCTTTGAACAAAGATATGGACATAGCGAGGATCCAAGCTTTTGCACAAAAAATGGAAGATCAGAGGCAGAGGAGAAGAACACAAGAATTAGAAATAGGATATTCCAAGAGGGACAGATCTACAGGGTAGTTCATGGCATCCCAAGGAGGGTTTCGACCACAGTTTTCTGCTAGACCACCTAGGCCATTATCTTTTTATTCTGTAGCTAGTGCCCCACCACAGTTCCAAGGGTCCAGAGGAAATCAATTTGGGCACAGAAGTGAGAGTCAGAGTTCGCGGACAGTGGGATACCAAGGGCAAGGGAATATGAGTCAATCGAGACCTCCTCGAGAGCCATGCAATAAATGTGGAAGGTATCATTTGGGCGCATGTAGGCAGGGGACCAATGTTTGCTTTTGTACGGTATGTCGGGGCGTATGATGAAAAAATGCCCACGAAGGGGCATAGGGGCATAGGGGGTATGGCACGACCTACGGGGTCATTTATTACATCATCATCATCGGTGACTTATTCAGGAAGGGTTGCACAACCAATGGGTCTTGTTAGAGGTGATAGAGGAGCCACGAGTTCTAGCGGGGCTCAAAATCGTACGTATGCTCTAGCGAATCGACAGAATTTAGAGGCTTCCCCAGATGTGGTTACGGGTACGTTGTCTATCTTTTCATTCGAAGTATATGCCTTAATTGATCTCGGGTTCTACATTATCTTATGTTACTCCATTGGTTGCTGGAAAGTTCAAAAGAATACCCGAACTGTTAGTTAAGCCATTTGGAGTGTCCACACCGGTTGGGGAATCTATTATAGCTAGAAGGGTTTACCGAAACTGCATAGTAACTTTTTGTGGTCGTGATACGATGGCTGATCTTGTGGATTTAGAAATGGTAGATTTTGATGTTATAATGGGTATGGACTGGTTGGCGTCTTGTTATGCCACAATTGATTGTTGCACGAAAAAGGTATATTTCCATTTTTCAAATGAATCAGTCCTTAAATGGAAAGGTGAAATTGGCGCGCCAAGAGGTAGATTTATTTCTTATTTTAAGGCAAGAAGAATGATTTCCAAGGGATACATATATCATTTAGTTAGAGTAAGGGATACTGAAGCGGAGCCACCAACTCTTCACGCTGTTCCAGTGGTAAATGAATTTTCTGATGTATTTCTTGAAGATCTTCCAGGTGTGCCTCCTGAACGAGAAGTAGAGTTTGGTATTGATGTAATACCAGGCACCCAACCAATCTCCATTCCTCTGTATAGAATGGCCCCAGCAGAATTACGAGAATTGAAAGAGCAATTGAAATATTTGCTAGAGAAGGGATTCATAAAGCCTAGTATGTTCCACTGGGCAGCACCAGTGTTATTTGTGCGCAAAAAGAAAGGCTCGCTGAGGATGTGTATTGATTATCGGCAATTGAATAAGGTGACTATTAAGAATAAATATCCTCTCCCAAGAATTGATGATTTATTTGATCAGTTACAGGGTGCCAAGTGCTTTTCTAAGATTGATTTGAGGTCAGGTTACCACCAAGTGAGGGTCAAAGAGAAGGATATACCCAAGACAGCTTTCCGAACACGATATGGTCATTATGAGTTTCTAGTTATGTCATTTGGGCTAACAAATGCACCCGCAGCTTTTATGGATTTGATGAATAGGGTGTTTAAGCCATTCCTGGATGTATTTGTGATAGTTTTTATAGATGATATTCTAGTTTATTCTAGATCAGAAGAGGACCATGCCAATCACTTCCGACAGGCATTGCAGACTCTTCGTGATTGTAAGCTTTATGCAAAGTTCTCTAAATGTGAGTTTTGGTTAAAGTCGGTAGCATTTTTGGTTCATATTGTATCTAGTGAAGGGATAAAGGTTGATGCTCAAAGAATAGAAGATGTGAAGAACTGGCCAAGGCCCACAACGCCTACGGAGATTCATAGTTTTATTAGGTTGGCCGGTTATTATAGAAGGTTTGTTGAAGGTTTTTCTTCCATTTCAGCACCCTTAACCAAGCTAAGCCATAAAGCATCCAAATTCCAATGGAATGATGCCTGTGAGAAGAGTTTTCAAGATTTAAAGAACAAGTTGATTTCTACACCCGTGTTGGTACTTCCAGAAGGCACCGAAGGGTATACAGTGTATTTTGATGCTTCCAGAATTGGTTTAGGATGTGTATTAATGCATCATGGTAAGGTAATAGCATATGTTTCTAGACAATTGTGGCCATATGAGAAAAATTATCCTACACACGATCTTGAGTTGGCAGCAGTTATTTTTGCTTTAAAGATATGGCGCCACTACTTATATGGGGTTCATGTTGATATATATACTGACCATAAGAGCTTGCAATATATTTTTAATCAAAAGGATCTAAATTTAAGGCAGCGGAGATGGCTTGAACTATTAAAGGACTACGATATTGATATCTTGTATCATCTAGGGAAAGCAAATGTGGTAGCTGATGCGTTAAGTCGTAAGCTATGATGGCGCCTATAGAAAGGCAAGGGATGATTAAATATCTTCACCAGTTAGCTAGTTTGGGAGTTCTCCTTCTTGAAACTCCGAATAAAAAGCTTATCGTACATAATGCTGCGGAATCTTCATTAGTAGCTAAAGTGAAAGAGAAGCAATATGCAGATCCTATTTTATTACAGCTTAAGGAGAATGTTCAGAGCAGTGCGACCAAGGCATTTGAGCTTACGCGAGAAAAAGTACTTCAGTGCCAAAACCGATTGTGTGTGCTGGATGTAGACGGGCTAAGAAAGAAGATTATGACAGAGGCACATTGTTCAAGGAATTCCATTCATCCAGGATTAACCAAAATGTATCAAGATTTGAAAGATATGTATTAGTGGAATCACATGAAGAAGAGCATTACAGAATTTGTAGCTGAATGTCCAAATTGTCAAAGAGTTAAAGTTGAGCACCAAAAACCCAGAGGTTATATGCAATGCATTGATCTTCCAAGCTGGAAGTGGGACATGATCAACATGGATTTCGTTATTGGTTTGCGTCGTACATCCTGGAAGTTTGATTATATATGGGTGATTGTTGATAGGCTTACCAAATACGTACATTTCCTACCAGTTAAGACCACTTACACAGTTGAAGAGTATGCGAAGCTGTATATTAAAGAGATAGTCCGATTACATGGAGTGTCAATCTCTATTATATCAGATCGGGGAACTCAATTTACCGCAAACTTTTGGAAGTCTTTTCAGAGGTGTTTAGGAACACAAGTGAAGTTGAGTACAGCTTTTCACCCTCAAATAGATGGACAAGCAGAACGTACCATCCAAATACTTGAAGATATGCTACGAGCTTGTGTAATAGATTTTAAGGGCAACTGGGATGATCATTTACCTCGTATTGAGTTTGCCTACAATAATAGCTATCATTCAAGTATCAAAATGGCACCATATGAAGCTTTATATGGAAGGAAGTGTAGATCACCAATAAGATGGTTCGAAGTGGGTGAAACTCTTTTGTTCGGACCGGGTCTTTTTTATCAAGCCATAGAGAAGGTTAAAGTAATTAAGCAACGACTGAAAATAGCCCAAAGTCGACACAAGTCATATGCGGATAGTAGAAGAAGAGGGCTAGAGTTTTCTATAGGTGATTGGGTAGTTTTGAAGGTATCACCAATGAAAGGGGTAATGAGATTTGGCAAGAAAGGGAAGTTGAGTCCACGTTATATAGGCTCGTATAAGATCACTCGAAGGTTTGGACAAGTTGCATATGAATTAGAGCTACCCCAAGAGCTCTCATCAGTACATTCGGTATTTCATATGTCAATGCTTCGAAAGTGCATCGGAGATCCATCACATATCACTTCTACTGAGGATGTGCAAGTTGCAGAAGATCTTATCTATGAGGAAGTGCCTATTTCTATTCTATATCACCAAGTTAAGAAGATGAGAAATAAAAAGATAGCATCTGTGAAAGTACGTTGGAGAAATTGTCAAAGGAAAGAGATTACATAGGAAGCTGAGGAAGCAATGAAATCTAAGTACCCTCATTTGTTCAAAGATGGAGAGGAAGTTCAAGAAACGGAGTTAGAACATTAACAAGTAAGTTTTTTATATATATATATACATAGTATTTATGTGATGATGTGAATATTAATGATGGACTTGAACTTGTTTCGGTTAAATAACTAAGCTAACATTCGAGGACGAATGTCTTAAATGGGGGAAGGATGTAACACCCCGTATTCAAGTACGTGTATTGGTGTATTCAAGTACGTGTATTGGTCTTATTTATATAGAATTAATTTATAATTTTATTTATACCAAAATTTGCCCGTCGAAGGTTCCATGTGAAGGTTATTGAATAAGCTTTCCAACGATATAAAGATTTCCAAAAATGGATAGGTTTCGAATATAATCGAGCACGTTCGAAACTATAAAACGGTGGTCGGGATATTTGGGAATAGTAAATGTGCAGGAAAATTTCCTGCACACAAACTACTGAGGCCAGCCGAATTTTTGGGTCAACTTCGAACGATCATAACTCCCTTAATATAATGAAATGAGAGAGCTGTGACCTATTAAAAGAAATATTTTTGAGTCTTATTTCCAATGCAATTGGTTTCATCAAAATCCAACGTCTGAGTAAGGAGTTATACTCGTTTTACTTCAGCCTATCAAAACAGATTTTTAGGGTCAACTTCAAACGATCATAACTCCTTGTACAGGACGAACTGGGTGGCCTACTTTATATGAAATGAAATCCCTTTGAATTATCCTTCCAACGATACCAATTTCACCCAAATCCTATATCGTAGAAAAGAGTTATGGTCGATCTACTTTAGCTTGTCAAAACAGTCCACCAAAGGACAGATTTGACATTATTTAAATTTTAAAGGAATTTGGCCATTTCCTATTATATTATCGACGGGAATATGTGTATATATACATGTATATGAGTTCAAAAACTCATTTTCATCATCAATCATTGAGAAAGAACAAACCCTAGACAAATTTGACCTTTAATTTACTTTTGATTCAACCGTAGAAATTTCAAAGTAATTCGATAACTGCGTTTGTCATCTCGAGAGTTTCGAACGACACCTATTATTTGTGCAAACAGGATTGCATAATCAAGAGGTGAATTCTAAGGTATGAATATTGTTTGCCTTTGTTCTTTTCCATATGTATATGTGTGATAGAGGATTATATGTATTGGTTGTTATTGAAAGGTGATGGAAATAGGGTTATGGACTATTTTGCATGGTTTGGTTGTATCGAATTGTGGAAGGTAGATATGGTAATTGAATTATGGAAGGTGGATATGGTGATATACTATTGAATTGATGATTATTTATGTCTATGGCTCAATTTGGTTGAATGGATTGGTTGGAAGGATAAATGAATCCAAACTTGATATTGGAGGATGTTGTATGAATATGCATGGCATGTGAATGTAATTGGAGTATAAGAGGGCTAAAGTGACACCCTTTATGGTGTAATTAAGGCTTACTACTTAACCACTAGCTTGGTGAATTCAAATAATTGAATTGTGACGTTTGGTTGCTAATACTAGATTGCTATATACGTTCATTGTAGATAAGTAATCCGAAAAGACGGGAAGTCCATTTGGGACTAGTATTGAAGGTTGACAGTCAGGTATGCAAAGCATACTCTATACCATATCTTTATCATGAAAGTGAACAATTTTTCTATTAAGAAAGTTTCCAAAGTTATTCAATAACATGCGATCCATAAAGGCTTTGTATGATGTCCTACGTTACCAATGAACTTGTTTCCACCCTACAAGATGTCAAGACATTCCAATATTACTTGTTTTTCAAATCTTACATGTTTATTTCACTAATGAATGTCAGAAGGTATCCGGTTACTCAAACAAGATCCATGTGCTATTAATGACTCCAAAACGTTTCATTGATATACCAATAAGTTTCTACTTCATTGTTATGGAATTGATGACTCCAAAATACTTCATTGATGTGCCAATGAGTTCTTACTTCATTGTTATTGCATTGATGGTCTATTTATATGTCTCTTATTGATGTATCATTGTTTCAAAGTATCAAAAATGCGGTTGCGACCGAAATAACAATCTCAAAGATTAATTGAACTAAGTGATGAAAGTTCTCTCTAACCGGGTGGTATCCCAGGGGCATAAGCCTATCATGGGTCGATCCCTATTTATGTGTTTATGGGTGGTATCCCAGGGGCATAAGCCTATCATGGGTCGATCCCAGTTGATATGTACTGGAGGCAGCCTAATGGTCACAGTATAGTACAGTAATGATTACAAAGATGATAAGAACGAAGGTAAAGTGATTGAATAAATACAATGTACAGGTTGTTACAAGTTCTAGTAAGTGTGGTCCACTCCTATTACGATTTATTCACTTGTTTCTGATTTCTATTGAGCTCCTATATCATATGTGATTATCTACAGCTTTACATACTCAGTACATATTTCGTACTGACGTCCCCCACGGGGGACCTGCATTTCATGCTGCAGGCACAGGTACCTCAGCTCATACACCGCACAAGTAGGAGTCAGGATATCCAGCTGCTTTTGGTGAGCTCCAGTTTGCTTCGGGGCTTTCCTTGTCATATCCAGTCACTTTTGGTATTGTATAGAAGTTAGTTATATGGCGGGGTGTGTCCCGACCTTAGTTAAACTCTGTGTATTGTCTAGAGGCTTTGTAGACCTAATGTACAGTCAAGGTGGTGTTTTGTTAATAGACGTGATGGCTTCAACGGCCAAGTATTGTATATACATATATATGTGTTCTCGAGCTTATATAGGTGATTATTTTCTTTTATATGCGACATGATGTTGTCCGAATTTCGGGTTGTCATAGAGGTATGCATGGGAAGTATAAGGTTATGAGCTGGTTCTCCCGGGCCTCCTCGGTTACGGGTGCCGGTCCGCCCCAATAGGATTTGAGGCGTGACACAGCCTCTCTACTTCTTCGGAGGTAGCGGTATGAACTGCATACATCTTACCTTCCCCAAACCCCACTTTGTGGGAACACTAAATTTGTTTGTTGTTGTTGTTGTTAGAGTTAGGCTTACCTACCAAGGTTGGGTTAGGATAGTTGTGATCATGACCTTGAATTTAGATGTGACATTGTCATCTTGCAGTTAGTAGTCTTCCAAATCAAGATGCAAGCATAAGTCATTTCAATGATATGATTCTAGAAAGAAAACCATATGTCTGATCTGGGGATCATAACCCTATTTATAAAGGCATAAGTTTATGTAATTTTAATTTAGCTCATAATTAAATTAGAAATTTGATCCGACTATTTACACATAAAACCACATATTTTGTGAGGTGTTTTTTTAGACCCATTAATTTTAAACGTTAGGTGATCACTGTTAATTTGAATCAACTTCGTAACTATAGCAACCAATAAATATTATTCTTAATAAGTAAACGTACAAGTCCATACAAAGTTTTAACACTAATAATTTATGGAATGCAAAAAATCATAAATTAATATTTCTAACTTAATTATGGCTTTTTTGGGTTATTTTGAATTAAAAACAAATACTTAAAAGAACTTTTTTATTTTAGAGATAAGCCTCTAGTAATCCCTCGAACTATGGTCAATGTTGCTACGACATACTCCAACTTTACATGGGTCCTATTACCCCATTGAACTCAATTTTACCGTATTTTTATCACCCTTTTGTGATGACATGACACCTTTATTACATAAAAATGGGGCCCACGTCAAAGGTGTCACGTTAGCTAAAAATGTGTCACATCATCTAAAAAGGGTAACAAAAATACACTAAAGTTGAGTTCAGGAGGATAATAGGACCCACATAAAGTTGGAGTGTGTCGTAACAAATTTGATCATAGTTCAGGGGGTACTAGATGCTTTACTCTTTATTTTATTCAAACACTATATAAATACTTAAAAATTATTTTGACTCAAAAGCACAAAAATTAAACCAATCCAACATGCTCTAAGTAGTAACTATATGTACAAAGTAGGAGCGTACATGAACCGGGTTGGTTCGAATTTTTGAAATATCAAATCAAATTATTTGCGTTGGATTTTTAAATCTATAAACCAAATAAAATCAATAAAATTTGGGGGGTTTCAACCTCTCTTGTTTTCAATTTTCTCGGGATTTTTGGTTTTATTTTTGCGGCAAAATCTTCATACAAATATATAACTAATTTGTGCTTCAAATGTCTCTTTAGTCCTAGAAAGATACAACTACCTTAGGTGTTTTTTAAAAATACAAAATATGAAACAAGTGATAACAATAAAATATTTAACAAAAAATAATAATAGAATCGTATAAAATAAATATTGCATATTAATAAATTGTAGTAAAAATAATTGTAATTTAAAAATAGTATGTCATGCTAAAATAAGTCTAGTAAGTATTAATTACATGACTAAATATTGAATAGAAAATAAATTTAGGTTATGTACTTATGCAAAACTAAAGAATATATATCCAATATTATGATCATTTCTAGTGTTTAATTAAATATTTTTACTAGCATTAGTATTGATTTGGGCCTCATTTGAGTTACTAATAAAGAAAAGAACAAAAATAGCACTTCATTCTAAAATAATTTCGCTAAAATAACCCTTAAATTGAAATACCCCCTAATTAGCTATTTAACTAATTCCACTCAATAGCATCTCTAACAGACCATTATACCATGTATATCATATCTATCCATCATCCTTTTTATTCACGTTTTCTGGTATATATACTGTATATCAATGTATAAATCCTGCATACCCTTATCCCACCAAATACAAAAAAGTTTATTTTTATTTGTTATAATTACATATTTTATACAACAATAATACACATACATATTTTATACATCATTTATGCAGTTATTATACACATCTTAAATATATATATTTTATATAATTATGATACAATTTAGATTCATATCATATACCAATTACATATTCTATACAATGATACACAGTTTTCATACATATTTTATACAACTTTTATTTGCAATAATTATTTAGATACATACTTGGGGAGGAGTTAATGATAAATTGAAGGTTTGGAGATAGACCCTAGAGTATAAAGGGTTAAAATTGAGCAGGACCAAGAGGGAGTACTTGAAATGTTATTTTAATGATTTGAAGCATGAGGCTAATGTGGTAGTGTAGCTGGATTCTCGAGCCATTTGGAGGAGAGAGTTTCAAGTATATTGGGTTTATCATTCAGAAATGGGAGATTAACGAGGATGTCATTCACCGTATTGGTCTAGGGTGGTTGAAATGGAGTCTTGCTTTAAGAGTCATGTGTGATAAGAAGGTGATTCCTAAGCTTAAAGATAAGTTTTACGTAGTGACAGTCCAACCAGCTATGTTGTATGGATCAGAGTGCTAGCTAGTTAAGAACTCTCACATCAAAAAACTGAAGGTGACGGAGATGAGGATATTGAAATGGATGTGTGGACTTACTAGGAGAGATAGCGTTAGAAATGAGATTGTTCGAGAGATGGTGGAAGTGGTTTCGGTGTAAGACAAGATGCGGGAAGTGAAGTGGAGATGGTTCAGATATGTGATGAGGAGGTGTATAGATACCTCAGTACAGAGGTATGAAAGACTGGATATGGATGATTTTCGGGGGGTAGAGGTACGTAGAAGAAATATTGGAGGAAGGTGATTAGGACATGAAACAGTTACAACATTAGGACATAACCCTTGATAGAATGGTGTGGAGGACGCGAATTAGGATAGAGGGTTAGTGGGTAGGAGTGCGTCTTTACTAATAGGGAGGAGTGCTTTGTATGTGTCGTGTAGTTTTTTTTCATGATTTTTAGTGATGTTTATGATTTTGGATAGATAGTTTATAGTATTACTTTGTGGGTGTCTTGTTTCTTTTATAATCTAGTGGTGTGCTATCCTATTTTATTGTTTGTTTTTATCTTTTTTGATTATTATACTATTATTTGTTTTGAGCCGAGGGTCTATCAAAATCAACCTTTGTACTTCATCTGAGGTAGTGGTATGAACTGCGCACGCCTAATCCTCCCCACTCCCATTTTTGTGGGGAACACTAGGTATGTTTGATCAATCATATTTTATACAACAATTATATAATTTCTATACATATCTTATAGATATACATATTTCTTATACCTATACATATTCTATAAAATAATCATATAATTTCTATATACATCATATATAACATTTAGTTGCAATAGTTGGTTAGATACATATTCTATATAAGAATTATACAATTTTGAGAAAATACCCAATTACTCCCTGAACTATATCCAAAAAGGCTATAACACACCTCAACTTAAAAGGGGTCCTATTACCCCCTGAACTAATTAAAAGTGTAATTTTGACACCCTTAGTGCCTACGTGGTGCCTACGTGACACATATGTGGCACAACGTACTGAAGTGTCCACATAGGCACATGTGTGTGCCACGTAGGCACTAAGGGTGTCAAAATTACACTTTTAATTAGTTCAAGGGGGTAATAGGACCCCCTTTAAGTTGAGGTATGTCATAGCCTTTTTGGATATAGTTCAAGGGATAATTGAATATTATCTCTATAATTTTTATATTCATCTTATACATGCACATATTTTATAAAATAGTTATGCAATTTCTATACACATCCTATATATTTCTATACATATATCTTATATATGTGCATATTATATAAAAATAGTAGAGTTTCTATACAATTGTATTTAGTTTTTTGTTTTAAAGGAAAGCAGATTCTTTTGCCCAAAAAAAATTGAAGCCAAAAAAAGAAAAAAAAAATACATATAACACTACTTAACTTATCATATTTAATTAAAATTCCTACTATTTTATTTAATTATATCTCATCTCATATTTCCTTTTCTCTCTCTAAAACTCACGGATACATCGCAGTAAATATATGTTGTATCCGTGTAAAATTAAGTGATGTATTCGTATATAATTAAGTGATGTATTCAAAAGACTGTAATCTATCTGTTAAGATTAAGTGATATGTTCGAAAGAACGTGATATATCCATGTAAAATTAGATGATGCAATCGGGTGGAATGCAATGTATTACTATGAACTAAATCGAAAATTTTTAATAATATTGAAAAGAATTGAAATAACGAGAAATTAGCTCATAAAAGATTGAGATTTATACAACTTTTGACCAAAAAAAAAAATATTGAAACAAAGGGCTTGAATGGCCCGCATTGTGAAATGACCAGTAGCCCAAAATTAGAATAGCCAATATGTGAAATTAGTTGTGTCAACTGGTCATTACACAACTGGTCATGTAATGTTCAATGAAGCAAATGTAGGCATTGATTTTTTTAAAAAATTACACAAATACATAACTTATGTTTTCAATATTTCATAAAATCTTAATTCTCTAAACATGTTATAAAAATCTCACATATACACAGAATGTTATGTATATGTCGGCTATGTTATGTATATTAATAGGGAGAGAGAGTAAAATAATTAAAAATATAGGAGAAAGTGTAATTACTTCCAAAAGGATTGATATTTATGTTATTTATACATTTTTTCAGTCCTTTTCCCTTACTAACTAAGGGGTATCTATAGGTTATAATATGTTGAAAGATAAAATTAATGAAAATTTTTTAGAAGTATCTATAAATTACACTACAGTAAATATATTGAAGTATTAAATATTTTAAAAATTATATAAATGCAATATTGGGTTGGTTCAATCCAATTTAATTTTTTTTCCAACAGAAAATCAAGTCAAACTGAATCACTAATTGAATTTCTTTTTGATCTGACTTGATTTATAATTTAATGCGATTTGCGATTTGATTTTTTTGGCCCTCACAACAAAGTGATATATTTATTGCTCATCGCTGAAGCCACGTATAGATACACCAACTTCGGCAAGTGTGCGCTTTCCATATTCCTGTACCAAATGATATGCTTGTAGAGACATATTTTCCATTACATGAAGTTGCATTAATTATTAGGATTGTGTTTTGATTCGATTTTGAAGTTTATTGACTAATTAGTTTATCGATTATAAATTTGTAGACATGCTAAATCGTTATAGAACTGTCTAGATATTGATATATCTCATTATCAGTTTGATTATTGATTTAACTGTTAAAATTTTACACAAAATTGAAACAAGGTCAAGGACTTCATAGACCAAATGATATAAATATACTTTAGTAGTTTACTATCGGATTATCGGTTAACTTGTTAAGAAAACAGACTCAAACTATTAAGAACCATAACTCAATATAAAAAATCAAAATCGTTATAAAAACTGATAACCAATAACTCATTACCTATGAATCAATAGTAACATATTTTTTTATTTGAACAGATTCAATTTTGAACAATCCTATTAATAATGCAGTATCAAATTAATTATCAGCAATCCACATATTGGCAAAATTTCACATCTTTCTCTCTCCTAAGGGTGAAAAAAAAAGATCATAAAAAAAGTGGAGATATTTTCCAAGTTTAAGATATTTTCCTAAATGGTCCTAACAAGGCAGTGATGAAATTTAAGATTGACCTAACGAAAGTTAAGGCGGCAAACCAACTTTTGTTGTTATAAATTGGAGTGAGCAAAAAGGTAATGAGATGCACAAAACTTTCCATCTGTTATAGAGACCATTCTGATTCCCAATAATCGCAGAAAGAAACCTCGTTAGCTCCAAGAATGGGAATTAAAAGGGTACATGCTCAATTTTTCTAGTAGTATTTGTAGGAAAATTATTTATTTATTTTAAAATAATTTATTGGTATTTTAAAAATTATTATAAAAGTATATTTACAAAAATCATGCAAAGGAGAATAATTTAATATACTTGCATATCTTTGTTTTGACATTTGGCATACTATTGTCACAAATATGTTAGAATGACACTTCTCATATTGGTAGAAGCATTCACTTTTGCCTTTAAATAGACATGTTTTTACTTCAAAAGGTGTAAGAATACATATATAAAACTTGTCTCTTTTGCAGTAACCAACCTCCTCGTTCTTTCTTTGCTTTAATATCTTACTCCCTTAATTTTCTCCTCCTTCACTCTTTTATATATTATTATATAATTTATTAAAGGATTCTATTATTTATATTATTTTTAGTTTAACTTGTTAGTATTTGTATTAATAATTTTGTTGATTCTTGTATCCTCTAATTAATTAGGAAAGTATTTGTTTAATTCTGAGGAAACATTTTACACTGTTGAAATAGTTTTTTAGGACAGTGTCTGACATGACTCAAGTATAATTAATATATTACTTAAAATCATATCGTTATAATATTTATTTAATATTTTATATCATTAATTTGTCAATAAGAAATTATATTATTGTTATAATTATTATATCGGTTATAATATTATTATTTAATTATTATTATTATTATTATACACGGTTATGTCATTGTACTGCTATTATTATTATTATTATATTATTATTATTGTGTTAACAATTAAATAATACTGTTATTATAATTTTATCATTGTTCCCAAGCAATATTTTCTTTAGGAGTATATATTATATGTCTATCTCAAGTTCAAAGACCAATTTATTATATTTATTAACCATATACTTATGATTAATTCATTGATCATTTTAAATCATAAAACATACCTTTGATTAAATTTTTTTTTTTTTTCCCTTTGTTATGAAATAGGAGTTTAATTTAATGACAATCCCAACAAAAAGTGAAATCAACGCATCATCGCTGCCAAGGAAGAATTTGTGTCTCAGTGTGGTGGAACCTAATATTAAAGATAAAGCGTCTTCCCAAGAACTAGACATGATTTTGACTCAATATTTGGAGTCATTGTACCAGCGGAAAAAGTATCATATAGGTAAGCATATGCTCAATCATTTCATACAAACAAAACTACTTTAAACTTTTATACAGAGTAGGCATGTTTTATTTTCTGAGGGATCGTTTGATGGAGTGTATTAAAAAAGAATGATGCATTCATTAATCATGTGTATTATTATTATCTTGTTTGGTATATTTTTTAATCTATGTATAATTTGTATTAGTTATACATTCTACTGTGTATTGTGGTATGTATTACTTATAGCTCAAAATTAATGACAATACTAACGCAATGGATCTAATGCATACATGCATTAACATGATTAAAGACACAATTATCCCTCAAAAAAAATTTCGCATCCTTTCCAACATATATATGGAGGGTATTTTTGTATTTTTTCTACAACTTATGTAATTCATATTATTTTTAATACATCAAATCAAATACTACATAAAAAAAATACAAGTATAACTAATGTTCCAGCTTTTAGTTAACACAAGCGCATTACTAATACACCATATTTTACATTATTCTTATACGCTCTATTAAACGACCCCTAATAATCAGAGTACTATATATCTCACCAAGCACTCCATTTGTTTTGTAAAATCTCTATAAATAACTTTGTAGGATCAACAATTAAAGATATAGAAAGTACATGGTAGAAATCCTAGACACGGTCTTTACAAGTCTTTACAAGAACTTTTAATTTGACCAAGCCTTTTACGATTTTAATTTCTTCATAATATATTATGTTATGTTGATTTATAGGTTATCCAACTAACATGAGTTACGAGCATCATGCTATTTTAGCACCACTTTTGCAATTCTCCTTGAATAACTGCGGAGATCCCTTCACTCAGAGTCCTGTGGATTTTCATTCAAAAGATTTTGAAATAGCTGTTTTAGATTGGTTTGCTCAACTCTGGGAGATTGAGAAAGATGAATATTGGGGATACATTACTAATGGTGGCACTGAGGGCAATCTTCACGGCCTTTTGGTTGGGTTAGTATCACTTGCAAAGGCGAATATATAATCTGTTTGATCAATTTTTTGGGAGGTTAAAAATATCTATTTTTTAAGAACTTCTTCTTCTTCTTATTCTTATTATTAGTAATAGTAGTAGTAGTATATAATGTTTTTGGGGCACAGCGAAAGTTATTTTTAGAAGGTAAAAAAAGTACTTTTTTTTTTCAAAAGTATTTTTTTTGAAAAAAACTTTTGAAAAAGAAAATACACTTTTAAATCATGATTAAACATTAATTGTAGTTCATAAGTGGTTTTAAACTTTATTGGCCAAATACGTTATACCAAAAGTACTTTTTTTGAAAAAATGTTTTTCAAAATATATAGTTTGATTCACGCCAAATAGGCTGATATTCTTTGGGCTACCTATTTATCTAAACTCACTATTTTTAATATGGAATAAAAATATAAATGTAAAAACCACAAGACATTAATAATTATTTAATCTAAATCCATAACATCTAAAATATATTAAGTACAATGCTAAAAACTTTTTAAACGGATTTCATCAAATTTCAATTCTGAATTCGCCTTTGTGACTTTCTCATCTCCTTTTACAAACCAAGTTTCTTCTAATTCCAATCCAAGATTGTATTTATGGGGAGATTTAGCTTTCTACTCACTTACAATTTTGTTTTTGGTATTTTTTCACTCGAAATTTTTATTTTTATACATAAGAAATCTGAAAAGTCAATTTTCTTCTATTTATTTTATAAGTGGTTAAGAAATCTCATTTTCGCGTAATTTGTTATTATTTACTTGTGGTTTAAAATGATCCTAATTTCGTGTACCCAACTAAGCTAACTATAACATTTTACCCATGAGGAAGAGAGCATTAACATTGAAATATTGCACCAAAGACTCAGTAAATTTTAGTTTGAGTACTTTCAAGACACAAACTTCTATGTAAAATTTGAAAATTATGGAAACTACTTAAAAGTTATTTGAACTAAAAGCAAAAAAATATAAATTTTAATTTAAATATTTATGCATAACAATATTTTCTTGAGTAACACTCAAAACATATAGCCGGGGATATTTAAATGATGAACTTCACTTTCACCATTGGAATAATATATATTTGTGCAGAAGAGAGCTACTTCCCGGTGGGATGATATATGCATCATCGGATTCACATTGCTCGATCTTCAAAGCAGCTAGAATGTATAGAATGGAGATAGAAACTCTAAACACTTTAGTTAGTGGGGAGATTGATTATGAAGATTTGAGAACAAAGTTACTTCTTAACCAGAACAAACCCGCCATCATCAATATCAATATAGGTAAATATTCTTAGATCCTTATTCTTAGATCCTTAAACAGTGAAGCTTCACTTTGTGAAGTAGTCTATTACCTTAACTTTTTACTAAATATTTAATTTGTAGGAACAACATTCAAAGGAGCTATTGATGACATCGATTTGGTAGTACAAGCACTTGAACATTGTGGTTATTCAAATGACAGGTATTACATCCATTGTGATGCAGCATTGTGTGGGTTGATTGTCCCCTTTATCAAACATGTAAGTTTACTTTTGTTCAATTATCTTTCAACGATTTTCTGATCAAGGTGACAAATACAAAATGATCTAATTCTTTATGATATTTGACAATAGGCAAAAACAATTACCTTCAAGAAGCCAATTGGAAGTATTTCAATATCAGGCCACAAGTTCTTGGGATGTCCAATACCTTGTGGTATTCAGATAACAAGGAAAAGTAATGTTAATAGCCTCTCAAAAGTTGAGTATATTGCCTCCGCAGATATTACGATTTCTGGTAGTCGAAATGGCTTAGCACCGATATTCTTATGGTACAATTTAAGCATGAAAGGACATGCCGGATTGAAACAGGATTCCAAAATGTGCATTGAAAATGCCCAATATTTGAAAGATCGACTTCTTAAAGAAGGAATTAGCGCTATGCTCAATGAGTTCAGCTCTACCGTGGTTTTTGAACGACCTTGTGACCATAAATTCATTCGTCGTTGGCAACTATGTTCCTTAAGCGGCATGGCACATGTTGTGGTTATGCCAGGGATCACAAGAGAAATCATAGATAGTTTTCTCAACGATCTAATGCAAGAGAGGAAAAATTGGTACCAGGATGAAACAACTCTACCTCCTTGCCTGGCAGATGATATTGGTTCTCAAAACTGTCTATGCTCCTATCAAAAGATGCATTACTGAATTCCTAAGGAGCCTGATGTGGAATAGTCTTGGTTATGGAGTATGTTTTTATGCGGGAGTGATTCAATAAAATTTGTGATCTAAATCCATCTAGAGTGTTCAAATAAATTTTCATGTACAGTTTATTTGCTATGTTTTTACGCAACAACGACAATAAAATTTGTGATCTAAAGTTTTCAAATAAATTTTCATGTATATTTTGTTCTCAAATTACATATAACTTTCTGAAATTTTGTCTTCTATTTTTTTTTTTTAGAAAACTGTCCCATACGTATATTTTTAATTAGTTTGATATGATTCTAGACACTGTTGTTTGGTTGTTCTCTGGGTACTCTAAACAAAATCTGTACTTTTTCATCAAGAACTTTTGTCTTCAAGAACTTTAACTACAAGTTCAAACAATTTATGAACAACTACAATAAGTTCAAATTATTTTCTGGAAAATAGCACAACCAAATGTTTAGAAAGAGATGAAATAGAAAGAATCAAGTCCACCGAATTTGCGGTGTGTCCTTAAGGAATTATTCCTCTCAATTACCCGAGGTTATGAAATATATTCTCCCAGAATAAAATGAATCACATCAACAGAATATTGATACCTCAAATTCTGTCGAACTTTGAACGCACTCAACGATTTATAAATCCACTTGAGTTTGTAGGAAGAAGAAGAGTTTTTCAGTTTAAAATTTCATGTCTATATATGAGGGGGGAAAATCAGGTTTTTATAGCAAAAAGGTGATGCTTCAGAAAAACAAATAACGGTTCATAAAAAATCACACTATCTTGGACAATTGGCTAACATGCAGACCCACATGCGTCTGCACATGGTCCACATATGGCCACATGTTGGGCTTTTCAAAACAAAATGTTTTGAAAATTTGACTTTACATAGTCAATCATGAAAATTTCACTAGAGAGTAGTTCTTTATGGTATATGTCTCCATACCATATGACGAGATTTACTATTTTACATCATGCTCCCTGCCCTACCTATTACAACTTAACTATCACAGTATATGCATACTGGTACCAAAGATTTAGGCTAATAAGGAATATGCTCCAAGAAATTTTTGAGCCATTCAATTTCTTCACTAGCCTCATCTAAAGTGATAAATTCAAACATCATTATAGAGCGGGCAATACATGTCTGTTTGTATGATTTTCAAGAGACTGCTCTTCCACCAAGAGTAAATATCTCCTTGTGAATTTTACTTCATTTGATCCGGTGATCCAATTTGCATCATTATATCCTTCAATTATCGTTGGATATTTGTTATAATGCAAAGCATAGTTTTGAATATATTTTAGATATTCCAAAACTCTTTTTATTACATTCCAATGAGTTTGATTGAGATTATTCGTGTACCAACTCAATTTATTAATAGCACATGCTATATCTAGCCGTGTACAATTTCTGACATACATCAAACTTCTCAACATCCTTACATAGTACAATTGTGATTCACTTTAACCTTCATTCTTTTGAAGTGCAAAGCACACGTCTAATGGAGTCTTGGTAATATTGAAATCGAAATAATTGAACTTGTTAAGTACATTTCCAATGTAATGAAACTGTGATAATGCTTAGTCTTGTGGAGTTCTATGAATTCTTATCCCTAAGATAAAATCAGTAACTATAATGTCTTTCATATCAAATATGCTTTCTAGCATTCGTTTCGTAGAATTTATATAAAAAATATCACTGTTGATGATCAACATGTCATCCACATACGAACAAATAATGACTTCGTGATTTGGAGTGTCTTTAATGTAAAAGTATTTGTCACACTCATTAATCTTAAATCCATTTGCCAACATAGTTTTGGACAAGTTTTTCATACCACTAGTTGGGTTCTTGTTTTAGTCCATAAAGTTACATAACGAGTTTGCACACTTTTCTTTCTTTTCCGGGAGCTACAAAACTCTCAGATTGTTCCATGTAAATTTCTTCCTCTAATTCTCCACTTAAGAAAGTTTTTTTCACATCCATTTTATGGATTTCAACACCATATACCATAGCTAATGCAACCAACACTCCAAAGGATGTTATCTTTGTTACTGGAGAGTATGTGTTGAAATAATCTAGACCTTTTTGTCTAAAGCCTTTAACGACAAGTCATGCCTTGTATATATCAATAGTTCCATCATCTTTCAATCTCTTTTTGAAGATCCATTTAGAACTTGAAGATTTATTTTCTAGAGGAAGATCAGCCAAATTCCAAGTTGGATGGTCAAGATTGAGTCAATCTCACTATTGAAGACCTCTTTTCAGAAGGATGGGTTCGAAGAAGACATGGATTCCTTGAATATTTTAACATATTTTCTAGAAGAGATATTACAAAATCTGATTCAAAGGAAGTAGATATAATTTAACATTTACTCTGCCTTGGATTCTCTTTGTTAAGTACATTTTTTTTGTTCTTTCTGAGGTCGTTTAGACCCTTTACTAGACTATTTATATCTAGTTTTATACTAATAAATGTATTCAAAAATTCAACATTATCGAATTCACTTACCATATTATCATGCATATCTGAATGTTCAAAATTATGAACTAAAAATTGATATGCTTTAATATTTGTAGCATGTCCAATGATAACACAGCCCATAGAATTTAATCCTATTTTTTCCCTTTTGGGTATAAGAACTTGAACTTTGGTGAGACACTCCCGAAGTCTGAAATATTTCAAGTTTGGATTTTCTTTCTTTTTATTCCTCATATGGAATTGATTGTGTCTTGCTATGGGGCACTCTATCAAGTATTAGGTTCTCTATAAGGATAACTTTCCCCACAAGTTCTGTGGTAAACCAGAACTTATCAACAAGGCATTATCATATCCTTTAATATTCTATTCTTTCTTTCCATAATTTTATTGGATTGTGGAGTATATGGGGCAATAGTTTGATGAATATTGTCGTATTCCACACATATTTCTTCAAAAGTAGATTGAAATTCATCACCTTTGTCACTTCTAATCATTTTTATTTTCTTATAAAAATGTGTTTCAACTTAATTCTTAAATTGCTTGAATGAGTTAATTGCCTCATCTTTACTATTAAGAAGACAAACATAGCAATATTGAGTGCAATCATCTATAAAATTATTAAATATCTTTTCTCACCGCGAGATGATACTGACTTCATGTCCCAAATATCTCTATGGATTAAGTGTAATGACACTCCAAGTCATTTTCTGCATTTTCATACTTTTTTGCAATTTAGAACTTTCCAATAGCTACCCCATGTCATTTGCAAGTTATTGGAGCTGACAGTTCGATTACCCGGCAACTCATTTGGTTCTTAGAGCAATTCCCTATTTTAAAATCTTTATTAATAAGAATTTTCCATTGAGCATAAACTTCAGTTAAACGACCTTATATGCCCATTCTGACAGTTCCATCCACTCTGAAACGTCAATTTTAGGCTAGGAAGACCTTTGGTTCGAGTCTCGAGGCTTTCAAAATCATTTCAGGCGAAAGGATGGATTTTAGTAAAAGTGGCTCTTAGGTGTGGGCCCCACATTTCTTCAAAATGACTTCAGATGGAAATTTTAATAGCACCATTGAGTCTGTAATATCGAATTTGATGGGATAGCATAGTTAGTTTGCATTCACAAGATTCCAAATGAATGTCGATAGGTCAATAAAAACTTGGCAAAAACTAAGTTTTAGTTGGTGCATGGACTAAACTGGTGAAAACGCTTAAGCAGACCAAAACTTTGAATAAAATCAAGTTTCAGCTGGTGCATGACTCAACGGTGCAACCTCTTAAGCGGAACTTTGGTCGCTTTAGTGGCCAAAGGGTCGCTTTAGCGGCCAAAGGGTCTCTTTAGAGGCCAAGGCTGGTCCCCAACCCTGTCACTTTAGCGGAGACCTAACTATTTTAGCAGATGTCGCTTAAGCGATGTGTTTTCTGCTAAAGCGGAGGTTGACCAGGTGTAGGTGTCACTTTAGCGGTGATCCTTTAAGTGATTAATTGGTCGCTTAAGTGGTAACTGCATGGACATTAAATTCTCTTCTTCACTGATTTTCTCCCATTTTCTCCAAGTTCCAAGAACCATAAACCACATAGAACTTAGGAAATTGGGAGATTGATACTTGGGTGACGTGGGGTGTTGGTGATCCTGGAAAAGTCATTTTCTTTTTGTAATCCTGGTAAGTTTCCATCTAATTCTTGATCTAATTCTATGATTTATTCATAATTCCCTAGTTATTTTTTGAGTTTAATTAAGTTTCATTTGAGCTTAAAATTTACTCATTCTTGAGGGTAAATGACCTTGAGCAAAAAGGGACGTGTTGACAGGTTCAAAATTGTGATTACGCAAGTGGACTCCACATGGCATTTTGACTCAGTTTTGGACCCAAAGCATTAGAATTTAAAATGGGTATCATTATTATAATATTAATGTCTAGATTATTATTTTTATAGCATGGCATCGTGTGGAGCTCGTTCTAATTAGCAGACTTTATCGGACATTCGTCGATGTCGAAGTAGGCTAGGGTTACTCTTCTATTAGATTGCACTTTATTATGGTATTGGTATGATATTATGCAAGTTTTGGATTTAGAATTATGATATGACCAAATAGTTAGCAAAATTTGGATTATTTAGACGGTTAGTGAGCCATATTTTGGCGTATTTGACATAACTACCTATTCCTTAGGTTAATTGCCAGCTTAGGACTTAATGAGACTTATGTAACACTTTGTAGTGGGATTTTGGAACTTTAGTCTAGCTTGGGGTAGAAATTTACTTAGAATGGACTTTTGAGGATAGAAGTAGGCCTCTCCTGCCCAATTTAGGTCAAAATGATAACTATCTCCTTGTAGGTTTAAGAGGTCTTCTTTCTTCATCCTATTTATATTCTTGAGCCCGAGGAGGATTTTCACATTTTCTTACTTTGACTAGGCTTTTATTTTGAATTTATTATGACCAATTTGAGTCCAAAAATTATGATATTAATATTGGTTTGAGTTCAGCATTTATGATATTAAGACCAGTTTGAGTACAACAATTATCATATTAAGACTGGTTTGCATCCGACATCTATGTTGATATTATTTTTGATTTGAGTTCGGTATTTATGATGTTATTTCTGATTCAAGACAGACATTGCAAGATACTTATGATGGTTATAGGACCGGATCAAGTCAGGTGATTATGGTATGAGAGGATACACAATTACGGTTTTAAGGTTCAAATATCATATGAATGTTACTGTTAGTTCTTCTTTCTTCATTGCACCCACCAGGCTTATGGGAGCTTGGTTGGGTTATTTATTTTTGTTTACATCTTTCGGGTTTATGGGGCCCAATTATGTCACGACCCGAGTTGAGGACCTGGCCACACGGACCATGTAAACCTGAGAGCCCTTCTAACTGGCAATTATATGCTTAATTCATATACCATAAAGAATTGTGAAAAAATATAACAAAATGGAAACATGGTCATCTTCTTGTTATTACTGAACAATACTAATGTGAGTTCATAACATTCAAAATATCTAACACCAGTCTGCGAAATCTCTAACAATACGAAAATAATATCTGTCTGAAAATGGGACAAGGCCCTCGGTTGGACCATGAATCAAAATCAATGTCAATGTTTCATAGAACAAGGCTCGTGTAAAAAATGAGGGAGTCTCACCAATTGTAAACTTCTGACAAACCAATCTTCTGCTTAGAGACACCCTAGGACTGAGCCTCAGATCCTGAAATATAGGGGCTCAATAAAAAATGTACTGGTTTGTGAAACAACCCAAAACAATATGTTTTTACACAATATAAAAGAGAGCATTTCATAATAGCAGTGAACATAACACAAGTGAAAATACATGGGCATATTTTAATAAACTTCAAATCAATTCTTGACAACCTTGATTCACTCTTTGTTATTCTTCTGAGGTAGTCGGTACGCCCTACAAAGCTGTAATTCTACAAGCTATATGGAATCCGCCCTTAACTTGGCGTCCAAGCCCCCAATCCAAGTTTTCTCCAAGGATTGGAGTTCATAAAATACTGGTAATACCCTCAGTGTGAGTACACCATAGGAATCCCCCTATGTGAGATGTGCTAATTATTGTCCCATGTAGGATATCATATCATAAGTCCCGCATCGAAAAACTACGATTTCCAGCGATGAGTCCTTACACTCAAATGCCTTCTTCGGGTAACCAACTATCTCTCTTAAGAACAAATTTTAGTTCTTTAAAATCATGCATCATGTTTTCAAAAAAGTTTAATACGTATTCTGTTAAGGGCATGTCATCACAGGGTATCATCATACCCTGACTTACAAGTCATTCATATCACATCATAACATATCTGTGGCCTTCTTCACTTATCATCATGTTAATGACCACCCAAAGTTTTTAAACATCATGTGTGTGAGAGAGAGAGAGAGTTATGCTATCGATTTCTATTTGAGTTTACATCAAAACACTCTGCTCTCAATAGTACAATCATAAGGTGGCCATATCATCTTTGCATTACTCAAATCCCATGGAATTTATTAATTTGACACAATGAACGTGTACCATATGAAAACACCCTCTCAACATGTCATAAACCATATCATTCTATAATCATTAGAAAAGTATTCACCCTCTAGTTTTTCTTTAAGAAAATTCATACCTTTAAACAACCGATAACACTTGAAATTGTAACATCATAACGGGAGAGGGAGTTTTTATCATTCATTCTCTCAATCAAAATTCTCGTTACAAACGAAAACATCTATACATAGTTCTATTTCCATTTCATGAAAATTAGTTCAAGAAAAACATATGTTTTCATCAAAATGATTCCATGATACAATATTTTCGAATCAATATCAAAACCCTTCTTTACAAACATTATTAGGGATCTTTAAAATTGATAAAAATAGTAAAACTTATGCCCATTGAGTTTAGTGTAGTCCCACATACCTTAATGATGAAGAAATCATGAAAAGATTGATCCTTTAAGCTTGAATGTACAAACCCTAAGTTAGTTTCTCTCCTCTTGTACTTTTGAAGATTAATTAGGAATTTGATTGAGTTAAAACGTATTTGGGAGACTTAATTCCGTGTAATGATGTTTAGGGATGGTTATGTGATGTCAAAAGACTTTGTTACCCTTGAAATAACTCAAAAACGGAGCCTTTATACCGTAAAACATCAGGTGGGCGGCGCCCAACCCGTGGCCTAGCATAAAGTGGGTGGCGCCTAGCCCATGGCATAGCCATAATATGGGTGGCGCATTGTCTATCGCCTAGCTTTGCTAGTGCCTCATTCAAATACTCATAGCTTTTGACTCAGGACTCAGAGTGACAAACGGTCGGAGATATTAGAAAGAAGACTCGAAGAGATTTAACTTGATATATAGTAGTCCATATGAATCCTTATACAGTAGGAGAAACCATCTCTGGAAGTTGACCCATCCAAAATTGTCAACTAAAAATCAATCGATAGGAAAGTACTTCACTTAACTTTTGAGCTAGGAGATTCTTATGGTGTATATTCATCTCTAAGTATGTTTCAACACTAAGGAAATATAATTCACACTTATTTCTAACTAAACACCATTGGATTTAGGTCCATAGACATCGAAAAGATGGTTCAAATTTAGCCCGAAAGTGTGGTATTACATTATCTCCCCCTTGGGATCATTCATCCCTGAATGATGGGTAGGGACTTATTGAAGCTCTAAAAGTATGGAATAAGGAAAATAACCTCTCATTGAGTATTTTTCCTCAACACAATATGCAAAGGCATCAAAGAGCTTCATGATGACCCTAGTGAAAAGTGTAAGCACGAAGCATGAGATAATAAGAATTGACATAGAGATGACCTTGCACATGAGTTCTAGGGATCATAATCATCACAACATATGATATGAGCTTAATAGGTCTGATTTTACATCAGTACTAATCACGAAATAAGGTTTTCACGGGACATAGGATTAGAAGCATTCTCTACGTTACAAGGTACAATGAATAGACTTAAACTTAGAGACAATACTCGTCTACACCCCATATAATAAATAGCATACTTCATACTTTCAAACTTATAATTCTCCCATCACACATCTAACCACAAAAGTTTGAGTTTCACTACATAATGCTTCTATGTTGCAGCCTAACTCGGAGAAAAGAGGTGCTAGTTTAAGCTATGGGACCCTGTACTCTACATCCCATTAGGAAAATTACTTTACCTTATTACTACCATCAAACACACTCGAGTTTTAAATCAATGAATACCAACCAAATAACACATTGGTTTGCATTTTCATCAATCACAACATTCAAACCTATCATTACTACACCCACTTCATGGATCCCCCCACTAAGACTAGAAAATTTAATCACTCTCATAAATTTTTTTGCCACATATCTCCTTCCTAACTATTTCACGTAACGAAAGTTCATCTCCTTATTCCCCCTTCTCCTATAGCCTTAGCTCAAGAAATCACATAAAAATTTTCACCATTAAGAACATCTACTCCCCTACCTAAAACATTACTATGCTTCTACAACTACAATCATACTAAAATATGGAGGGTCGTTGAGGGGCCCGAGTATAAACGTCATAAATGGAAGTAACACTGTTCGATTATAACATATACTTATTACAGTACTCAAGGTGGGACAAAAGAAGAAGATACGATACAATAGACATGAAGTGCTTCATATATAAAGTACATGGATCATAAGTAGAGAGTCATTTGGCATAAACACAACACAACATGAGTGCTTAGGACAGACCATAGTGAGAAATATGAGCACTTACATCCCGAGTCGTATAACATAAGTTTGGAATTCATGAAGTCAACGATTGAGACAAGGACTTCTACTCGAAGATATCTCTTCTCATTTTCAAAGCTAAAATAGTCATAAGTTCGCACAACTTTATTATTTTGGCTAATTCTGGCATAAAATAAATCAGTAACATATGAAAACATAGTTCCTTAAATCGGTTTTGTTATCATCCTTATATTTTATGGTTTGTAATCTAATTACTTGTCTAATTTTGTTATTAACCCAACTTTCCTCCAACTAGCCCATTATTTGTCATTCTTAGCTACAGTTTGGCTTACCTATAGGTAGGTTAAAGTAGGTTCCTGGGGTATGGCAAATTGATAACAGAGTCTAGGTTCTCTGGTACTTTTGGTATAAGAGCAAGTTTCTAGTAGGGTCTTGTATCTCAAAATAATGACGTCTATTTCTATCTTCGGGAGGCTAAAGGACATTCTTAGGAGATCATCACTTCTTTCACTCATTTTGTGCTATGAGTCTGTGTTAGTTTCTAAGATTCATTCTTTTGTAGATGTCTAGGATGCGAGGTACTGCTACTGTAGATGAGGACCCCGAGTTTATGATTAGGGATCCTATCATAGGTCATGGATAACCTAGAGGTTAGGGATAGGCAAGAGTTGCAACCCCAACTAGAAGTCTAGATAAGGACCCTTCGCTAGACCCTATACTTACTCCCACAATAGATATTCCTCTACCCAGCTAGTGGTGGGCCAGAGGGCAGGGTTTATTTCTTCGTCACTACTTAGAGATGCTTTACTACAATTGTTGAGTTTGGTTGGTTGTGCACTGTCTGATGGCACCCAATCTATAAATCAGAGTGGTATAGAGGCAGGGGTGCAACCTGCAGTTGTGGCCCCAAAGTTGAGATCCCTCTAATTCTTGTAGGTTCTTAGTTGGTAGTCTCCCCGCCTGCTATGTCTTTTGATGAGCAGAAAATGTTGGGCAGATAGATTGACTCTGCCAGAGGATGTATTTGAGTTCTTGACTACTTATAATGATAGTCTCTGCAGTTTAGTCCTAGTTGAAACTCATGGGGTCGACTACACTAATTCTCAGTTAGACCTCACAACTAGACATTGGGGGAGAGGTTAACTAGATTCAGGCCAGGTGGATCTCCCACTTTGACATGGACTTAGTTCTCTAAGGTTTTCTTGGAGAAGTATATACCTTATAGCCTTAGAAAAAATTTAACAAATCAGTTCTCAATATTGAAGTAGGGTTCTATGATTGTCCTAGCGTATGAGGATCGATTTCACAAGTTATCAAGATATGCTATAGCTATTTCGCCGACCGAGTATGAGCGGATTCCATTTTTTTTGTTCAAGGATAGAGACTTCCTCTTCACATAGATACACAGAGTTTGGTTACCACTGGAAGATCTTTTATTGAGGTCTCAATTATGGTCAATCCATGGAGGAGATGGATCATAAGGCCTAAGGAGGAAGTGATAAGAGACCGAGTTTCCAGGGTAGTTTCAGTGAGGGCTGGAGTAGCTCACAGTTTAGAGGCAGAGGTTCTCAAGGTAGGTACCCTCCATACTAGTCTTCTCAGCATCGGGGTAAGTCTAGTATGCCTATTCATGCTGCACTTCAAATTACTGATAGGGGTCAGCCTAACTACAGTGATCATCTTGGCTAGAGTAGCAGTTAGTCTTCGAGAGATACACATTTTAGACTTTCTAGCAGAGGTGGCTATTCTAGGGCAGCTGTAATTTTTGGATGCAATGCAGTGCGTGGGGTGTGTTATGAGTGTGGGCCTTTGACTATTATTCTAGGGAGTGTCCCTAGTGTGGGACAGTTGTATCTACATCATAGAGTGTTCTGTCGATTAGGGAAGTGCCTCCCACAGCTAGAGGTGGTATGCAGGGTGATGTCGCCTAAATTATACCTCCTAAAAAGTATAACGTAGTCGTTGATCAAATATAGAACCCAACAAATGTTGGGTTCAAACCCACAGGGAATAGGACAAATCTCTATCAAGAACTTGTTGATTTAGTCAAAAAGTGTAGAAAGTAAATGGGGGATTTTTTAAGAACAGTAGTAGTAGTAGTAACAATGCTTGAACACTTTAGGTTGAAATCAATGTGCTATGAACACTATGATTGTTTTCCCCATGACATCCTAACTTTACAAATTTATCGTGCTTGTCAAACTATCTCGGTGCCTTGCATGTAGAATCTAACAAGTTATGTATCACCAACTATCTCTCGATACCTTTTTGTGAATTTTAGTCATCACCTCTCGATCTCAGAGTGTCATATTACTAACTCTTATCCTGGATCCCAGATTAATTATCTCCTTTATGCCTCAAGTTAATTAGACGAAGGTTGGTAGCTTCAAATTACTATTATGATCTTTTTTTCCTAATCTCAACATCTCTATCGAGTTAGTATTGAATATAGATGAATTCTTAGCATCTACAGTCTCTAAGAAGGCAATCAATATAGATAAAATCAGAATACATGCAAGAACACCAATCTAGAAAGACTTTGTACTTCCACTACTTCGTTATTCCATTAGGGTTCCCACAACCTTAGTTAAGTGGTTTTAGCCGCTCATGCTCGCAAGAACACCCCTATAATTCATAATTGAAAGAATATGAATTATTCCACATTGAATTAAGAACTAAAACTAGAATCTCAAATTAATCTCAAATATTAAAAGTCAAGAACAAAAATTCCAAGATCAAAAGCGTATCTTAAAACTAAATATAATATTGTAAGTATGTAAAGTGCATAAACTAATAACAAAATATGAATGTGATATTTATAGTTTACATCAGGAAACCTAAAAATCTTATCCCAAAAAATTAGGAAAAATCATGTCGGTACCTACTTACGACCCCACTTACAGGCCGTAGGTACTTTCTATGTGCCCTAGGTGGGTTCGTAGGTCTCAGAGGAAATCAATAGCCTCCAAAATTCAAATTATGTAGGGTACCTATGTGTAACACCCCTAATCTGGTACCCGAAATGCTACACGGTGCTCATGACCCCGAAGGACCACAAGCTAACCCATGACTGATATCTATACCTGAGCACTGCATAATATACTGTATAAATATGAAAATAAAGGTTGAAAGGCCATAAGGTTCAAAACTTATAAACACCTGATAAAACCATATCTGAATAATGTGGTACGACAATACCAAAACTAAAACAAGTCTTAAAATATCTAGTCTGAAAACACTGTAGTCTAAAAGCCTCTAAACTGTTTGAATAAGGAGTTAATGGGACATGTCCCCAACTAACTCCATCTACTGAAACCTCAACTAAATTAATGAAATAACTCATAATATCATCCTCGAATAATGAGGACTCACTGCTAAATCTGGTAGCTACTGATGATCTGGAACTCGTGCTTTTGAACCTATGGTATAAGACACCATAGCGCAAATACGTCAGTACACTTGAATGTACTGGTATGCAAGTGAGGTAGGCTGAATGGAAAGGGTTCAAATGAATGAACAATGCTAACTGACTGAATAACATGAACGTGAGAATACATGCATGAATAAGTGACTGTGACTGAATTCGTGATGATACTGACTACTGAGTCTGATTACTGATAACATAAGGAACTGATAACTGATATAACTAATATTGAGCGACTGTATCTGACAGTCTAGGTTCTGATGGAACTAATTAAGTTACGCACTATTCTGAGTTGACTGTATCTGACAGTCCTGAAATTCTGAAGAACTATCTGAGTTCTATTACTGAGACTGAGTCTGAAACTGTAACTGTGTGAATTAGTCATCTAACCGACATGCCCCAAATAATGAAATATAGATGAGTTGGGGTCCAATCTATAACCCCAATTAGAAGGGTGTCAATACCGCGCCATTGGTAAGGACAAGCTGTGGTAAGGACAAGCTGTGGGTAACCCTCATCTGACAGTTTCCCCAAAAGAGAATGGTGGGACCCTCATCTGAAAGTGTTTATCCACCTCATCAACCCTCATCTATCAGTGTTGATGTCTCAACCTATGTTGGCTACATAGTTCTGGAATGCAAGGATTGCTTCTAAGGATTACACCCTTAACTGTCAGTGTGTGTCCTTATCCTTGGGTTCACTCAATGCTAAATCCTACTCCCATCTGAATAGACACTAAACATGATTAACTGAACTGAACTGGACCGAGTTCATTGAGTTCTGTTGACTGACGGAATACTACTGAGATTACTGAAGTACTGAGCTTTCTGATATTTTTAAGATTACTGAGTTTACTGAGTTTTCTTGAGTCACATGACTGACTGAATTCTACTGAACATGGCTTAACTGAGGATATTGTGAAAAAATGACACAGGCTCTAGGCACACAGCTAAATTTTTGGGTATTAAATACCCCCAGGACTCGATGCTACAATATGTAAATCATGACATAAATCCTAAAGCACAACAATGGCTACACATATATCCATAATCCATTGACTAAGACATTTCATCAAACACTTGACATGCATGAACTTGTATATGAAGGGGGATTTCATATTATCATACTAGTATGGCACTTTTCCTTCCGATAGGCATTTAATCAAACACATAGTGAGCATAGTATATGTAGACAACATTACACAACAAGTAAACATCATGATTTAGTTCTAATTTCACCATTCAAGGGTTTAATCATGGGTTCACATGAATCTACACCTATAATAATTAATTCCACTTAAAATTTATCACCAAACATGGATTAGAATTCAATTGGTCATTATCAATCATGAACAAAAGCAAACCTAACATGAAATTCATGAAAATCCATATTCTTGAACTTTGAAAAGAGATTCTTGGGCTTCATGGACGAAAGGAGTCCATGAATGAACACTATGCATACCTTAGAAAGGAAACCTTGAAGGTTCTTGGAGTTCTTGAATAGATTTCTTGAGACTGCCCTTGATTCTTGAGAGTTAGGGTTTCTTAGATTGAGAGAGAGAAACTCAATTTGGGGAAAAATAGAGTGAATAATGATATTCTTAGGTCATGTAGGGTTAAATTTCGTGTTTAAGGATGAACTAAAATCATGGGAAAAGTCCCATTTAACCCTAGACGCGTCTTTTAATTTTTGTGAAAAATTCTCGACCTGGACCTCTAGCGCGATGCGGTGCTATCGTGCTGTGTCATTGGAATTTGACAACTGAGAAATTGGAAGACGGTGCGACGCAGATCCATCGCGTTGCCACTTTGTTTGCGACCTGGAAGTTTGGCGCGACGCGGAGACATCGTGAAAATTCACTAGAAAAAGGACAATTGGGATTTAGGAACCCTGGCTTGATGCGCCATAATAGCGGAGGCTCACTTGATTTTGATGATTGCCATTTTGTCCTGCTCCGTGATGCGTTGATGGCTCAGGTGATACACTGTCTTACTAAAAAGGCTCTAACTCTTTTCTCGGGTGTCGGATTTGGGCGAATTTGGTATCGATGAAAATCTTATTCAATTTTCCACATGATAAAAAGTGAAAATCTTAAAAATACCACATGTATAAAAGTGTATTCATCTTTAAAACAAGTCTCTGACATCTTTGGAATGAATTTAAGCTAGGTAGAAGTACGGGGTATTACACTATGGGGGCCGTAGGTAACACCTACACCTCATAATTAGGCCTTCGTAGTTCTCAGAACAAAAATCAACTTTTAGAATCTTTCTTCTGCTACTTACGACCCAACCTACGAAGGGCTTAAGTACCAGTTATGACCCGTAGGTGTGTCTTTAAGTATCCTTTTAGCTACACTCCATCATCTTTTTCTCCTCTTCTGCTCCAAAACCTATTTTCCAGCAAAACCAACATAAAACACATCACATCTAAAAAAAGACCTAAGTACTTGCATAATTTTCATGTTTTAAGCATTGAAAGTTCCATGAAACCATGAAACATCAACACCCTCAACTTAAAATATTTGCATATCCTCAGTCAACTAACACATAACAAAGAATTCACGATGATTAATTAAAAGAAACCTAAGGTACCTACGACGGTCAACTCGATTTTAGCTTAAAACTCGTACACCTTCCTATTTTTGAATTCTCAAAACCATTACATGGATACATGTCGTACAACAGTACAACACAAAGGAATCAAGTAATAGAATTACATTAGCAACAAATAATCAGACGTACATGCAAGTTACACTACCCGAACAGATAAGCAGTTAACAATACAACCCATGTACTCTCATAAAAAAGAAGTCCCAGTCATAATATTATTATGCATTTCAATGCAAGGGACTGTGTCAAGACACTCACTCTTACAAAAAAAGTTCCAATAATTGTGCATAGAATACCATAGGCTAGCCCTTATTTTCCATACCTTAGTTTTTTGTATAGTTAGACTAAGATCACTATAGGACTCTGCTCGGCTTGTAATGTAGGCTTAGGGACATGTATGATACATTTAGTATATAGTGACTCACCCTCTATGACGCTACACTTACATTTTGGCTCTATTTCTCAACCATTCTTCTTTTATTTCTCCCCTTTCTCCTTTATAGATTTTTCAGATTGGGTGTGGTTTTCTTCTTGCTTTTTATTCATATGTTTTTCTCTATTTTTTTTCATTTAAAGTTTTCCACTTTTTTCTTTCTTCTCTTTTTTATACCACACCCAACCTTACTTTGTTTTTCTTTTACATTAAACACCCTTCTGCATACCTAATTTTAACTACGCACCCCTATGATTGTCACCCTCCACTTAGACAATTTATCTTAGTTGAGGTGCACAATGTCCAAGAGGGACCAAGACCAAAACAAGTTTATTGTAATTAATTAGGAAGGTGAAAAGTTGTAAACAAGAAAATAGGTCAGTATAGGCTCAAATCAGGGATCAATGGATACTTATTCATTTTTTATGATTATTTAGGCTAAGAGTGGACTAAGTCAAAAATGCCTATGATAATGTCCAAACCAACTATCATACCACAAAGGCAAGACTAACCGAGAAAGTTCTGGGTTAAATACACACAGGGAACTAGGTAAGTACCTCTCACACACATGGTACAATATTATATCACAAACTACTACCTATTTGGTTCATGCAATACGAAGCTATGGTTATTTTTTCCCTAATACTAATGCCCTGAAAAGATTCACACAATGGTCACACAGATATTTACATCACACAGTTCATAAAAAATTTGGAGGGGTATCATTTTTTCAAAATACTTAAGAACAAACAAAATATGTTAACTGCCCTTAGGTTCCTTATTTTTATACTAATTAAACACAAAAAAACATAACACATATAACGACATAAACACAACCTAAATATGTTGGTTTTACTAGGATACAATAGCCAACGAGAAAAGAAACATGGTAAGAAAAAACCTCGATTGTGGTACACCCCACCCCTTACTAAAAGTTGATACAATGTCCCCAGTGCATGCTAGAAAATAAACAAAATAGGGTGTAGGGACATACCTGGGATGCTTCAGGCGTATGAAGCTGGCTCACCACCATCTGAGGCATCTCGTGGCTCAATTAGAGGAGGTGGTGGTGGGGTGCAACTAGAGGAGGGTCCATTTACCATCTAGTCATAACTCTGCTCATTCACTGAATGCTAAACAACTAATTTGTGAGTGGCCTATTTCAAGGCCTGTTGATAATCTATCGTCAGATCTTGTAAGTCCTCTTCACGACCTCACTTGGCCCTAACAATTGAGGCCATATCATCCTCCGTAAATAAATCAAATACCACAGTAGGAGGTTTGAGCAATCATTCCATAAAATATGGAATGACGGAAGGGATGATCAAAATATGGCTCTCAGCTAATGATCGTACCTCTGAGCACAATATGGCCATCTCCTCACATAGGCTAGACAAGTTCGGTGGATACATCTAGCATAATCGTGCACTCATTCAAGTCTCAAAACTATATATATGGGAATTCATCTCTCTAGTACATCCCTTCACAGTCGCCATCATCCTCGCCTCAAATCTAGTCTAAGAGGCCTTTATTGTAATCTGAACCCATGGCTGGATCTTTCTGAATAGTGTGGCCAGCTGGTTTTTTGTCTGTGTGAGGTGGTCAGTCACCTCCTATTGGTGCTCTACCATTTGATACAGGAACTTCCAGGGTACACTCATAAACCTAGTATTTGTCGGGCGAGAGGACATAGTGGAAGTCACAACTGGTGCTGATGTAAAACTCAAGGTTGGTGTGCATGTGTCCGTGGCCCTATCATCACCTTTGGTAGTAGTAGGATCAACTCTCTGACTGCTTATGTCTATATTAATTCTCACACTTGGCCTCTCAATAGGCTCGTCTAGAAAAAAAAGTCCCCTCAAAATAAGTCATACCAGAAGAAGATGGTGGATGCGCTTGATGTAGCAGTATCAGGTTGATCGCATCCTTAATAATATCAACGTCTGTCATGTGGTCACCTCAACTTGGCGATCCACCTCTGGAATGGTGGAACTTCAGCCATATCACATAGTTGTTGTATCAAAATATGGTAACAGGAAAGTGGTGAACTCACTAAATGCTCTCTCATAGATCTCAGTCCGAATCCACCTAGCACAATCACTATCATAACCAAAAATTAGACTGGAATCAAAATTGCTCTGTCCTAGGTGAGAATGTCATCCACAAAAATCTGACTCAAATGATGTCTCACCACTGTCCACAAAAACTTTGCTACAAAGTACAAAAACACCTTCTTGTCTTACCCTTTCCATTAACCCATAGTGTATCAGTTCCCAACTCTGCTATTTGTGTGGCTATCCATCTAGGCAAGCCCAATCTCAACGCTCTATGCCCTGCGTCCTTCATAGTACGCCTAATCCGCACTATCCTCATATAATAGTCAAACTCAGCTGAGGTGGATAACCCTATATACCCTGACCTAAACAATACCCACCTCACTGTTTTTGCCTAAATATCAGCCTTAACCCCTCTAACTAATGTGTGGGTCAGCTGGGGCTAGTCAATTGCTCTACCCTCGGTTGGGGTAACCTAATACACTGATGATTCATAGGATCCATATAACTCCAAAACATAACTAAGTACATTGATGATGCATAGAAGGCATAGGATTCCCAAACAATCACCAAGAAATGGAAGGCTCGGTCATCTACCCAAGCCGGTATCTATCAAATGAAGCATGCAGATCAAGAGCTCCTTATAGAATGACCAACTCTATTTTGACTCCCCTAAAATACTGTATCATGGTTGACCATGCTCAGTAATAAAGCTATATCTATTATAAAGCTATTGCATGCTCTCCATACACCATCTCGAATGAATCTGAGCTATGGGCGCCATGTAGACATGTGTGGAGTCTGATTCCTGAGTAGTAGGTGTTGAAGCTATAGCTTGAGTACCCTGAGTAGTGGCCTGAGTACCTTGAGCCGATTATGATGAGATCTCCTATGGAACCAGAGCTGCATGAGAACCCTCACAAGATTGGGGTGCAGCTGAGCCTGATACAGACTCACTCTCAGTTGAGCTAGATACAGACTTAGACTTTTCCTTAGATTGGGAGTCGGTTGCATCCTCCTCCTCTTCAGAACCAAAACCTAACCCTGAATCAACCTCCTTATCTAAACCAATATCTAAATCATCCTCTCCCTCATCATACTGGGAAGAGTGTGGTGGTGAAGTAGTGGTTAATTTTATCCGGGGCCCAGTCCGGGCAAAGCGTGCTGGTGAAGTCTGTGGCCTGCCAGTGAGGCATGTTGTTCTGGTGGTGGTGCGGGCTGAGAGACCAACTCAGCAACAACTTTTGTAGCATACCTCTATGGTCGACCCCGAGTACTGTCTGAAGCCTCCAATCCTATTTATCTTTTTTGTGTTTTTTTGGCCATTTTATAATTTTAAAATATTAAAAATTCACATGAACATTATACACAAATTAAAGATAGTGATATTAAATAATTTTCATCATCAATGCTATTAAACTTTTTTCATTTATGTGCTATGATAATTTCTCCTCACATTTGAAACTTGAAGAAAATGAAAAGTCTATTACATTATCTCATAATAATGTTTTAACTAGAGCAGTTACAAAGAGACTGTTAAGCTTTCTTTTTGTCTCTTTTTATGTAGAAAGTTGGTTCTTATGTTTTGGAGTAGATTTTTTGCTCAGTAATTGCTAATTGTTTATATGGATCCCCTCTTCTATTTCCGTTTTTATGATATCTATCACTTGCCAAACAATTGCAAGAGGCTCACTGTTAATTAATTTCTCCGCCATGAAACTCGATTGCACAAACTGTTTAATGAAAGAAAGGTAACTAACCATCTTTTTCACATGCTATTACTTGCGACAAGTTTAGTTAAAAATAAATGTAGACCTTTTTGATTGAATACCACAAAAAAAAAATTAATTTTAATCATATTATTCATGTGAAAGTACCCATCATACAGCTAACCAATTATGTAATTCAATACATATTGTTATATGGTTGTTTTTCCCTTCTAATTCCTCTATTTAATGGACAAATTGCAAAGTTTGTTTAATTTTATTTTTATTTGTACGTTAGAGACTTGCTATTATAGTTACTTATATTTCTCATGCATTTGTTTGAAAACTTTTGTTTCTTTGTTGTATGCCCGAGCTTACCTTATTTAGACACAACCATGCTCATATTTTTATTTTAACATAACAACAGGTACTGAATATAACATATTTGCAGCCTTCTATGGATGAACGATGTACTTGATCATACAAAAGAACGATTGATTAGATAGGAGCTGAAAAATTATTTTCTGGTGAATACTTTCAAGTCCTAATGAATTTTTGATTGTTAAGGCATCGTGAAAACTATAAGGAGAAATTGTTCATTTGAAATTATGTTTGTATTTGCATATATAATTCTTGTACTCTATTATAATTGAGAAATTATTTGTTAATTCATTTGAATAACAGAATTTAGAGGTATCATAAATTTAGTGAATGAATACGTATTTTTTCTTTCGTTATTGTGGTGTTAAAATTTCGGTCGCATTCAATATTTTTTATATTTATTTCTTTAGTTGTTATCCTCTATGAATTTTAGAGACTACGAGAATAAAAACTTTAAAGTCCTGTGTTTAAGGAAATACTTGACTGGACTACGTAAAGTGAAATATTTGATTGGCTAGTGCAAGTTGATATGGCATTTCATTTGATCCGATAAAGTATTTTTTTTAATATAAACAAACCATCCTATTTGTGCACTATTTGGAGGTTTTGTAAAAATATATATATTTCTTAATGTAATTTCGTTAAATATTTTTACATGCAGTTTGTTTAATGAATAAAATTAAAATGATAAAATCAATATTTTCTATTTATAACTTTAAATTTTTTAAATGTGTAGAAATATCTCTCTCTCTCTCTATATATATATATATATGTAGGTATATGTATTAAGGAAAGATATAAGGTTGCTGATGTGACATGCTTCTAAAGTCACCATTCTCATTTATCTTTTTTTGTGATTTTTAGCCTTTTTTTTCATTTTAATTATTTTTTTGAGCTATAATTAAACATAATATCCAAAATGAATGGAAAAGACGTTGCCAATAATGACTATTATTGGCATTAAAGTTCAAAACGTTTACTACACTGTTATTATTATTTAGCCTTTTCAACTATTAAAATCAAATGAATGGATACACATATGTTTCCCTCTTTATGGTTATTGATGTTTTTCATATTGAAAAGACACACTTTTATTGATCTTAATTGAGGTCAATCAATATTGTCCATTATGAAAGTTATTTAATATGACTTTCTTTAATGTTGTGTATATATATGATTTTAGTCTATCTTATGTGGTATGTTTTAGAAGCCACTATTATCATTTATTTTTTTTGTGATTTTTTTGGCCATTATTTTATTTTAAAAGATTGAAAATTTGCAACATTATACACAACAGTAAAGAGAGTCATATTAAATAACTTTCATCATCAATATTGTTATACTTTTTTCATTTATGTGTTATGTAAAAAAAAAAAAAATTAAAAATCACTCCTTAAAATTCTCTTAATTATGTTAAATATGCAAGAAAAAATTAACTTATTTTGTTAAAGTTCAAAAATCAATAAAACATTTATATATATATATATTGTTAAAATATAAATTTATCAAAAATTACTAATCCACTTATCATAATTTTTATTGTATACTTTAAAAAGTCTAAATATTTACTAACCCAAGTTTTCTTTTTCCTCTTTTTTGGGGGATTTTTTTCTTCATTCTTTTCATTAATCAGTTTATTTATTAAATAAAAAAGATCAATCTTGTTTACTATTCTCATTAAATCTAATGAGTTACAAAAAAACTTCTATCTATTTGTGTTCTCTACTTCAATAATATGTCTTTCCAAGTCCCTTCTACCTAATTCTTTTGGATTATCCAATCTATAAATAACAATCATCTATGGAGTTGTTGAATGCAAATTTGCATTGTTAATTTTTGTATGGTTATTTAGTTATTTTTTCCCTTTCTTGATTTTCTTCTGCATCTTTTTCACCATTCATGTATTAATAATCAAAAGAGATGACATAGAAAAAGATGCTATTTCAATATTCTTCAAAGGTTCATCAAAGAGATGTTCACATTAGTTTTGTACGAGTTCATCAAGATGAAGAAAGAAGTTCAATTGTCTTGGAAGATTCGTTAAGAAAATGGTCATAGTAGTTTGGTGTAGCGAGAAGTTTCAATGATTTACAAATATTTTGAAGATTTATTAGTGTATTATTTTGATTTCAATTTATATTGTTTTCTTCTTCTCTATTTTATTTCTTCATTTTGAATAAAGATGCTTGATTACATATATAATTCGCCTTTATTTAGTAAATATTAATTTATAAAACTCTTCTAACCAACATATTAGAAAGCTCAATTAGCAAATTTTACTCAATTAACTTTGATTTTCTTCTTCTTATTATTAGTGCATGTTTCTGTTTTTGTGTATATTTTTTGTTAGTTTTTAATTAATTTAACTATGTTAATTAAATATATACTCTTTTACAATTGTCTTAATGTTATAACACATGATTTTTTGCTAATAGTAATTTTCTAATATTCTGTCACGGTTGAAAGATATATTACCAATGATATATATTTCTCATAGTAATTAACTATTAATGTCCCTAAAGATATATAACATTACTATATTAGAAATTAGAGATAATACAGAAATATGACCCTAAACTTGACACAAAATTATAACTTTGACCTTAAACTTTGATTGTGCACAAATAGGACCTTTAACTATTCAAAACCTGAACAAATATGACCTCCGATTTTGCAACTCTATGCGTGAGTTTCACTCGCGCCTACGTGGAAAGGTAATCCAATCACATGGTCCCACGTCGTTAAAAGGGCTGACTTGAAGGGAGGTCATATTTGTAAAGTTTTGAATAGTTAAAGGTCATATTTGTGCACTGTCAAAGTTTTGCTTTTTGTGTTAAAACGACGTTGTTTTTATTATTATTATTATTATTATTATTATTATTATTATTATTATTATTATTTATTTATTTATTTATTTATTTCTATAGCAACAACACCTAACTTTTTTTCTCATTAAAAAAAAAAGAACAACCACTAGCAGGGATCGAACCCGCGCAGTAAGTTGAAGGAAGCGCCCAAGAAGAGAAATTAACACCACTGGGCTATCTAAGTGTCTTGTTTCATGTGGTTCAACATTAATATACGTACATAAATATAGATTTTCTACCTTATATATACAACATAATTTTTTTACCGAGGGGGTTCGGGTGAACCCCATGGTAATCACGTAGGTCCGCCCCTGCGTTAATTTAATAATGTTTTAATAACGTTAATTTAATAATATTTTCATAACGTTAATTTGATAAAGTTAATTTAATATACTACTACTACTACTATCCTTAATAACGTTAATTTGATAACGTTTTATTAAAACTATAATTTTTTATTAGTAGTATAGTTTCATATTTAATTATTTAAATAAATTATATTTAGATATATTATATAACTTAAATTCGCCCTCTGCTTTATAATATATATACACACCCGCGTGATTTTTTCGTATGAGGCTGACCCACATAATTAATAAATCTTCAATATTGCTCTTTTTCCGCAATGACAAAAGAAATTAGATGTCATTTTCATCTTTGAGCCAAAAATAATGAAAAATAATAGTGAAAAGTCATTTAAAGGTCATAGTTGTGCAGTTTTGAGCGAGGGGTCTATCGAAAACAGCCTCTCTACCTCTGTAGAGGTAGTGGTATGGACTACGTACACTCTACCCTCCCCAGACCCCACTATGTGGGAATATACTGGGTTTGTTGTTGTTGTTGTTGTATTTGTGCAGTTTTGAATAGTTAATGGTCATATTTGTGCACTGTCAAAGTTTAAGGTCAAAGTTATAATTTGGTGTCAAGTTTGGGGTCATATTTATGTATTATACCCTTAAATTTTAAGCTTGATGCGCCCAACTTTGCGTGTTGAACATGCGTTTTGCCACGTAGGATCAGAGGTCATATTTGTGCAGTTTTAAATAGTTAAAGGTCATATTTGTGCACTGTCACAGTTTAAGGTCAAAGTTATAATTTGGTGTCAAGTTTAGGGTCATATTTATGTATTATCTCTAGAAATTAGTCAAAGAATAAATGAACGAATCATCTTTTTAGTCTTTTATAATTTTTATAATACATTTTAATTGAGCATACCCCAAACCTCACTTTGTGGGAATACATCAAATATTTTGTATTTGTTATTTTAATTAAGCACCTAATATTGATATTTTTCAATGTGAATGAATAACATATGACAATATGCGGTAGTAATATAATCATACGAGAATATTTTTCATATGATTGATGCAAAAATTATCAAACATGTATAATCTATCAGTTATCTCCTTATAAATATATGTTTACTCAGATAATTTATCTCCTTTATTTCTCTTTATAGTTATTTAGTTTTCAAAATGAAAAGGTGTTATAGACGATATATAACAAATCAAAGAAAGAAAATCACACACACACATATATATATATTTATATATATATAGATATATATATATATTTATATATATATATATATATATATATATATAGATAGATAGATAGATAGATAGATAGATAGATAGATATAATGCATCACCTCTCTTTGTTTAAGAAAACACAATTATTCTTATTCTCTCTTTTTTTAAAAAAAATAATCATTTAAGTGCCATGTTAGAAAAGTTCAAAATTCACTCTAACTCTGTTAATTGCATTAAATACATTATGTTAAAACTAAAATAAAATAAAATATTTCTTTAACTTCTCTTAAATCTTATTAAAAATAAATAAATTTTCTCATTTAATCCTCTTAATAACATATCTATGTAGTATGATCGAATATATAAACTATTTTTCTTGCTTACATTGTAAATGAGATGTGATTATGAATTAGAAAGAGTCATGTTATAGTTCTACTATAATAAATGTGTATATGTGATAAATATGTATTTTACTTATGATTATTTAAAGCAAAAAATGTGTACTCTTAATTTTTCTATTAAAGGAGAAATTATCTTTTGAAGAGTTATTATTATACATTATTATTTTTAGTAATGACTATAATAATAATTAATTTGTATCAATAATCGTATTAATATTGTTAAACTCTTTCATTGCTCTATATCTGTTAGGGACAATATAATTATTGATTCAATTTTTAGTACCTTTTCTACAACTTGACCCTTTATGTACTCCTAAAAATTTAATATTTTGCTTCTCTGTAATAATCTCTATAGAATAGAGTAGAGAAGTACAACATCACGACTTATTTTAAATATATACATTTCATTTTGCATTATGAATATTAATTCTTTTGCGAAGTATAGCTTCAAATATAATTTTTACTATCATAATTTATTTTCTTTTTTCTGGAGATGCTTTCTTAAAAAACACCGTATAAAAATGAACTTGATCGAGATATAAGATCTCTAATATTAATGAACTATATGCAATGCAAATACACATTAGATAAACCTTAATATAAAAAATCAATACCAAAGAAAATCAAATAAAAGGAAGAATATTTTACTAACTTCTGCATTGAATGCATAACTATGTTAGAAACATAATTCAAGTATTTTTCTTACTCTAATGTGTTCAAATATATTTTTATTTATTTATATTACGGATCGAGTCATTTATACACAAAAAAATTAAGTAATTTATAATCAATAAAATTTATAAGACCGTGACTTAATTTATATTTTTTATATATTATTTATTAAAATAATTATCAATTAACATAATCAATTACTCAAAAATATAAAATTTTGCGCAAAGTGCGAATTAGTACACAGAGTTTATAAAGAAGAGGGAAAGGAAAGAGGTGAAATGCAATGCACAAACGCTCAAGTAAAACTTTTCGGCGGTTACACAATATATATACTAAACAAAACAGGACTGGGGTTAGGGTTTATAAATTGTCTAATAGTGGAAAAGTACATCCATAAAAACAACCCAAATTCCTCAATTAAAGCATAAAATATGGGCCTAAAATACCATAACTGACCCTAACCACCTCAAATATTTACTTTTCTATTATTATATAGTAAAAAACACAAATTTTATTGCCATATTTTGAAAGTACAATAATATTATTAGTTATATCTATCTATACTATATTAAATGTATGAAGGACCTTAGAAATGTTGTTTGAATTTTTTGCCTTTCATTAAAAGTATTTGCTTTAGATAAAATTATCTTTTCACTATTTTTCTAAAATTTAAGAGTTGAAAATTAATTAAATATATTTATGGTAAAATCTTTTCTTATTAGAAGTCATCAAAATTAATGATAACTAAATACTTTTTTCATTAGTTTAAGAATTCTAAATTAACTAAATTTGATTTTAAGAAGATTTAAAAAATCTAGAAATAAATATAAAAGCGTTAAAACAAGAAAAATTTAAGAAGTACCAAAATTTGAAAAGTTTTAAGTATGGAATAAGAATGTAATCAATGGTTTTGTAAAAATTTAACTTTTAAAAATAAGAAAAGATTTTAAATATAGAAAAAAGAAAAAAATAATTGTACTATAAATATAGTTCAAATTGATACGTCTCTCTCTTAGTCTCTAGAAGCAAGAGAAAGAGGTAAAGATTTTAAATATAGAAAAAAAGAGAAAAATAATCATACAAATGCAAAAGTGATGATCCATCAACCACTTAAAACTTTGGTAAAATATATATGTTCTTACACTAAAATATATGTTTATGTTTACATTATTATATTAAAGTGTGAAGGATCTTTGACAAGTGATTCAAATTTTTTGCACTTCATTAAAAATCTCTGCAATAGACAAAACCATTTAATTCAAATAATCAAAAGTTACACGTGCAAAGTACATGCGGTTAAACTAGTTTATATATATACTAGAATTTTGAATATTACTCCCTCCGTCTCAAATTACCCGTCCCAAATTTTTTAATTTGATTTCTCATTTTACTTGTTTTTTTTCATTAATCAAGAAGACAATTTCTTTTCTTCCATATTTTACCCTTTGCATTAATTATTTTTTCTTCAAATTAAAATGTAAACATCATTTAATAGGGTACTATGGTAAACTAGCCATGTTATTAATTATTTTTCATAATCAATGTGCCATCTCAATTTGGGATGGGTAATCTGGGACGGAGGGAGTAACATTAAACGGTGCTTAGCATGGACAAAACCAACTTTTAATCTAAGTGTCAAAATAAACTTAATTTGATGACATGTCAGTAAAATATGAAGGGTATCTTTTACTTTTTTTTGGTAAGTAGAGATGCATTAGTAAAGCAAGGTAAAGAACACAGTTAAGAACTCAGTCTGGGTCTAGTACAAAAGTCATCTGACGCGTAGCTGGCGTCCTAGCATTTGAAACTAACCTAGGGAAGGACTTTCCTTCCATATCATCCCAGACAGTGTGGCCTACAAAAGGGGGCAGGGTGACATAGATTTTACAAGTGGACCAAAAATCACGTTTAGAGCCTTCCTTTGCCAGTACATCTGCAACTTTGTTCTGCTCTTGATAGCTATGTTGGATGGGTGGATTTCCTAATCTTCTGAGCATCAACCTGAAATCACAAAGAAAAGGGTTATACAGTGTATTGCCATCTTTCGGCACTTTAATAAAATCCTCTGAATCAGTATTGATAATGAGAGGCACAAGGTTGTGTTCAATAGAAAGATGAAGGCTTATGTGAAGGGATAAGATTTCCATAAGATTGTAGAGTGACGGAAGCTTTGGGAGTATACTAGTACCCAACTACCAGTAGTGTTTCGGAAAATACCACCTATACCAACTCGACCATGTGTTGCCAAACAAGAGCCATTAGTGTTCAGCTTAAAATGATGTCTAGGAAGAGGAATGAATGGATATTGGAGTGGGAAGGTGGGGAGTGGAGTTAGGATTGAGTTGGAAGAATTCCACAGCTTCTGAGTAGTAAGCTTTGAAGGAGAGAGCAGTAGAGTTGTCATTGAAGTTACTAGAGTTTTAAGCCTTCCAGATATTCTAGAGACAAAAAGGAAGAAGAGTTTACCAATTAAGGAGGCTGTCATAATTGGAGTGTTTCACATGGTTCCAGGTTGTATTCTAGTTGGAGGGGTGGAACATGCTAGTAGAGAGGGTGCATTCACCCTTGTAATGGCTGATAAACTGATGCCATAGGGGGTTAGCTTGAGGGCAGTTGAAGAAGATGTGAGAGATATCCTCTAAATGGGAATTGCAGTGGTAGCAGTTGGACTGAATTGGGAGACCTCTGTAAGCATGGGTGGCATTGGTGGGGAGGCTTTTTTGGTGGAGAAGCCAAAGGAAAAATTTAATTTTGATAGGGAGTTTGAGTTTCCAAATCCATCCTAAAGGAATAGGGTTCTGAGGAGGGTGAGGATTATTAAAATCAAGGTACTTATAAGTAGATTTGGTAAAGAAGATACCATTTCCAGTAGGGAGCCAAAGAGGAGTGTCAGCCTTTATCCCAGGATTGGGTTTAAAGAAGTGTTGAAGGTTAAGTTGTAGGGGCTTGAGAATGTCAAAGGGGGGGTAGCAAAGTTTCAAGTCCCATTCTACTAGTAAGAGGAAAGTTGGAGAGAAGGACATAGTTTATGGAGAGGGCCTTGAATGACCATTGTGGACAGACCAATGGACAAGATCTTTGCAGAGGTTCCAGGATCTAAGAATGCTCTTCCAGGTTCTAGAGTGAGAGATAAGGGTCCTCTTATTGTGATGGTTTTTCTTTTAAAGAAGAACTTTATCCCAGAGAGTATTGGGATTGGAGTTGAGTCTCCAAGAAAGGATGCAAAGCAGGGTATCAGTTTTGACATTAGCTTGCTGCATGCCTAGCCCTTCCAATTTCTTAGGTTGAGAGAGAGTAAACCAGTCAACCATATGCATTTTTTCAGTAGTAGTGCCCCAGATGAAGTTTCTCTGAGCCCTGTCTATGAGGTTTTGAATTTTCATAGGGAGAAGGATGTACTACATGATATGGTTAGGAATGCTTCCTAGGCAGGACTTGGCCAAAGTAGTCCTATCAGCAATGTTGAGGAAGTTGACCTTCCAGCCAGCAAGCTTAGTATTGATATTGTCCAAAATGAATTGAAAATCAGACTTTTTAGGCTTTCCATAAAAAATGGGAAAATCCAAGTACTCCCTAAAAGAGTGCCCAAATTTAATGCCAAGAGAAGCAAAAATGAGTTCTTTAGTAGAGCTATGGCAATTAAAAGAGAAGAGGACCTTGGATTTGGACAAGTTAACCTTTTGGCCTAAGTGAGTACTAAAGGAGTGGAGTGTTCTGGAGATGGTATCACAGTTGAGCTGGTCTTCTTTAGGAAAGAGAGTCAAATCATCAGCAAAGAAGAGGTAAAAGATTTCGGACCCTCTATGGTTGATTTGAATGGGGTTTCATTGGAGAATGTCTACTTCATGGTGGATTCTCCTTGAAAAAAGTTCTATGTAGAGGATGAAGAGGTAGGTGGAGAGGGGGTCCCCCTGCCTGATTCCTATGGAGGGTTGGAAACTAAGGGTTCAGCCCCCATTGACAAGAATGGAGATAATGGAAGAGGAGACACAAGACATGATGAGTGTAGAAAAACTAGGGAGGAAGTTGAAGAAGGTTAAGGCTTGCCTAATGAAGGACCATTCCAACCTATCAAAGGCCTTTTCAAGGTCAATTTTCAGGATCATGTAGGGGTTTTCCCCTTTCATTCTCCAGAAGTGGTCTAAGTATTCTTGGAAAATGATGGCATTGTCACAAGCTCTCCTTTTGGACAAGAAGCTTGCCTTAGTATCACAAATAATGGATTGGATGAAAGGCCTAATTCTATTAGCAATGATTTTTGTGATGACCTTATATTGGGTGTTGCAGAGGCCAATGGATCTGAAGTTCCTCAGGGTGGTAGCATTTCTGCATTTGGGAATGAGGCAGAGGTAGGTGGAATTGACTTTGGTATCCATTGTACCTTGAGAGAAGGTAGTGGTCCAAAAATCTAACAAGAGAGGGTAAAAGGTGGTCCAATATTTTTTATACATAAAGGGATGCATACCATCCGGACCAGGGGCTTTGAGAGGCTAAAATGAGAAGACAACCTTATGTATTTCCTCAATGGTAGGAATGGAATCCATAAGAGGATAAGTAGTGGGATGGATTGATCCATTGAGGGAAGGGTTGACTTAACAAATAAGATGGTTGAACAGGTGATCAGTTCTGAAGAGGGAAGTGTAGAAGGAGGTGATGACTTCCCTAATACTTAACTGATCATGGATCCAAGCACCATGTTCATGGAGGAAAGTGATTCTATTTCTTCTCCTTCTAATAAGGGTAGAGAAGTGGAAGAATCTGGTGTTTTTATCTCCCTCCATGAGCCAGTTAATCCTGGATTTAAGAATCCAGAAGTCTTACTCATTCCTTAAGATGGAACTTTATTATTTAGTAAGTTGTACCTCCAAATTATGGAGAAAGGAGTTAGTTGGGTAGCTTGGAGATTTCTAGATCCCAGCTAGTCTATATAAAAGGATTTTTTTCTTTTGAAAGATGTTTTTATTCCAGGACTAAGCAGTGTCAGCAAAGTCATGAATGGTATTGGTAAGATTAGCATGAGAGAGGAAGGATTGAGAAACAAGAGAAGGGAGGTCCAAATGATTGCACCACATAGATTTCACCTTAAAAGTCTTTGGTGTTGTAGGAGGGGATCTGATGGAGGTCAAAAGAAGAGGGCATTGGTCAGAATGAGTTCTAGGAAGGTGAAGAACAGTGGCTTCAGGGAATTGGTGAATCCACTGGTCATTTGTAAAACATCTGTCAAGCCTTTCTAAAATAAGATTTTTCCTATGTCTATACCTCATGTTAGACGAAGTAAACTTAATTCCTCAAAAACCAAGGTCTAGGAGCTTACAGTGATTCAGACAGTCTCTAAACATAGAAGCTCTAGAATTATTAATACTTTGACCCCCAAATTTTTCAGCATCTCTCAACAGATCACTAAAATCACCCCCTACAAGCCAACTAGTGATTTAAAAAGTAGAAAGACAGAGTTATCAACACAACTTAATTTATCCTAAAGGAGTCTCCTAGTGGAATACAAAGGGCTAGCATAAATAAAACTAAGAATCCATCATATAGGAAGGGAACTGACCTTAATAGTGGCATGAATGGCTTGAGAATAAATGGAGATATCTTTGATGGTTATAATATCATCCTTTCAGAAGAGAACAATCCAAAAGCCGAGGATTATAAGAAGCAGGAAAATCCTAGTTCATTAGTTAAGCCTCGATGATCAGACATCCTGTTCTCCAAGAGAGACGGGAGAGAAGGCTGATGGATACTAACTAAGGACTTGCAATGGCACCTAAACTCAGATTGTTGGCTCCTCTATCATTCCATATTATGAAGTTCTTCATCACTGACTTGGGGGGTTGGCTGAACTCGGTTAGGACTGCCTTCCCTTTCCCTAGTGTCTGGGATGGGATGGCTTGATCCATGGTCTTCCTTCTCCTTGATAGGGGAGAGATTCTTGCTTTATAGGATCCTCCTAGCATAAGGCTTGGTAGTCCTAGTTCTTCTTCTACCCTTGAGATGTCCTAAGGTAAGAGCACAACAATTATTTCTTATGCTGGACTGTCAAAGACTAGGTTTACAGTTTTTTCCAGGGTGAGAACATCGGTTCTTAAAATTTTCAATTGATCTAACAAGGCTTCCATATCCCTGTTGCTTTACCTTAGGGCATCCAAAGGTTTTTCCCTTTCTAAGGCTTTTAGGGTCAGAATTAAGGGTTGGGCTGGTAGGGTCATGAGTCCACATACAGAGGGGATGGGGTGTCCCCACTGAGATTGACAAAAAATGGCCCCAGTTCTAGTAGGAGTGGATTTAGTGGTGGAAAGAAGGGTAGACTGGAGCTGGTGAGACTCATCACATCGGAGATGTTCATTGAAGTGAGGTCCCTTTGAAAGGTTGGGCTGAAAATCTGCATGAGGGTGGTTATCCAGACAGCAGGTCTGAAATTCTGAAGACCCCCGTTGAGCCCTTCCATGACCAGTTGAGCTAGGTGGCTCGGATCCTAAATGTGAATGGTGATTTGGTTCTCCCACTGGAGGTGGAGTGAAATCGATAGGTTGGTTAAGCATATTTCCAACCAAGACGTTGAAAAGTGGGAGGGTGGTAGTGGAGTTGTCGTGAGATTGATCATACTTGGAGGTACTGAGGGATTCATTGTGATCAGCAAAGGTGCATTGCATGTCATCCAAAGTACTAGTAGTATAAGTAAGCTGAGGGGGAATATGAAGAGTCTCACTTCCTGACAACTCACTAGCATTTAATGCTTTGGCCTGAACAGGAATAGAAGTACACAAATCCCCCTGGAAAATGGAAAGGACTTGTGACAGCATGGGGAGAGGTTTACAAGGCTCTAGGTGGTTAATCATTAATTGATTTTAAGGTGGGTCCCTCTGTGAAGGGCTTGTTTCTATTTTTTTATTTATAGAAAGAGTGGGGATATGGGAATTAGAAAAGTAAAAGGTACTAGTGGACTGAGAAGATTGAGCCTCCAGATGAGGGTCGGGGGAGGGAGTGGGACTGAGCATTAGGTTGGGCTGTAGGTGAGGAATTTTTGGTAGGCTTAAGTATGCCTTGACTTGCTTTAAAAGAAATAGCAAAAGAAGAAGAAGAGCTAGCAATTAAGTTAGGCTGCCCCAATTAGGCCTGATATACCGCAGGGGTCGGACTGACCCGGTTCAGCCCAATGAAAGGGGATTGCCCTGGCGTAGTTGTTGTGCCGCCGACTATGGGTATCGCCACCTGGGGAGGGTATGAATCAGGGAACTTACTTGGAGTAGCAGTGGTTACCCCTTTACCTCTATTTTTCCTTACCACTGCAAAATTTTCCATTGCAATTTGCTTATCGGTCCTTTTCCTAGGGAAAGTGACAGTTTGCCATTCCTCTTTGGGGTCAGCCTTAATAGGCTACAGTGATTGACAGGGAAAGGCTTCAGGTGGTGGAGTGTCGCTCTTCTCCGAGCATAAGTTTGGGGTATGGCCTAGACACCCGTATGTCTTGCAAAGAGTCTTCTCCCCCTCGTAAACCAGAGGTTGTTTATGAGTACCAATAGTGATCGAGGTTTTGACTAGTGATCCTAATTTAACTTGAACGCAGATCTGGGCATATCGACCCTGGATAGTGGAAGATGTGCAGGCATCCACTTTGAGAAGTTTTTCGATTCTTCTGCCAATCCGTTCCAAGATGCCTAAATCATAAAATTCTGTGGGTAATTGGGGAAGGCGAACCCAAATCACTGTGGAAACAAAATTGGGTTCCTATTTTTGAATGGAGATAAATTTACCAGACACAAACCAAGGCCCACCCTGTAGGGCAGTGTCTTTTATTTTTTATTAGAATTTTGCGGTGAAGAACTCATGACCCAGCTCTATCAGGCAAAGGGGTTTGGGTAACTGCCAAGCGGATTCGAGTTTGTTTTTAAGGTATTGGTGGGAAATATTCTCATCAAAAACCTTGAGAATAATAGAGAGACGCCAAAGAGTGTAGATGCATTGTTGATCATCGAGAGAGAGATTGATAAGATCATAGTCCAACAAGTTGGTATCCAATTCAGGGTTGGTGTTTTCTATTACGTGATCGGGAGAATGGAGTAGATTGGTGGTAACATCTTTATAGTTTGGTTTAATCTCCATGGAGGATAGGAAGGTGAGAAAGAACTGGTAGTAGATACTGGTCGGCGAGAAACTGGGGGTAAGAAGAGTAGACTGGGATGAGAGCTTCTCTCTCTACTTTTTATTAATTTTCACTTCTTTTGAAGGGTATATTTTACTACTACTTATTCCTTAAAGCACTATAGCAATAAACCTTTGATGACAAATACTCCCCGTCTTATATTATTTGTCTAATTTTTTTTAACGTGCCTCATAGGAAATTATAAATAAATAAGTAATTTTACTAATTTATCCTCTATCTACTCTTTTGAGAAGGAAAGGAATTTTTTAGAGTTTATAAATTTGTTTAAATTTTCAAAAAATATACATTGCAGGAGTAAAATGGGAAAATATTAATTAATTTTATCTTGAACTGATAAATGGACAAGTAGTTTTGGGACTAGCATTCATAGTAATATGAACAACCAATATAAGATGGAGAAGTATGTTTTATGATTTGAATGTCTTTGATATAAGAGGATTTTAATTTTTTGGACATCTTTACAATAAATATAAAAATATTAAAGTTAAGGATATATTATTTCTTCAAAATCTATTTTAAAAAGTTCATAATATAGGAACATAGTATAGTTCTAGTGAATCACTAGGCAGTCGTTCACCACCGACCACCTAGCTTTTTTCTCCTTTTCTTCATACTTGAACGTTATTTTGTATCCTTTCAATTAATGTTCTCCATGAAAGAAAAAAAGTTTCCTACACCATTAAGCAACTTATGTTGTTTGCAAACATCTTAATCTATGGTGTTTAGACTCTTTAAAAGTATTGATAGGAGCATGTTGGGTACTTAATTAAAAAATAGTGCACTTTTGGGATATTCGACTCCGGGGCAACAATATATTTGTAGAGTCGGAGCAACATAGACTTTAAGATAATTATAACCTATTTGGTCAATATTTTAGAATCTCCACATACACAATCAATTAGCTGCAGAACATTTGACTTGGATTCATAAGCTACTCAACTTCTATATTTGTCATTTTTCCTGATTGAAATAGAATTAGGCATATTAAAGTCGGAATGAAACTATTTTTCATCTGACCAAAATGATAGTGTTTCCCAGTTTAATTTCCAATAGGCCATGAGATAGATTAGAATCATTCTCAATGTCACTGGACGCGTCTGTGGATCCTCTGACATGATGGTTTCTAGAAGCATTGATCACTTCAACAACTTTATTATAGAAGAAATCTATGTCCTTACTGCTACCTGAAACAAACATCTCAGGGTCTTAATCTTGAACTCCTCCGCCAACTTGAGCTCGGGTTTTTTATGATGGTAAGGGCCTATCAGAATCCACCTCGGGTTCGTAGTCATGTATGTTGTGCTTTTATAGTCTCAACAATGATTAAACCTTTTGTAATTGCTTTCTGGTTAAGAATGACCTGTTTATTGGTTGGCATCCTGCAACTTGAAAAGCTTAACATGAAATGTCTACTCTTCCTCCCATTTCATGATCACCTATGATTTGAGAAGTTGTCATTGTATCTTTTTTGTTTGGCCTTTCCTTGACTCAATTGGATTGATACAGGAAGATGTTCTTACAGTAAGAATAATATAAGGGTTGATAAGGGACAACTTTGTACGACTCTAACTCTACATCTTGAAGTTTCAACGCCGCCCCACCCCACCCAGACATGATATTTGGTGGTTGGTGAAGGATGGGAAGGAGTGGAGGAAGGAAAAGGTGTTAGGATAGTATTTGATAGTGAAATTATAAAGTCAAGAGTCAAACCATTATATATTGTCACACCTTGGCCTTTTCAATGCTTAGAACATGCATGAAATGAGCCCTTAAGATCCCAATATCGAAGATAAACCACCTAAGATTGGGCTTGAATGGGTTGGGGGAATTTTTAGGATAAGAAAAGATATTTACGTCGCAAAATGGGCACCCCGCAGCAGCCCCACGCTGTGAAGGAGTCCACGATAGGCTACTGCCTCGGCCTCGCATCGAGGGTTGCACCATGAACCTTCAGGTTTGCGACAGGGTTTTCACCGCAAACCTCAAGGTTTGCGATGGGGGTCGCGCTATGAACCCCTTCTCCGTGCATTGATTAGGCCCTATTTTAGTTATATTTTAAGGGCACTAGGGTCTTTTCACACCCTTAAGTCGTTCCCAATCCTCTATGTATGTGATTAGGGTCTTAAAATGACTTTTTATCTTAGAAATCTTCTAACCATCTTTCAAAAAACAAAAAGAGGAGAAAATCACCTAGGTTATGGGAATTCTAAGCTTCGAGAGTCTATTTACGTTATGTTTTCTCCATTTCCAGGTATGTAGAACTATCTTAACTCTTATGATCCAAGTATGATATTTCAGTAACTTTATATCATATATGTATGAATTTAATTCTTTGAAATTGATTGAAAAGCATGAATTACAAAACCACTTTTCATGATGTATTATGCATTTACTATGGGGGTTTTGATGAGCTTGAGATTTTATTGATGTACATACGTTATGATTTTTAAAGTGTTTGCACTATGAACCCCTTCTTTATGACCAAATTTATGTGTTTTAAAATTTTTGTAGGTTCTCAGATGAGTACGGAAAGATTAATGTTTTGAATGCTCTTTCATTAAATTATGCACTGATTTCCTTATATGATTTTCTAAAGAGTAGTTAATGTATTCCAAAAACACTTTTGTTTATCATAAAACTTGTATGAATTATAAAAGAGATGACCACCTAAGACTTTTGTCTTAAAAGGAATTTGTTTTGCCTGAACCTATATGTCCTTTATGAAAGAGAACTCTCTGTAATACTTGAATCAATTCTAGTGGTCAATAATAAGTTTTGAATAAGAGGACTATGGATACCATACGATATGATATAGCTTGTAAGTCAAGGTACGACGATTCATTGTTATGATAGGACTTTAGTAGAATAAGAGATGTAGTTTTATTAGTAAGAAGTATGATTTTAAGAGGCTAAAAATGGGCTATAAGAGAGCTATATGTTCCCCGACGAAGGCACGAGTTAAGATAACTCATTGGTGGAAACTGCATTTGCCGACACGACTTTATTATGTCCTGAAATACTGATTGTATTCTTGCCATGTGCTTTTGGCGTATTAGATAGTAGAAACTCCAACCCTTGCGACAAACTTGGGTTGGGGGCTTAGCCGATGAGTTAATCGCAAATTCCATATAGCCCGTGGGATTGAAGAACTGTAGGGTGTGCCATCTAGCTTAGAAGTAAAATAAAAAGTGTTGTCTATGCCCTTACAAGAATGATTTAAACCTCTCTTTATAATGACCATGCGTTTTAGTATCTATTATTGTAAACTATTTTCATAATGCTCTCGATTATCTTATATGAAATATATATTATTTTTGTTAGTTCTGCATACCAATACATTCCAAGTATTAAATATCCTCGTGAAGGCTGCATTGTCTCATAATGTAGGTTCTGAGGAATAGTCCCGTAGTCCAGCTTAAGAGTAGATTACTTTTTGAAATTCAGATTTGGTGAGTCTACTTTACTTCGGAAGGCGTTTTATCCATATGTTGGTTTCATTTTGTTTCATGGTCCTGTCGGGGGCTGATAACGCTCAATCTACAGCTCTCGTAGGAGTGTAAAGCGGTCGTTAGCAAATATAGAACCCAACCTGGGTTGGGTGTCGATCCCACAGGGAATAGCTTGGCCAACAAGTAAGCAAGATTACTAAACTTTTGGTGCAAGTCTCGTAAAAAGGGGGGATTGTAATGTGTCACCAAAACAATTAAATAAAAGCTGAAAATAGCAAAGTAAAAGAGAAAGATTGTTACGTTGGTTGTAAACAATGAGAATTGAAGTGTTGGGGTTATGTTCACCTTCTGAGGTATACGTCTCTATTGGCTATGAGTGTGTAGAATTCTGTCATGCAATTTCTTATAGAGAATTGTAGTCGATGGTAAATCCAAGCGTCTCTCGACCTAAACAAGGACTATTTCACTTTAACTCTCTCGAGCTTAAAGCGTATCTAACGGTACGAATTCTCCAAGAGGTTAGTCCAGTTACGACACTAGCTTTTTAATAGGAAAGGGTGTCCTACTACCTTGACATTATCTCTTTTCCAGACAAATAACTTTTCTCTCGAACAAGTTAAATGTTAGACTGGCGTATTCTTGCGTTTGCAACCGCAAAGAATGTAGATTAAGATGAAGAGAATCATGATATAAGCAATATACGTGCCTCGAACTCACAAACTCACAACAATAGATAGTAACTCATTCGTCTTCCATAACCCCAACAGAGAAGTTTAGTTACCCATGAATGCGAAGAAAACCACAATTGACATTGTTATTATACCACAATAATGATCAATTTCGTGTAGCACAAGAGTGGTAGGCGTTAGGTGTGATTTCTTGCAAAGTAACGTTTCTCTTGTTGAGGAATTTAAGAATAGAAGAATAGAAGAAGAAAAATAGAATTGAATTGTAAGATGAGAAGTTAAGAAGATGTTAGAAGATGTAAAAAGATTATAGAAGATGAGAGAAGATGAGAGAAGATGAGAGAAGATGAGAGGGATGGAAGGAAGTATTGTGTTCTCCCTCCTTCCTCCCTCCTTCTTCTAAATCTCTAGCATGATAGGATATTTATAATACCCATATCCTACTCCTACTAAGCTAATGAAATAAATAACCAAATCCTACTAGACTAATGAAATCCTTAACCCAAATGTACTAGGTTAAGGTAACATTATCATAATCCACATAAAATAATGAAATACATAACCTAATTGTACTAGGTTAATGTATCATTGTCAAAATCCAGCTTTGTGTCTGTAAGTCCCCAAAGTCTTCAGAATTGCTGTTTTAGCCCGGGATAGATTTTCCATGCAGCAGTTTTGGTCCCCCAAAGTCTTCAGAAATGCTGTTTTAGCCCGGGACAGATTTTCCATGCAGCAGTTTTGGTCCTTAGGCGTGTAAACTCCCTTCCCTTCCTTTGTGAGCTTTCTTTAGCGTCAAGTAAGCCATAAAATGCTGAATTATGCATCATTTATACCTGAAACTTTACTAATCATGTTCGTTAGCTCATTTACAGGAAAAAGGACTAAAAGTGCATGAAATATATAATTTGTTCTCAAAACTAGGCTAAAATATGGGCAAAATATATTGATATAGGTGCGTAAATTCGCCTATCATCAACACCCCACACTTAGAGCTTTGTTCGTCCTCGAACAAACTATCATGTCCTTCTAAACATCAACTTAGGGTTTTACAGCAACAACACAAAATATTCGTCAAGACAAGCACAACAATTATCAACCAAGAGTAGCTTTCCGATTATAAGTAGAAACAATTTAACCTCAAGTATAGACTCGTGATGGTGATCAACTCGCATGCAAACGTTAAAGTGCATAGAATCATATACAACTATCCAAAACTCATCAACCATGTGTGTCTCACCATATAGTACCCATAATCACTCACAAATATAGCATATTTTTCAAACATGGGTATCAAAATGTCCTTGCTCTCACTCTCACAAAGAGTTCATATGTAGCAACTGATGACCATAGGCTTGCCCTTAATGTAGTACTCCACTAAATGTCGGAATGTTAAGATTAGGATCAAGTAGGTCTTTTGATGGTTGTAATGTAGGCTAAGGGACGGGTAGAACTATTTTGGCCAAGAATAGTGACTATGTTCCTAAGCGCTTTAATACATCACATTGTATCATTGACACTTTTTTCTTTCAACCTTTCTTCTTTCTTTTGTTATACCACCCTTGTTCTCCTCTTTTTTCAATTTTAAGCACAACTCACTTTTCAGCTTTCTTTTCCTTTTTCTTTTCACAACATACCTCTTATGATAGCATTTTTTTTCTTTTTCATAACACATTCAAGAACCATTCCAATTTATAGCATTATACTCACCCAATTTCCTTTTATGTTGTCACATGACTTTTTCACTTTAAAGCACTTAGGGATTTTGGGATCAAATTACGGTCTTGAAAGAAATAGATTAGGCTTACATACAAGGTTGTCAAAGAAATAGGCTAAAGGCTCAAAAGAGTTAACTAGGATGATGTCCATGGGTAGGTAAAACTGAAGGTAAACATGTATAGGTTGCCAAAGAAATGCCTAAATCATATCCTAAACTTACACTCCTTATTTTCGCTTTGCATACATACCAGGCAAGTTCTAGCATCAGCCACACACATAGAATATACTATTATCTCACACACACAAGGCACATGGTCGACTTTATTGGAGGTAATATAGACTCTTGACCCAACAAGTGAAGGAATTGAACCACACAATATCACATAATGAGTCACAACTAGAGCCTAAACGTCTCAATAGTCACAATTGTAGAACATACTCTTGTTATAATCTCATGCTGCCTATCAAAATAATTTCATGCGAAGCTAGAAAAAATTTTCTACTAAAAAAAACGAAACAAAAACAACGCAAGCAAACATAGATGCGATAGAGAAGTATAGCATACGATACCGCCACCCCACACTTAGTCGGGACACTGTCCTCAGTGGAAAATAAATACGAGGAACCTGGTTGGTCGGACTTATCCTCTATGTCTGGGGTCATACCCCTTGCATTGGAATCATCATCAGAGTCGTCATCCTCAGAAGTTCCTCATAAGTATCCCACTTAATTTCAAGCGTGAGTCGAGGTATTTGCAGCGAGGAGGGTTCTCCTTGGTCCTTGCGACTTCTCTTTTTGCCCTTTTTAGGAGGTGGTAGCCTTCTCCTTGCCTTGTCTCGCTTTAGGTGCCATTGTACCTGAGACTAGAAATAGTGTTAGTGGTAGCACAATTTCAATGGATACAATCTATGCACAAGCAGTAGGGGTACCACCCCACACTTAGTTTTGTTGACATAAATCAGTGAAGTGAAAGTGGTCGATTACTCAGATTTCGTCGACATACATTTTAGGAGTTGTATTCCGGCAAGAAAATCAGTGATGTATCACTACTTGCAGCCATTGCATTACTTTCATGTTAGATATAACAACACTACTACATAGGGGTTACCACATAATATAGTTACTTTCAACAATCACAACCTCCTATGTCGGCAGGCACTATAAGTCTTATCCCGATGAACGGGATAGCCTAACATGTAAGTATCCAAGTAGCAATTTTAAGCAATGTTCAAGACTATAGCAATTCCGCAAATAGTATGACAATGCTATTAAAACCAAATTCAAGTCGGAAACAAGTCAAGATGATTCTAACGTATACGTTCACTCACATGATTTTGCATTAACATTCCAAACACATGAACTTCACCAACAATCTTTCAATATGTAGCAATTTATAATAGACATAGCAACGTAGTACTTACGAGAAATAAATGAAGAATAAGAGAGTACTTACTTGCTTGAAGCTTTTGGAGGTGGTTTTGTGAATTGGAAGAGCAAAAAAAAGAAAATTTTGAGAGGATTTGGATGAATATGCGGCACCTTTAGGTCACTTTGCAATGTGTTGTGTTATAAAACTAAGTCCCCTTTATATAGGAAGAGAATGGGTCGGGTTATGACCCATTTACAATCGGTTTTGGAGACAAAAATCCCACATATGCGGCGCATAATGCTTGGCATAGATATTACATATGCGGCGCATTGTCTATGGCATAATGGGACATATGCGCCGCATAGTCTATGGCATTTATAGACATATGCGCCGCATAGTCTATGGCATATGAGATACTGAGACCAAATGCCATAGCATAGGCAGCGCATAGTCAAAAGCATACCTAGGAATAGGCGGCGCATAATGTATAGCACACTAGATTCCGAGACCTTAGGCTATAGGATAGGTTGTGCATCGTTCGTGGCCTAGTTTTACCAAGGCCTAGCCTTCCTCGAAGCCTATTTTGGCGTGAGAAAGGCTCAATCCATAGCCTTATGCATCACCATTCCTAACTTACCAACTTTACCATACAATGCGTCCAAATCGTCAATTGAAATCAATCTCCTCGTTGACTACTTCTTGCACCTATATTCGCTCAAACAAATGAAAACGATTAGTACGATGGGTTGCCTCCCACCAAGCGCCTTAGTTTTGGTCGTGGCACGACTCTTATTTTTGGATTTTTCATTTATCAAAATCAAAACAAGTACTAGAAGAAACGATAAAACGATAAAACGATGGGTTGCCTCCCATCTAGCGCCTTATTTATTGTCGTGGCACGACATAGTTACCTCGAGTACTCAGACTTCGTCGGGATAAATGGTGGATCGTTTTCTGAATGGATTCAGACGACAATGAGGCTTACTTGTAGGAGGGGTACCAATTATATCATCAATAGTCCAACCCATAGCTCTCATGTATCTCTTCAGAGTAGAGATGAGAGCGTCTACGTGCTGTTTACTTAAATCATCCGCACTCACCGGAAGTATCTTTATACTTTCCAAGAACACATACCTTAGATAATTGGGGAGCTCTTTCGATTCTAGCATTGGTGGCTCTTCAAGGGAAGTCTTCGCTGTTGGTGACGGTTGATTCTTAAGATCACGGTCCGGTTGCTTAGGAGTATGGGAATAGGACTCTATTTCTGTTAGAGCACCCATAAGTTCTTCATATTCTTTAGCATCCTCATGCTCAACATTCAGCAGCGCAGCAGACAATGGCTCAACAGTAGGCTGTTTCTCTACAGATAATGCTTTCTTACCTTCATAATGAACATCAGCTACAGAGAACACATCCATATCTCTTGGCTGCTTCATCACTTTGCACAAATCAAAACGAATCACTTCGTCATTCATTCGAAATAAAAGCTCATTATCTCTCATGTCAATAAGCACACTTCCTGTTGCAAGGAAAGGACGTCCCAAGATTATGGGAACTTCAGAATCCACCTCGCAATCCAAAATCACAAAGTCTGCAGGAAAAATGAAGGTAGACACCTTCACCAACACATCATTCAAGATACCCACAGGTCGTTTTACCGACCTATCAGCCATCACGAGCCTCATATTGGTTGGTGTCGGATCGCCTAACCCCAACTTCTTGTAGACGGATAGTGGCATCAAATTGATGCTAGCACCCAGATCGCACAATGCCTTAGCAAAATTCATAGATCCAACCGTGCAAGGAATAGTGAAAGCACCAGGGTCTGCCTTCTTCTGTACTAAGGACCTTGTGGCAATTGCACTGCAATGATGAATATTATCTGCCGGCTCATAGCTTACTGCCCACTTTTTTGTCAACAGGTCCTTCATGAATTTAGCGTACCCAGGCATCTTTTCTAGCGCCTCTACCAACGGAACATTAATGGTCATCTGCTTCAACATGGTCATGAATTTGCTGAACTTTGTATCATCCGCCACCTTCTTCAATCTTTGAGGAAAAAGTGGTGGTGGGTATGGAATTGTTCTCTCCATGGCTTTCTTCTCCTCTTGCTTCCGTTTTTCAGCTTTTTCAGGTTGCACGTCGTGAGGAGTGACGTTAAGGACGTTAGGATCGACTGTTGCGGCATCTTCTCCTTTCGCCTTATCATCAATTTCTGCTTCTTCGTCCACCACTTGCTTGCCTTTTTCTGAAGTTTCCATCACCTTACCACTTCGGGTAGTGATGGCCATGCATGACCCATCATTCCTTGGGTTTTGCACAGTATCGCTAGGTAAAGTGCCAGTCTTTCTTTGATTGAGTGCTGCTGAAAGTTGGCTCAGTTGCTGCTCTATTTGCTTGATTGAAGTGGAATGAGAATCAACTAGTTGTTTCATGGAGGACAAATCATTGATTACCTCAGTAACTCCCGCGCTCGTTGCTTCCACTCCTTTCAATAATTTAGCCATCATGTCTTCCATACTTCCAGAATTAGATGTGGTGATATCATGTCTACCAGGGGGAACATATACACCACTCTTTTCATTGTTTTTTCTCCAACTACCTTGGTCCTTGTTTCCAGAATTACCATAATAGTTCCGACCTTGGTTTCCTTGGGTATTCCCACGGAAACCCCCCTGATTGTTCAAGTAGTTGGCCTCCTCTTCCGAATCAGATTCGTCTCTTCCTTTTAGCGCCACAGCTTTCACTTTTTCGGTCTTCCCTGATAATAAATGCTTTGTCAGAAGATCCATCTGTGTTTTCATGTGCGTCATATCTTGATCACGTTCTTCTTGTCTTCTTCTTTGGTCTGCAGTCATGCCTATAGATAAAGTGGGGCTTGCTACCTCGGAATCCCTGGTATGCCAAGCTCTACTTTGTTTCGTCATGCGATCTAGCATATTGCTTGCTTGACCAAAGGTGAGGTCCATAAAAGATCCTCCAGCTGCGTTGTCCACCACTGGCTTAGTTATTGAATTCAAGGCTCTATACAATATCTCCATGAGGTGAACATTAGTCATGTGATGGTTTGGGCATCTCGCTAGCTTTGTCTTGAACCTCTCCCATGTTTCATGAAGAGCTTCAGTGGGAAGCTGACGAAAGTTGCTGATTTCATCTCTCAATTGTGCCCTTTTGGAAGGCGGAAAGAATCTTTCTAGGAAAGCGTCTCTCAATTGCCTCCAATTTGTAATTGAATCAGGAGTCAGCCCATTCAACCATAGTGTTGCCTCCCCAGACAGAGACAATGGGAATAGACGTAATCGAATTGCATTCTGACCAACACCAGGATTGTCAAAAGACTTGCATGTAGAAATAAAGTTGATGAGATGCATATTCGGATCATCGCCTGCTAGTCCACCAAATAATCCCTTGAGTTGCAATAACTGAATCATGGTGCTTGTGATGTTGAACTTGGCTCCGGGCGCTAATGGTGGTGGAATAATGGCTCCTGTGGCTCCGGCTCCATCAAGATCATCATCATCATCATCGAATGGTATTTCGCGTTGTGCATCCATTGATGTACTGAACAAAAAACCTGCAGTAAACAAAAACGAAGACTAAAAGTAAAAGTACGAGAGTCTTTGACCAAAGGGTCTAGTAATTATTACGAACTTAATTGACACTTGTATTCCCCGGTAACGGCGCCAATTTTTGATAACGCTCAATCTACAACTCTCGTAGGAGTGTAAAGCGGTCGTTAGCAAATATAGAACCCAACCTGGGTTGGGTGTCGATCCCACAGGGAATAGCTTGGCCAACAAGTAAGCAAGATTACTAAACTTTTGGTGCAAGTCTCGTAAAAAGGGGGGATTGTAATGTGTCACCAAAACAATTAAATAAAAGCTGAAAATAGCAAAGTAAAAGAGAAAGATTGTTACGTTGGTTGTAAACAATGAGAATTGAAGTGTTGGGGTTATGTTCACCTTCTGAGGTATACGTCTCTATTGGCTATGAGTGTGTAGAATTTTGTCATGCAATTTCTTATAGAGAATTGTAGTCGATGGTAAATCCAAGCGTCTCTCGACCTAAACAAGGACTATTTCACTTTAACTCTCTCGAGCTTAAAGCGTATCTAACGGTACGAATTCTCCAAGAGGTTAGTCCAGTTACGGCACTAGCTTTTTAATAGGAAAGGGTGTCCTACTACCTTGACATTATCTCTTTTCCAGACAAATAACTTTTCTCTCAAACAAGTTAAATGTTAGACTGGCGTATTCTTGCGTTTGCAACCGCAAAGAATGTAGATTAAGATGAAGAGAATAATGATATAAGCAATATACGTGCCTCGAACTCACAAACTCACATCAATAGATAGTAACTCATTCGTCTTCCATAACCCCAACAGAGAAGTTTAGTTACCCATGAATGCGAAGAAAACCACAATTGACATTGTTATTATACCACAATAATGATCAATTTCGTGTAGCACAAGAGTGGTAGGCATTAGGTGTGATTTCTTGCAAAGTAACGTTTCTCTTGTTGAGGAATTTAAGAATAGAAGAATAGAAGAAGAAAAATAGAATTGAATTGTAAGATGAGAAGTTAAGAAGATGTTAGAAGATGTAAAAAGATTATAGAAGATGAGAGAAGATGAGAGAAGATGAGAGGGATGGAAGGAAGTATTGTGTTCTCCCTCCTTCCTCCCTCCTTCTTCTAAATCTCTAGCATGATAGGATATTTATAATACCCATATCCTACTCCTACTAAGCTAATGAAATAAATAACCAAATCCTACTAGACTAATGAAATCCTTAACCCAAATGTACTAGGTTAAGGTAACATTATCATAATCCACATAAAATAATGAAATACATAACCTAATTGTACTAGGTTAATGTATCATTGTCAAAATCCAGCTTTGTGTCTGTAAGTCCCCAAAGTCTTCAGAATTGCTGTTTTAGCCCGGGACAGATTTTCCATGCAGCAGTTTTGGTCCCCCAAAGTCTTCAGAAATGCTGTTTTAGCCCGGGACAGATTTTCCATGCAGCAGTTTTGGTCCTTAGGCGTGTAAACTCCCTTCCCTTCCTTCGTGAGCTTTATTTAGCGTCAAGTAAGCCATAAAATGCTGAATTATGCATCATTTATACCTGAAACTTTACTAATCATGTTCGTTAGCTCATTTACAGGAAAAAGGACTAAAAGTGCATGAAATATATAATTTGTTCTCAAAACTAGGCTAAAATATGGGCAAAATATATTGATATAGGTGCGTAAATTCGCCTATCATCAGGGGCCTTGTCCCACCTTAGATAGATTAGTGTTTTAGTAGAGGTTTTGTAGACTGGTTTAGACTAGATTTGGGTTTATGTTTTGATGACATAATGTATTAAAATCGATTATGAGACTTTCCCTTGTTTTACTTTATCTTGCGCTTTGCATGTATGCATTATGCTTATAATAGTAGTTCCGGATGCCCATTGTAGTAAGAGCCAAGACTTAGGTTATGAAATTGTGGTATCAGAGCACGATTTAGGGTCCCAGGGTGTATACAAATTCATGTCAAGTAGAGTCCTTTTTATGGGTGTATAGCGTGTGACACTTATAAGGAGGAAGCTACAAGGCATTTAAGAACGCTTTCCTTTTTTTTCTTGTTCTAGTTCGTGCTATAGGGTCTGAATATTTCCTAACATATGAATTTTTGCATTTCATATTATGCCTCCCTGAAGACCCAACGGTCAAAAACCCTCAATGGGATACTCTATTTCTATTGAGATAAATGTTGAAGAGATCTGTCGTACTCATGGGATACAAACCCATTGTAGAGCCTGTACTTCAGAGTTCAGTGCTCCTTCAGGGGTTCCACAAGTCCCAACTATCCCTCCTCGAGTTCCTCAGTCTGGTATCAACTGTACTCAGTCTCCTAAAGATAGGTCTCAAATGCTGACTTTCATTAGTCCATCCATATGCTTGATCAGCTTGTGGCTTCATAGTTTTATCGGTATGGAAATTTGAGTTCTGTCACTGGTTCTGCTGAAATCATTTGGATTGGTCAGTTCATGTGGCTGAAATTACCCATCTTTACTGGCACCAAGGTTGAGGAGGATCCTCAAGGGTTTGTAGATGAGATAGAGAAGGTATTTATAGTTATGCATGCCAATGATACTGAGGGGATAAAGTTTGTGCCTATCAACTTAAAGATATAGCTTACCAGTGGTATGATGAGTTGAAAGAGTTTGTATATGAGATAGAGAAAGTATTTATAGTAATGTATGCCAGCGATACTGAGGGGGTAAAGTTACGACCTACCAGCTGAAAGATGTAGCTTACCAGTGGTATGATAAGTGGATAGAGTTGAAAGGTGAGGATGCTGAACCTGCAGTATAGGAGGACATTATAGAGGCTTTTTTGAACTATTTCATTCCCCAAAAATTGAGGGAAGCCAAGGCCAAGGAATTGGTTAATCTGAAGTAGAGAAAGGTAAGCATCAAGGAATATGCATTGAAATTCACTCAGTTGTCCCATTATGCCCCAGAGTTGGTGTCTAATATGAAGTAACGCATAAAGAATTTGCATCTAGTATTTTAAATAATTTGGTGTTGGAATGTAAGTTGGAGATGATAAATAATAATATGGATATTTCCAGGTTAGTAGTGTATATGCAACAGGTGTATGAGGAAAAAAAATAGCAGGCAGGGAATGAGGAGAGACAGTAAGAAAGCTAGGTCGGCTGAACAAGATGCCATTTAGTAGCAGAGTGGAAAATAGGGCAGGAAATGGTCAAAGAAGAATTTTTGGGGTAATTCCCAGTCCTCAGCTAGTGCACCTGTACCTAGGACCTCAGGCGAGCAACAATTTCAGTCAGGAAATAGGCTCGGGACTCAGAGTACTTAGTCTCAAGGTAGTGTGTCTCAACCATTTAACTCATACCATCACTGTGGCACTTATGAGAAGTATCACTAATGGAGATGCCAACAAGGGAATAGTTTATAATATAGACGTGGCTTGCCTGACCATATGCTTAGGGACTGTCCCTTAGTAAAAGGGACACCTGGGGCAGTAAGTCCCCAACTACTATATCTTTGGCCCCATCTGCTAAAGGGAATACCTCCAAAGCAGGCATGGGTCATAATTGGTTGTATGCCTTATCTACTCGTTAGCACTCACAGCCTCATCAAATGTTGTTATGGGTGTGTTATAGATTTTTTATCATGATTTATATGTGCTACTTGGCCCCGGGTCTACCTTGTCTTATGTAACTCCTAATGTGACAGTAAGTTTTGGTTTTGAGCCTATAAATATTTCTGAACCTTTCTCTACCTCCGACCCTGTTGGTGACTCTATTATTGCTAAAAAAGTTTATAGGAATTGTGTGGTGTCTATCTTCAATCGGGATATTATGGTAGACCTTTTAGAACTTGATATGGTGGACTTCGAGTCTATTATAGGGATGAATTGGCTTCACTCGTGCTATGCTACACTAGATTGTAGCACCAGAAATGTCACTTTATTTTCCCCTAATGAGCTATTTTTAGAATGGGAGTGGTATTCTTTTACACCTAAGGGAAGTTGATATCTTAACTTTAGGGCCAGTAAGCTCATATCCAAAAGTTGTTTGTACTATTTTGTACGAGTCAAAGATTCTAGTCTCTCTAGTTGGTCCCAATAGTTAATGAATTCCTAGAAGTTTTTCCTGATGACTTTCCTAGGATACCCTTGACAATCTGTTTGACAAGCTTCAGGGTGCTAGGTGTTTCTTTAAGATTGACCTTCGTACAGGTTATCATAAGTTGAAGGTTAAGGATTCTGACATTCCTAAAATAGTTTTTCAAACCCGGTATGGTCACTATGAATTCCTGTTCATGTCCTTTGGACTGACTAATGCCCCTACAATATTTATACACCTCATGAATAAGGTGTTCCATCAGTTTTTGGATCAATTTGTTATAGTATTCATCAATGATATTTTTATTTACTCTAAGATCTAGGAATATCATTCCAATCACCTCTGAATCATCCTTCAGACTCTTAAGAACCATGATTTGTATGCCAAATTCTCTAAGTGTGATTTTTGGCTTAGTGCAATAGCTTTCCTGGGGCACATTTTTTCTAGTAAAGGGATTAAGGCAGATCCCCAAAAGATTGAGGCAGTGAGGAAGTGGCCCTAACCCATGACTCCATCCGGCATTCGAAGCTTCTTGGGTTTGGCAGGATATTATAGGAGGTTTGTAGAGAGTTTTTCATCTATATCTATGCTACTTACCGGGTGGACTCAGAAGAAGTAAGGTTTTTATGGTTTGAGGCTTGTGAAAATATCTTTGAAAGGCTGAAAAACAAGCTGACTACTACACCTATTTTGACCTTTCCTGAGGGTACAAAGGGTTTGGTTGTATACTGTGATGCATCCTGAGTGAGAATTGGGTGTGTACTTATGCAGCATGGTAGGGTGGTGGCCTATGCATCCCAAAAATTAAAAGTTCATGATAAAAACTATCCCACCCATGATTTAGCATTGGTGGCTAGGTGTTTGCACTTAAAATTTGGTGTCACTATCTCTATAGGGTACATGTTGACATCTTTACTGATCATAAAAGTTTACAGTGTGTGTTCACCCAGAAGGAGTTGAATCTCAAGAAAAGGCGATGGTTGGAACTGTTGAAGGAATATGACATGAGCCTACACTATCATCTAGGTAAAGCTAATGTGGTTGTTGATGCTCTTAAAAGGTTGTCCATGGGTAGCCTTTCTCATGCTGAGGAAGATAAGAGGAATCTGGCTAAGGATTTTCATCGACTCTCTAATTTAGGAGTTCGGCTCCTAGACTCCGAGGATGGATGGTTGTTCCTCTAAGAAGTAGCTAAATCATCCTTATGTATCGAGGTTAAGGAAAACCAAGCCAGAGATCCCATATTGATGCAGATCAAAGAGGATGTTGGTCAGAAAAAAGTTATGACATTTAAAATTAGAGGAGATGGTATTTTGAGATAACAAGTTAGGTTTTGTTTGCCGAATGTGGATGGTTTGTGAGAAAAGATGCTTAATAAATCTCATACTTCCAGATATGTTGTCCACCTCAGTTCCACTAAAATGTAGCATGATCTAAAGGAGATTTACTATTGGGATAACATTAAAAGAGTTGTTACTAACTTTGTAGCTAAGTTTTTGAATTGCCAACAAGTTAAGGTGGAACATTTGAGGTCAGGTGGTACCTTCTAGGACAAAACTTTGCCTCTATGGAAATGGGAGATGATCAACATTGACTTTGTTACTGGGCGCCTATGATCCCAAAACTAGTACGATTCTATTTGGGTTATTCTTGACAGGATGACTACGTCCACTCATTTCTTACACATGAGGACTAGTTATTTGGGATATGATTATACAAAGTTGTACATCTAAGGAATAGTTTTATTGTATTAGGCTCCGATATCTATTATATCTGAATGAGGTACGCAATTCTCTTCTCAATTTTAGCGGTCTTTTCAGAAAGGTTTGGGTACTGAAGTGAACCTTAGAACCGTTTTTCACCCTAAAAAAGATGAGAAGGCAGAATGTACTATTTAGTCTTTAGAGTATATTCTAAGGGCCTACGTGATTCACTTTAATGGTGGTTGTCTAGATCACTTGCCCCTAATAGAATTCGCTTACAACAATAGTTATCACTCTAGCATCCAAATGGCTCCTTTTGAGTCTCTCTATGTGAAGAGGTGTAGATTACCGATTGGTTGGTATAAGGAGGGTAAAACCCATTTATTTGGACCTGATCTTGTTCATCAAGCAACAGAGAAAGTAAAATTCATTAGAGAGAGACATAAGATCACCCAAAGTCTCCAAAAGTCCTATGCCAAAATAAGAAGGGAGTTAGAATTTGAGTTTAATGATTGGGTTTTTCTAAAAGTCTCCCCAATGAAGGGAGTCATGAGATTTGGGAGGAAAGGAAAACTCATTCCTCATTAAATAGTTCCTTATCAGATTACGAGGAGGATTCTTAGAGTTGCATATGCATTAGATTTACTTGCAAGTTTAGATTCAGTTCATCCCGTCATTCACGTATCGATGCTTGAGAAATGTATTGGAGATCATTCACTTGTGCTTCCTATTGAGGAGATTGGTGTGAAGGATTCCTTATCATATGTAGAAGTACCCATTGCAATATTAGATCGACGAGTTTGAAAATTGATAAGCAAAGAGATAGCTTTGATTAAAGTGTTGTGGAGGAACCAAAAGGTAGAGAAAGCTACTTGGAAATCAGAGGATGATGTGTATGAAAGGTACCCATAACTTTTTGAATAATCAGACAATATCATGGAAGGTATTAATCTAATGTTACTAATTTTATTCCATATAACTCTTTAAATCGTGCTTAAGATGTTTCGAGCCATCATTCGGGGATGAATCATCCCAAGGGGTATGCTGCAATACCCTGGCCTTTTCAATGCATAAAACATGCATGAAATGATCCCTTAAGATCACAACACTGAATATAAACAACCTAAAGTTGGGTTTGAATGGGTTGGGGACGTTTTTAGGCTTAAAAAAGACCCTTGCATCGCAAAATAGGCACCTTGCAATAGCCCCACGCTGTAAAGGGGGATGAGATAGGATACTTCCTTGTGTTTGCATTAGGGTTCGCGCCAAGAACCTTCAATTTTGGCCAGGGTTTGTGCCTCAAACCTCCTAGTTTGTGATAGGGGGCCGCGCCGTGAACCCCCTACCCGTGAGTCGATTAGGCTCCGATTTAGTTATATTGTAAGGTAACTAGGGTCTTTTCACACCCTTAAATCATTCCCAATCCTCTATGTACATGATTAGGGACTTAAAAATGAATTTTTATCTCAGAAATATCCTAACCATCATTCAAAAAGAAAAAAGGGAGAAACCACTTAGGATTTGAGAATCCTAAGCTTCGAGAGTCAATTTAAGTTATGTTCTCTTCATTTTAAGGTATGTAGGACTATCCTAACTCTCATGGGAATAAGTATGATGTTTTAGTAACCCTACGTCATATATGTATGAATTAATGTTTTGACATAATTGAAAATCATGAATTACAAAACCACTTTCCATGATGTATTATGCATTTACTATGGGTTTTTTGATGAACTTGAGATTTGATTGATCTATACGTTATCTGTTTTGAAGTGTTTGAACTATGAACCCTATTTTTATGACAAGAATTATGTGTTTTAAAATTGTTGTAGGTTCTCAAATGAGTACAAAAATATTGATGTTTAGAATGCTCTTTTATTAAATTATGAACTAATTTCCTTATATGATTTCCAAAGAGCAGTTAATGTATTCCCAAAACACTTTTTTTATCATAAAACTTATATGAATTGTGAAAGAGATGACCACCTAAGAGTTTTGTCTTGAAAGGAATTTGTTTTTCCTGAACCTGTATGTCCTTTACAATAGAGAACTCTTTGTCATAATTGAATCAATTATGTTGGTCAATAATAAGTTTTTGAATAAGAGGGCCATGGATATGATATGATATGGTATGGACAGTTTTGCTAGATCTAAAATGTTGAATTAAGGTTAGCAGCGAGGTTGGTTCGAGTTTTCATACTTCGTTTTGCATTTCGACCCTTCATTTAAAAATTAGTGAAAAGGGATTCCCGAAGGTTCATTTATTGAAAATACTATTTTTTTAAAAATACGACGTTGTCATGGAGTTTGGAAAATCGTAATTAGTTTGGAAGCATATATGATTTATTTCTAGTGGGACCCAAAGAATCTCGAGGGTTCGATCAAAGAATTCAAAGAGATGCAAAATTAGCAAAGTTACTGATATCTGGTGCATGTCAGATCCTTCTTCGTAAATAGAAAAATAATTTCCCTTCATCACAATCCTGAGGTGGTCGCCACAATCACAAAGGGGATTTGCGGTCGATTCAGGTAACTCCTTTTTCATGAAGTGATGAGGCTATCACAAATACGATGGTCCAGGTAGTGTACCTTTGCAAACTAAAGCCTCGATCGTTAGCACTAAAGGACAATTTAATGTATCTGTCAACATTGTCCTTTGCGATTACGAAATGGGGTTCGCGATCATTAGGTACTAGTGACATAATAGTATATAAACCTCATATTTGTGATTTTCCATTATTTTTGGATGTCCAAGATTTGAAAAAGGTAATTTTTGGGTGGTTTTCATCCATTTTTATGTGGGTAACCTCTAAACTCATAATCCAACTATTTTTCTTTGATTATATCTTTGAAAAAACCATTAAATCATTATTTCAAATGGAATTTTTGAGTTTTTATCGGTAAATCTTGAAAATAGTTTTTCGTTTATTTAGACCACATTTTAAACTTGTTTTCATGTGAGTTTTTAACTGTATATTTCTATAACCTTGAAATGTATTTCTAAAATAAAATTTTGATTTTAGACCACTTATTTTTGTACTCATTTTCAAGTCTGTTTTGGCTCCATTTTAAATATGATCAATATGGGCATCAATGGTTTCCCTTCAATGCGTAGATGTTATATTTGAATGTTATAGTTGATTTTAAGGACGTTCAAAAGGGAAATATCCATTTTGAAAGACTTTAGGCTCGGAGTTCGTTGTTTTGAGGTAGGTTATGGCTTAACTTCTTTAAGATCTTCCTAGGTAGTTAATAAATAGGTAGCACATCATGGGTTGGGAAAAATAACTATGGGGTTTATATTTCAAGATTATTATATCCGAGCGGGGGCTTATATTTTGTGACTATTGACTTGTGATATTTGATATTGCGTGTTGCTTAAGGGGGGGGGGGGGGGGGGAGGGGAGGGGCTTTATTTGATATCATTTGCCTTATATGTGTATTTAAATACCTTTATTCTAGATATGATGCTCATACGGGGACTTGAATTATTATTATAGGTCTTATTGAACATTGATTGCCTTTATCATGATAGAAATATTTCTGTTAGGGGTTTATATGATATTAATGGTATCTTATATGCATATCTATTCTGATGGTGCCTAATTAGAGTTGATATCATGAATTGTGGACATATTGAGTTGATTATGGGATCACTTATATACGTATTGAAAGATTTGGATATCTTCATATTGATTTGATTGTGAACATTACATCCTTATTCCATTAATACATATTTCTCATTCCATATATACATTCACGAGATATTGTTTTTAAAAGAAAATGACACTTTTATAAAAACTCCCTCCGGAAACACAATACGGAGAGGTGGATTGAGATCTGATCTTGAGATATAGTGTTACGACCACCCGAACCGAGACCCTGGACGCGACGGACATCCCAAACTGTGTAGGCTCGAGATCTCTTATCTAATTGGAAATCATATACACAATTCATATTTTGTAAGGAAAATGTGGATATACATGACGAGACGAAAAACATAGTCATTCTTTTGTTTCAACTAAATAATACAAAAAAATGAGTTCATGAAACATTCAAAAATACCTGACACTAGTCTGCGAAATCTCTAACAACTCAAAAACACTACTATCTGAATACTAGGACAAGGCCCCAGTCGGACTATAAACTAAAATGAAATGTCAATGTCAAATCAACAAGGCCTTCCGAAATAAGGGAGACTCACCAACTGCAACTTCAGATAACCCAATCTACTGCTTAGCAGAACCCCAGGATTGTGTCTCAGATCTTTTTTTTTTGGTTTCCCATTTGGTGTCCGGTACCCATATTGGAGCCCGACTAATCTGGATTCACACCGGGTAGGGCCCCATTCAGGGGGTAGTGCTCCCAACAGAGTTTTCTCCATGCCCAGGGTCAAACTCTCGACCTCTGGTTAAGGGTGGAGCTCAGATCTTGAAATATAGGGGGTTAATACAGATGTACTGGTATGTAGAACAATCCAAAATAATGTATTTATATAAAACATAAGTGAGAGAAATTCATAAAATATTTTACATATAATATATGAAAACACATGGGTACACTTCAAGAACTTTGAAACATTTCTTTGAAACCACGACTCACTATTTATCTTACTTCTAAGTTAGGGGGTACACCCTACAAGTCTATGACCCCATGGACTATATTGAGTTCGCCCTTGACTCGGCGGCCAAGACCCCAACCCAAGTTTGCTGCAAGGGTTGGAGTTTCTTATTCTGATATGCCATAGGGCACTAGGACAATGTATAATACCTCTTGGGGACATAATAACCCATATCGGCAAAACACGATTTTGGGAAATGAGTTATCTGAACTTGTGCCTTCTTCGGGTAACCACCTAACATCTCTTAAGCCAATTTTTAGCCTTTTCTAAACATGCATATTTCTGAAATCAATTCTAAAAATCTGAGTGAAATTTGTATTTTATTCTGAGTTCATCATGGCCTTATCTGATTTGGTATTGTCATACCAAGACTTGTAAGTCATATCTAAGCCATTCAATATCATATTACAGTCCTTTCTTTCAAAATATGTGTTCAGACCACCAAACCATTCAAACAGTATAAGAGGATATGTATAGTGAAATTCATGAAAACTTAGGCAAAAATCCTCAATTTCAATTCACAAACACGTGGTGGTCAAGTATTTTGTAACAAACCATGAAATATGTTTGAATTACCATTTTTCATTTATATTAACAAGAACCACCCTCTCTTCAATTCATATCCAAAATCAAGGCTTAAACAATAGTAAGGAAATTTGAATCATGCTTCTCAATATGTAATTGAATAATTCATAATATATGAAAACAAGAGAATTTATAACAAGAGAGGGATTTAAATGTTCATGCTCTCAATTTAACATTCAAACTAAAAAACGCATACATACTTATATACGATTACAAATCAAATTTAGGGGAAAGACCTCAACACCAAAACATTATCATCAAAAGGATTCACAATGCATAATTGTAAATGTAAATTTAAAACCCATTGTAAATTCATGATTTCTCAACATTTAAACATTATCAAAACGATTTCACCATGCCCATGTAGTTTAGGGAAACCCCCACATACCTTAGATTACTTTGTTTAAAGAGTAGAACCCGAATCTTGTTTTGTTTCTTGGAAATCTTGACTTAAGAGTTTGATTCTTGATCTTAAACGAAACCTTAGTTTCTATCTTGTTCTTGAGAGTGGAGAGGATTGAGATGTGTTTGGAACTGATAAAAGATGGATTATAACGCTTAGGATATGATTTAAATTTGTGGGAAAGGATTTTTAGGGTGAGGAAAAGAACAAAATACCCCTAAAGAAACCAAATAAATCGCAGAAATTCTTCAGTTGATGACCAAGGTTGAAAGGTCGTAACTTAGGTGACGCCTCATCACCTAAGTCATCACTTTCGAGCTGGAAATTTCCCCTTACTGTCCTAGGCTGACGACTAGGGCTGATGGATCGTCACTTAGTTGACCGCTCATCAACTTAGTAGTCACCTAGTTGACGAGTCGTCAACTTTGTCGTCACCTAGTTGACAAGTCGTCAACTTTGTCGTCACCTTTTGGCAGTTAGACACTCCGAAGTAAAATGAGCATAACTTTCTACTCTGATATCGGATTAAGTTGAAACCAATTACATTGGAAAGAGAACTCAAAGATATTTCTTTTGGTATATAGAAGGACACATAACTCATTATATACTAGGAGTAATGGTCATTGAAATTTGACTCAAGCTAAAACGTTCAATAAAACTTAATCGATAGAAACGTTCTCAACTCGTCTTTGAGTTAGGGGATATTTGTGACCTCAATATATATCCAACGACATCCCATACTACAGAATTGATCATAACATATATATTATCAAATATCATTGGTTTCTGGTCTATACGCATAAAAAAGTGGTTCAAACTTTAGCCCGAAAGTGCGGGGTGTTACATATAGTATATGGGTTCCGACCTCCCCATGGATCATATCTTGGGAGTTGCGAGCTCGATATGTGTATAGAGAAAGTCATGCGACAACTTTTACTATTCATTCCATCATTATTGTATCGTATATTCATATTTCATGATTCTTTTAGTTCTTATTGACTTCTGTTTAGCTTCCGTATATCTTTCATGTATATTTGTGCTATTTTATTTCGTTATTTATACTAGAACTATTCGTGTAGACGGTATGAGCTGCCATTTAAGAACTTTTCTATTTGCAGGTGGTGTGTTTATAGTTTTCTTTACTTATATTATTTTTTGTTCTGCTCAGTCGGTCTATAATTTCTACTGAGTACAAGTAGACCATACTCACTCCTACTGTACCCTTTCGGTGCAGTTTGGTCCTCCAATTTCCTAGGCATGGTAACATCCTCTTCTTGTTCAATCATTAGGTTGACTTTGGTAGTTTTCATTTGTCCACAACAATCTTCTTAGCCACTTTCTCATTCTTCGCCTTTAGCACATCGTCTATTTGGTCTAACTCTACCGATTTCCTCTTGATTTGAGAAATTTCCCTACTGCTCTTTTCTTTCTTTCCCGCAATGACTTCTTCTAAGTCCATAGTCAGCCTTTCTAAAAATGGTAGGAATAACTCCTTAGAAAATAATTGCGGACTTTTTTGAGAGACTTGGAAGACTTGGAATATATTTGGTTGGACTTTTGTATAGTGGGGTATATTTCTGCCTAGATATGCTCTATGAAAAATGGTATAGGATCAATTTGCCTTTGATTTGAATTAATATAACACATATAAGCATATAATTAGTTATATCACACAAGCATATTGTAATAAACCAAGGGTTGACCTAACATTTTTAAAGTAAGTATATTCTTGTTAAAACCAATTCATTATCCCTCCAAAACCTACATAGGTATACATAAAGGTCATAAATTCTTGCACAAAAACGATACAATCTTTAGGGAAAGGAAAATAACATGAGAAAAGAACAATGTCCAACGCAGGGGATAGGAAATACTAATTTCTAGATGCTCTTCTATTGTCCTACGCCCTCTTAGCTTTGTCCACTTCTTTTCATAGGAGACATCTGTTAATGATCAAGTGATTCCCGGGCTCTATACTCATGGATCATTAGTCTGAGAAATCATGAAATCATCCAAATTGATCAACATCTCGCCTGACTTACTTTGTTTTTTCCATGAAATAGTGGATAATTGAGGCATCTTATACAAAAGCAAGAAGATTAAGCCTTCTCCCTACCCCCAAAGGATAATGGATAGGATTAAATAACATGTATTTTTTCAATACATAAATATGCTTCTTCTTTAATTGACTCGTGGCCAATAGACGTAGGGTAGGTTTTCTAATGGGCCTGATACCTTCTCGGGTATTGGGTCATCCTAGGCTCATGCCTAAAATAGGGTTTTGGTTTAGCTCTATCCTAGGTATCTAGAGTAGGTTTGGACATAGGTTCCCAACCGGACAACTTGGGTTTGTGTAACGCCCTAAGACTACCCCCTGGACATCACACGGTGCTTAGGACCACAAGTGATCCTAAGATAACCCTTATACTGGTATAACTCATGAGCGACTAAATAAGATACATTAATATGAAAGGAATAAGCGGAAGATGTGTCTTTACTAAGTAGGTTTAATATAAAACTGTATTAAATGATTACAACTCTGGTTACAAAAAAACAAAACTGATATTCAATACATCAACTATATTGACTGTCTATGAAGCCTCTACTAATACTGACTATAGGTATCCGGGATATGACCCACAGCTATCCCTAATCAATAAGACTAAATAAAGAAAATAAGATGATACTCGAACTATGACTGTCTTGAGCCCTCGAAGTTAAAGGACTCATCACCTGCAACTGGAAGCTACACATTGTCTGATTATGATGTGTGGGCTACAATTGGTACCTACATTATGAGACAATGTAGCACATAGACATATATGTGGATCAGTACTTCTGGAATGTACTGAGTATGTGGGGGGGAATGCATAAGTAAAACAATAACTCAATGTACACATAAACTTTAAAATAATGCATGCTAAGTGTACATGACTCACCTTGAGCTTGAATAACTGAAAGATGAAAATCATAAATAATAAATAATAAAGTAACTGTATAAATCCTGTGAGCCATAACACTTAGTTTTAAAAGTTGTACTTATACTTTTTCTTTTGGGAAGTTATTCTAACTGACATAAACCATGTGAGATATTAGGAGTCCAACGTCTCTTACCCACATTGGTAGAGTTGTTCTACCCTTGCCATCAGAATAGAACCTATATAGAGTGATCACTATACTGAAACCGTTTATGGGTATTAAAACCTACAGTGGAATGTAGTTCTAGGACATGAGACCTTGGAAGCATACACAACTCGGTGCTAAATACTACTCCCATATTACTTATATGCTCTCTCTTTAGGAAATTCGCCTTAGAATAGCATAAGAGTTTATAAGAAAAACTAGTTATGCTTCCCTTTGCTTAAAACTGTAATCAAACTGAATAAATATGGATTCCATCTTTAAAATTAGGATCATAAAATCAATTCTTGCTTTAAATCTTGGTATAAAACCATCAAAGAAACTTAAGATCATAGTCTTCTTGAAATCTCAAACTCATTCTTGGTACAAACTCATCAAATAAAACTTACGAGCATGATCTTCTTGAAATCTTAACACTTAAACCTGGGGCTTAAAATTTCATGCTTTAAATTCATGTCAATTCAAAATAATACTTCATGCTCAATAACAATCTTGAAATATTTCAACAATAATAAGTCAAGATAGTGCAACCGCATTCATAATATAAATCATGTAATTAAAAAAATAAACATAAGCACTTCTTGATATACGTAAAGTTTTAAATCTTATGAAAATCACATGCTTCAAGAATATAGAAAATGGGTATGAACCCTAATTCAAAACAAGTGAATTAAATCTTAAAATCATGCATCTTGGGCACAAGGGTAAAAGGATACCCTTGTTCATAACCCCACATACCTTGATTGAAAGAATCCTTCAAGAGAACTTTGAATTTGGAACTTAACTTCTTGATTCTTGACAGATGACACTTGGATTTTTTTTGTTCATGGGAATGAAGTCGGGTTTTTGATTTGTTTACTGATTTATTAGGGTTAAGAGAATGAAGTTAATGTGTTTAATACATCATCAAAATATTTTGAAGTGATTAGGAATATTTTAGGGGTGTGAAATGACTTCAACACCCTTGATTAGAGTCAAAACGAAGTGTTTTTGGCACTAGGCAATGACTTAGGCGACACCCAGTCAATCGCCCAAGCCAAGTTGGGCGACGCCTAGCCAATCACACACCCATTCCAGTAGCCTTAGGCGATTGTTAGGCGACGCACACCCTTTTGGATGGCCAGAACTTTTTGCTCGCGTATCGGATTAAGACGAAATTGGTATCTATAATACCCCATACTTTTTCCTAGCTTAGTTTAGCTCCTAGAATGTCAAGGATTAATTTTGAAAATTAATAAATCTTGATGCATGTAGAATTTTCAAGATCTAGAGCCCCCAATGTGTAGATGATTGTCTCAGCTTTCCAACGATACCAATTTCGCCTCTATCCGATGCTCGATTGAGAAGTTATGGCGTTTTTAGTAAAGCAGTATGACATTTTGACAGGCACCGCATCGCGGTGAAGGACGATTTCACAATTGTCAAATTTCAGTAGAGCACCGCGATTATATTGGGTCGCAGTGAAAGTTCAGTTCTCATTCATCCTTTTTTCCAGCAAGGCGACGCGATTTTACCGCGTCGTGGTAATGGACAAAATGGGGCTCGTCCCTTTTCCAGTAGCCCAATGCGATAGCCCCGCGATGCGCTGATGGGAAAAACCGGGCTCGTCCCTTTTCCAGTGTGCCACTGCGATAGTGGCGTGTCGCGATGGGTGGCCAAATTAGAATTTTCCATTTTTTGAGTTAAATTTTAAAAGAGCAATTTTGTCAATTCTCAAGCCCCCAATTCGTGAATAACACAGAATTAAACCTATTCTAAGCATTCTATGCTCACTTTTCATCAACTTTGTTATTCCCCATTTTAACATGGGTCAAACCGAGGTACAACATACTGAAAAACTTCTAAATTTAAGAAAGTCGCCACCTAATTAGTTCTACGGTGAATTAGGACACCTATTATAAACTATGTGATTAAAGTAATTAAAGACTTAATTTTTAGGTCTACATAACCTAAAATTCTAGGTAAGGATTCTAATTATCCTAACGGGAAGGGTTAGACACCCTAAAAATTCGTTAACTATGATTAACAGACCAAACTTAGATTAAATAAGGAAATCAAGATTTTATTAAGAAAAGAAGGTAAGGCGTAAAAAGAAAAATTTATCTTTTGGAAGATAACATATGCTAATTCTTTATAAGAATTACATTAAACCTCGTCATAAGACCTATTTTCAAAATTACTTAAGATAATATTTATAAGACATCCTAAAAATGTTTCAACCTTATTTGTAAAAAAAAAAAGTTATTTAAAATTAATTCCTTACGAGAGCTTTCTATTTGTAATTAAGAAAGTTAATTATATTAAGAACTCCATATTTTTAACTCTTTTGCTTTTTTTTAATCAACTTATATAAAGTAAGAGTAAGTAAGATAGTCAATTATCCTACACTAAATGAATAAATAAAAAATATATAGTTGTTTAAATATATAATAGCTTGAGAATTTAATATTTATTACGATACAGCTGGAAATTAAATAAAAAAAGAAAAAATATTGAGTCATTAGAAATCCAAAAAAGGGGCTTGCGAACTGCCATCTTTTATAATAATGATAATAATAATAATAATAAATAAATAAAATAAATATATAAATAAATAAATAAAATAAAATAGAATCAAATTCGATTTACGATATCCAAAATTAGTAAAGCCGATCTTCCGAGTCTAGCTATAATAATTAGACTACTGCAAATTTTTTCCAACGACACTAATTAGTTAAAACTAATTTGATTCTAAAGGAAAACGATTTCTAATAACTAGGTCATTAAACTCTAAAAGATATATTTTTCGTCTATCAAATTTTCCCTTTAACGATAGAGATTAAGTGCCAAAGTCCAGCGATTATGCTAAATTTAACATCTATGAGGCAAAAAGAACGAACAAATTTGCTATTCATTTAGGAGAACTAAACAATTTCAAACGAACATAAATTCTAAATGAAAATGTGCAAAGTTTCAAAAGATATAGCGAACATGTGTAATAAAGGCGAAAAAAAGCTTAGGAAGAGAAAGAGGCACTAGACTGGTAGATGAAGATAGGTAATGCATCTGTTTTTTCGTTTCTCTGATTTGGATAAAAATGGAGTCAAGCCATGAGACTCCAACGCGCTCTTGAGTTTACATTAAACAAAGAAAAGATAAGGATTAGTACCTATTTATGATAACAAAGGAACATGATTTTAATGCTTGATCACAACAAGGCCATAGCTAGCCAAACTTTACTTTCGGAGGATGATTCTTGACGACGAAATTGGCTTACAATAATCCCAAAAAATTAAGACCAAACCAAATTCAAAGATTTACCAACCTTTCCGAATTTAGAGCCAATAGTAAAAATAAGGAGAATGAGACTTTACCCTTCCACAGAAAAGATGGGCACAAACCATATTTAAAATGAAATTACTCATCAAAGTCCAATGTTTAAGGAGTAAATCTCAAATTTAACTCATCACTTGAGCCATCAACAGAGAACGAAGGGAGGATATGCATATTTAACTCCACATTAATTCCACTTCAACACCCAAACTTGAAGTGATAACAAACACCAGTTGCTATAAATTAACATCCAAAGGAACTTTGATACTTAAAGCTCTAGAGAAAACTAACAAAGCAATATATTTTTTCTTCAAAGAAAAGGGCCTGATTAGAGGAGAAGACACTCAATAGGGAACAAAACTCTTTCTAAATTACCTAGTGTAAATAGTAGCAGGGAGAAAATTAATGAGCCACACTCTAAAATGATATGTCGTCTAGTAGCCTCAGTGATTAGCACAAAGTGAAAAAAAAAAACGTTCCGAAGATGACTCAATAGTCTTACAATTCAACTAGATTTTGGTGAAACCAATTGCAAAAAAAAATAAAAAATGAAGTCATTAAATACTTTAAAACCCATCTATGCATGCTTACACTATACATAACATTGGCAATTCTATCCAAAAAAATATTACAGTTAACTTATTCAAATGTACCTTAATGAGATTACAACAGAAGTCCCCGTGAGCAGTCCATTCAAGGCACTTTAAGCAGTCTATAAAAGGCGCTACAGAAACTTAAATGAATCAAATGAACACGGCACATTTACTTAATAATTAGCTATCATGAATGGGATCTGGGATGAAGCAACTAACTCGACCAACTCTCTTCTTAGTCCAACAAACCAAAGAAACATACAAGATCATTTTCTATTTGAGACTTCATGAATCCGTAAAAGAGGTGAAGTCCATAAAATGAATCTCATGAGAAAGGTTTAATAATTCTCAACAAAAAGGATAGTTGTGACAGTCTATTACATGCTCATCTAGATTAGGAAAACAATCGTGATTATAAGCTCCATCCTTTTGGTTCAACAATTCTTCACCAAGGAACCTATGACCACATATTCATTGAGTGGGGAGGAGGAGCACATTTCCTCTGAAAAATGTATTTAGTAGTTATACTACAAACCCAAGTCAGATTTTTTAGACATTAAAGAACCTAAAAGTGCACACAGAAATGCGAGAACAATTTCGACAAATTCAGACCAACATCGACAACTCTAGTTAATTTTTTATGACACACAAGTTGTAGACGTGATTTTTTTTATCCTCCTCGAATTTTAACTTATTTTTCGATAATAAATATTTACTAGTCAAGTGTACGTGCGTTGCACGTGTGCTTCATGTCAAGTCATCAATCGACATAAAATATATAAAAAAACATAATTTATTGAAAAATAGAAATTAACTTTGAAGATCGAAGATAGGCGGTCGTCTCCTATAACGTGAACAATCACAAAATAGATAATAACAAAAATAATATGATTAATATTAAACCTTTACATAAAAATCCTTCAAAGTCTGACCGACTATTTATCTCCCACCTGTAAACTATACAACAAAATAATACAATAATCGATATATATAACAATATTATTAAATTCTGACCTTTATAAAAAAATTCATCAAAGCCCGACTAAACGTTCATCTATTACCTGTATTAAGCATAAAAAACTACAGATAGTAACAAAATAAAAGCTACAATTATTGATATATTCGAACAATATTATTAAACCCAATCTTAACACAAAAATGTATTAAAGTCTGATCAAACATTCATTATCAACAATATAGACTTGAACAGAACAGAAACTAAAATAAAATAATATGATAATTGAGATATTAGAACAGTATGATATAGACAATACCTTCAGAGCTCATCGAAAAAGTAGTTATAAGAATATAACTAATATTATTATATTATTGTAGGAGAAAACTCAATTTATAGAAACCTAAATTTTTTTCTCTCCAAAAGAAGATAACTATAAGAGGATTCCTTAAATTGTTAAATATATAATAAGAGGGAGAAAAAGGAAAATTTGATGATTTTCATCTAAATTATAGCATTAATACGCTTTTTTTTTTTTGTGACGTACAAAAACACACAACATTTTTTAATTTACTTTTACTAATTAACTAATTTTTTAAATATTTATAAATTATCGAATTATTTATGGTAGTATGAGTTTGGTTATTGATTTTCAAGGTTTAGCATATATGGTGGTATTAATTCTTTTAATATTTTTTTACCATATATTTTAGGACTCCTTAATTTATAAAACATATTTTTCTTTTATAATGAATTTTAGAACTCTTTAACTTTAAATATTATTTGAATAATTAAATAATAAATTAAAGAAAATAGTAAAAAGACAGTTTTGTCTATTCCAGAGATTTTTAATGAATGACAAAAAGTTCAAATCACTTTTCTAAAGAGTTTCACAATTTTAATATATTATAGATATTTGGTATAATATTATTTAAATTCTTATTTTATTTTAATAAATTTTTAGTTTAAAAATGAATATCTAAATAAAATTAATTTTGAGATATTTTATTTTATTTTTATTCAAATTTTAAAAATAATACAAAAATTCTTTTTAAATTTTAAATAAATAAGCAGTTTTAATATCATCTTAATTATATTTATTTAAGACTATTTATAATTTTTATTGTATTTTCTAAAAATATTAAAATTAATTAGTTATTATTTTATTATTTTTATTTATTTATTATTTTTATTTGTTATTATTATTATTTTATTATATAAAATAAATAAATAAATAAATAAATAAATAATAAATAAAATAATTAAATTCAATATCCAGAATAACCGTTCCCCCCAATCCCCCCCCCCCAAGATTTCTCCTATTAAAAGACTCTTCAACCTCAGAAAAAGATACTTACATTATTCTTACAGACTGTATCAGAAATCAGAACAAAACAAAAGAAAAACAGAGAGAACATCAGAATAAAAAAAAGTCAGACAAAAAGAGAAAAGAAGGTAGTTGAAGACAGATTTCCGTTCAAATTTTTGGTGACGAATTTTATTATTCAGTTTAAACATTCAGGTTTTTATTCAACTCAGTATTTAGTTTTATAAGTTTTAGTTATAAATTAAGTCATAACATATATATTTTTTAGTAATTTCATGAATTGTTATATGTAAATTCGTTATAGTATTCTGTTTTATCTATGTGATCCTTTATTCAAGTATCTTATGAATGTTATTAACTGTGAAAAGTGAAATTCATAGAATACAGTAAATTGACTGATTTTTCATATGTATATAACAAAAACATAGTAAAAATTGCTTACAGAGTATTTCACTTTTTCACATATGCACACATAACACCAACACATCCACATACTATTTTTCTAGTGAACGGAAAATAAAAGAAAAGCGGAGGAGAAATAATAGAAAATCAGTCCAAAAAATAGAGAGAAAAAGGGAGAAAAACAAATCGCAAATCCTACTATTCCGGTGATGTTTTCACCGGAAATGACATTCCCTTACCGAAAAATGTCACCAACTTTAAACTCCGATCAAAATCAGTGACCAACACACCAAAATATTCCGAAATCCGGCTGACTAGGCACATGTGCCATTCCAACCACCTCCAAACTGCCATAAAATCGGAAAAATCACACCAAAATCACCCTCCCAAATCTGGACGGAACTGCCATTTTCGGCGAACCCAGTGTCGGTCGATCATCCTTTCCAAAAAAATAAAAAATAGATCTGGCAACATCCCTATCAGTCGGCGTCCCCCCCATCCCCTCTTTGCGCCGCTCTTGTCACCGATGAGTACCAGTCAACCACCCTCGCGGACTGCTCCGGCCAAATCTTTACCGGAAAACAGTCGCCAGCGAAGATCCGACCCTTTCCCAATCAGAACGCCAACCACCGTCCCCCTACCCCTCTCTCTTTCTCACGAATTTTGGTCAACCATAGCTATTGTCGGAGCAAACAGTACTGCTACTACAAATAACTGTCGTTGAATTTAGAAAACTGATTTTAATTGTGTTTATGTTTTATTTATTAAACTTTTGTATTGTTTATTTTAGGATTTATATTTAATTTTGACTTGATTTGATTTTAAATAAAAAATATATCAATTTGGGGATTATAATAAAATTAAAAATAAATATAATTAGTTTTTAAATGTATATTTTTATTATTTTATTACTTTTATTTTATCCTATTTTTATTTTTATTTTTATTTTTATTTTTATTTTTATTTTTATTTTTATTTTTATTTTTATTTTTATTTTTTTCACTAATTAAGGTTAATAATTATTTGTAGATAAATATCACTTTAATAAGGTTTTGTCAAATTTTTATTATTAAGTTTAAATGACATTTTCGAATAGATAAGATTGTTTTCAAGTCTATAAGCGGCAAACCAACGCCTTTAACGCTAAACACATTTTAGACATGTTAATTTTTTTTGTCTTAATTAAGAATGCGGCATACACATTTTTCTGAGATATTTTTAAAATAATTCAAGGATGTAATAATACACTTTAACAAATATTTTTCTAAAAAAAATATTTTTTGACCGATTTAATACAAGAGTTTTAAATAAGTTTTAGTATAATAAAAATGAGTGAATCTAGGCCTTAACATAATTTATCAAAATAGTTTAAGTAAAGATAAGTCAATGAAAGTGACCATGCTAGAATTACGGGACTCGAGGGGTGCCTCACACCTTCCCCTCGGTCAACAAAATTTCTTACTCGATTTTCTATTTTCGCAGACCATAATAAAGAGTCATTTTCTTTTGATTAGAGATTCAAAAAGATGACTTGGAACACCATAATTAAATTTCAAGTGACGACTCTGTAAATGATAAAAATAATCCCTATTCAAAATCATCACTTTAATTGGAAAAATCCTTCGACCTTTGATTCCTTCGGGTGAAAAAGAGTTGTGACATCTCTGGCGACTCTACTGGGGAACTAACAAGAATTCGAGCTTTAAATATTGACTTATACTTGCTTTAATTATTGTTTATATTGTGTTTTTTGGCCTTATGTGCTATTTGTCGCTTATTTACTGCTTTGATATTATTTGAACTATATTATAAACTGTCTTCTCTCGCGCATCCCCCATCGAGTCTCTGAAATAAGATAGAAGGAATGCAACATATGCATCCTATTTTTTTTTTGAGATAGCCGGAGTGTCAAGGCACCTGATGAAGGATTATAGTCACACATGTTAGGCGGGGTTCGGATCGACAACGAAGGCAGAGTAGCACTACTACCGAACAAGTTGTCCCTCCCCGACTCGAGTGTCCACTCGGATAAGTCAGTCTAGACACTTATTCCTATTAGGCTAAACTTAGAAGAACTAAAACTCAAAATCTGGTTATTCCTATTAGGTTCCACTTTATTTTTGTTATATGCATTTGACTTAGCGGGACTCGGCACAGGGGTCGGGTCTATCTAGGACAGGTGTCCCTCTTTATAATAACCAACATGTGCATCCTATGTGCTCTTTGACATTTATTTGAAAGACTTATTTTATTATTGATCGGCTTTTAGGCGACTTAGCGAAATGTAAGAGAGTTTTTGTCCTCAAATTTAACGAGTCATTTTTTTAAAGAAATTAAAAATATATAATTTTTAAGGTCTTCATGAACTACGAGGGTCTGATTCTCACTATTTAGTGGGATACATAGGAATCCCTTTTCGGGGTACGATCTTATCTTTTGAAAAATTATTTATAGATTTATTGAGAAATATTTTTAAAAAATATAATTACTTTCATAATTATTTTTCTAATCTTCAAGTCCAATTTTTATATATCTTAATAGCTTTGAATCTTTAGGGATCATGAGGCTATGTTTATACAAAATAAAAAATATATATAAATTTTAATAGCCCTGAACCTTTTGGGTTCTTGAGGCTGAGTTTTGTACGACATATATTTCTACGCACACCTGATTCTCATTTTAACGAGATACGTAGGCAGTCCTCAATGAATTCGGTGATCTTAAAAAAAAAAGGGTTACTTTTCCTTCTAAACCAAAAAAAAATATTTTCAAGAATAAAAAAATATTATTTAATAAATTAAAAAAAATTCTCATTATTCAAATAATTTAAAAAAAAAGGGTTATGTTTCTTCGGATCTCTAATTTTTTTGAACTACATAAGATCTGATTCCTGTCCTGGCATGATACGTAGGAAACCCTCCAAAGGGTTCGATCTTAACTTTTCGAAAAGTGCGTCTAGAAAAGCCGGGATGAAACATAAGGCCTTCCATGATAGGTTAGAAAATACATCTAGAAGCATAACATACAACGTGGTATTATAATGTGTTAAATATGTAACACTCACCTGTTTGCTACTTGGTAACATAAAGATAAAGTAGTTGGTGGTTGGTTTGTGGTTTAAACTGGCATCACATCTGTACAACACCAGATACAAGGGAAAAAGAAAAATAACCCGCAAAGAGAGAGTAGGATCTGATAGTAAGGAGGAGCCAAATCAGTTGATTTTGCAAGAATTAGCATCAATGGAAAAGATTAAGTTATTGAAATAATAGAAGACAGAGATGTATCAAGCTTGGTTGAATGGACAAGACCCTCCTTCCTCAATCCCTGGACTTTCAAATACAAAATATCCAAATCCCGCCTAAGCTCAAACTGGCGATCCATTTTATCCATCAGGATTCGGCCAATTTGCTAACATGCCTGGCGTTGCAGGTACTTCTACCATGCGACCCACCCAATCCGTCCGTCACAAATAACTCGTTTTTCACTTTTGTAGCACCAGCTACTGTGGGCCTTCAATCGACAACACAGAAGAATATGAGGGAACCAGGTCATGATCTACTGTATCCACCTGAAATGACATTCAAACCCCAAAATCCACATTATCATGCTCATCAACACGTTTCTCTGATCGTGATTGAAGAGATTATTAAGAATGAATAATAAGAGGAGATGGCTAGGAAAGTAAGAAGCTTGGAGTAGAGTATGAGAAATATGCAAGGATTAGGAGAACCAAAAAGTGTTTCATATAAAGATTTATACATATTTCCGAATGTCCATTTACTGATGGGGTTCAAAATGCCCAGATTTGAAAAATACGAAGGTCATGGCGATCCCATGGCTTACTTAAAAAAGTTTTGCAATCAATTAAGAGGAGCAGGAAGAAAAAAAGAATTGTTTATGGCTTACTTTGGAGAAAGCCTGACAGGAATAGCTTCTGAATAGTTTATCGACCAAGACATTTCCCGTTGGCACGTGTGGGATGACATGGCTCATGATTTCACTCAACAATTTCAATATAACATGGAGATAGTGCCAGATCATACTACACTTGTCAATATGAGAAAAAAATAATTGAAAGTTTCCAAGAATATGCTGTCAGATGGAGGGAGCAGGCTTCAAGAGTCAGACCATCGATAAAGGAATCTGAAATGATTGATATCTTTCTGCAAGAACAAGAACCTGATTATTTCCATCACTTACTTTCTACTATTGGAAACACATTTGCTGAAGTTATTAAAGTTGGAGAGATGATAGAGAATGGGATTAAGTTAGGAAAGATTATTAGCCAAGCTCCTTTGAAAGCAACAACACATGCAATTCAAAGTAGCGCAGGAAGTTTTGGGGGAAAGAAAAGAAAAGATGATGTAGCAACTGTTGTGCCAGGTCCACGACAAAATTGGAGAAGTGCGTGCCAACCATATGCATAAAATCCATTATATTTCATTCCATCCCCCCAATATCCTATTTACAATGCACAACCATATGCTCGGGCTCCTTCATACCCGTAATGGTGTGCACCAGCCATCCAAAATCATCCTTCAATCTCGGAAGCTTGACAAGGTCCCCCTAGATCTACTTTCCGGCCTAGAGCAGACTTCAAGATGGCTAACATGAGAAAAGATAATTTCACTCTCATTAGAATATCTTACGCAAGCTTGTTTCAAAGATTGAGGGACATGAATATTTTAAGCGCAATCGCGAGAAAGATTTTGAATCCTCCACCAAAAAACTTAGATTATTCCAGAAGATGTGCATATTGTTCTGATGCCCCAAGGCACGACACAGAGAAATGTTGGTATCTGAAAAGAGCTATTCATGAGCTGATTAACACACAACAGATCATGGTGCAAAGTCCAAACACTCCTAATGTTAATCAAAATCCGTTGCCAGATTCTAATGAGACAAACATGCTCGAAGTGATACCCAATGGTGAAGATGTTGTGATTTCCTTCAAGCTAATTATTAAAATTAAATATGATTTGGAAAAATCAGCAAATGCTGTAAATTTGATGAAAGAAAAACTTGCAGAAGTGGATGAGGTGATAATAAAATCTGAATCATCAAAAGTTCCCTTGGTCGTAGGGAAAGAGAATCTAGAAAGTGTTGGTTCAGGTCAAGTAAAACCAAAGCTCATTATTCCTGGAAGACCCGCTAAGCCTCTTTTAATCATAAAAGGAGCTCCCATAGCTCCTATTGTTATTAAACCAGTGTCATAGCTACCTATGGTTAATACCAAGGTGGTCCTCTGGAACTACGATAGCATTGTGGTGATGCACAAAAGGAAAGAAATAATCGAAGATATGGATGAAAAAGGGGATTAACCTGATCAAGGAGATATTTTTCCCAGTAGAGTTAAGAAAGAATAAACAAGGCAATGAAGAAAGAATGACAGTCAAGAAGTCACTTACTGATGATGAAGCTGAAGAATTCTTAAAGAAAATGAAATTTCCAGAATATTCTGTTGTAGAATATTTGAAGAAGACGCCAGCACAAATTTCTTTGTTGTCTTTATTGATACATTCAGAAGATCACCACAAGGCTATAATGAAGATTCTTAATTAGGGCTGTGTTTCCAGTGAAATTAAGGTGAATCAGTTGGAAAAAGTTGTTGGAAGGATCCTTGATGTAAATAATATCACTTTCTCAGACGATGAATTGCCTGTAGAAGGTACCGGACATAATAGAGGTCTCTATATTATTGTGAAATGTGAGCATTCCTTCGTCACTCGAGTGTTGATTAATGGAGGATCAAGTGCTAACATTTGTCCTATGTCAATTTTGCAAAAGTTGAATGTTAATATGGAAAGGATCCGACCTAACAATGTATGCGTCAAAGGTTTTGACGGATAAAAAACTGATGTCATTGGTGAAATAGAGCTCATATTGACAATTGGGCTTGTGGATTTTTGTATGGATTTTCAAATTCTGAACATTGATACTTCATATAATATGTTATTGGGAAGGCCATGGATTCATAAGGCTGGAGCAGTCGTATCTACGCTACATCAAATGGTCAAATTTGAATATGACAGGCAAGAAATAGTTGTTCACGGTGAAGGAAACTTATCCATGTATAAAGACTACTTTGTTTCCTCTATTGAAGTAGGTATTGCAGATAGAGTGCTAATTCATCAAGCTTTTGAGGTAGTGGTTGTTAAGCATATCCTCGAGGGGAATCTCATCGCAAGATCACAACTGTCTGCAATATCTGTTATGGTAGTTAATGAAATGTTAAAGTATGGTTTCGAACCAGAAAAAGGTTTAGGGATGTTTTTGCAAGACAGGGCTCATCCAGTAAACCTCCATGAGAACTTTGGTACCATTGGTTTGGGATACGAGCCCACTGTTGAAGACATAAAGAAGGCTAAAAAGAGTAAGAAAGAGTCATGGTCACTTACCAAGCCAATACCGCCACTTCACGAGTCTTTCATCAAAGTCAGTGTTGTTGAGTCCTCCATGTTACTTGCTAAAAAGTCAATGAATGATGATGACACAGAGTTGATTGGAATTTTCCAGAACATGTTCATCAAAGCTAATATGATTGAAATTGGGGAAGGTACCAACAATGCAGATATGCAGTTTATTAGCCCTGATATCCAGCTTAACAATTGGGAGGCCACTCCTCTCCCTACTATGAAGGAGTCTTGGTAGTTTATTTGTATTTTTTTCAGTCTTGATAGTTTGTTTGTTTTTCTTTCCGTAATTTGAATAATTTAGGGTTGTAATTCAGATCTTTACCTTGATATTTTAGGTTAAAACTCTGTCTATCTTTGTTTTTAATGAAATGTAGTTTTCCCTTTGTTTTATTTTGAGTCTGATATTTATTTTCTATTATACAGTTCTTTCAATGCTAATTCTAATGATATGACATGCATGAATAATTGTCAACCAGATTTAAAAACCCAATCTAATTGTGAAATAATGAATAAAGAGGTTGAATACGATGAAGAAGAAGCATTTGAAGATATCAGAAAAGATTTTAAACAGTTTGAGAACAAGTCAAACCCCAATTTGGATGAAACTAAGGTGATCAATTTAGGAGATCATGAAAATATTAGAGAGACTAAGATAAGTGTACATGCTCGACCACAACAAAAGAAAGCTATAATTGAAGTTTTGCTTGAGTACAAAGACATCTTTCCGTGGTTTTACGATGATATGCCCAGTTTGAGCACCAATTTTGTAGTTCATAAGTTGCCAATTGATCCTGCTTTCCCTCCTGTCAAGCAAAAGTTAAGAAAGCTTAAAACTGACATGAGTGTAAAAATCAAAGAGGAAATCACGAAGCAACTTGAGGATAAAGTTATTCGAATGGTCCAATATCCTACTTGGTTGGAAAATATTGTCCCTGTTCTAAAGAAGGATGTCAAAGTTCGTATATGTGTTGATTATCATGATCTAAATAAAGCAAGTCTGAAAGATAATTTTCCACTTCCCAATATTCATATTTTATTGGACAATTGTGCCAAACATGATCTTGTATCTTTTGTGGATTGTTATGCGGGGTGCCACCAGATTATTATGGATTCAGAAGATATGGAAAAGACATCATTTATCATGACATGGGGGATATATTATTATCGAGTTATGCCATTTGGACTAAAGAATGCTGGAGCAACTTACATGAGGGAAATGACCCAATGTTTCATGACATGATGCATAAAGAGATTGAAGTTTATGTGGACGATGTGATCATTAAGTCAAAAGAGTAGTCTGACCATGTCAAAGATTTGAGAAAATTCTTTGAAATACTTCGAAGGTATGATCTCAAACTTAACCCAACAAAATGTGTATTCGGAGTCCCGTCGGGAAAACTCTTAGGGTTTATAGTCAGTCGTCATGGCATTGAGTTAGATCCATCAAAAATAAAAGCCATTCAAGATATGCCTCCACCAAAGAACAAGATGGAGGTAATGAGCTTACTCGGAAGGTTGAATTATATCAGTAGGTTCATTACCCAACTCACAACGACCTGTGAACCAATTTTCAGGTTGTTGAAAAGAATGCTAAAGTTGAATGGATTGAAGAATGTCAAGAGGCATTTGACAGAGTTAATAGGTACTTGTCGAATCCGCCTATTTTGGTTCCTCCAGAGACAGGAAGACCCTTCATATTGTATATGTCTGTGTTAGATAATTATTTTGGCTGTGTATTGGGTCAACGTAATGTCACGGGCAGAAAAGAACAGACCATCTACTATTTTAGCAAAAATTTTACCACTTATGAGGCTAAGTACACTCTTATTGAAAAGACATGCTACGCCTTAACTTGGGTAGCACAAAACATGAAGCATTATTTGTCATCTTATACTACTTACCTTATCTCCCGTATGGATCCCTTAAAGTACATTTTTCAAAAGCCTATGTCCCCAGGCAGACTCGCGAAATGGCAGATGCTACTCACAGAGTTTGATATTGTCTATGTGACACGAACTGCAATAAAAGCTCTAGCCTTAGCAGATTATTTTGCTGAAAATCCTATCAATGAGGAATATAAGCCATTAAAGACTTACTTTCCGGATGAAGAGGTCTTATGTGTTGATGAGGTTATTTCTGATGGTTGTCATTTAGGCTGGAAGTCGTTCTTTGATGGAGCCGCTAATGTAAAAGGAGTAGGGATAGGGGTTGTTCTTATTTCTAAATCAGGACAATATTATCCTATAACAACCCAACTTCGATTCTACTGTACCAACAATATGACAGAATATGAAGCTTGCATTATGGGTTTAAGACTAGCCGGGAATCCAAGAACTGTTGGTGTTAGGAGACTCAGATTTGTTAGTCCACCAAATCCAAGGAGATTAGGAGACTCATGATTCAAAACTCCTACCATATCAAGGTTGTATGCAGGATCTTTGTCAACGATTTGTATCAGTAAAGTTCAAGCATATTCCCAGAGCTCATAATGAAATGGTTGACGCTTTGGCGACCTTATCTTCGAAGCTCCAACATCCCAACAATACTTATATTGACCCCATGCATATACAAATCCATGATCAACATGCATATTGCAATGTGGTTAAGGAAGAACTTGATAGAGAGCCTTGGTTCCTTGATATCAAAGAATATATTTAAACTGGAAAATATCCCGTACACGCCGATGGTAACCAAAAGAGAACCATTCGACGTTTGCTAGTGGATATTTACTAAGTGGGGGAATCTTGTATAAGAGGACTCCAGATTTGGGACTTTTAAGGTGTATAGATGCTAAAGAAGCTTAAAAAATTATGACTTAAGTACATTCTGGGATTTGTGGACCATACATGAGTGGGTATGTTATGGCAAAGAAAATACTCCGAGAAGGTTATTATTGGATCATCATGGAGAAAGATTCCATCAGTTTCGTTCGTAAATGTCATAAATGCCAAGTACACGGAGACTTGATACATTCTCCTCCATCTGAGTTGCATACAATGACTGCTCCATGGCTTTTTATGGCTTGGGGAGTGGACGTAATTAGACCAATTAAATTGAAGACCTAGAATGGGCATAGGTTTATTTTAGTAGCCATTGATTATTTCACAAAGTGGGTGGAAGCAGCGACATTCAAGTCAATGACCAAGAAAGCAGTAGTTGATTTTGTTCACTCCAACATCATTTGTCGATTTGGCATTCCAAAGATAATTGTCACAGATAATGCTACAAATCTCAACAGTCGCTTGATGCAAGAAGTGTTCTCGCAATTTAAGATTATGCATCAGAATTCAAATCCTTATTGCCCAAAAGCAAATGGGGCTGTAGAAGTTGCCAACAAGAACCTAAAGAAAACACTTCACAAGATGGTGTAAGGATCTCGACAATGGCATAAAAAGTTGCCTTTTGCTTTGTTGGGTTATCGTACTATAGTTAGGACTTCAATTGGTGCAACTCCTTACTCGTTGGTGTATGAAACTGAAGCAGTTATACCTACAGAGATTGAGATTCCATCTCTTCGAATAGTTGTGGAAGCTGAGATTTATGATGATCAATGGGTCAAGACTCGATTGGAGAAATTAAGCTTAATTGATGAAAAAATTGACGCCGGTATGTCATGGACAACTATATCAAAAGTGAATGACATGAGCCTATAACAAAAAAGTGCGTGACAGACATTTTGAAGCTGGTCAGTTAGTACTAAGACGCATCCTTCCCTATCAGATTGAAGCAAATGCAAGTTTTCTTCTAATTGGCAAGGACCGTTCATAGTGAAGAAGGTGTTACCCAATGGTGCATTATATTTGACTGATGTAGAAGGCAAAATAGAGGGAATGCCTATCAATGCTGACACAGTTAAGAGATATTATGTATGATATTCATGTACAATTATGTTATATATGTTTTGTACTTGTATTTTAAAATATTGAAATGATGAAGGCATTTTTTTCTGTTATCTGAATAATATATCAACCTTTGCTTACCCCCTTTGAGATTTTATCTTTCTTTCGTACTCCTCTTTTGGAATCGATTAACGTCAAAAGTTTCACACAAAAAGAAAGAAAGAAGAAGCAGAAGAAGAAGAAAAATTAAAATCAAGCAAAAGAGTGATTTTCATGAACTACATTTGACCTGATTCTTGCAATATCAAGATACGTTGGAAGCCCTACTCTAGGTTTTGGTCCAACGAAAAGAAAGTTCAAGTTACCCAGAATGAAATAAAAATGGTGCAAAATTTTATTTTCTGAAAGAGTCGATTCCAAAAGTTGCATGTTTCACCCAATGTTAAGTAAATTTTTGAGTCCCATGCTTCCCTTTCTTTCTAACCCTTTTCCAAAAGTCAAGTTACAACCAAAGAAAGACCTTCATATCAATCTTTGAGAATGTCAAGGCTAAACATGTTATAGGTAAATAAATAAATAAATAAATAATGATGATGAAAATGAGATAGTCTTATTGGTGAAAACCCAAAGGGCACCATAAGGCGATGGTGAGTTGAGGAAGAAATGAAAATAAGATAGGCTCATCGGCAAAACCCCATTGAGGTGTCACTAGTCGGAGGGGGATTGTTATCCAGAAGGAACAAGTTCAAGATTGACTTAATTTTAAGTTCAATAAGTGGACAAAGTTAATAATGATTGGTGATTAGGTCTGGTTGTGTAATTCAAAATACATGTCATAATCACAGGAATTGGCTTCTACATTCAGATAAGTTTTCCTTTTTGTTTGAAAAAAAATGCCTATTGTTTTTTCTTTTTTGTTTTATTTTGATTTTTGATTCTTAGTGTCCTTGTTGTCAAATGAAAAATTATTGTCATCTTTTGTGTATTTTTGAGTTAAATTCATGTCAAGTCAAATGCGAAAGAATTACAAACTTGCTACCAACTCCTTTAATAGTACAAAGTAAGATGAAGGGTCGATGCACAGGGACAACGTTTCAAAGTAAAATAAAGTACTCAGAATGATTGTGATATGATAATTTTGGACTCGTGAAAAGATAAAAGGTGTATTGTAAGTTAAACCCAGGGACATCATACAAGAGAAATATGTTTTGAGTTGAGAGTCTCAGTAGTCAGAATTTGGGATCAAAATTATGACAAGTCAACAAATATTTATCAAGGATTTGAAAAGGATTTAAGCATGACAAGTGCAAGAGTGGTGACTTCAAGAGCCAAATGCCACAAACCAACCACCACATATTTTAAAAACTCACAATTTTTCTTTGTTTGAAACAAAGATAGGATATTCTTTTTCACATTAAAGTTTTCAGATAAAAAATACAATTTCACACTTCTGTCAATGCAAGAAGTATGGTTACAACACACGATGCTGAATCTCGGTTATGATAAATTTTATTCTTTGCGTGATGTATTTACCAAAGTTATTACAGTTTTTGATTTATTCTTTCACTATATTTTTCAAAACATTAAGATCCGAGGACACACAAATTTTCTCAGTATAAACTAGGGATAAATTCTTATGTGTGTTGTAGGAAATTTATTTTTGCTCAGGACCCACCTGAAGAATGGGAATTTATATTTTGCTCTGGATCCACCTGAAGAATTGGAATTTATTTTTTGTCCGCGACCTTCCTAAAGAATGGGAGTTTATTTTATATCCAAGACCCTCCTGAAAAATGGAAATTTATTTTTGTTCAGGACTCTCTTGAAGAATGAAAATTTATTTTTGCTCAGAACCCACCTGAAGAATGATTTATTTATTTTTTTGTTCAGGACCCTCCTGAAGAATTAGAATTTATTTTTGCTCAGGACCCACCTGAAGAATGAAAATTTATATTTTTGCTCAGGACCCACCTAAAGAATGGAAATTTATTTTGCCCAAGACCCTCCTGAAGAATGAGAATTTATTTTATGCTCAGGACCCTCCTGAAGAATGGAATGTTATTTTCTGTTTCACTATTTTCTTTGAGTCTAGGAGCTCGGTTGAAGAACAGGGCGAAGGAAAAGTAATTCCAAGAGCCTGCCTGAAGAACGGGATAAAAAAAATAAGTCCAGGAGTTCCGCCTGAAGAACAGGGTGAAGAAAAATAAGTTTAGGAGCCCGCCTGAAGAATCGGGTGAAGAAAAATAAGTCCAAGAGCCCGCCTGAAAAATAGGGTGAAGAAAAATAAGTCCAGGAACCCGCCTGAAGAATAGGGTGAAGAAAAAGTAAGTCCAGGAGCCCACCTAAAGAACAGGGTAAAGAGAAGGAAAGTTCAGGAGCCCGACTGAACAACAGGGTGAAGAGAAAGGAAGTCCAGGAACCCACATGAAGAACAGGGTGAAGAAATTATATGTCTAGGAGCCCGCCTGAATAATAGGGTGAAGGAAAAGAAAGTCCAGGAACCCTCCTGAAGAATAGGGTGAATTTTCAAGTTCAAGTCATAAAGATTCAAATCAAAATTTCAGAGAAATTGCATTTTTCATTTGTATTTTTCATTTTTGATTTTGTTAGTCATTTGATGTAAAAAACACAAGTCGTTAACCGGAAGCTCGACGGAATCTCACTCGACGTCTAACTCATTCTCTCACCATGTTTTCTTTGAACTACTCGTGACCTGATTTTCTTATATCCCGGGATAGGTAGGAGGTCCAAAACCAGGACTCGATCACATTTTTCTCTTTAATTTTAATTTTATTTTATCTTTACCTTTCAAATAATTGTAGGGTCAAAAATCACATCTTGTCTAATTCTTTGTATGAAAACTCTTCGAGATTCCACAGAAAGAGGGGCAAAAATGTCGACACGTGATTTTTTGATCCTCCTCGAATTTTAACTTATTTTTTGATATTAAATATTTATATTTGGTATAATATTATTTAAATTATTATTTTATTTTAATAAAATTTTAGTTAAAAAATAAATAACTAAATAAAGTTAATTTTGAGATATTTTATTTTTATTTTTATTTTAAAAATAATAATAATATTTTTCTTTTTAAATTTTAAATAAATAAGTAGTTTTAATACTATCTTATTATATTTATTTAAGACTATTTATAATTTTTATTGTATTTTCTTAAAATATTAAAATTAATTAGTTCTTATTGTATTATTTTTTTAATTTTTATTTATTTATTTAATATTTTTACTTTTTATTATTATTATTTTATTATATTAAATAGATAAATAAATAAAATAATCAAATTAAAAAATATCCCTTATCCAAAATAACCGTTTCCCCCCCCCCCCCCCCCAAGAGTTCTCCTATTAAAAAACTCTTTAACCTCAGAACAAGATACGCACATTATTCCTACAGACTGTATCAGAAACCAGAACAAAACAAAAGAAAAATAGAGAAAACAACAGAGCACATTATTCCTACTGACTGTATCAGAAATCAGAACAAAACAAAAGAAAAACAGAGAGAACAACAGAGTAAAAAAAGTCAGACAAAAAGAGAAAAGAAGGAAGTTGAAGGTAGATTTCCGTTCGAATTTTCGGTTACGAATTTTATTATTCAGTTTAAAATATTTAGGTTCTTATTCAACTCTATATTTATTTTTATAAGTTTTTGTTATAAATGAAGTCATAACTTATATTTTTTTAGTAATTTCATGAATTGTTGCATGTAAATTCGTTGTTGTATCCTGTTTTATCTATGTGATCCTTTATTCAAGTATCTTGTGAAAAGTGAAATTCATAGAATGCAGTAAATTATCTGATTTTTCATATGTATATAACAAAAACATAGTAAAAATTGCTTACACAGTATTTCACCTTTTCACAGATGCACACATAACACCAACACATCCACATACTGTTTTTCTAGTGAACGAAAAATAAAAGAAAAGCGGAGGATAAATCATAGAAAATCAGTCAAAAAAAGAGAGAAAAATGGAGAAAACAAATCACAAATTTCATTATTCCGGTGATGTTTTCATCGAAAATGGCATTCCCTCACTGGAAAATGTCACCAACTTTAAACTCCAGTCAAAATCAGTGACCAACACACCAAAATAATCCGAAATCCGGCTGACTAGGCACATGTGCCATTCCAGTACCTCCAAACTGTCATAAAATCAAAAAAACCACGTTGAAATCACCCTTCCTGATCTGGCCGGAACCGCCATTTCTGGCGAACCCAAATCCGACCGATTATCGTTTCCAAAAAAAAAAAACAGATCTGAAAACATCCCTATCAATTTGTATTGTTTATTTTAGGATTTATATTTAATTTTGACTTGATTTGATTTTAAATAAAAAATATATCATTTTGGGGATTATAATAAAATTAAAAATAAATATAATTAGTTTTTTAATGTGTATTTGTAATATTTTATTACTTTTATTTTATCCTTTTTCGTTGTCACTAATTAAGGTTAATAATTATTTGTAGATAAATATCACTTTAATAAGGTTTTGCTAAATTTTTATTACTAAGTTTAAATGGTATTTTCGAATATATAAGATTGTTTACAAGTCTATAAGCGGCAAACCAACGCCTTTAACGCTAAACACATTTTACACATGTTTAAATTTTTTGTCTCAATTAAGAATGCGACATACACATCTTTCTAAAATATTTTTAAAATAATTCAAGGATGTAATAATACACTTTAACAAATATTTTTTTAAAAAATTAATTTTTCACCGATTTAATCCAAGAGTTTTAAATAAGTTTAAGTATAATAAAAATGAGTGAATCTAGGCCTTAACATAGTTTATCAAAATAGTTGAAGTAAAGATAAGTCAACAAAAGCGATCGTGCTAGAACCGCGGGACTTGAGGAGTGCCTCACACCTTCCCCTCGATCAATAGAATTCATTACCCAATTTTTCGTTTTCGCAGACCATAATAAAGAGTCATTTCCTTTTGATTAGAGATTCAAAAAGGTGACTTGGAACACCATAACTCAATTCCAAGTGACGACTCTGTAAATGATAAAAATAATCCCTATTCAAAATCGTAACTTTAATTGAAAAAATCCTTCGACCTTCGATTCCTTTGGGCGAAAAAGGGGTGTGACACAAGTTTAACCAAATCAATACGAAGCTCATACTGGAGGAATGACTCAAGACCCCTAATATCACTGTTAGATTCAAATGATGAACACCCAATAACTTGTAAAGACCCGAATTAGCTGGAACAAACAAGAAAAGGAGTTGGGATTCACTTTCATGGTGAGTTTTGAAGTCGTGTAAGGCTTTTCTGTTAAGAACACGACTGCACACAACATATATACACGTCGCACCTCAAAATCTGTGAAAGAAAAAAAAGAAGAACAAATAGAGTTCCCACGAAGATAAGTTAATGGATCATGACATGTATATTTAATATTCTATAACTTAGCTATCATTGAACCCAAGCAAACGTCTAAGAGTAAGATAACAGAGAACCCTTACATGGTTGTTCTTTAGATAGGAGAAGGAAAATACTCATCCCCTGCTATTAAGTCGTTGGCAACTAGCACAAAATTAGAGGTTGGTCTAGTCCCAGAAACGTATGTGCAATCAATCAATGATACAACTAACGTAATATCACATAATACGATTGAGAAACTGTTTAAGACAAATGGTGTATAACCAACAGTGAACACTTATTGAAATATTGACTCAACTTATAATCATGTTCACGCTATAAAATCAAGTAGCACTGACTCACAAAAATCAGTACTAGTCAAACTTCCAATCTTAAACTTCGAAGCTTCTTTTCATGCTAAGTTAGAAGGTAAAGAAAAATCAAGTTTGAGTAAAAGAATATCCTAAAACAATACAAACACAAATGAACACCACCCTTCAAACAAGAGGCACACAAAAGGGGTTGATATTGGCAATTATTCGGGCATGAACTAACAACTTGTAGTAAGTGACTTTAAATTGTCACATTTCGAAATATTCATCAAGTTTGCCAAACATTGAGGTAAAATAATTGGTATTTTTCACTACATTCCCTTTCCCGAATACTTTATCTTATCACAGGACATAGTTCACAATAAATATGAACACTTATTAGGAGAAATGATGCCTTCTCTCGCTACAGATTTTCAGCCATAGATGAACAAATCATTTTCCTGTTAATTTCCTACAAAAGGTTAGTCTTGGCGTGAAGGGACTTACAGGAAAACAAAAGTGGAAGAGACCTCCAGGGAAACAAAACAAAATTTAAACTAAATCAGCCACTAAACTTCATATCACCTAATTAAACAAATTAAGGGACTTTTTCTTGGAATAGATTTCTTAGTAGGAGTTCATCAAGTTCTGACATATTAAACTTGACCATACTCAAGATTATGGTTTGAAGATGAACAAAATTTGTCACTTAAACACATAAAGATGTAATTGAATCCAAATAAAAAGGGCATCCAAATAAAGGAGTTCATCAAGTTCTGACATATTAAACTCGACCAGTGGGCATATTACATGATGTATTGGTAAAGGTGTCCGACTTTATACTGCCTGCTGATTTTGTAGTCCTAGACTGTGAGGTGGACTTTGAAGTACCCATCATCCTGGGTAGACCATTCCTTGCAACTGGGAGAGTGATAGTGGAGATGGAGCTGAATGAGCTGAAGTTCAGGCTCAATAACAATGAAGCAAGATTCAAAATACACTCATCCATGACCCAACAAAAGGAGATGAGTGTTTTCTCAATCGTGGATGTATTTTATATAGATGGTAAATATATATCAGCAGGTTATCTTGACGAAGTCTGAGTAGTCAAGATAACTAAGTCGTGCCGCGACATTAAATCAGGCACTATTGGGAGGCAACCTAAAATTTTTATGTTCCAGCAAAGTGTTTATTTTTTTAGTTAGGTTCTAGTTCAAAGAAGGTGGAATCGATGTATCCAACTAAGTATTCTTGATGACATATTTGACGGGCTGTCATAATTGTGATAACCCGTCAGATTCGTCGTCAGAGAAATCAAACCTGAGGCATGTTCTATTAAGGCTGACGACATTCGTGATAGGCTATCACAAGTGTGATAAGCCGTCAGCCTTTGTCGTCAGAAAGCCTAAAAGAGTAGCTGAAATTTTGGGCCAAATTAAAAAGATCCGACCTGGCCCACAACTTTGTCTTTCCACCTTTCCGCGTATTTTCTTTCTTTTCTTTAAGTTTTATTTCCTTCCATATTTATTTTATTTTCTTCCCTTTCTAAAGTATTTCCAAGTAAAACAAAAGAAAATTTCCTTCTTTATGAGTGTGGGTTGAAGTCAAAATCAAGAGTTCTTCTTTCATCTACTTTCCCTTACTCGTGTAACCAAGTTGAATGCACTTATCAGGTCTTATAATGGAACCCAAAGGAAAGAAACCACAATCTACAAAGAAAGGGAACAAGGGAAGTGTACCTCGGAGACTCTTCGATGAGGGCTCCGATTATGAGGAGGAGGAGCCACTACTCAAGAAGGAAAAGAAAAAGAAAAACTCGAAAAAGCCTTTACCACCTCCACCAGTTGAGGTGGAGGAGAGTGAAGAGAGTGATACTGAGCCAACAACATCTGAACATACAACTTCTGAGCAACAAGAGTCTGCACATGCTGAATCTGAAGAGCATGATTCAGATCATCCTGATTTTGAGAAACATGAGTCTGAGCAACATGAATCGGAGGGACCATCATCTGAGTCCCTTTATGCTGAGCAACAAGATGATGAAAAATCTCTGATTCAGGGAACTATGGTTAAATACAAGAACCCTGAGGTTTGAGACAGTGCTAGGTGGAAAATTCCCAAGGCACATAAAATCTTCTATGATGGGCTTCGCAGAACAAAATGAAGGCCCATTAAAAAGCCAATATTTGAAGAAAAGAAGTTTATCACTACCGGGCTGAACAGATATCCTGAAGTGGAGCAAAAATTCTGAGACTATGACTTGGGATGAACCACGAAAGGAGGAAGCTCATTTTTCCCTACACTAGTTAGGGAGTTCTATCCGAACTATCAGGCTTGAATGGAAAACATGTGTAAAGAAGGGGAGAAATTAGCAAATCAACCCTTGTTGGATAGAGTTCCAGTACAGGGTGTGATGGTGGATCTCTCAAAAATAACAATCAACAGATTTTTTCAAGGCGCCAGATTCACTTCTCAGGCCACTTCGCCTACTTTCTATGCTCAGTTGAAACATCGTGAGAATCAACGGTCTTAGTTAGCGACCCTCATAGATGAAGAAAAACTTGAATGGCTGACCAACCCTAATGAGAGGATTTTTAAGGCTTTCCTGACTCATGAGGAAAAGTTCAGGTGGGGTGTAGTGCGCACCTATTTGTTTCCTACTGAGGGAGATAATATCCTTGAAGACGATAGAGCAATATTGGTCACAAGTCTTGTGGCTAAACCCATGTTAAACTTTGGGGAGATCATTGTTGAGGAGATGAAAAATTTTGTCTCAAGGCTTGATACGACATATCCTTTCCCTTGTCTAATTACAAGGGTATATAAGGCAGCCCATGTACCTGAGGTTGTGGGGTTAAACGAAGAACTGCTTGCCAAGAAGACCCACAATCCCATCTGATATGATGAAAATAAGCCGAGACTGACACTTGACAGAGGAGCAGGGCTTAAAACAGACCCACCAGTTTCAGGTACTAGCTCAGCACCTAATATAGTGGTGCAGGATTCTGAGGCTGCAACACCGACCTCCTCAGCAATAGCAGATTCAATGCCTAAAAATAAAACAAATCCTTTAGCTGCTGTGTCTACCATAAAATTTGCCTTCAACCCTATGATTTTAAGAGAGTGGTAAAACAAGCCAAGTGGTGTGAGCCTCAACTATAACTTTTTGACAAGCAATATGCCTCTGCGGTAGAAAAGATGATTAAGGTAGCACTGGAGCCCTTTCGAGCCTTGCCCGATCGGATTTATGAATTAGAAAATCATTTTAATACACGGGTAAGAGAAATGTCATGTTCAGACCATACACAATTTAGAGAAGCCCTAGACAAGGTAAAGGCGGATGTTGGGGTATTACAACAACACCAACTTATGGTGTCGGCAGATCTGGCTGTTGATGAGTTTGAAGGTGAAATCCTATTGCTTGATCTCATGGGGGAACAATGAATAAAAAGAAGAAGAAGGGTGAGAAAAAAGTTAAGGGTAAGAGAGAAAGGCCTGATAGTGATGAAGAAAGAAAAACAGAGAAGAAGGTAAGAAAGAAGGCTGAAAAAGAGGAGATGAGGAAGGCAATGATCAAGTCACTAGTTGATGATGAAAAATAAGAGGAGGCCCTGCGAGCGATAACTATAGGTGCCTCAACTAGTAGGCCTCCAACAACTGCTAGACCATATGTGTCTAAACGGGGGAGGGGGACTCCCCGATGGAGATAAAGAAGCTAAGGATACAACAGCAGGTTCAGGGACTCATGATCCCCGTGCTTGATCTACTCTAGGTATACCCTAACCCTTAGTTCAATTTTTCTTTGATTTTAAGTTTAGAGTGTAGGGTGAGTTGTTGTTGTAACATTTTGTAGTTGACTAGGAGAAATACAAGTACCTGAGGCAATTAACATGGTTTTGTTATTTTGTGAACACCTCTCAAGCGGTCTAATTCTTTAACTGTGTGATTTGCATCTAATTGTGACCACTGTTCATCTTTGTATGGTATTAGTTCTAGTAACTTTATAACCATTGCTAAATAATTGCATGAACCAGATAAGTAGTAACTTGTGATATAATGTGCGTGTGAGATTTTAATTAGTTCCCTTTGTATATTGGATTCAGAACTTGCCCAGTTAGTCTTACCTATGTTGAAGGATAGGGGTTAGGAAAGGATCATAGGTCATTTTGATATTAGCCCATTTTAGCCTAAATGACCTTCCTTATATGCATAATATCCCTTGATCCCTATTTTGAGCATGAATATCCTATTTTCTTTTATGATACCTATCACCGTCCTATTTTTATATCATAATGAACCTGTTTTGGCCCTGGTCCTCCTTGGACACTGTACATCTTGACTTAGGCAAATGACCTACGTTGGGGGTGACTATCATAGGGGTGCGTGATGTAAAATGAGTATGACAAAATATAGAGTAAAAGAAAAGAATAAAAATCTAGGTGCGGTGTAAAAGAGCAAGAAAAGAAAAGTCGTGAAAAAGAAGAAGTGATTGTAGAAAAGAATCGCACCCATCCTGAATAAGTGTGATCAAGAAAGAAGAAGAGTATAAAAAGGTAAATGAGTGAGACCCCAAAATCTAGTGTAGCGTCAAGGAGGATTAGTCACTTTAAATATTATCGAGTATCATACCAGCCCCTAGCCTACATTACAATCCAAAGAGAAGACCTATAATGATCCTTGCTGACCTTTCTGAAAATCTTGGTAGTGAAAATAAGGGCAAGCCTATGGTATTCAGTATATATTGATTGGGAATTTATTCTGAGAGTGTGTTTCTTGTGATTGTCCCCATGGTTACATATGTAATGTATGATATAAGTGAAGTGGGAGTTCTTTGTAGTGAGGGCACACTGGTTACGTTGCTAGTTGCTAACTTGTTTGATTAGTGTAAGCTTGATACATGCATGGTTGTTGTTGCTGATTTGATGTCATATCTTAATTCCTGTGTGTCACGTTGTTGCTCTTCAATAACATACACAGTTATTTATAAATTGATTGACCTTGGAGATGGTGAAGATGTTTTGTGATAATATGGATGGTTGACTGCTGAATGTACTTTGTATTCTCTTGGTTGTGTTTTAGTTACTTAAGGATAAGAAAATTGTTTTAAGTTGAGGGGGTTGATGTGTGAGCATATGCTAACACATTTGAGGCTTTTAGCTGAGAATAATTGCAGAGTCTTAAGCAACTTTTGTCGTTTTTGATTGTTTTATCTTTGATTTTGCATTGGAAGTCAAGAGGCAAGAGAACCAACAATGATAGAAGTAAAAGAGTTGAAATATGAAGAAAATAGAAGAGAAGTGTGGCTGACAACATTCCTGATAAGTCGTCAGCACTCTGATAGGTTAACAGATTCATTGTTAGCCTTAAACAGAGAATAGGATTCAGTTGGAAGAAGTGACGACAACATGTGATAAGCCGTCAGCCTTGTGATAAGTCGTCAGAGTCGCCGTCAGCCTTAGACACAATATGGGAGCTGAGGTGGAGAAGTGACGACATTGTCTGTTATGTCATCACAGTTTTGATAAGCCGTCAGGATTCATCATCAGCCTTAAGCTGAAATTCTCAAAATGGAAGAGTAGATGACGACATCCGTGATAAGTCGTCAGCCTCCTGATAAGGCATCACACATGTCGTCACCTAATCCAAGAAGAACACTGAACTCTGTGATTTTGTTTCCATAATCAGGTTGAAGTATTTAAAGCATAGTTTAGGGTTTTCTAAGGAGGATTCTAAACCTATTTTGGAACGCACGTATTTTGATATTTTATCTTCATTTTCTTGGCTCGAACAAAACAATTAACTTTGAAGAGATTATCATCAATATTTTGGGATTTCTACTTTGATCTAATCTAAGAAATACTCATTGCTATTCATCTTGCTGTAAGTTCATCTTTCAAATTATGAATTCAACTTGTTGTATCGATTATTACATTATGAGCGGCTAAATCCCTTTAACTCGAATTATGAGATCTATGGGTTAGGTCTTGGTAAGTTGCTAAGTGTTCAAGATTCTAAAGGTAATAGGACTCCTTGATAATTCTGAGGTTTTAATTATTATCTATTGGTTGCAAACGATAGATAGCACCTGCTTTGATTTGCTTGAGATAAGAAATCAACTATAGTAGGAAGTGAATTATTGACAGGGACTTGGAAGCTACCAACCTTCCGTTTAATAATTGATGTTGTAACAAGGTTAATTAACCTGAGGTGAAGTATGGTCAGTGAATATAAATTCCCTAAGTCCGAGAGTATTAGGTAATTAAATGCTTAAGTAGGTCGAGAGACATTTAGGCATAACTTCGATAAAGACAATTTGTTGTTCCTACCTATAGTGAGAATCTTGAATCACTATTAGCATCTGTCAAGTACCAAAACCCATAGTGAACATAATTCTGGTTTTCCATAAACTCTTGATTACAAACAATGAAACTAAAGTGACCAAAAATTATTTACTAAATTCTCATAACCCCCAATTTACCGGAAACTACTAACTATGAGTTGATTAACTCGCATACAACTCAGATTCACACCATATTCCCTTGGGATTCGACCCTAACCTAGTTGGGTTATATATTGACAACAATCGCTTATATTCTCATATGAGAGGTGCGGTTTGATCGTTATCACTTTCTCGAATAATTTATATTATCACAGGACATAGTTTGCAATAAATATGAACACTTATTAGGAGAAATGATGCCTTCTCTCGCTACAGATTTTCAGCCATAGATGAAAAAATCATTTTCCTGTTAATTTCCTACAAAAAGGTTAGTCTTGGCATGAAGGGACTTACAAGAAAACAAAAATGAAAGAGACCTCCAGGGAAACAAAACAAAATTTAAACTAAATCAGCCACTAAACTTCATATCACTTAATTAAACAAATTAAGGGACCTATTTTCTTGGAATAGATTTCTTAGTAGGAGTTCATCAAGTTCTAACATATTGAACTTGACCATACTCAAGATTATGGATTGAATATGAACAAAATTTGTCACTTAAACACATAAAGATGTAATTGAATCCAAATTAAAAGGGCATTGAGAGTTACGTACTGTTATTTTAGTATTATTCGGGTACAAGAATCTGTATACATGCAACACAAACTTCAACTCTAGTTCAAGTCTAAGACAAGAAGACTTATGAAGTTACCTAACACCTTTAACACTAGATTATGAATAATCTCTCTAAGAAGTGTGTTAATTTTCATAAAAAAGATGAAAGAGAATTTTAAGGACAAGTCCCCTGACTTCACTGAGTGTCCTTAAGGAATAATTCCCCTCACTGTACCTGAGATTATGGAATTTTCCTCCGAGGATAAAATGGCCTTCAATTCGAATAATAACGGTACCTCAAATTGTTAGATTTAACGAACTCACTCAATGATTTGATTGATCACATAGAATGTTTTTGAAGACAAAAAGAGAGTTTGTATTTCAAAAAATTCGTGTCTAAACCTATAGATGAAAGCAGGTTTATATAGCCTTCATATGCCTCTTCTGAAAAGTGGAAATGGCTAACTTAAAAGGTGTGACCTTTCCTAAAAAATCATGTCTGTTCGTCAAAAGATTGCATCTTTTCCAAATAAGAAAACCATTTCATGAATCAGTGTGTCATTTCGTTGAAGGATTGCATCCTTCAAAAGCATCAGTTTGAAATAGTGCATCCTTCTGAAGCATCAGTTCAAAACAGTGCATCCTTCTGAAGCACCAGTTCAAAACACTGCACGCATGCATATAACTGGAGGATCAAAACACAGAAAAAATTTATTGCATTTTTATTTTCCCTTCGGATTAAATTTTTTTCAAATAAATTTTGTCCAAAAAGATAGATCTCATAGATCGATCATTTGAAAAATTTGAAGCCGAAGCCAAAGTCGAGCCAAGCGAGCGACGACGACGACGGCACGAGGCATCTCTTTTTTCTTGCCACACTTACCAAGTGTAATAAGTGTTTCTTAATATAAAGAATTGAAAGTCACATTCTCCTACCAATGTGGGAGAATTAGTAGACTTGCCATCTTAAAGCACACTTTCCATTTTAGTGGTTTTCTTCTATATTTTTCCTTCCACTTGGTTCCCTCCATTTTTCATTCACACTTTTCATATACATTGAACCCAAAAATCCCCCACTGAATGGGGAATGGCTATTTTTCGTAAAACTTTCACGGACAAGTATGTGATCATCAAGCAAAGACTGATTGGATACGGATAAGTGGGTTCCCTTTGAACTTTCTGTAGTGAACATGCATTGGATGCACTCGATCAATCGGTAGATTTAATATCTTTGAACCGTCGAGCTTTAATGTATACCTAGATAACACATGTCACACAATCAGCCTTTTTCCATTTATAGTTCTCACAGTTTTGCTCTTTTCAGCCATGAACACGTCCCAGTTTCATGAGATCTTAGAGAATAAGCCTTTACTAACATTCTTCTTGAAGAGGCTTCCACTTTGCCCTCACATAGGTGATTTCTAAATGTTCAATCCTATATATTAGACTCTTTGGTCAAATTTGTCAAATTTTGATAATCATTAAAAGACTTTTCACCTTAAGTCTTATCCTTGTTTACTAACCATTGTCTACATCATGAGAATGTGTTGGGTATATTGACAATGTTGAACCTGTCAGTCATAACTTTGTTTGATATCCTTGAACCTAGCTCTTGGGATCTTCAGTCTGCTAGGTAGAGTTACCACCATGATGACTTGTCTAGGGCCTTATACCCATTCCCTTGGATGTCCTTTCCACTCCTTCTCTAGATAGGTCTTTTTTTAGTGGATCCGACATATTATCCTTTAACTTTACACAGTCAACAGTGATAATTCCACTAGAGAGAAGTTCCCTAACAGTATTATGTCTTCATCGTATGTGACGAGATTTACCGTTGTACATCATTCTCCCTTCCCTACCTATCACCGCTTGGCTATCACAGTGTATACATACTGGTGCCACTGGTTTGGGCCAATGAGGAATATCTTCCAAGAAATTCCAGAGCCATTCTTTTTCTTCACTGGCTTTATTCAATGCGATAAATTCAGATTCCATTATAGAGCGAGCAATACAAGTTTGTTTGGATGATTTCCAAGAGACTGCTCCTTCACCGATAGAAAATACATATCCTCTTCTGGATTTTACTTCATTTGATCCGGTGATCCAATTTGCATCACTATATCCTTCGAGTACCACGGGATATTTATTATAATGCAAGGTATAGTCTTAAGTGTATTTAAGATACCCCAAAACTCTTTTTATTGCCATCCAATGAGTTTTGTTGAGATTACTCGTGTACCGACTCAATTTACTAATAGTGCATGCTATGTATGGTTGTGTAAAGTTTATTATATACATCAAACATCCTATTACTCTTGCGTACTCCAATTGTGAATCACTTTCACCTTCATTCTTTTGAAGTACAAAGCTCACATCCAATGGAGTCCTGGCAATACCGAATTCCATATACTTGAATTTGTCAAGTATATTTTCGATATAATGAGACTGTGACAATGCCAAATCTTGTGGAGTACTATGTATTCTTATTCCTAAGATCACATCCGCAACTCCAAGATCTTTCATATCGAACTTTCTCTCGAGCATTCGTTTCGTTGCATTTATGTCTGAATTGTCTCTACTAATGATCAACATATAAACACACAATGACTTGGTGATTTGGAGTGTCTTTAATATAAACGCATTTATCACATTCATTTATCTTGAATCCGTTTGCCAACATGGTTTGGTCAAACTTTGCATGCAATTGCTTAGGTGCTTGTTTTAGTCTATAAAGTGACTTAACAAGTTTACACACCTTAATTTCTTTTCCTGGAACCACAAAACCCTCAGGCTGTTCCATGTAAATTTCTTCCGCTAATTCTCTATTTAAGAATATGGTTTTCACATCCATTTGATGGATTTCAAGATCATATACCGCCACTAAGACAATTAACATTCGAATTGACGTTATCCTTGTTACCGACGAGTATGTGTCAAAGTAATCAAGGCCTTATTTTTGTTTGAAGCCTTTGACTACAAGTCTTTCCTTGTATTTGTCAATAGTACCATCCACTTTCATTTTCCTTTTAAAGATCCATTTAGAACCTAAAGGTTTATTTCCTGGAGAAAGATCAACCAATTCCCAAGTATGGTTTCTTAAGATTGAATCAATCTCACTATTGAATGCCTTTTTCCAAAAGGATGAGTCTGATGTCGACATCGCTTCTTTAAATGTTTGAGGCTCATTTTCTAAGAAAAATGTTACAAAATCCGAACCAAACAAAGTTGACGTTCTTTGATGCGTACTACATCTTGGATTTTATTCATTATGTACATTCTCACTTGGTTCATATCGAGGACGTTTAGACCCCCACTAGACTGTTCATGTCTAGTTTTATACGAATAAATGTTTTCAAAGAATTCAGCATTATCTGATTCAATTATTGTATTTTTATTAATATCCGGATGTTCGGATTTATGAACCAAAAACCGACATGCTTTACTACTTTTAGCATATCCTATAAACACATAGTCCACCATTTTAGGTCCTATCTTAACCCTTTTAGGCATAGGAACTTGGACCTTTACTAGACACCCCCACACTTTAAAATATTTTAAGTTGGATTTCCTTTCTTTTTATTTTATATGGAATTGATTGCGTCTTACTATGGGGAATTCTATTGAGTATACAGTTGGCTGTAAGGATAGCCTTCCCCCATAAGTTTTACGGTAAACCTAAAATTATAAGTAAGGTATTCATCATTTCCTTCAAAGTTTGGTTTTTCCTTTCTGTAATTCCATTAGATTGAGGTGAATAAGGGGCCGTAGTTTGATGGATAATGCCATTCTCTATACATATTTTGGTGAAGGGAGATTCATATTTTCCACCCCTATCACTTCTTATCATTTTGATCTTTTTCTCTAACTGATTTTCAACTTCAGTTTTGTATTGCCTAAATGCATTTATTGCTTCATCCTAACTATTTAGCAAGTAGACAACAATATCTAGTGCAATCATCAATAAAAGTTATGAAATACTTTTTCCCACCACGCGATGGTGTTGACTTCATATCACAAATGTCAGTATGTATTAAGTCTAAGAGATTGGAATTCCTTTCAACGGACTTATAGGGATTCTTTGCATACTTTGATTCCACACACGTTTAACACTTTGATTTATTGCACTCAAAGTTTGGCAAAACTTCTAAGTTAATCAGTTTTCGTAATGTTTTGTAATTAACATGGCCTAAACGTTCATGTCTTAAATCATAAAACTCAAGCAAGTAAGAAGAAATTAAACTTTTATTGATTTCAACATTCATTACATTCATTTTGAATAGGCCCTCATTGAGGTGGCCTTTTCCTACATACAATCTCCTTTACTAAGTACAATTTTCCTAAAACAAAAACATATTTGAATCTGTTCTTGTCTAGAAGTGAAATAGAAATCAAGTTCTTCCTTAACTCCGAAACATACAAGACATTGTTAAGTGTCAACACTTTTCCCAAAGTCATCTTCAAGCAAACTTTTCCAGTTCCTTTTACTTTAGCAGTAACAGAGTTAGTCATGTAGATCATTTCTTCTACTTGAGATGGAGCGAACGTCGAAAACAACTCTTTGTTAGCACATACATGGCGGGTGGCACCAGAATCCATCCACCATTCATGAGGATTTCCCACCAAGTTGCATTCGTAAAGCATAGCACATAGATCATCACATTCTTTGTTGGAGTCAATCAAATTTGCTTGGTCCTTTTTCTTGCCTTTCTTAGGGGCATGACAATCCATAGATTTGTAGCTAATCTTACCACAGTTGAAGTACTTTCCCTTGAATTTCTTCCTGGGTTGATTGCTTCCATGTTCAACTTTCTTTCTTTTCTTAGAATTGTTTTGGTCATCTTCTACAATATGTGCTTCATTAATTGTATAATTCCCTTTTGACCTTCTCTCGGCAGCGTAATTATCCTCTTCAATACATAGTCAGACAATAAGATCTTCGATAATCATCTCCTTGCATTTGTGCTTTAAGTAGTTTTTGAAGTATTTCCACATAAGTGGTAGCTTCTCAATGATCGCTGCTACTTGAAATGGATCATTCACAATCAAACCTACAAAATAGTTTATGTGAGTACTAAGAACATTTTCAATTTGTTCAACAAAGGTATTTTTCAAAGATATACCTTCTGCTAGGAGATCATGGATGATTACTTGCAATTCCTGCACTTGAAAGACAGCAGACTTGCTATCTATCATTTTAAAGTCCAGGAACCTTGCAACGAAGAATTTCTTAATTCCCGCATCCTCCGTCTTGTATTTTCGTTCTAGTGCCCTCCATAATTCCTTCGATGTCTTAGTTTCACTGTAAACATTATAGAGGTCTTCTTAGAGACCACTCAAGATATAATTTATGCAAAGGAAGTATGAGTGTTTCAAAGCTTCTACAATTATGAAACGTTCTTTGTCTGAGGTTCCCTCGGGCACCTCAGGAGCATCCTCACTAGTGAACCTTTGAATACATAGAGTAGTGAGGTAAAAGAACATCTTTTTCTTCCATCTCTTAAAGTCAATACCCGTAAACTTTTTGGGATTCTCCGCAGGTGCCATAGGTTGCGGAGCATTTGCTCGACTTGTCGTGGCAATGGTAGTTTCCACCATAGTCGTAGCATCATCCATTTGACCATCATTCGTCATTTTTCCTGTCACCACAAGACAGTAAATTTAGTATTTTTAGAATACTACTAATAAAGTTAAACAACTTTAAGCTTTTCTTCTTGTTTCTAGTTTAACGATGAAGTTTTTATGACTTTCAATCATCAACCGAATGATCTTTAACTTGTGATGAAGATTTTATTTCTTCAAATCACTAGTTAAGTTCAAACGGAGTAGAAAGCTAAAAGCTTTAATCTCCAGAAACCAGCAATACAGGTTCTTAAACAGTAAGATTTATTCCTTAAGATTGTTATTTACTATGTATTCGGGTACAAGAATCTGTATACATACAACACAAACTTGAACTCTAGTTCAAGTCTGAGACAAGAAGACTTATGAAGTTACTTAACACCTTCAACACTAGATTATGAATAATCTCTCAAAGAAGTGTGCTAATTTTTAGAAAAGAGATGAAAGAGAATTTTAAGGCCAAGTACCCCGACTTCACGGAGTGTCCTTAAGGAATAATTACCCTCACTGTACCCGAGATTATGGAATCTTCCTCCCAGGATAAAACAACCTTCAATCCGAACAATAGCGGTAACTCAAATTGTTGGATTCAACAAACTCACTCAACAATTTGATTGATCACATAGAATGTTTTTGAAGACAAGAAGAGAGTTTGTATTTAAGAAAATTTGTGTCTAAACCTATGGATGAAAGCAGGTTTATATAGCCTTCATATGCCTCTTCTGAAAAGTGGCAATGGTTCACTTAAAAGGTGTGACCTTTCCTAAAAATCATGTTTGTTCGTCTAAAGATTGCATCATTTCCAAATAGGCAAACTATTTCATGAATCAGTGTGTCATTTTGTTGAAGGATTGCATCCTTTTGAAGCATCAGTTCGAAATAGTGCATCCTTCTGAAGTATCAGTTCGAAACACTACATGCATACATATAACTAGAGGATCAAAACACAGAAAAAATTTACTGCATTTTTATTTTCCCTTCGAATTAAATTTCTATCAAATAAATTTTGTCCAAAAAGATAGATCTCATCGATCGATCATTTGACAAATCCGAAGCTAAAGTCGAAGCCGAAGCCGAAGCCGAGCCGAGCGAGCGAGCGACGACGACGGGACGAGGCATCTCTTTTTTTCTTGCCTCACTTACCAAGTGGAATAAGAGTTTCTTAATATAAACACTTGATATTCACATTCTCCCACCAATGTGGGAGAATTAGTAGACTTGCCATTTTAGAGCACACTTTCCATTTTAGTGTTTTTCTTCTCTATTTTTCCTTTCACTTGGTTCCCTCCATTTTTCATTCACACTTTTCATATACATTGCACCCAAAATGTACAACATTAAGACTGTTAGTTTGAGAATTCCTCTGAAATTGAGATTATTTTCTCCCTTATCCCTGCTCAAAATATTACCCCAAATCAGGACACGTCATACCAAAGTAGAATTTTTAAACAATAGTATGGGCTGCTCTTTCCAGATTTATCAATAGATCACAACAAATTTATAAACTAATATATTGAACGGAGACCCTAAAATTTAGAAAATAAAAAAAAGAAAGAGTCTGCATCGGACATCAAACTTCTGTCCTTCAACTGACTCTACCAAGGGACTGAAAATCACACTAGTTGTATTTCCATTCAAATACCCTATTTTTAAAATAAGTAGAGAAATGATTCAAGAGGCAGTAAAAAAGGATCAAGTTATCACCAACTCTTTCCCATGGTCAGACCTATTGGTTAGTGATGATAAAATAAATGTCTAGCTTACTTGAAGTGACACAACTACAAACACGACTTATTTATCGATAGAGGCATAAAACATATGGTACCCGTGTAGGCTCTATCTTGTAACATTCAAATATACAGCATTCGGAAGCACAAATAAGAATTTTTAAACAACTTGTAACAGACCTACGGTTTTGAATGACACAACACGAGATGGCTAAACATAGATAACTAGTTAAAACCAGCTCGTACAATAACACATATAATGCAACCTTCACTATTAAGCAGTAAATAGAGCCCAAGTAAAAATATAAGAATAGAGCTTAAAGTGAACGATACAGCCAGCTCACGCATTAAACAAGTTAATCAACAATTTATCTATGTAATATCTGCTTATATTAACCCTTATAGCCTTAAAGAAAACAAAACAACCCACATATTCTTTTAGACGAAATCAAAACAAATGGTAAGAGTTGTGAAACAATCACATTTTTACTTATAGAAATATAGAGTCAAATGAAACATAGAGATTACTGACCTTTTGTGTAGCAGTGAACTAGGGAATTCTCATCGGAGTTTCGAGCTCGAATCTTGAATGCAAATGATGAAAAAGCGATGAGAGTAAGCAAAGTGTAACCAGAATCTCTTAAATTCGAACTCAAATTCGACTCCAATTAAGAAAATAAGGGGTAAATAGGAAACTTGATGTTTTGCCCCTCCTCTTTAATGAATGAATAGAGGGTTGTGTTTATAGGCAAGAACTCAGCTCCAACAGCTTCTTCCAGATGCTAAGAATTCAAAATTCAAAAACTAAGAAAGAGAGGGAAAAGGATTAAAAGTCTTTATCTTGAAGTGATAGAGAAGACAATTTTAGTTGTTGGCTCTGCAAAAGCCAAGAAATCCATGGATTTACCGTGATTGAATTGATGGAAGCTTGTTTGGTTGAATTTCATGTGAAGAAGAGAGAATTTAGGGATATGTCGTGTTGTATTGCTGATGTTGTTGTTGTTGAAGTTTTGCCCACACTGTTTTGCCGATATATCGGGTATTTGGAGAATGGGAAATAGTAATGGGACAGGTCAATTTTGGCCGATTTGGGTTGCTGATGTTCTGGGTCAGGTATCATGTTGGGTTGCTGTTAGGGGTGGGCATTCGATTTGTTCGGTTTGATTATTGAATATCGGTTCGGTTTTTTGTTTTTTGGATTGATGAAAAAGAAAACCATAACCAAACCAAAATTATTTCAGTTTGGTTTAGTTTTTACAAATTTGATTCGGTTATTTCATATTTTTATTTTGGTTTGAAAGATTAAAGTAGTGAGCAAAAATTGGTGATTTTTCTAGAAAATAATCTTTTTTTCAGACCTATTTTTCATTCTCTAATAAAATTAATTCAATACACATGAAATAACCATAAATATCGACCTCGCTGAGTTGTCGCCATTAGCATGGCAGCAGTGGCCGCACTCGACAGCGGCTGCCGACGGCAGTGACGAACTGAGCAAACGACTGTCGACTGCCATTGGCGATGTTGAAATTTCAAACGAACTGACGAACTGAGGATGATTGAGCACCACTGAAGCCTTCACATTAATGTTAGGGTCTAAAGCAAAGCAATATATTAGAATTTAGGGTTACTAAATGATTATAATTTATATTTTTAGTATGTTTACATATATAATAATATATATATATATATAAATTATAATATATTATTTATATAATTTTGATTTTTTGGTTTATCCGAATTATTTTTTTTGAAAATCCGAATACCAAATCGTTTAACCGAATTTCTAAAATTTGAAATCGAAACCAATTCGAAAAATAAAAAAAACAAACCAAAATTAAATTTTGGTTTGATTTTTTGGTTTAAACAAAAATATGCCCAGCCCTAGTTGTTGTTATAAGTTAAGCAAAATAAAAATGGAATTGGGCTGGGTTTTAGGTATTTGAAGTTGGATCATTTTAATTTTAGGTTAAGTACGAAAAATGAACTTTTGGGCTGAAATAAATTAAGAAAATTGGCCTAAATGGATAACTGACATATCTAATTCTCCCCGATCGATTTCATTTGATTAATTTAATGATTCTTATTTGTTAGATTGATTTAGTGTGTATATATAAAATTTTAAATATGTAAATATGGAGTATATTTTTAGCTATAATTTGAAATAAACTAAATAAAATAGAGTAAATTTGTAAAAAATAAGCTACTGTAGCAAGGATTATGTTAATACGCTACCCCACACACACACACATATATATATATATATATATATATATTATTCATTTTAGAAAAAGTAGTAAAATGATAATTCAAAATATATTTATTATTTTTTAGCAAATTTATAAAATGCAAAGATAAGGAAAAATATCATTTTTTGAACTATTAATGTAAAAAATAAATAGATAAATAAATAAGAAAAATGTATTGAAAAATATTCAAGAATCTTAAGCATCGAGAAATTAATTATACGAAAAGGAGAGCCAAAATTGGGTGTCAACAAACTTCATCTCAAAGAAAATCCTAGAACTCAAAACTTAACCTCTAAGAAATCAAATTTCCTCCATACTTTTTCCAAGATAGCTCAAAATTAAGGATTCCCAATTCAAGAACTTTAAGAGGTCATCTTCAAAAACACAAATAGGAATTCAATATCAAGCTTTTATTCAATTTCAGCAACTAAGGTATGTGGGGTTATGAACAAGGATATTCTTTCATTCTTGTGCCCGAAACTAGATTTTAATTGCAAAATCACATGAAATTACATGAGTTTCAAATAAGGGTTCATACCCAATATTGCTAATTGAAAGATTATGAGATTTGGAGTGATTTAGATGATGAATTTTACATTTATTTTCGTATTTTCATGCGTATTGCAGAAATTTCCAGATTTTGAGTTGAATTATCAATAGCTTCATTATCAAGCATGAATATTACTATATTTGACATGAATTTGATGCATGGGTTATTCAACCCTAATTGACTATTGCTATTTCAAGATTGATTGTGCTATAATCATCCTATGACTAGATTATTTTCTGATTTTCAATAAAGATTTGATCTTTTGATCTCAGTTTAGATATGGAATCCACTTTACAGATTTAGCTACAGTTTACAGTAATACAATTTTATAAGAGGTTTTCATTGTAAACACTTATATTAGTTTTAAAAGTGGATTTCTAACAGAATGAGCATACAGATTAAAGCGAGTAGTATTTAGTATTGAGTTGGGTATGTTCTCATGCCCCAGAACTATGAGCCAATGGAGGATTTAGATTTATCATATTATTTTCATTTCTCTATGGATGACATGTGATCACTTAGATTCGGTTATATTCCTTGGCAAGAGTATGACACCTCTCACCAACGTGAGGTTTTCTCCTTAGGAGAACTAGACGTTGGACTCCATGTTAGCTCACATGATATATGTCGGTCAGAAGAACCTCCCTATAGAAAAGAGTAATCCTAATAGTAAAGACTTATAGAAAAGATTTTAGAAACTAAGTGTAAAGGCTCACAGGTTTATTCAGATATTGCTTTATTATAAATTTTAGTTACAGATTTCAGCTTTCAGATTTCAGATATAAAAGTGAGCTCTTATTACACTTAGACATATGATTTAAAGATAGAATGCAAGTACAACTTTTAGAACTAAATGTCATGGCTTACTAGATTAATGTGGCATGTTTTGCTATTCATGATTATGGTTTTGATTTTCTAGACATTCCATCTTATGTGAGTCATATACATTTAGCATGCATATTTTATGAATTTTTTGATAATATTGAGATATTGATTTACTTGTGCATTACCCCCCCATATACTGATTACAATCCATAAGTATTGATCCATATATACGTGTATGTGCTACATTGTCTCATAATGTAGGTTCGGGTGCTCAGTTTCAGCAACGTGAGTGATTTCGAGCATCTCCATCTACTTCCCGATAGTTGGTGAGTCCTCATAGTTTGGGGACTTAGTTATTCATATTTTCAACTTATGAGTATAGATGATTCAATATTTTCAGACAGTTCGAGTCAGCAAGGGGATTATCCTAGTGACTCTCTAGCATTAGTAGTAGAGGCTTGTCAGACTGCTAGATATGATTCAGATTTTTAGTATTTATTTATCAAATTCTTAAGTTTAGTAGTTTTTAGATATTATATTCAGTCAAATTTACGCATTTCAGTTTGATTACATGTCAACACTTAATCTATTATGAGCTCCAAATTTAGTAGAAGGCGGATAGGGTTAGCTTAAGGCTACTCGTAGTCTTGAGCATCTTGTGACATCTCGAAACCCATTTTTGTGGTGTTACAAACTTGGTATCAGATCCAGATTTAGATAGTCCTAGGGAGTCAGAAAAACCGCATTACGTAGAGTATTGATCATGGGTGTGAAGCGCGCCACATTTATGAGAAAAGAGGCTACGGGACATTTTTAGGAAAACATCTCTTTCTTTCATGATCTATCATGCTTACAACTATCTATAGTTGATTTTAACTCATGCTTTTACGTGACAGAATATGCCTCATCGCATAGCTAACGCCCATAAAAATGATAACTTGCCACCCCAGCCTGTTGATCCTTTGAATGAGAATGTGTCTTATGCCGATGTTTGGACTACCTTTTAGGCGTTGGCCCAAGATGTGACCGCTAATGTTAAGGCTAACCCTTAGGATGTAGTCTCGTGCCAGCAAGGTGGTGATTTAGCAGCAACTAGAATCCATAATTTCATGAGAATAAATACGCCAGAGTTTTTCAGGTCAAAAGCAGGTGAGGACCTAGTACTTTATTTAAATAAGGTAAAAAAGATTACCCAGATTATACATGTTTCTAAAGAGGAGGGTATAGATTTGGCATCCTATAGGTTGAAGGATGTAATGTATGATTGGGTAGTTATATGGAAAAATGGTAGAGGTGAGAATGCAGCTGAGTTGGCAGGTGTTTCAGGATACATTTATAGATAGGTTCTTTCTGCATGAAATAAGAGAAGCTAAGATAGAGGAGTTTGTGAACTCGAGGCAGGGGTCGATGAGGGTTAAGGAGTACTACCTTTAGTTCAACCAGTTGTCTAAGTATTCCCTGATACGATGGATGACCCTAGGGCGAGTATGAGTAAGTTTGTTACTGGAGTATCTAGTTTGGTAGTCAAGAAGTGTAGGACTGCCATGCTTATTAGGGACATGGATCTTTCTAGGTTGATAATTCATTCCTAACAGATTGAGGCAGTAAAGTTCAAGGGAATAAAGAGGGGAAATAAGAAGGCTAGAACTAGGCAGTTTGAGTATGGCTAATCAAAGTATGGAGGGGGAAATCATTTGCCATTTTAGAATCATTCATCTATGCCAGCGATATCTTTAGTTTGTACTCCCACCCCTAGATCTAGGCAAGAGCAGTGGGGTAAGACTTCTATGTCCAGACCTCAGAATAGTATGATTGGAAAGACCAGTTATCCTCCATGTGTTATGTGTGGTAAGAATCATCCAAGTGAGTTTCTGTTGGGATAGAAAGGTTTTTATAGTTGTGGTAAGTTGGGACATGGAATCAAAGAGTGTCCGAATGCTAAGTAGGGAAACAGGGATGTTCGTCCCAAAACTTAGGCTACTAGCGCACCGGACAACTTCTCTTGTCGCCCAGTCCCTCCTCATTGCGCATCATCCAGTACCGGTGGCAGTCAGTACCTTGTTTTTATGCTTTACTATCCTATCAGGAGAAAGATGATTCACTATATGTTATTACTGGTATGCTTCATGTCTTTCATCTTGATGTTTATGTATTGTTGGACCCCGAGTCGAGTTTCTTTTATGTGACCCCATTAATTACAGTAAATTTTAAACTAGGTCCTGGAAGAATCCCTGAGCCCTTCTTGGTTTCTACCTAGTGGGTGAGTCAATTATTTCCAAATAGATCTATAGAAAGTTTCCTATTACTGTCCTTCATAAAATCATGTTAGCAGACTTAATAGAGTTAGATATGGTTGACTTTGACCCTATTGTTAGTATGGATTGGATCCATTCCTATTATAAATCTATAGATTGTCGCACCTGAGTGGTGAAGTTTTAGTTTCCGGATGAGCCAGTCATTAAGTAGGAAGGTAATTTTGTGTCCCCCAAGAGTCATTTCATATCCTATCTTAAAGCAAGAAAGTTAATCTCAAAGGGGAGTATCTATCATCTAGTTCGAGTCAAATATACTAAGTCTAACACTCCAACAATTCAGTCAGTTCATGTAGTCAATGATTTTCCTGATGTCTTTCTCAAAGATTTGCTAGGGGTACCTCCCGATAAGGAAATAGAATTCTATATTAACCTTCTCCCAGATACTCATCCTATCTCTATTCCTTCATAACGTATAACTCTAGCCGAGCTTAAAGATTTAAAAGAACATCTTAAGGATCTTCTAGATAAAGGTTTCATAAGGCGTAGTGTCACTCCATGGGGAGCTCTCATCCTATTCGTGCGAAATAAAGATGGTTTTTTTTCGAATGTGCATTGACTATCGTCAGCTGAATAAAGTCAGAATCAAAAACAAATATCCTCTTCCTAGGATTGATGACTTATTCGACCAACTCCAAGGTGAAAGTTATTTATCCAAGATAGACCTTAGATCCGGCTATCATCAGCTTAAAGTAAGGGAATGTGATATTCCAAAGACAGTTTTCAAAACCTGTTATGGTCATTTTGAGTTTTTAGTCATGTCATTTGGTTTTACAAATGCCCCAAAAACCTTCATGGACTTGATGAACTGAGTGTTCAAACAGTATTTGGACATATTTGTCATAGTTTTTATATATGCTATTCTTGTCTATTCTCGTAGTGAGGATGATCATGCAAACCACCTTAGGATTGTGTTGCAAACTCTTAGGGATCACTAGTTGTTCGCCAAATTTAGAAAATGTGAATTTTGGCTAAGATCAGTAGCTTTCCTCGGTCATATTATTTCCAGTGATGGTATTAGAGTTGATCCCCAAAAGATAGAAGCAGTAAGAAACTGGCCTAGACCTATTTCTTTGTCAGACATTAGAAGTTTCTTGGGTTTAGCTAGCTATTATAGATGTTTTGTTGAGGGTTTTCTTCTATTGCATCTTCTATCTCTAGATTGACTCAGAAGAAAGTTAAGTTTTAGTGGTCAGATTCCTGTGAGAAGAGTTTTCAGGAGTTGAAGACTCAACTCACTTCAGCCCCAGTCTTAGCTCTACCTGATAGTACAGATGGGTTCGTTGTCTATTGTTATGCCTCTAGAATTGGTTTGGGTTATGTTTTAATGTAGAAAAGTAAGGTTATAGCCTATGCCTCTGCACAACTTAAGCCTCATGAAAAAGGACTACCCTACCCATGATCTTGAGTTAGTGGCTGTTGTGTTTGGATTGAAAATTTTGGAGGCACTATCTTTATGGGGTGCATGTTGATGTGTTTACGGATCACAAAAGTTTGCAGTATGTTTTTAATCATAGGGAGTTAAATCTTCATCAGATAAGGTGGTTAGAATTTTTAAAGGATTATGATATGAGCGTGTTGTATCATTTGGGCAAGGCTAATGTAGTGGCAGATGCCTTTAGTAGATTGTCTATGGGCAGTGTTGCTCACATGGAGAATGATAAGAGAGAGTTAGTTAGGGAAGTTAACCGGTTGGATAGATTGGGTGTAAGGTTGGTTGACTCAGCTGAAAGGAATGTTTAGGTTCAGAGTAGTTCACAATTCTCTAGTTTTTGAAGTGAAACAGAAGCAGGATAAGGATCCTAGTTTGGTCAAACTGAAAGAGTCAGTTAAAGACTAAAAGATAGAGGTTTTCTACAAAGGGGGATATGGTGTGTTGAGGTACTAGAGTAGATTGGGTGTGCTATGTGTTGATATTTTGAGGCAGTAGATTATGGCAGAAGCGCATGGTGCACGTTATTCCATTGATTCGGGTGCTACCAAGATGTATCGTGACTTGCAGGAAGTCTATTGGTGGAGTGGTATGAAGAGAGATATAGCAGAGTTTGTAGCCAAGTATGCAACTTGTTAATAGGTTAAGGTAGAGTGCCAAAGACCTGGTGGTATATTGCAAGAGTTTAGTATCCCCACTTGGAAGTGGGAAGAGGTAAATATGAACTTTGTGACTGGATTACCCCATTCGCGTTATCAGCATGATTCGATTTGAGTCATTATAGATAGATTCACTAAGTCAGTGCATTTTTTTCCGGTTCATACGTCCTACACAGCTGAAGATTATGCCAAGTTGTATATCAGAGAGTTGGTTAGATTGCATGGTGTTTCTTTATGCATCATCTCAGATAGGGGTACTCAGTTTACCTTTCAGTTTTAGAGAGCCTTTCTGAAAGGTCTTGGTACCCAAGTTCATCTTAGTTCAGCTTTTCATCCGCAGACAGATGGTCAGGCAGAGAGGACTATTTAGACCCTAGAGGACATGTTGAGAGCATATGTTCTTGATTTCAAAGGTAGTTGGGATGAGCATTTGTCGTTGATTGACTTAGCTTATAATAACAGTTATCATGCTAGTATTCAGATGGCTCCATTTTAAGTTCTTTATGGGTAGAGATATAGATCGCCAATCAGTTAGTTCAAAGTGGGTGAGGCTGCTTTGATTGGGCCAGACATGGTGTTTGAAGCCATGAAGAAAGTTTAGTTGATTAGTGAGAGATTAAAAGTAGCCCAGAGTCATCAGAAATCTTATACAGATATAGGAAGAAGAGATCTTGAGTTTGAGGTTGATGACTTTGTGTATTTGAAAGTTTCACCCATGAAAAGGGTGAAGTGATTTGGCAAAAAGGGGAAGCATAGTCCTCGATATGTAGGCCCCTTATGGATTTTGAGTTATGTTGGGAAGGTGGCGTATGAGCTTGAGCTACCCGCAGATTTATCCTCGGTTCATCTAGTATTACATGTGTCCTTGTTGAAGAAGTGCATGGATGATTCACTCATTATAGTTCCTCTAGAAAGTTCGATATTCAAAATAGCCTCTCAAACGAAGAAGTCCTCGTAGAGATTCTTGATCATCAGATCCATAGACTAAGCAACAAAGAAGTTCCTTTGGTCAAAGTTCTATGGTGAAATCAGTCCGTTGAGGGTGCTACTTGGGAAACAGAAGCAGACATGCATACCAAGTGTCCTTATCTCTTCTCCATGAACTCAGATTTAACCAAAGGTAATAGTCTTCCTTCCTTCAGTTCTTTTCCAGCCTCAGATTCAGCTATATAGTTGTTTTCATGTAAAATCATGCACTCACAGATCAGTTCAGTAGCTCAGTATGTTTTTAATTCAGTCATACAATTGTTTTAGTTATGCATGATAGCTTATAGCCTCAGATTCCTCAGTATTCTCAACTTGATTTGCCACATTCGAGGATGAATATTCCCAAGGGAGAGATATTATAATACCCGTACTTTTTCTAGCTTAACTTCGCTTCTAGAATGTTCAAGGTTAGCTTCAAAAGTGAATAACTTTTATACATATGGATTTTTCCAGAATTAGACCCTCCATTATATGGGAAATTGAATAAGCTTTCCATCGATACCAAATTCTCCTAAATTTGATACTCAGTTAAGTAGTTAGGGCAATTTTAGTAAGGCAATATGCCATCTGAGAAACCACCGCATCGCGGTGAAGGGTAAATTCCCAATCATCAAATTCCAGTGGTCCTCCGCGATAGCCCCACATCGCGAAGAAACCTTATTTCCCATTTTTCCTTTTCTAGTGGCGCACCGCGATGGTGGCGCATCGTGGTGATGGACCAAATGACAATTCAGTAGAGCATTGCAATAGCTCCGTATCGCGGAGAACTTCCAGGTCCCAGTTGTCATTTCTAGTGAGCCACCGCGATAGTAGCGTGTCGCGGTGGCATGTCAATTTGGAAATTTTTTCTTTTCCAGTTCAAATTAAAATCTTAAAAAGGGTATCTTGGTCAATTCCCAAGCTCCCAATCCATCCAAAACATAGGATTAAGCCTATTCAAGCACATTATGATTATTTTCATCCTTTCTCTTCAAAAGAAAAATCCTAGATCTCCAAAGCTTCTTCTCCAAGAAATCAAATTCCACCATTATATCTCTAATAAAGCTTTAAATTGAGGATTCTCAAGACAAGATAATCAAGAACTCATCTTCAAGAACTCAAATAGGAATCCAAAATTCAAGATTCTTCATTTAATTATCTACCAAGTATTTGGGGTTTATGAATAGGGAACCTTTTTCATCCTTGCACCCAAAACCAAGTTTTTATTTTAAATTAATATGATTTTGAATGATATACATAAGTTTTAAATTAGGGTCCATACCCATTATTGCTATTTGCAAGATTGTGAGCTTTTGAGAGATTTTGAAGATGAATTGTATGTCTATTTTCATATTTTCATGCCTATTGCAGTAAATTACATATTTTGAGATAAATTATCATTGTTTTCATTATCAAGCATCATTATTATGATGTTTTGACATAAACTTGATGTATGGGTTATTAAGCCCAAGATTATATGTTGATATTCCAAGAAAGATGATGCTTTAAGCATCTTATGATCAGATTATTTACAGATTTACAATGAAGCTTTGATCTTTTGATCCTCAAATAAGATTTGAAATCCACTTTACAGATTTATTATAGAATATAGAAATCAAATTAGCTTTACTTACAGATTGAATCAGATAAATGCATAACTGGTTTTATAATAAACCTTTATGCCAGTTTTTAAAGTGGATTCCCAACAAAATGAGCACAGATATAAAGGGAGTAGTATTTAGCATTGAGTGGGAAGTGTGGGATTAGCGTGCCCTATCTTTCGCTGAACTACGTATCCAACATAGGTACAGATTATTAGATTATTCCCATTCCAATATGGGTGACAGTTACTGATGTGATCACTTAGCTTAGATTATACTCCTTGACAAGAGTATGACATCTCTCCCCATCATGAGATTTTTCCCATAGAGGAACGAGATGTTGGATTCCATGTTAGCTCACATGGTTTATGTCGGGTAGAAGAACCTCCCTTACAGATAAGCTTCAGATAAAGTATTTTCCCTAATAGTAAAAGCTTTCAGAAAAGTTTTAAACTATTTCCCTAATATTTTAAGCTTACAACATAACAGAAAAGAATAACAAAAAAGATTTTAGAAAACTAAGAGTAAAGGCCCACAACTTTATTTAGATTATGCTTTACAGAAAGATATTAGCTATAGACTACAACTTTCAGATTTAGATATAGAGGTAAGCCCTTTTTACACTTAGATAGTATGATTTATAGACAGATTATTAGTACAGCTTTCAGAACTAAATGTTATGACTCACTAGATTTACAAAGTATGATTTGCTATTCATGATTATGGATATCAGTTTTTGAGATATTCCAGTTTATGTGAGTCATTTAAATTTAGCATGCATTGTTCTTACAAACTGTGATGATGATTGATATTATTTTTTACCTATGCATTCACCACCATATACTCAGTACATCCTCAAAGTACTGATCCACATATACGTCTATATGCTACATTATCCCATAATGTAGGTTACAGGTGCTTAGCATCAGCAGCGTGAGTAGTTCTAGCATCTCCATCTACATCCACCAGTTGGTGAATCCTCATAGTTCAGGGACTTAATCATTCAGATTTTGCAGCTTATTAGTTTATATGATTCAGTATTCTTTTCAGATAGTTCGAGTTAGCTGGGGGTCTGTCCCAGTAACTCTCTAGTTATTAGTAGTAGAGGCTTTTCAGACTGCTAGATATTATTCAGACTTATAGTATTGATTTCCAGAGATTATTCTTAGATATTTCAATAAGAATTCCGCATTTAGCATGATCATTCATCTATATTTCCTTATTATGAGATTCAGACTTAGTAGAAGGCAGACAGGGTTAGCTTAAGGATACTCGTAGTCTTGAGCACCGTGTGATATCTCGAGACCCATTCTCGGGGTATTATAAACTTAGTATCAAAGCTTAAGGTTTATAAGAGTCCTAGGGAGTCAGACAAGTCGTGTTACATATAGTCTTGATCATAGGTGTGAAGCGCGCCACATTTATGAGAAAAAGTCTACGGGACATTGTAACGCCCCAAGTCTATACCCTGGATGCTACACAGTTCTTACGAACCTGAAGGGCCACAAGCTAACCCATGACTGATATCTTCTATGAGCACTGAAACATGATACTGTATTAAATATGGAATAATAGGCTAAAATTCCATAAGGTTCAAAACATCTGAAATACTAATAAATTATATCATCTGAAATAACAATTTAAAAAACTGAACACTATCTGAAAACTAGTCTGAAAAGCCTCTAACTAAAATTGTCTGAAAGTGCAGTTGATGGGACAATCCCCCAACTAACTCCATCTACTGAAATACTGAGTCTACTGAAATAATGAAATAAAATAATATCCTCAAATGGTGAGGACTCACTGCTAATCTACTCCTGCTGGCTGAATCTGAGTCTATCGATGCGCAGTCGGGAACTTAAGCACCCAAACCTATGATATGAAACATCATAGCGCAAAGAAAGAGTATACGTCAGTACGTGGAATGTACTGGTATGTTAGATGAGGTAAGGCTGATTGTAAGGGTTTATGTGCATGAACAATAACTGACTGAATGATATAGAGTAACCAAATATGAGAGTACATGGATAAATGATACTATTGTAAATACTGAGTACGCACTAATGTGCATATAAACAAATACTGTAACTAAGTTTGTCTGAAGCTAAGTCTTGAATTCTGAAACTGAGTAACTGATATCTAAGGTTACTGATAACTGATTTACTGATACTGGTTGATTGTATTAGACAGTTCTAATTTTGTAGAACTGAACTGAGTTCTATTCTGAAGACTGTGACTGAGATTGTGAAAGGTAATCATCTAACCGACATGCCCCAAATAAGATAACATAACTGAGTTGGGGTCCAACCTGTGACCCAGTTGGAAGGGTGTCAGTACCATGGCATGGGTAAAGACACTAAAGAGTTGCCCTCATCTGGCAGGTACTCTAATGAGAATGGTGGAACCCTCATCTGGCAGGTTAAAACACCTCATCAACCCTCAACTGGCAGGTTTGATGTCTCAACCTACGCTGGCTATGTAGTTTTGGAATGCAAGGATTGCTTCTAGAGATCACAACCTCTACTGGCAGGTGATCTCCCATCCTTGGGTTCACTCGGTGGTGAATTCTACTCCCAACTGAAAGATACTGAACTGAGTATACTAAACTGGACTAGACTGATACTGAGCTTACTTTTTTTTTACTAAGTTCGGTAATTGACTGAGTTCTATAACTGACTAAGAGTACTACTGATCATGACATGACTGAGATTCTGTAATTGACACTGGCTCTAGGCACACATCTAAAGTGTCAGGTATTAAATTCCCTCAGGACTCAATAATATGAAAAATAAAGCATAATATACTCTTGAAAATCATAACAATATATACTTGTCCATAGTTCACTCATAGAGGCATTTAATCAAACGCTTGTAATGCATCTACTTATACATGAACGGGGAATACATGCTATCATGTCATAATGGCACTATTTTATTCACATAGGCATTTTATCAAACACATGGGGAGCATTCTTATGTTATACAATAATCAAAACATATAGTTATCATGGCTACATCAATAAACTTGAAAATTGAAGGGTTTATCATGAAGATCATGTAATTTAACATATACAATGATTTATTTCATAAAATCATAAAAGCATGTAATTTAATCATTGACTAAAACCCAATAATAATGAACATGAATTCAATTCAATTCAAGCATGGAAGTTCATAATTCAACAATCTTGTAATTTGAAAATGGATTCGTGGACTCTATGGGTGAAAGGAACCCATAGATGAACACCTAACATACTTTAATTTATGAGTTTCTTGAAATTCTTGGTGAATCCTTTGAGATTTCTCTTGGTTTCTTGAAGCTAGGGTTTGTAGTTTTGATAGAGAATGATTTTAATTTGGGGATATATTGAGTGATTAATGACTTAAAAATATTTTTAGGGATTAAATCCCGTATCTAGGCATGTTAAAATCATGGGAAAAGATTGTCTTAACCCTGGACGAAAAATTTAATTTCCGTCGAAATTTTCTAAAATAGGCACCTGGCACGACGTGCCGCTATTGCGCCAAGCCACTATAAAATGACAATTGGGAATGTGGATAGTGGAGCGATGCGGTGGGATCGCGTTGCAATACTGGAAATTGACAAATTTGAACTGGGTCCTTGGCCCGATGCACCAATATCGCGGTCCCTTACTGGAATTGGAAAATTTAGAATTGGAATCGCTTCGCGATGTAGTGAGATCGCGGAGTCACACTGAAAATTGACAATTGTCATTTAGACTAGCTCCGCGATGCGCAAGTGATCAAAATGATGGTGTTTAACGATTGGAACTTAAATTCGCCATAACTTCTTACCCAATTATCGGATTTGGGCAAATTTTATATTATTGGAAAGCTAATTGAATTTCCTATGCAATGGCAGGATCTAAACTGAAAAATAATAAGAATTTAAAATTTTTATGTTGGATAACCCTTGAACTGAGAGTTAATCTTAAGCTAAGGAAATATGGGATATTACAATATCTTCTCCTTGGGAACATTTATCCTCTAATGAGACTAATTAAGCTGAGATACTGATAGACTGAGTTTATACACTGAACATGTATATCTGATGCATGATTACATGATTGAACTACTAACAAACTGAGCTCTTACACTGAACATGCATATCTAATGCTTGGAATACATGATTGAAGTATTGATAAGCTAAATTTTCATACTGAACATGCATATCTGATACATGAGTACATGACTGAATTGATTCATGAATACATGACTAAATATACAATGGTAATAGATACCAAGTTATAATTATAGCTGAAAATGGAACTGTGTAAACCTAAGAAAGACTGTTACCTTAAGCTGGATCTAAGGTTCTGAAGAAGAGGTTAGGATACTTGGTCCGTATATCTGCTTCTGCTTCCTAAGTAGCTCCCTCAATAGACTGATTCTGCCAAAGAACTTTAACAAGGGGAACGTCTTTGTTCCTCAGTCTGTAAATCTGATGATCGAGGATATCGAGTGAAAACTCTTTTAAAGAGAGATCATTCTAAATATTAACATCCTCTAAGGGAACTATGACTGCTGGGTCACCAATGCATTTTTTTTAGTAGGGAGACATGGAATACTTGATGCACTAAGGCTAAATCTAAAGGTAACTCAAGCTCATAAGCTACCTTTCCAAAATGACTGAAAATTTTGTAAGGACCGACATATCGGGGACTGAGCTTTCCCTTCTTGCCGAACCTCTTTATCCCTTCATGTGAGAGATATTCAAGAACACAAAATCACTGATCTCAAACTCGAGATCCTTTCTCCTCATATCTGCATAGTATTTCTGCCAGCTCTGGGCAGCCCTAAGTCTTTCTCTGACTAATTGTACCTTCTCTAAGGCATCGAACACTAGGTCGAGTCCTACTACAAAGGGCTCACCTAACTCAAACCAACCGATTGGAGATCTATATCTCTTACCGTAAAGATCCTCAAACAGGGCCATCTGAATACTAGAATGATAACTGTTATCTTATGAGAATTCGATCAAAGGAAATTGGTCATCCCAACTCCCCTTAAAATCGACAACGCATGCTCTTAGCATATCTTCTAGAGTCTGAATAGTCCTTTCTGTTTGACCATTTTTCTGAGGGTGGAAGGCTGTACTAAGGTGAACTTGGGTACCAAGACCCTTTTGAAATGATTTCTAGAAATGAGAGGTAAACTTAGTACCTCTATCTAAGATAATGGATACTGGAACTCCATGTAACCTGACCAACTCTCTGATATAGAGTTTGGCCTAGTCCTTGGCTGAATAGAAAGTATGAAATGGCAAGAAATGAGCTGATTTGGTAATCCTATCTACAATAACCCAAAGAGAAACATGATGATGACAAGTACGAGGAAAACTCATCACAAAGTCCATGTTCACTTTTTCCCATTTTCATGTGGGAATACTAAACTCCTGCGTGGACCTACTAGGCTTTTGGTGCTCAATCTTAACTTGCTGACATTTAGAGCATTTAGCTTCAAATTCTTCAATATACCTCTTCATCCCACTCCACCAATAGATCTCCCACAAACCACGATATATTTTAGTGTCCCCTGGATGAATTAAGTAGCGTGCTCCAAGTGCTTCTGCAAGAATTCATTGCCTCAAGCCATCTATACCTGCCACACAAAAACGACCCTGGCAATGCAACACACCATCTCTTCCTTGGGAGAAAACCTCTGCTTTCTGATCTCTGACTGACTCTTTCAACTTAACAAGACTAGGATCTCTATCCTTCTTTTCATTTACCTCGGAAACTAGAGAGAATTTGGAACTGGTCTGAACCCACACACTACCTTTTACTAAATCGACTAAGTGGATACCTAGTTGATCAAGCTAATGAACTTCCTGAACTAACTTCTTCTTACTATCCTCAACATGAGCAACACTACCCATAGACAATCTACTGAGAGCATCAACCACTACATTGGCTTTGCCCAGAAGATACAAAACACTCATGTCATAATCTTTTAATAACTCTAACCACCTTCTCTAACGCAAATTCAAATCTTTGTGATAGGACACATACTAAAGGATTTTGTGATCTATGAACACATCAACATACACCCCATACAAGTAATGCCTCCAAATCTATAAGGCAAACACTACTGCTGCTAACTCGAGATCATGAGTTGGATAATACTTCTCATGAGGTTTAAGCTATCTGGAGGTGTAGTCTATGACCTTACCTCTCTACATGAGTAAAAAACCCAAACCTATTCTGGATGCATCACAGTACATAACAAATCTGTCTGAACCATCTGGTAGAGTTAAAACTGGGTTGAGGTGAGTTGAACCTTCAAATCCTGAAAACTCTTCTCTCAAGAATATTACCAATAAAACCGAACTTTCTTCTGAGTCAATTTGGACATGGGGGATGTAATAGATGAAAATCCTTCAATAAACCAATGGTAATAGCCAGCTAAACCCAAGAAACTTTGGATGTTTGATGGAGAGATATTTCTAGGGTAGTTTCTCACTGCCTTGGTCTTTTGAGGATCAACTCTAATGCCATCACCGAAAATAATATGACCATGGAATGCGACTGACCTTATCCAAAATTCACACTTACTGAATTTGGCGAACAACTGATGAGTTCTGAGAGTCTGAAGTACAATTTTGAGGTGGTCTGCGTGATTATTCTCGCTACGGGAATAGACAAGAATGTCATCGAAGAATACTATAACGAACATGTCTAAGTATTATTTGAACACGCAATTCATTAAGTCCATGAAAGCTACTGAGGCATTAGTAAGACCAAAGGACATGACTAGAAACTCGAAGAGACAATACCAGATTCTTAAAGCTGTTTTTGGAATGTCACATTCTCTGACTTTGAGCTTATGATAGCCTGATCTGAGGTCTATCTTAGAAAAGTAACTGGCGCCCTAAAGTTGGTCAAACAAGTCATCGATTTTAGGAAGTGGATATTTATTCTTCACTGGGACTTTGTTCAACTGACGGTAGTATATATACATTCCAAGAGAACCGTCTTTATTACACACGAATAAGACTGGTGCGCCCCACGAGGAAATATTGGGTCTGATGAATCCATTATCTAGGAGATCTTTTAACTGTTCTTTTAACTCTCTAAGTTCTGCTGGTGCCATTTTGTATGGCAGAATAGATATAGGCTGAGTATCTAGAAGAAGGTCTATTCCGAAGTCTATTTCCCTAATGGGAGGAACTCCAGAAAGATGTTCGGGAAACACATCTAAAAATTCATTTACTATTAGAACTGACTCAAGACTGGGAGTTTTTGAGTTAGAGTCTTTGACTCGTACAAGATGGTATAAACATCCCTTGGATATCATCTTTCTCGCTCTAAGGTATGAAATAAGATGACCCCTAAGAATTGTGGTACTACCTTTTACTTCAAGGACTGTTTCATTTAGGAACTGAAAATGGACAATTCTATTTCTACAATCAACTGAGGAATAGCATGAAGGAAGCTAATCTATATAGAGAATGACATCAAAATCTGCCATCTCTAACTCTACAAGGTCTACTGAAGTAACTTTCTGAGACATCATAATCGGAAAGTTCCTGTATACCCGTCGGGCTATGATAGATTTACTGACTAGGGTAGAAACTGAGAAAGGCTCTACTAGGATTTCTAGACTGACTCCGAAGTTAACAGCTATGTAAGGAGTTACAAAAGTTAAAGAAGCTCCTAGATCTAATAAGGAATAAATATGTAAATGGAAGATCTATAATGTACCAGTGACCATATTAGGAGAATTTTCCTAATCTTGTCTGGACTAAAGTGCATAAAGCCTATTTGTGCATTGCCCATTGATGGCACTGGAAATGGAACCCTGCAGATTCAGGCGACCTAACTCAGCTGAAGAACGAGTATGTTGACCCTGAGAACCTAACTGAGAACAATATCTGACTCTGTGGCCTAGCTTGCCATACTCTAAACAAACATCACTACCAGCTCTGTAGACACACTTATGGTTCTTACCACATTGCTGACATAGAGGATTTGTTCGAGCACTGTTGACATTACCCTGAGACTTAGAGCCTGGTGCCTTATCGCTGTTACCATTTCTGAACTTAGGTATTGGAGCTCTGGCTGAGGATGGAGCTGGAACTGAAGATTTTGGACAAAATTGGGAAAGGTTATCACCCTCTGACTTAGGCTGATTAAAATTAAAGATACCTATTCTAGCTCTCTTATTCTACCTCTCTCTCTCTCTATCTCTGATTTTAGCCTCTTCTTTCTGCTGAGCATGGACCATGAGCTTGGATATGTCCATATCCTTAATCAACATCGATGTTCTGCATTTCATAACCATACTATCTGACACCCTAGATACAAAATTTCTTATTCTGGACCTACTGTTTGCTACTACATGGGGAGAATACCTGGCTAACAGAGTAAACTTAAGGAAATACTCTTTCACACTCATACTGCCCTATCTGAGATTGATAAACTCTAACACCTTGGATTCTCTCAGCTCTAAGGAAAAGAATCTCTCTAGGAAAGCAGTAGCAAACTCTTCCAACTCTATGGGCTACGCATCTATTCCCCTGTCTACCTTCCACTACTTAAACCACATATAAGCCATATCTTATAGCTGATAGGTAGCTAACTCATCACTCTCACCAGAAGTCACTCCCATAATATCTGTGACTTTTTGAACCTAATTGAGGAACTCCTGTGGATCCTCTTCTGGTTTAGATCCTGAGAATAGTGGAGGATTCATTCGGGTGAAGTCTTGAATCCTGGATGTAGCAGTATTGGCCACTGGGTTGGATGGAACAACAGCTGGACGTTCATTCTGAGCTGCTATAGAGTTGGCTAGAGTAGTGAATGCAACTTTGAATTCTGCATGGAAGACATGCTCGTCCATGGGATCTACTTGAACGGGCTGAGATGCTAACTGATTTCCGGTTCTTCTTTCATTTGTCCTTTTGGGAGGCATATTTTGTAAATGAATGAAAGAAATGGATTAGACTGAGATTTTAAATTAAGTTCATACTCACTCGCACGACATGAATAATGAAAGAAGGGAAATTGTTTCCTAAAACATCTCATAGCCTCTTTTCCATAAGTGTAGTGCACTACACACCCATGAACAAGACTTTACTATATGTGGCTTTCAGATTTCCTAGGACATTGTTTAATCTTAGGCTCTGATACCAAGTTTGTAACACCCCGAGTTTGTACCCCGAATGCTACACGGTGCTTATGACCCTGAAGGACCATAAGTTAACCCATGACTGATATCTATTGTAAGCACTGAAATATGATACTGTAATAAATATGGAATAATAGGCTTAAATGCCAAAAGGTTCAAAATATGTGAAATACTGGTAAATTATATTATCTGAAATAATAATTTATAAAACTGAACACTGTCTAAAAGCTAGTCTGAAAAGCCTCTAACTGAAATTGTCTGAAAGTGGAGTTGATGGGATAATCCCCCAACTAACTCCATCTACTAAAATACCGAGTCTACTGAAATAATAAAATAAAAGAATATCCTCGAATAATGAGGACTCACTACTAATCTACTTCGGCTGGCTGAATCTGAGTCTATCTATGCGCGATTGGGAACCTGAGCATCCGAACCTATGATATGGGATATCATAGCACAAAGAAAGAGTATGTATCAATATGTGGAATGTACTGGTATGCTAGATGAGGTAAGGATAAATGCAATGGTTCATATACATGAATAATAACTGATTGAATGATATAGAGTAACTGAACATGAGAGTACATGGATAACTGATACTTCTATAAATATTGAGTATGCACTAATGTGCATGTGAATAAATACTATGACTAAGCTTGTCTGGAGCTAAGTCCTGAATTCTCAAATCGAGTAACAAATATCTCAAGTTATTGATAACTGATTTACTGATATCTGACAATCCTGATTCTATAGAACCGAACTGAGTTCTGTTATGAAGACTAAGACTGAGACTGTGAGAGGAAATCATTTAACCGACATGCCCCAAATAAGATAAGATAACTGAGTTGGGGTCAAACCTGTGACCAGTTGGAAGAGTGTCAGTACCATGCCACGGGTAATGACACTGAAGAGTTACCCTCATCTAGCAGGTACTCTAATGAGAACGATGGAACCCTTATCTAGCAGGTTAAAACACCCTATAAACCCTCAACTGGCAAGTTTGATGTCTCAACCTACGCTGGCTACATAGTTCTAGAATGCAAGGATTTCTTCTAGAGATCACACCCTCTACTGGCAGGTGAGCCTCAATCCTTGGGTTCACTCAGCACTGAATCCTACTCCCAACTGAAAGACACTGAACTGAGTATACTGAACTGGACTGGACTGATACTGAGCTTACTGAGTTTTCCTGAGTTCGGTAACTGACTGAGTTCTACTGAGTTTTGTAACTGAATGAGAGTACTACTAATCGTGACATGAATGAGATTCTATAACTGATACTGGCTCTAGACACACAACTAAATTGTCGGGTATTAAATACCCCCAGGACTCGATAACATGATAAATAAAGCTTAATATAGTCTTAAAAATCATATCAATGTATGCTTGTCCATAGTTCACTCACAGAGGCATTTAATCAAACACTTGCAATGCATCTACTTATAAATGAATGGGGGCTACATGCTATTATTTCATAATGGCACTATTTCATTCACATAGGCATTTTATAAAACACATGGTGAGCATGCTTAGGTTATGCAATAATCAAAACATATAGTTATCATGGCTACATCAATCAACTTGAAAATTGAAAGGTTTATCATGAAGATCATGCCAACACATACAATGATTTATTTCGTAAAAGCATGTAATTTAATCATGGACTAAACCCCAATAATAATATGAACATGAATTCAATTCAATTTAAGCATGTAAGTTCATAATTCAACAATCTTGTATTTTGAAAATGGATTCGTGGACTCTATGGGTGAAATAAACCCATAGATAAACACCTAACATACCTTAATTTGTGAGTTTCTTGAAATTCTTGGTGAATCCTTTGAGATTGCTCTTGGTTTCTTGAAGCTAGGGTTTGTAATTTTGAGAGAGAATGATTTTAATTTGAGGATAAATTGTGTGAGCAATGACTTAAAATGTTTTTAAGGATTAAATCCCATATCTGGGCATGTTAAAATCATGGGAAAAGGCTGTTTTAACCCTAGATAAAACATTTAATTTCCGTCAAATTTTTTTGAAATAGTGTAATGACCCGAGACTACCCCTAGTCATCACACGGTGCTTGGAACCACAAGTAATCTCAAGCTAACCCATGAATTGGCATAATGTTAAGAAACTGAATTATAACATAATAAATAGTTGTTCTAATGTGCGGAAAGATGTCAAACTGAAAATCTAAAATAGATACAATAATGATAAAGCTTTATAATCGGATAAATCTGAAGGATGAAACTGAAATTACATGACTGACTCTGATTGACATCTATGAAGCCTCTACTATACTGATTATAGATAGCTGGGACATGCCTCCAACGACCACTAATCAATACACATGAAAGTAAATGAACTGTACATGAATTAAAACTGTTTGGAGTTCCCAAAGTTAAAGAACTCATCTCCTGTTGGCTGAAATCTGCAATTGTCTGATCGTGATGTGCGAGATACAAATGGTACTACATTATGAAATAATGTAGCCACATAGACGTATATGTGGATCAGTACTCCTGCAATGTACTGAGAATGCAGGGGTAAATGCAATAAGTAAAATTGATTTCATACGTAATCATAAAACATGCATGCTAAGGTAAGTAGACTTACCAATAGGCTGGAATAAGCTGAAAACTAAAATATCTAAAAGCATGAGTGAAAAACATTCTCAGATAAGATGGTGAATCTCTATACTTAGTTTCTATAAACTTTTCCTTTAATGATATAAGTATAACTGAAGCTGGGATGTGATAAAATATTGATACTGTATGAATACTAGGTCTGAAACTACGTGATGGAGACTGACATAGATTGAGGATATCAATATACAACCACACTGAGCACGAATATATAAACATACTAACTTATCTGATTAATTGAATGGCTGATAGCTGAATACTGGGCATGTAAGACTGAACTATACTTAGTCTGAATAACTGGACTGAAACTGTAGAGTATTATGCATATGAGGAAGGGACTGACTGAGTAACATGAGATGACTGAGTATAAATTTATGAAAACTGTATTATCTAAGAATGCAAGACCAAGCGTATAAAATGATTCTAAAATAGTCTGTAAACTAAGGTACTAAAATACTAATAACTGAATAACTGATAACTGTACGCTAGGGTCAAGCAAACCAGAAAAAGAACTGAGTTACTGAACAGATTACTGGACTGAGACTGTGACTGAGACTGTAACTAAGATGATAACTGAGATTGTAACTGAGGCTGTAACTAAGACTGTAACTGAGACTGATTACTAAGTTTTAATAACTGAGTAATTAGTAGCTGCAATTACTGATAACTGGGTGACTATTTCAGATAGTCCTAATTCTGTAGAACTAAACTGAGTTCTGTACTGAGTTGGGTGACAGTTTCTAACAGTCCTGGTTTTGTAAAACTGAACTGAGTTCCATATTGAGTCTAAATCTAAAACTGTAACTATAGGAGTGTTCATCTATCCGACATGGACCTCTCTGAACTGATTGGGATCCAACCTGTAACCCTAGTTGGAAGGGTGTCAGTACCGTGCCACGGGTAAAGACAAGCTAAAGACTCACCCTCATATGGCAGGTGCTCTAAATAAGAATGGTGGTACCCTCAACTGGCATGTTGATGTCTCAACCTACGCTGGCTACGTAGTTCTTGAACGCAAGGGCTGCTTCTAAGGGCCACACCCTCTACAGGCAGGTGAGTCCCCATTCTTGGGTTCATTCGATACTGAATCCTACTCCTAACTGAATAGAAACTGAACTAATTTCTAAACTATACTAGGCTGGACTGAAATATTACTTATCATGTTAACTGGCTGAACTGATCTGAGTTCTGCAACTTACTGAGCACTACTGTTCATGACATTACTGATACTATTCTGAAGCTATTGTTATTCTAGTTAAACAACTAGATTTTTGAGTATTGAATACCCCCAGGACTCGATAACAATAACACCAAGACCATACTAAGGCTTTGAGGACATGATAAATAGTTATTATTTAAAGAAACCCATCACTTGGGGATTTCATCGAACACTTGCAATTCATGGTTTAAACTAAGCATGGGGATAGTTTTAGACATGTAGTAATAGCATGAGTTCAATATTAAAAATGGCCAATTAAGGCTTTATCATGGGTCAATTCATCAAACACATGGGGATCATGAACTTGGACATGGAAATATCTTAAACACGGGAGCATAGCATGGTGACATAGCTAAAATCATGAATTGGGGAATTCACATGTAATTCGCTTGAAATAGGACATGAGCGTTTCATCAAAACATGAAACGTAAGGATGTCTTAAACTTAAGGGAACAAAATGTTTCCATGGAAAAATTCATAACTTGGGGATTCATCTTGAAATTGACTTAACATGATATGGGAATTTCATCAAACATGTGGAAGATATGAATTTAAAACATGGGAATATTGCTAAACATCATGAATTTAGGATCTATCATAAAATTTAATTGACTAAACCATGAGAAATTTAAATTCATAGCATGAGGAATTTAAAATCCTGCATGGAATCACACATTGGCTGATTTGAATTAAAACCACCATGAAAACATGAAATTAAATCTTTCTTGAACATACAAAATACCATAATAATGTAAAACCCATTCTTTAATTAAAAGAAAAGAGTTTTTGAGTTCCATGGGTGAAAGAGGATCCATGGATAAACTCTCACATACCTTAAGGCTTTAATCTTGAAGGAGAAGGACAATATTGAAAGAATTCTTGAATTATAAAACTTGAGTTCTTGCTTTTCGTGAAGAAAAGTTGATGAAGTTCTTGGTGTTCTTGAGGAGGCTAGGGTTTTTCTTTGAGAGAAAAGATGAATAATTGAGTGTATATTGCTTTTAGGGGCTGAAATTAAGTGTTATGGGAGGATTTGGGTGAGGAGAAGTGACCAAAGTTTCCCTAGACCCTTTAGAAACTGAATTAGCATGTGAAATAGTTCAGTAACGCGCTGGCCGATGCGTCGCATCCCTATCGCGTCGTCTTACTTCCTCACATGGAAAATACCATAAATTTTTGCTTGTGAATAAGAACTTGAAGAAATTGGTATCGTTGGAAAGATTATTCAATTATGTATAATTTGGTGGGTCTTGAGCTGCAAAATTCTATGTATATAAAAAGTTATACACGTTTAAAGTAGACCCTTGTAGAATCGAATGTTAAACTTTAGAAGAATCAAAGGCTCTAAGCTCAACTTTGTTCTAAGTGATTCTTATGAACATTTTTTAGCTCAAAAGCAAATCAAACATGAGTATAAAGATCATGAAACTCATTTGCATGGGAATCATTTAGATCCTAGCTTTTACACGTAGGAATGATGGTTCAAATACTAGCCCAAAATTGTAGGGTATTACATTATCTCCCCCTTGGGAACATTCATCCTCGAATGAGACTGGTTAAATTGAGAGTACTATACAAAGGTAACTATGATCATATTTTGAACATACATTACTTAGAACATGATTGCATAACTGAATCTGAAACATGATACATGAACTGAATATCATGAACTGAACTGATTTCTTGAATAAATGCAATGACATGAGAATGATTATAAGGCTGAGATAGAAATGAGAAAGTCAGCTGATGAGTAACCATTACTTCAAGATGGATCCTATTTCTTGAAAATAAATTAAAGGTGTAGGACATGAATACTCGGGGTATAACAATACATCTCCCTCTTGGGATACTTCATCTCCCGAATGGTACTGACTTGGTTAATATACTATAGAAAGACTGAGATGATGCACCGAAAACTTATAGACTGAATCATGACTGAATATCTTGGATCTAAAACTGATGCATGATGCATGAACTGAGCTAAATTCACAAATTTCATGGATGCGAATGAATTACCTATCAGAATATCCATATTCATGAGAATTTTAAATAGTGTGACTAGATGGCAAGATGGAAAGCCATAGGAACTTATCTGTCTGACTGCTAGACTGGATTGCTGGCTATACAGACTGAATTATACTAAAATCTTATACTCAACTATACATTCCACTTGTACACCAACATAGCATTCAAGCCTATCTTTATAACCACACATGAACTTTTAGGCAAACCACCAAAAAAGCATTTTCCTTATTTTCTCTAATCCTCTATCCTTAAAACTTTTATGCACTATCCCAAGAAACATACATAGAATTTTAACTAATCATGACATAAGGAGAGGGCATTGAAAGTTAAAACATGAGGACCTAAAACATGAAAGAATAACTTTGACACTCAACTGAGGCCTGAAGAATAAAGTATCAATAACATGAATTCATCTGAAAGGTTTGAACTGAGGACATACATGACATAAATTGAATTTTTCTGATCATTAAAGGTGTAGCATAAGCACCTGGAACTGAACATACCGTAAGGCATGGGTACATTAGTCATGAGCTGCATGACCTAACTTTAGAGTTCATGATGTCATGGAATATGATTCGTAATACTGAGTGAATTGAAACTCCTCATACTAGGAACTGGATGTGTACATAATTTTATATTAATCACATGAATATGAGCAATGATGATAGAGCTAACATGCTAGGCATGAGTAGTCATCGTAATGGCTGAAAAACTTTGCACTGAGATAAGAATAGGTTGGGAACGATCCTCCCTTACTGCTTTTCTACACACACTGGCACTGCTACTAGAATCTGAAAGCCTGACTTGGTTACTTGTTCTATCATCTCCCCCTTAGCTTTAATCCATCATCTTAAGTTTGTGACCACTTTACTAAACTCTAAACTGAACTGCAATCACTTTACTCTAGAGTCTGGGGTACAATAATACACATGAAAGATAAACTCATCCATACTATCATACTTAATCTCCAATCCACAAACTTAAATTCTTGCATACACTGTCCAAGCCTACTGATTCACCTTTTGTACAACTAGCCCCATAAATATATAATCTTCTCAATCTAGATAACGCTATTCCAACTCTTCTACTGCTAAACTTCTGGGTTCATACTTCTAACTCAAAATCACATACTGAAAAAGGGATTCTGAGAAGGAAATATGAAAGCACATCTGACTTTGGCTTAATGCACGATTTTTATGAACATGAATGAAATATTTCAAAATCTAGGACATAAGGGCACTGATGGGATACTTTCTGAGCCAACATGAAATACCATAACTATTTGTGGGGACTGGCTGAGGAAACACTGTCTGTAAGGACTTAAGCTTCACTATTTTTGTCTCCTCAAAACTAAGGCAGAGTTAGCATGAATAGTGCAAGATAAGGATCTGCATAAATGTCTTAGATAATACTTTTACTTCATGATATGAGACTTGAAAGAAGGGAAATATTTCCTAAATTCCTTATAGACTCTTGAAGAAAAGTATAGACGTCTTTATACCATTTCACAAGACTCTACTAGACACCCTAGGAGACTTGAACTCTGTGTTATGATACCAAGTTTATAATGACCCGAGACTACCCCCTAGTCATCACATGGTTCATGGAACCACAAGTGATCCCAAGCTAACCCATGAACTGGCATACTATTAAGCAACTCAATTATAACATAACAAATAGTTGTTCTGCTGTGCGGAAAGATAGTGATACAGAAAATCTAAAATAGATACAATACTAATAAAGCTTTATAATCTGATAAATCTGAAGGATAAAAATGAAATTACATGACTAACTCTGACTGACATCTATGAAGCCTCTACTAAACTGACTATAAATAGCTGAGACATGCCCCCAACTACCACTAATCAATACACATGAAAGTAAATGAATTGTACATGAACTAAAACTATTTAGAGTTTCCGAAGTAATAGAACTCATCACCTATTGGCTGGAATCTGCAATTGTCTGATCATGATGTGTGGGATACAACTGGTACTATATTATGAAATAAGGTAGCCATATAGACGTATATGTGGATTAGTACTCCTAGAATGTACTGAGAATATAGGGGTGAATACAATAAGTAAAACTGATTTCATACGTAATCATAAAACATGCATGCCAAGGTAAGTAGACTCACCAGTAAGCTAGAATAAACTGAAAACTAAAATATCTTAAAGCATAAGTGACAAACATTCTCTCTATACTTAGTTTCTGTAAAACTTTACTTTAATGATATAAGTATAACTAAAGCTAGGATATGATAAAACATTGATACTGTATGAATACTGGGTTTGAAACTACGTGATGGAAACTGATATAGATTGAGGATCTGAATATACAATCACACTGAGCATGAATGCATAAACATACTAACTTATCTGATTAACTTAATAATTGATAGCTGACTACTGGTCATGTAAGACTGAACTATACTTTATTTGAATAAATGGACTGAAGCTGTAGAGTATTATGCATATGCGGAAGGGACTGACTAAGTAACATGAGATGATTGAGCATAAATTTATGAAAACTGTAGTATTTGAGAATGCAAGACCAAAAGTATAGCATGATTCTGAAATAGTCAATAAAATGAGGTACTAAAACACTGATAACTGAATAACGAATAACTGTATGCTATGGTCAAGCAAACTTGAAACTAAACTAAGTTACTAATCTAATTACTGGACTGAGACTGTGACTGAGACTGTAACTAAGATGATAATTGAGACTAGAACTGAGGCTGTAACTGAGACTGTAACTAAGACTTAATACTAAGTTCTAATAACTGAGAAACCGATAGCTGCAACTACTGATAACTGAGTTACTAATAACTGGGTGACTATTTCAGACAGTCCTAATTCTGTAGAACTAAACTGAGTTCTATACTGAGTTGGATGACTGTTTATAACAGTCCTGATTTTGTAGAACTGAACTGAGTTCCATACTGAGTCTAAAGCTAAAACTGTAACTGTGGGAGTGTTCATCTATCGGACATTCCCCTCTCTGAACTGATTGGGGTCCAACCTGTAACCCCAGTTGGAAGGGTATCAGTACATTTCCACAGGTAAAAACAAGTTGAAGAGTCACCCTCATCTGGCATGTTCTCTGAATGAGAATGGTCGTACCCTCAACTGGCAGGTAAAACACCTCATCAAGCCTCAACTGGAAGGTTGATGTCTCAACCTATGCTGGCTACGTAGTTCTAAAATACAAGGGCTCCTTCTAAGGATCACACCCTATACTGGCAGGCGAGTCCTCGTCCTTGGGTTCACTCGGTGCTGAATCCTACTCCCAACTGAATAGAAACTGAACTGATTTCTAAACTGTACTAGGCTGGACTAATCTGTTACTGATCGTGTTAACTGGCTGAACTGGACTGAGTTCACTGAGTTCTGTAACTTACTTAGAACTACTGTTCGTGACATTACTGAGACTATTCTGAAGTTACTATAATTCTAGTTAAACAACTAGATTTTCGAGTATTGAATAGCCCCAGGACTCGAAAACAATAACACCAAGACCATACTAAGGCTTTGAGGACATGATAAATAGTCATTATTTAAAGAAACCCATCACTTGGGAATTTCATCAAACACTTGCAATTCATGGTTTAAACTAAGCATAGGGATAGTTGTAGACATGTAGCAATGACATGAATTCAATATTAAGAATCGTCAATTAAGGATTTAACATGGGACAATTCAAAAACACACGGGGATCATAAACTTGGACATGGGAATATCTTAAATATGGGAGCATAGCATGGTGGCATAACTAAAATCATGAATTGGGGAATTCACATGTAATTCGCTTGAAATAGGACATGGGCATTTCATCAAAACATGTAAAGTTCATAGCTTGAACGTAAGGATGTCTTAAACATGAGGGAACAAAAGGGTTCCATGGTAAAATTCATAACTTGGGGATTCATCTTGAAATTGACTTAACATGATATGGGAATTTAATCAAACATATGGAAGACATGAATTTAAAACACATGAATATTGCTAAACATCATGAATTTAGGATCTATCATGGAACTAACTTGACTAAAGCATGGGAAATTTAAATTTATAGCATGAAGAATTTAAACTCTTGCATGGAATCACATATTGGTTGATTTGAATTAAAACCACCATGAGAAAATGAAATTGAATCTTTCTCGAACATACAAAATATCATAATAATGGAAAATTCATTCTTTAATTAAAAGAAAAGAGTTTTTGGGCTCCATGGGTGAAAGAGGACCCATGGATGAACTCCCACATACCTTAAGACTTTAATCTTGAAGGAGAAACACAATATTGAAAGCATTCTTGAATTAGGAAACTTGAGTTCTTTCTTTTCTTAAAGAAAAGTTGATGAAGTTCTTGGTGTTCTTGAGGAGGGTAAGGTTTTTCTTTGAGAGAAAAGATGAATAATTGAGTGTATATTGCTTTTGGGGGGCTAAAATTAAGTGTTATGAGAAGATTTGGGTGAGGGAAAGTGACCAAAGTACCCCTGGACCCTTTAGAAACTGAATTACCGTGTGAAACCGTTCTGTAACGCGCTGGCCGACGTGTCACATTGCTATCATGTCGGCTTACTGACTCACACGGAAAATGCCATAACTTTTCGCTCGGGTATCAGATTTTGGAAAAATTGGTATCGTTGGAAAGCTAATTCAATTATCTATAATTTGGTAGGTCTTGAGATGAAAAATTCTACGTATATAAAATTTATACACATTTAAAGTTGACCCTTGTAGAGTTGAATGCCAAACTTTGGATGAATCAACGGCTCTAAGATCAACTTTATTCTAAGTTATTCTTATAAACATTTTTCAGCTCAAAAGAAAATAAAACATGAGGATAAAGATCATGAAAATCATATTTGCATGGGAATCATTTAGATCATAGCTTATACACGTAGGAATGACGGTTCAAAGACTGACCTGAAAATGCGAGGTATTACAAATAGGTACCTGGTACAATGCGCCGTATCTTGCCAAGCCACTGGAAAATGACAACTGGGAATTTGGCTGGTGGCTCGATGTGGTGGGATCACATTTCAATACTAGAAATTGACAAATATGAACAGGGTCCTTGGCGCGATGCACCAATATCACGGTCCCATACTGGAATTCAAAAATTAGGAATTGGAAGCCCTCTATAATGCAGTGAGATCATGGATTCACACTGGAAATTTAAAATTGTCATTTAGACTGGCTCCGTGACACGCTAGTGATCAAAATGACAGAGTTTAACGACTGAAACTTAAAATTTCCATAACTTCTTACCCGATTATCGGATTTGGGTAAATTTTATATCGTTGGAAAGGTAATTGAATTTCCTACATAATGGAATTCTCTAAACTGAAAAATGATAAGCATTTCAAAAAATTTATGTTGGATAAATCATGAACTGAGAGTTAATCTTAAGCTGAGGAAATACGGGGTATTACAGACGTCCTTAAGAAATCATCTCTTTCTTTCATAATATATCATGCTTACAGTATCTCTATCTTCTTTTAAATCATGCTCTTATATGACAGTGGAATATGCCTCCTCGTCGAGATAACACCCACAGAAATGATAACCAGCCACCCCAGCCCACTGATTCTATGAATGAGAATATATCCCATGTTGAGTTTAGGTTTGTCTTTCAGGAGTTGGTCTATGATATGACTTCAAATGTTTAGGGAAACCATCAGGTTGTAGTTCCACTTCTGCAGAATAGTGATTTAGAAGCATCCAGAATCAGAGATTTCATAAGAATGAATCCATTAAAGTTCTTTGGGTTGAAGGCAGGTGAGGACCCATAGATTAATATAGATGAGGTGAAGAAGATCACCCAAATTATCCATGTTTCTAAAGAAGAGAGTGTAGAGTTGGCATCCTATAAATTGAAGGATGTAGGGTATGACTGGGTAGTTATGTGAAAGAATGATATAGGTGATAATGCGGCTCCTATGAGTTGGTAGGTATTTTGAGATACATTTCTAGATAGGTTCTTTCCGCATAAAATGAGAGAGGCAAAGATAGAGGAGTTTGTGAACCTAAGGCACGACACAATGACAGTGAAGAAGTACTGTCTTAAGTTCAATCAGTTGTCTAAGTATGTGTCTGATATGATGGCTGATCCTAGGGCAAGTATGAGTAAGTTTGTTACTGGAGTATTTGGTTTGGTTGTCAAGAAGTGTAGGATAACCATTCTTATTGTAGACATGGATCTTGCTATATTGAAGATTCATGCTCAGCAGATTGAGGCAGAGAAGTTGAAGGGGAGATAGAATGGGAATAAAAAGGCTAGAACCCGACAGTTTGAGTATGGCTAGGCTAGGTCTCAAAGGGGAAATTATTCACAGTTTCAGAATTGTTTGTCTATGACATCACCATCTTCCACTAGTGTTCCTGCTCCTAGAGCAAGGTAAGAGCGGTGAGGTAAGTCTTCTATGTCCAGATCTCAGAATAGTGTGAGTGGAAGGCCCAATTATTCTCCATGTGTTAAGTGTGGTAAGTGTTTAGCTGGATATAAAGGTTGTTATGGTTGTGGTAAGTTGGGTCATAAAATTAGAGAGTGTCCGCATGCTAAGCAGGGGAACAGATATGTTCATCCCGAGACTCAGGATACTAGTGCACCAGCTCCTCTAGGTCACCTAGTCCCTCCTTAGTGCACATCATCCAGTACCGGTGGCGGTCAGTGCCAGAATCAGTTTTATGCTTTACCATCCCATCAGGAACAGAAAGATTCACCAGATATTGTCATTGGTATACTTCGTATCTTTCATCTTAATGTTTATATGTTGTTAGATCCTAGGTCGAGTTTCTCTTATGTGACCCTGTTAGTTGCTACAACTTTTGAAATAAGTCCTGAAAAGATCCCTCAGCCCTTCTTGGTTTCTACCCCAGTTGGTGAATCAATTGTTGCCAAACAGATCTATAGAAAGTTTCCTATCACTTTCTTTCATAAAATCATATTAGCAGATCTAATAGAGTTAGACATGGTTGACTTTGATCTTATTCTTGGTATGGATTGGCTCTATTCCTGTTATACATCTATAGATTGTCTTACTCGAGTGGTGAAGTTTTAGTTTCCATAGAGCCAGTCTATAAGTGGAAAGGTAATTCAGTGTCTCCCAAGAGTCATTTCATATCTTATCTTAAAGCCAGAAAGTTGATTTCCAAAGGGTGTATCTACCATATAGTTAGAGTCCAAAGTCTGAGACTCCGACAGTTCAGTCAGTCAGTGTATTCATTGAGTTTCCCGATGTCTTTCCCAATGATTTGGAAGGGGTACCTCCCGATAGGGAAATAGAATTTGGTATTGACCTTCTCGCAGATACTCAATCAATTTCTATACCTCCATATCATATGGCTCCTGCCAATCTTAAAGAGTTGAAAGAGCAACTCAAATAACTTTTAGATAAAGGTCTCATAAGGACTAGTGTTTCTCCATGGGGCGCTCCCATCCTATTCGTGTGAAATAAATATAGTTCTTTGCGTATGTGCATTGACTATCGTCATTTGAATAAAGTTACAGTCAAAAACAAATATCCTCTTCCTAGAATTGATGACTTATTGATCAACTCCAAAGTGCAAGTTACTTCTCAAAGATAGACCTTAGATCCAGCTATCATCAACTTAAAGTAAGGGAATGTGATATTCTAAAGACATCTTTCAGAACCCGTTATGGTCTTTTTGAGTTTTTGGTCATGTCCTTCAGGCTAACCAATACCCCAACAACTTTCATGGACTTGATGAATAGAGTGTTCAAATAGTATCTAAACATATTTTTCATAGTCTTTATTAATGATATTCTTATCTACTCTCATAGTGAGAATGATTATGCAGACCATCTTAGGATTGTGTTGCAAACTCTTAGAGATCACCAGTTATTCGCCAAATTCAGCAAATGTGAATTTTGGCTAAGATTAGTAGCTTTCCTTAGTAATATTATTTCCAGTGAGGGAATTAGAGCCGATCCTCAAAAGGAAGAAACAGTAAGACATTGTCCTAGACCTATCTCTCTGTCAGACATTAGGAGTTTCTTGGGTTTAGCTAGTTATTACAGATGTTTTGGTGAGGATTTATAGTCTATTGCGTCTCTTATGTCTAGATTGACACAAAAGAAAGTTAAGTTCAAGTGTCAGATTCTTGCGAGAAGAGTTTTTAGGAGTTGAAGATGTGACTCACTTCAGCCTCAGTTTTAGCATTACCCGATGGTACGGATGGTGTCGTCGTAGATTGTGATGCCTTTAGAGTTGGTTTGGGTTTTGTTTTGATGGAGAGAGGTAAGGTCATAGCCTATGCCTCTAGATAGCTTAAGCCTCATGAAAAGAATTACCCTACCTATGATCTTGAATTAGCTGATGTTGTGTTTGCTTTGAAAATCTAGAGACATTATCTTTATTGGGTGCATATTGATGTGTTTATGGATCACAAAAGCTTTCAATATGTGTTTACTCAGAGAAATTTGAATTTTTGGTAGAAAAAGTGGTTAGAATTGTTGAAATATTATAATATGAGTTTGTTGTATCATTTGGGCAAGGGTAATGTAGTGGTAGACGCCCTTAGTAGACTGTCTATGGGAAGTGTTGCTCACGTAGATAATGATAAGAAAGAGTTAGCTCGAGAAGTTCACCGGTTAGATAGGTTAGGTGTTAAATTGGTTGATTCATCTGAAGGGAATATTTGGGTTAAGAGTAGTTCTGAATCTTCTATAGTTTTTGAAGTGAAAAAGAAGCAAGATAAGGATTCTAGTTTGGTCAAACTGAACGAGTCAGATAGAGACCAAAAGATAGAGGTTTTCTCCCAAAGTGAAGATGGTGTGTTGAGGTACTAGAGTAGATTGTGTGTGCTATGTGTTGATGATTTGAGGCAGCAGATTATGTCAAAAGCGTATGGTGTGCATTATTCTATTCATCCAGGTGCTATCAACATGTACCATTACTTGCGGGAATCTATTGGAGTGGTATGAAGAGAGATATAGCAAAGTTTGTAGCCAAGTGTGCAACTTGTCAACAGGTTAAGGTAGAACACCAAAGACCTGGTAGTATATTGCAAGAGTTTAGTATCCCTACTTGGAAATGGGAAGAGGTGAATATGGACTTTGTGAATGGATTACCTCATTCACGTCGTTAGCATCATTCGATTTAGGTTATTATAGAGAAATTGACTAAGTCAGTGCATTTCTTTCCAGTTCACACGTCCTACATAGCTGAGATTATGCCAAGTTGTATATCAGAGAGTTGGTTAGATTGCATGAAGTTCCTTTGTGCATCATCTTAGATAGGGGTATTCAGTTTACCTTACAGTTTTAGAGAGCCTTTCAGTAGGGTCTTGGTAGCCAAGTTTATCTTAGTTCAACTTTTCATCCGCAGGAAGATGGTCAGGCAGAGAGGACCTTTAGAACCTAGAGGACATATTAAGGGCATGTGATCTTGATTTCAAAGGTAGTTGGGATGAGCATTTGTCGTTGATTGAGTTCTCTTATAATAATAGTTATCATGCTAGTATTCAGATGGCTCCATTTTAAGCACTTTATGGGAAAAGATTTAGATCTCCAGTCGGTTGTTTCAAAGTGGGTGAGGCCGCTTTGATGGGACCAGACATGGTGTTTGAAGCCGTGGAGAAAGTTTAGTTGATTAGAGAGATATTAAAAGCAGCCCAGAGTCATCAAAAATATTATACAGACGTAAGAAGAAGAGATCTTGAGTTTGAGGTTGATAACCTTGGGAAGTTTCACCCATGAAAGGGGAGAAGAGAATTGGAAAAAAAGAGAAAGCTTCATCCCCGATATATAGGCCCCTTCTGGATTTTGAGTCGTGTTAGGAAGGTGGTGTATGATCTTGATCTACTTGCAGATTTTTCCTCGGTTCATCCAGTATTCTATGTGTCCTTGTTGAAGAAGTGCATGGACGATTCAACGGTTATAGTTCCTCTAGAAACTTTAGATATTCAGAATAGCTTCTCATACGAAGAAGTCCCAGTAGATATTCTGATCATCAGATCCGTAGACTAAGGAACAAAGAAGTTACCTTGGTCAAAGTTCTATGGCGAAATCAATCCGTTGAGGGTGCTACTTGGGAAGCAAAAGAAGATATGCATACCAAGTATCCTCATCTCTTCTCCACTAAATCAGATTCAATCGAAGGTAATAGTCTTCCCTCATTCAGTTCTTTTCCATCCTCAGATTTAGCTATATAGTCATTTTCATGAAAAATTATGCACTTATAGATCAGTTCAATAACTTAGTATGTTTTTGATTCAGTCATACAGTTATCTCAGTTGTGCATGATAGCTTATAACCTTAAATTCCTCAGTATTCTTGCTTAATTTGCCACATTCGAGGATGAATGTTCCCAAGGGGGAGATATTATAATACCCCATACTTTTCCTAGCTTAACTTCGCTCCAAGAATGTTCAAGGTTAGCTTCAAAAGTCAATTACTTTTATTACATATGGATTTTCTAAGAATGTACGATAGCCTCTTGCTTATAGATGTGACACGCTTTACATAGATGATCAAGACTCTACGTAACATGGATTTTCTGACTCCCTAGGACTCTCTAAACCATAGGCTCTGATATCAAGTTTGTAACGTCCCGAAATCTGGTTTTCAGGACACCACACGGTGCTCTAAACTACAAGTTGTCCTGAGCTAACCATGGCTGCTTTTCTACTAAATCTGAATCTCAACATAAAGGAAATATGAATATGCAAACATAATAAATGCAGAAATCTTATTTGAAAGATACTAATCTCACACGTCTTGGTAAAACAATACTGAAAAATTTGAATACTGAATCAAAAGTCTAAAACTGAATCTAGTAGTCCGACAAGCCTCTACTAACTGAGTCTAGAGTATCACTGGGATAGACCCCAACTGACTCAAACTGGCTGAAATGAATAATGAAACATCTACTAATAAACCAAAAATCTGACTAGCTAAGTCCCCGAACTATGAGGACTCACCAACTGCAGGGATGTAGATGAGATGGTCAAAAATCACTCACGCTGCTGAGACTAAGCACCTAAACCTATATTATGAGATAATGTAGCACATAGATGTATATGTGGATCAGTACTTTGATGATGTACTGAGTATATAAGGGTGAATGTAATAAGTAAACAATATCATCACAATTTATAAAATCATGCATGCTAAATATAAATGACTCACATCAGCTTGAGTAATCTGGAATCTGAAGATCATAAATCATGAACAGTAAAGAACATAATATAAATATTGTGAGTCATAACAATTAGTTCTAAAATCTATATTTTGGTTCTATTCTCAAATCATATAGGTTAAGTGAAATAGGCTCACCATTTTATGTCTGAAACTAAAAGTTGTAATTCTGTAATCTAAAATCTTAGGTAAAATAATACCTGAGTAAGTTTGTGAGCCTTTACACTTAGTTTTTCTAAAAGCTTTTCTATTAATCTTTTCCGTTATCCAGCAGGAAGGTTCTCTTAACTGACATAAACCATGTGAGTATTCATGGAGTCCAACGTTCTTGTCCCCCTAAGGAGGAATCCTTACATTGGGGAGAGGAGTCATACTCTTGTCAGGGAGTATAACCTATCTAAGTGATCACATATTTGTCATCCATGTAAAAGTGGGAATAATCTAAATCCTATGTTGGCATGTAGTTCTGGGGTATGAAACCATAGTAACGTACCTATCTCAGTGCTAAATACTACTCCTATTAAATCTGTATGCTCATTCTGAAGAAAATCCACTTTAAAATAGTCTAATGGTTTGTAATAAAAAACAACTATAAATCTGTAATCTGAATCTGTAAAGTGGATTTCATATCTATTCTGAGACCAAAAGGTCAAATCTTTATCAATAATCTGAAAGGAATCTAGTCATAGGGTTCTTATAGCACAACAATTCTTGAAATAACAATCTTAAATTAAGGCTTAATGACCCATGTATCAATCTCATGTTAAAGCATCAAAATATTCATGTTGGATAATGTAAACAATGATAATTTAACTCAAAATCTGGAAATTTCTGCAATATGCATGAAAATATGAACATAATCATGTAATTCTACTTCAAAATCATTGGAAAACTCATAAGCTTGTAAATAACATTAATGGGTATAAAACCTAACTTTAATTTCATGGGAAATCATATAAAATTCAGTAAATTCATAATTAAAATAAGTTTTTGGGCACAAGGATGAAAGGAGTATCCTTGTTCATAACCCCACATACCTTCATTGGTGATCTTTGATGAAAAACTTGAATCCTGGATTCCTATTGTTTCTTGGGAGATGAATTCTTAGAGTTCTTGAATTGGGGATTCTTTATGTTGAATTTCCTTGGAGAATTAATGGAGGAATTTGGATTTCTTGGGGAGAAAATTTATTGAACTAGGGTTTTGCTTGAGAGAGATTTGATGAAAAGTGGATGTAAAGTTCTTTGAAGAGGTTTAATTCATTATTTAAGACAGATTAGGGACTGGGAAAATGAAAAAAGTACCCCCTTTAATCTTTGAAACGGAACTGAAAAAATGAATTTCCTGCAAACTGGGTGGCCACCGTGATGCGCCACTATCGCGGTGGCTCACTGGAAAAGGATGAGCGGGAACTGGGTTTTCACCGCGACGAACCACAATTGCGGAGCCCCTTTAGTTTGTCATTTTGACCACTGGCGCAACGCGCTAGTATCGCCAGGTCTCACTGGAAATTGCCAAACGGAAATTAAGCCTCACTGCGATGCGCCAAAATTGCGGAGTCTCACTGGAAATTGGCAATTATCATTTAAACCGTCTCCGCTAGGCGCTAAGGACCCAAATCACGTTGTTTTACAACTAAAGCTTAAAATAGCCCTAACTTCTCACTCGTTCATCGGATTTAGGAGAATCTTATATCGTTGTAAAGATTATTAAATTTTTCGCACAATGGGAGGTCTAAATCTGGAAAATTCCACATGAAATAATTATTCTTCATTTTGGAAGCTATCCCTTAACATTCTAAGGGTAGATTTTAACTAGAAAAGGTATAGGGTATTACAATATCTCCCCCTTGGGAACATTTGTCCTCGAATGTGGCTAGATAAGCTGAGGATACTAAGGAATCTGAGACTATAAGATATCATGCACAACTAAAATAAACTGAACAACTGAATCTAAATCATTCTAAGCTTTTGAGTAATTCTGTGAGTCCATGAACTTACATGAGGGCAACTATATAGCTAAATATATGATTAAAAAAGAACTAAATCAAGGAAAAGTATTACCTTTGGTTAAATCTGAGTTTGCGGAGAAAAGGTGAGGGTACTTGTCTTGCATATCTGCTTCTCCTTCCTAAGTGGCACCATCAATAGACTAATTCCGCCAAAGAACTTTGACCAAGGGAAATTCTTTCTTTCTTAGTCTACGGATCTGATGCTATAAAATCTCAACTGGAATCTTTTAGTATGAAAGGTCGTTTTGAATATCTGATATTTCTAAAGGAACTACAATAGTGGAGTAAACGATGCACTTCTTAAGCATAGAAACGTGGAATACAAGATGAAAAACTGATAAGTCTACGGGAAAATCAAGCTCATAAGCTACTCTCCCAACACGACTCAGAATTTTATAAGGGACAACATACCGGGGACTAAGCTTCCCCCTTTTGCCAAATCTCTTCACCCCTTTCATAGGTGAAATTTTCAAATACACTAAATCACCAAGTTCAAACTCGAGGTCCCTTCTTCTCACGTTTGCATATGATTTCTGATGACTCTGGGCTATTTTTAATCTTTCTTTAGTCAACTTAACTTTCTCCAAAGCTTCAAACACTGCGTCAAGCCCAAGCAAAGCGGCCTCACCCACTTCAAATCAACCTATGGGAGATCTATATCTCCTCTCTTAAAGAGCCTCAAATGGGGCCATCTGAATGATATAATAGTAACTGTTATTATAAGCGAACTCAATCAATGGCAAATGCTCATCCCAACTACCTTTGAAATCAAGAGCACATGCCTTCAACATATCTTTTAGTGTTTGGATGGTCCTCTTTGCTTGACCATCTGTCTGAAGGTGGAAAGTTGTACTAAGATGAACTTGGGTACCAAGATCCTTCTGAAAGTCTCTCCAAAAATGGGAAGTAAACTGAGTACCCCTATCTGAGATGATAGTCAAGGGAACTCCATACAATCTGACTAACTATCGGATATAAAACTTAGCATAATCCTCAGTTGTATAAGACATGTGAACTGGAAAAAAATGAGCTGACTTAGTCAATGTGTCTACAATAACCCAAATCGAGTCATGATGACGACGCGAATGGGGTAAACCAGACACAAAATCCATATTCATCTCTTCCCACTTCTAAGTGGGATACCAAACTCTTGCAACATACCACCAGGTCTTTGGTGCTCTACCTTAACCTATTGACAAGTTGCACACTTAGCTACGAACTCATCTATATCTCTCTTCATACCATTTTACCAATAGATTTCCCGTAAGTCGCAGTACATCTTGGTACCACCTGGATGAATAAAATAATGGGAACCATGCGCTTCAACCATAATTCTTTATCTTAACTCATCAACACAAGGCACACACAATCTAAGTGGGAACTCAACACGCCATCTCCCCCTTGGGAGAAAACCTCTACCTTTTGGTCTTTAACCGACTCCTTTAGCTTGACCAAACTAGAATCCATGTCTTGTTTCTCCTTCACTTTCGAAACTAGGGAAGATTCAGAACTAATCTGAACCCAAACATTCCCTTCAGCTGAGTCAACTAACCTAACACCCAATCTAGCTAATCGATGAACTTTTTGAGCTAACTCTTTCTTATCATTCTCCACATAAGCAACACTTCCCATAGACAATATACTAAGGGTGTATGACACTACAATGGCCTTTCTCGGATGATACAACACACTCATATCATAAATTTTTAACAATTCTAACCACTTTCTCTGTCGGAGATTCAATTCCCTCTAAGTAAATATATATTGCAAGCTTTGTGGTTTGTGAACACATCAACATGTACACCATACAGATGTGCCTCCAGATTTTCAACGCAAACACCACAACAACTAATTTAAGATCATAGGTTGGGTAATTATTTTGTGAGGCTTCAACTGTCTAGAGGAATAGGCTGTAACCTTACCTCTCTGCATTAACACATAACTCAAACCAACTCTGGAGGCATCACAATACACCACAAAATCGTCTGTACCATTGGGTAATGCTAGAATTGGGGATGATGTGAGTCAAGTCTTCAACTCCTAAAAACCTTTTTTGTAGGAATCTGACCACAGGAACTTAACTTTCTTTTAGGTCAGTCTTGACATAGGGGATGCAATAGATGAGAAACCTTTACCAAAATGGCGATAATAACCAGTTAGACCCAAGAAACTCCTAATGTATGACGGAGAGATAGGTCGAGGCCAATTTCTTATGTCTTCTATATTTTGGGGATCAACTCTAATGCCATCGGCGGAAATAATATGAGCTAGAAAGGCTACTGATCTTAGCCAAAATTCACACTTGCTGAATTTGGCAAACAATTGATGATCCCTAAGTATTTACAAGACAATTATAAGATGATCTACATGGTCATCCTCACTACGGGAGTATACAAGGATATCATCTATGAATACTATGACAAACATGTCTAGCTACTATTTGAACACTTGATTCATGAATTCCACAAAAGCTGCTAGAGCATTAGTTAGCCCAAAAAACATGACTAAAAACTCAAAATAACCGTAATGGGTACTGAATGTTGTCTTTGAGATATCACATTCCCTTACTTTAAGCTGATGATAGTCGAATCTAAGGTCTATCTTTGAGAAAAAACTTGCACCTTGAAGTTGGTCAAATAAGTCATCAATTCTAGGAAGAGGATATTTGTTCTTGACTATGACCTTATTTAGCTATAGTCAATCTGAATCTGTAAAGTGGACTTCATATCTATTCTGAGACCAAAGGTCAAATCTTTATCAATAATCTGAAAGGAATCTAGTCATAGGGTGCTTATAGCACAACAATTCTTGAAATAGAAATCTTAAATTAGGGATTAATGACCCATGTATCAATCTCATGTTAAAACATCAAAATGTTCATGCTTGATAATGTAAACATTTATAATTTAACCCACAATTTGGAAATTTCTGCAATATGCATGAAAATATGAACATAATCATGTAATTCAACTTCTAAATCATTAGAAATCTCATAATCTTGTAAATAACATTAATGGGTATAAACCCTAACTTTAATTTTATGGGAAATCATATAGAATTCAGTAAATTCATAATTAAAATAAGATTTTGGGCACAAGGGTGAAAGAAGTATCCTTGTTCATAACCTCACATACTTTAATTGGTGATCTTTGATGAAAAACTTGAATCTTGGATTCCTATTATTGCTTTGGAGATGAATTCTTAGAGTTCTTGAATTAGGGATTCTTAATCTTAAATTTCCTTAGAAAATTAAGGGAGGAATTTGGATTTCTTGGGGAGAAAGTTTGTTGAACTAGGGTTTTTCTTGAGAGAGATTTGATGAAAAGTGGAAGTAAAGTGCTTTGAAGGGGTTTAATTCATTATTTAAGATGGATTAGGGGCTGGGAGAATGACCAAAGTACCCTCTTTAATCTTTGAAATGAAACTAGAAAAATGAACTTCTTGTGAATCGGGTCACCACCGCGACACGCCACTATCGCGGTGGCTCACTGGAAAAGGATGAGCGGGAACTGGGCTTTCACTACGATGCGCCACAATCGTGGAGCCCCTTTAGTTTGTCAATTTGACCACTGGCGCGACGCGCTCGTATCGCGAGGTCTCACTAGAAAATGCCAAGAGTGAAATTGGGCCTCTCTTTGATGCACCAAAATTATGGAGTCTCACTGAAAATTGACAATTATCATTTAAACCGTCTCCATGATGCGCTATGGACCCAAATTACGTTGTTTTTTTACTGAAGCTTAAAATAGCCCTAACTTCTCACTCGGTCATCGTATTTAGGCAAATCGTATATCATTGGAAAGCTTAATAAATTTTCCACACAATGGAAGGTCTAAATCTAGAAAATTCCACAAGAAATAATTATTCTTTATTTTGGAAGCTATCCCTTAACATTCTAGGGGCTGATTTTAACTAGAAAAGGTATGGGGTATGACAACTTGTCCCATCAACTCCTCATAATGTTTAGAGGATTTTAGACAATCAGTTAGATAGTCAATCAATCCTTTTAGTATTATCAATTACTTCAGATAGATAATTTAGTTTTTAGTATTATATTCGATAATTTAGACATGCTATTAGCACATATTTCAGTATTTAGATTTTAATATATTACCAGTTTATCTTCCTCTCATGTATTATACTACTATTTATTCAGTGCTCAAAGCAGGTACCAGCTCATGGGTTAGCTTGTGTTCACTTGTTATCGTAAGCACTATTATCGCGACTAGGGGGTAGCCTCGAGTCATGACAAAACTTGGTATTAGAGACTAAGTTTTTAAAGTTTCCTAGAGATTCTAAAAGATGTGTTGATTAGAGTTTTGTGCATACGTGTAAAGCGCGCCACACTTATGTATAAGAGGCTATAAGACATTTTAGAAAAACTTCCCTTCTTTCAGCGTGCATTTCGTACGAAAGAGCATGAACTCTATTTAATTCCTCTTTCTAATTTATCTTTTATTCCATTTATAGACAATGCATCCCTTAAGGAACAATAGAAGAAGAAACGCAGATCAGCCTGCACCACCACCTTTTCAAAAAGATCTCCTGAATGATCATGTCTCTTATGCAGAATTTAGCACCACTTTCACTACCCTAGACCATTTTGTAGCTGCTCAAAACAACTAATAGGTTGTTACTCTAGCCAAACCAGCACCAAATATAGCTGCAGTTAGGATTTGGGATATCACTCGGATGAATCCCCCTCTATTTTTTGGATCAAAGTTTGAAAAGGATCAGCAGAAATTTATGGACATGGTATAGAAAGTGACAGATATCATGGGCGTCACTTCGAGTAAGAGTGCAGAGTTGGTTGTATAGAATTTACAAGAAGTAGCTCTTACCTGGTTTAAGTAGTGGAATAGATACCGAGGTATTGATGTAGGGTCTATAGAGTGGGAGGAGTTCACCATAACTTTCTTTGATAGGTTCTTTCCTCTAGAGCTGAGGGAATCTAAGGTTCAGGAGTTCATCAACTTAAATCAGGGTAATATGAGTGTGAAGGAGTACTCACTTAAGTTTATTCAGTTGGTGAGGTATGCTCTTACTATGGTGATGGATAATAGGTCTAGAATGAGTAAGTTTGCATCTGGTATAGCTGATAGTATGGTTAAGGAGTGTAGGACCTCCATGTTGATTAAGGAGATAAACCTATCTAGACATATAGTTCATGCTCAACAGACTGAGGAGAAAAAGTGTAAGGAGAAAGAGAGAAAGAATAAGAGGTCCAGGACAAATAGTTTCAACTTTTCTCAACCAAGGCCAAAAGGCGTTACCATTCTCAATTCTGTTAGAACTTTTTAGCCCCAACTTTATCTTGAGATAATGCACTAGTGCCTAAGTTCAGACAAGACAGTCAGGATAGAGCACCAGGCTCCAAGTCCCAGGGCAGTGTGAATAGGGGTTATACTAATCCTCTTTGCCAAAAATATAGTCAAAATCATCAGGGTGAGTGTAAGGTTGGTAGTGATTTGTGTTTTGTATGTAGAAAGCTAGTATATAAGGTCAGGTATTACCCAAGGGCTGGTCAGTAGGGTCAATCCAATCTTCTTTTAGCCCCAACCAGTCGCTCGCCTCAATAGGGTGCCACCTCTAGTGCAACCAGTAGATAGCGCCAGAACAGATTGTATTCTCTCCAGAATCGGCATGATCAGTAAAGTTCTTTTGATATGGTTACAAGTATGTTACAGGCCTTTTATCTTCATGTCTATGTTTTACTAGACCTTGAAGCTTCACTTTTTTGTGACTCCTTATATAGCCATTAATTTCGATACCTGTCCCGTAACATTAGCAGATTTTTTCTCAGTGTCTACCCTAGTGGGCAAATCTATTATAGACAGAAGGGTGTACAGAAATTATCCGGTTATCGTATCTCAAAAAATCACCATAGCTGATCTTGTGGAGTTAGAGATGACTAATTTTGATGTTATTCTCGTCATGAATTGGCTCCACTCACGCAATGCTTCAGTTGATTACAGAAATAGGGTTGTTCAAATTCAGTTTCCTGATGAACCAATTATTAAATAGAGGGGTTGTACTTTAGTTCTTAGGGGTCAGATTATTTCCTATCTTAGAGCAAGAAAAATGAAATCTAAAGGGTGTGTTATTATCATGTCTGAGTCAAAGACTCAAATTCTGAGACATCGAGTCTTGAGTCAGTTTTAGTAGTAAATGAATTTTTTGATGTGTTCCCTGAAGATCTTCTCAAAGTTCCTCCTAAGAGGGAAATTGACTTCGAAATATATCTCCTCCCAGACACCCTGCCTATCTCTACTCCACCCTATAAAATGGCTCTAAATAAGCTTAGGGAATTGAATTAATAGTTAAAAGATCTCCTAGATAAGGTTTTCATGTGTCCTAGTATTTTTCCATAGGGCACTCTAGCCCTGCTCGTGCATAAGAAGGATGGTTCTCTTAGAATGTGCATCGATTACCATTCGCTGAACAAAGTCACCATCAAGAATAAGTATCCACTCCCCAGAACAGATGACTTGTTCGACCAACTTTAGGGTTCCAGTTATTTCTCTAAGATAGACCTCAGGTTCGGTTATTATCAGCTTAGTGTCAGAGAATGTGACATTCTGAAGATAGCTTTCAGAACTGGTATAGTCACTTTGAATTTCTAGTTATGTCCTTTAGCCTAATAAATGCTCCTACAGATTTCATGTACTTGATGTACAAGGTGTTTAAGCAATACTAGGACATGTTCATCATAGACTTCATGATGATATCCTTGTCTATTTCCGCAATGAGAATGATTATGCAAATCATCTGAGGGTTGTGTTGCATACCCTTAGAGATTATCAGTTATTCACTAAGTTCCATAAGTGCAAATTTGTATCAGTAGCTTTTCTTGGCCTTATTATTACTGCTGATGGCATTCAAATTGACCCTCAAAAGACCAAAGTAGTGAGAAACTGGCCTAGACCCATCTCTCCATCAGATATAAAGAGTTTCTTGGGTTTGGCATACTATTATAGATAGTTTTTAAAGGGATTTATTGTATTTCATCCCCCATGTCTCGATTGACTTAGAAGAAATTCAAATTTCAGTGGTTAGATTCTTGCGAGAAGAGTTTTAAAGGAGTTGAAGGCTCGACTCACTTCCACCTCTGTTTTAACTCTGCTAGATGACACACATAGGTTCATTGTATATTGTGATACTTCCAGAGTTAGTCTTGGTTGTGTTCTGATGCAGAGAGGTAAGGCCATAGCCTATTCCTCTAGACAACTTAAACCCCATGAAAAGAACTACCCTACCTATGATCTTGAATTGGCAGTTGTTATTTTTTCCTTGAAAATTTAGAAGCACTAATTTTATGGGGTTCATGTTGACGTTTTCACTGACCATGTGAGTTTACAGTATGTCTTCACATAAAAAGATCTGAATCTTCTTCAGAGAAGGTGACTTGAGTTGTTGAAAGATTATGATATAAGTATGTTGTTTCATTCGGGCAAGGGCAATGTAGTGGAAAATTCCCTGAGCAGATTGTCCATAGGAAGTATTTCTCATGTTGATGGAGCTAAGAAAAAGTTATTTAGTATGGTTCATCATCTTGTTAGGTTAGGCGTTAGGTTGGTTGATTCAGCTGAAGGTAGTATATGGGTTCAAAATAGTTTGAAGTCTTCTTTGGTTGTTGAAGTGAAAGAAAACCAAGACAGGGTCCTAGTTTGGTTAAGTTGAAGGAGACAGTTAGAGACCAGAAGGTGGAGGTTTTCTCATGGGGGGATGGTGTTCTTTATTATTGAGGTAGGTTATGTGCTCCATGTGTTGATGGTTTGAGACAATGAATTCTTATAGAAGCACATGATCCGTGATTTCTATCCACCTAGGAGCCACTAAGATGTATCATGATTTGTGGGAAATATATTAGTGGAATGGTATAAAGAAGGATGTTGCAGAGTTTATGGTTGATTGATCAAATTGTCGGTAGGTTAAAGTTGAGCACTAGAGGCCTAGTGGTACTTTGCAGGAGTTCAATATCCCCACTTGGGAGTGGGAAGTGGTGATCATAGATTTTGTGATTGAATTGCCTCGTACACGTCGTCAACATATTTGATTTGGGTTATTGTTGATAGAATGACCAAGTTAGCCCATTTCTAGCCAGTTCATGATTCGTACTCATTTGAGGATAATGCCATGCTTTATTTTAGGGAGATGGTTAAGTTGCATGGAATTCAGTTGTCTATTATTTCAGATAGAGGTACTCAGTTTACCTCTCAATTTTGGAAGGTATTTCACAAGGGTCTTAGTACCCAGGTCCATCTCTGTACAGCCTTTCATCCTCAGACAGATGGTCAGGCAGATGGGACCATTCAGACCTTAGAGGATATATTGAGGGAATGTGTTATTGGATTTAAAAGTAGCTAGGGCGACACTTGCCTTTGATTGAGTTTCCCTATAATAATAGTAATCACTCCAATATTCAGATGGCTCCGTTTGAGGCTCTCTATAGAAGGAGATGTAGGTATCTTATTCATTAGTTTGAAGCAGGTGAAGCTACTTTGATAGGTCCAGATTTAGTGTTTGGGGCAATGGAGAAAGTTCAGTTGATTTGGGAGAGGTTGAAGATAGCCCAAAGCTGTTAGAAATCTTATACAGATGTGAGAAAAAGGTATCTTAAGTTTGAGGTTAGTGATTTGGTCTATTTGAAGATTTCTCCTATGAAGGGAGTTAAGAGATTTGGCAAGAAGAGGAAACTCAGTCCCCGCTATATTGACCCTTATAGGATCTTGAACCATTTTGAGAAAGTAGCTTATGAGCTTGAGTTTCTTGTACATTTGGCATCAGTGCATCTGGTGTTTCATATTTCCTTGTTAAAGAAACACATCGGTGATTCAGCTGTTGTTGCTATATTAGAAAGTACGGATGTTTAGGATATTCTTTCCTACAAAGAAGTTCTAGTTGATATCCTTAATCGTCAAATTCATAGGCTAAGGAATAAAGAAGTCCCCTTGGTTAAAGTTCTTTGGCTAAATCAATCCGTTGAGAGAGCTAATTGGGAAGAAGAAGCAGATATACGGGCCAAGTGCCCCCATCTTTTCTCCATAAACTCAGATTCAGCTTGAGGTAACGACTTTCCTTAGGTTAACTCAATTTTGTTCTCAATTTCAGCTATGTAACCATTCTATTTTCATTGCATGCACTCACTAAATCAGTCCGGTTCATGTATCATGCTTCAGACTCAGTTATGTAATCATGTTTCAAATCATGCATGTTTAGTATATGGTCTTAGTGTCTTAGTGTTTTCAGTCTAGCCAGTCTTATTCGAGGATGAATGTTCCTAACGGCGAGATTTTGTTATGCCTCGTAAGATCTTAAGCTCAGTTTGGTCGTAGTTGCATGTTTAAGGGGTCCAAGGCTTAAAATTTTCACTAAGTGTTAAGGAATTAGTCATTTTCAAGACCCCTAAAACTTTGATGATTTTATTTTGGCCTTCCCGACCTCGAGATGTTGATTTATGAATTGGTTCATGTTTGGAGTTGTTAAAGGTATGTCTAGGGTGAGTTTTGGCATTTTCAGACGGTCGTAGGGACATGTTTAGAAAACTAAAATAGAAGACCCATCGCAATAGGACCACGACGAGAGGCTTGCTCCACCGTACTATGTGCCGCGGGCGGGCTTGCTCCACTGGACTGAAGCCCACAGTGAGGGGCTTGCTTTGTCGGGTTGAAGCTTGTGGGACACCAGTTCTCTTCCGTCCAAATTCATCCTTAACATGTTTGGGACTTCCAAAAGGGCATTATTTGCCCCTTTCCTTCCAAATTGCTTTCAAGAAACCCTCCCATTTCCCCAAGAAAAAACTTAAGATTTTTCCCCAGGAAATCAAGAGTTCTAGCTTCCAAATCCAAGAAATCGTCAAGAATTCAGTTATTAAAATATGTGGGGTGTTCATCCATGGGTCCTTTTCACCCGTGGAGCCTAAAAACCTTTCTTTGTTTAAAAGTATGAGTTTTTCTTTATTATGAAGATGCAAATGTTCAAGAAAAGTTAAATTCATGTTTTTCCTTAGTAGTTTAACTCAATTCATGTCCTAATATGATTCCATGGAAAGTTAGGTTATCTCATATTTCAAGTATCGTTTTCCCATGTCGTGTTCAATTGAATTTCATGTCAAAATATTAAATTGGGAATTTGGCCATGAAGTCATGTTATTTTCTCACGTTTCAAGACATCCCCATGTTCAAGTTCTTGCTTCTCATTTAATTGGTGAAATATTATGTTTTGGGTTTTTGAACCATGACTCCCTACTATAGTATTATGCATTAATATTGTGTGTTGTGATTATTCAGTGCTGACGGGTTATGAACACCCGATAACTGTGTGTTTACTTACATTTTAGATCTTTCAAGTAATGATTTTGGCTAAACCATGAATATTACCATTTATTCAGTTCTGATGATCATAATGAGCAATGTCAGTTATGTTTAGTTGAGTCTAGTTTAGTTTAATACCAGTGTCTGTTCTGTTGGGAGTAGGTGTAAGACCCCGCAAATTTTTCTAGTCGTTAAGGCTCTTTAAAGCATGTCAAGAGAAGCTCCAACACTTAGAAAATTTCGGCTAAGTGTTAAGACTTAGTCTATTTTAAGCTTCCAAAGTTAGCATTCTTATATCGTGACTTTTACGTCCATAAAGGTTTAATATTTAAGTTAATCCATGCTCAAGAATGTCAATAGGGGTTCTCGGATGAGTTTCAGATTTTTTGGACCTCGTTTAGACCAAGTTCCAGTGCCCAAAATAGTGGACCAACGTGATTTTGGCGCTCCGCGTCGCCTATCGCGTTGGCTAATATTTTTCCAGGACTTCCAGTCAAAAGTACGGAGGCTCAATGCGATCATGGCGCGATGCGTCGGGTATCCCGTCGATGCCATCGATACACCGCATCGACCAGCGTGTTAGTACCCAGTTATCAGTCATTAAAACAGCCGCAACCCCAGGGTTATTTTAGCCTTTTTCCCACTCTTATATAACCCTATAACACGAGATTCGGCTATTGTTTACCCACTTATACTAGTTTTCTCTCAATTTTCCTCAAGAACATGCTTAGGGTTTTCAATTGAATATCCAAATTCAAGAAATTCCACTGTCAATCTTCATAGAATCAAGAACTAAGGTATGTTAGATGTTGATTCATGGGTCCCTTCCACCCATGAAGTTCATGAATCCTTTACTAAATGAAAGTTATGGTTTCAAAACAATCAGGGAGGTCAATAATATGAAAGGGAGCACGTTAACACAAATGCTCTCGGTGCACGATAAGCCAAGGTAGGCTAACTTGCGCCAATGCCAAGACGGCGAAGACAACCCCCACTGATGGAGATAACCAAGAATCTAGTGACACCAGCTACTGGAATCCAACAACAACAAGCTTCGATTACATTTGGAAGATTTCTTCCAGCTCAATTCCAAGCTGTCGAAGAAATCAATAAACCTAAGTATGGAGATGACACTCTTGAGAAATTAAAGGGGAAAACAATAGCCTTGGAGACAAAGACGGTACCCCATCAACTTCATTTCTATGATGTGGGCACATCGACTGAACCTACACCACAGAGCCTTAGACCTACCTCTCCTGAGAACAACATCAAAACCCAGATGCAAAGTTGCCGACCCACCTCTCCTATGGAGGATCAAGCAAGCAAACCAGTAAACAATCAGAGCTCTCAAATGGGGAAATCACTGAGTTTTGTCCCACTAATACAGAACAATGGGAAACCAGTGGTGATGATAGAGGAAAATGACATAAGAGAACAAGAGGATTATTGGGCTAAAGCTTTGATTGGGTATGTAATAGGGGATACACCATATGTGTGCTCAATGGAAAAAAATGTAGAACAAGTATGAAATTTTGTCCTCAAACCTCAAATCCTCTATCATGATGATGGGTACTATATGTTTAGATTCAACACAGTTCAGAATAGAGACCTTGTTATGCAAGTTTGGCGATACACCTTCCACAACAAGCCGTTTATACTACAACACTAGGAAATAGACTTTGATTTTGACCCATAATGCATTAGGAGAATACCATTATCGGTACAATTCCCTGGTTTACCTGTAGGGTACTGGCTGACTAAGGCGTTGAGTAAAATTGCTAGTGTTGTTGGGAAACCTCTCTACATAGACAAAGTTACTACTGAAATGGAAAGAATATCATATGCCAGGGTGCTTATTCAGACTGATGTTTCCAAGGTGTTTCCTGAGAATATTGAAATAATTATGCCAATGATGGCATTCCAACAAAGGATGAAATATGAGTGGAAGCCTAAGTTTTACAACGACTGCTTAAAGTTTGGCCATGAGGATGTGAATTACTGGAAGAAGGCCAGAGAATAGCCTGAAGATCTCAACCAGGAAGAGCCTCCAAGAAGAAGGAGAAGACACAGGCCTCCTATTCAGGAATGGCAAAGAGTACCAGAAGAGAAAATGCCAACACCCCAACAAGAGGAAAATCTGGACCAAATGACAACTCAAGCAAATATGCAGAAGCAGGACTTTGAAATACAAAGTAAAGAAAATGACCAAGTGGGACTGAGGCAAATTCACAGCTATTGATCATAAAGTGATAGGTTACTGAACCAAGCTCCTTGGGGATGAGTGAAGATGGTAGGGGGAACTTAATTCCCCATGATCATCAGCTCCTGGAATATTAGAAGGCTTAATCAAGCCCTCAAGAAGAAAGAGGTGCTCCTCTTTCTAAAGAAGAACAAGATTGAGTTCTTTGGTTGTATTGAGACTAGAGTAAAAGAGAGAAATTCAAAGAAAATATTGTAAAAATTCAATACTAACTGGCACTACTCATGTAATTATACTAAAGCTGAATTAGGAAGGGTATGGGTGCTTTGGAGAAAATATTTAACTATTCAAGTGCTAGATGTACATGACCAGTTTATCCAAAGATTTATAGAGAATCAGGCTACACAATTCAGTACATACATTACAATTGTATATGCCAGAAATGAACTGCAGCAAAGGGAACTACTATGGTATGACTTAAGAGGGCTTGTAATTCAAACTCATAGTCCTTGGATGTTGCTTGGAGACTTCAATAATGGTCTGAGAAAAAAAGATAGAATTGGGCAACCAGTTACTCAAGAAGAGTTGCAAGGTTTCCAGGATCTACTTGCTGATCTACAACTCACTCCTCTCAAAACCAAAGGGATCTTCTACACTTGGAATAACAAACAATCTGTGCAAAGAAGAGTGCTTAGAAGAATTGATTGGGTACTAGGAAATTTGGCTTGGCTGAGTATGTATCCAAACATTGAAGCTGATGATCTCACTCCTGGTGTATCTAATCACTCTCCACTTCTAGTTCAAGGTGGTAAGCAGAATAATTTGCATCCTAAGCCCTTTAAACTCTATACTACTATGATAGAGCATACAGAGTTTGCAGGAGTGGTTTAGAGGGCATGGCATCAATAGGTAGATATGATTGCAATGAAAGCTATCTGGCAGAAATTGAAACTTGTCAAAGTTGAACTAAAAGAATTGAATACCTACATGGCTAGCTACAGCCATAAACTCAACCAAGCCAGGAAACAATTGGAGCAAGTACAAGCTAGAATTATACACAACCCTCTTTGTAAGACTTTATTTGATCAGGAGAAAAGCCTTATTGCAGAAGTTAACAAATGGAGTAATGTAGAGGATAAGGTGATGAGATAGAAATCAAAGGCTATTTGGATCAAGAGTGGTGATGCTAACACTAAATATTTCCATGCCCAGTTGAGAATTAGAGCAAGCAAAAGCACTATCACATCCATTTATACTGCAGTAAGAACTAAGTTGACAGAGACAGGAGCTATTGAAGAGGAATTTAAAACCTGTTTCAAATAGCTAATGAGAAGTAATGCAGCTGCTCTACCATGTCCTCATACTGAAGTCATCCAAAAAGGTGTGTGCTTAACCATAGAACAACAACTCTTATTGATACAGGAGAAACTATTGATGAAATTGATAATGCTATAAAAGGCATGACCATGGATAAAGCTCCAGGAGTGGATGGGTTTCCAGTGGAATTCTTCACAAAGAACTGGGCTACTATTAAAAGTGATGTCTATGAGGCCATCCGGGAATTCTTTTCTAATTGTACTATGGACCAAGCATGGAATTGCACTGCTATTACATTGGTTTAAAAATATGCAGCCCCTACCCAGGTGAAGGATTATAGACCAATTGCATGTTGCTCTACACTATACAAAGTAGTGGTAAAGATATTGACAAATAGGATCAAAGGTGTGATTGGCCAACTGGTAGGATATTCTCAGTCTGCATTTATTGAAGGCAAAAGCATTATTGACAACATCCTACTTAGTCATGAGTTATTTAAGGGGTATACAAGAAAAGAAATGTCTCCAAGGTGTGTCTTAAAGGTAGATTTGAGAAAGGCATATGATACTCTTAACTGGTGCTTCCTGAAATCCATGTTGGTTGATCTTGGCTTCCCACAGAAGTTTGTACACTGGATAATAGAGTGTGTGACTACTATTTCATACTCACTTGTACTCAATGCAGGTTTAACAAAGACTTTCAAAGGTAAAAGAGGTATTAGGCAAGGGGACCCTATGTCCCCTTACTTGTTTGTATTGGCAATGGAGTACCTGCAAAGAGAAATGAACCATCTTGCACAGAATCCAAATTTCAATTTTCATCCAAGATGTAGGAAATTTGGAGTGATACACATGTGCTTTGCTGATGATTTACTCATGTTTTGTAGGGCAGGTATGGAATCTATCAAGCTACTTAACTACATATTCCAAAGGTTTTTAGCTGCTTCTGGGTTGCAAGCAATCTAGAAAAAAGTTCTCTTTATATCACTGGCGTATCCCAAAAGGTGAAGACAGAGACTTTGCTGGAGCTTGGTTATGTAGAAGGGAGCCTCCCTTTTAAATACTTGGAAGTCCCATTGTTTACTAAGAAGCTGAATGCCAACTAATGCTTACCTCTTGTGGAAACCATTACTGCCAGGATCAGATATTGCTCAGCAAGAATACTTTCTTATGCTGGTAGAATGCAACTCATCAAAAGTGTGCTTTTTGGAATGTAGACTTATTGGGCTCAGATATTCATACTACCCAAGAAAGTAATGAAAATGATAGAGTCCATATGTATATCTTTTCTGAGGACAGGAATGGGGCAACTCTCAAGGAAGGCTTTACTGTCATGGGAGAAACTATGCTACCCAAGGGCTGCAGGTGGATTAAATGTGATAAATATCAAGATATGGAATAAAGCAGCAGTCATGAAGCAATTATGGGCAATATCAATCAATAAGAACTCATTATGGATAAAGTGGGTGCACAGCTATTACATAAAACATATAAATCTGGAAGATCTGGCCTTACCCAAGACTGCAGCTTGGGTAATCAGGAAAATTTAGGGATGTCGGGACACTTTGATACAGATGACCTCATTACAAGGATTATTTGCTCATAGATTAGCTGAACTACAGATGGGAGGGCCCTATCAGATAAAAAAAGCTTATGGAAGGCTACTACCTGAGCTCCCAAGAGTCTCCTGGAAAGCAATAGTGTTTTAGCCAATGGTTCACCCTAGACATTACTTTAACTTGTGGCTGGCCCTGCAATAAAGACTTGCCATAGTGACTCGGCTCCAAAAATTTGGCGTACATGCACCTATGGATTTTATATTCTATGCAGGTACTATTGAGAGCTTCTCCCACCTGTACTTTAAATGTGCATATACTAAAGGTATATGGAATAGACTAGTCTAGTGGATGGGCTTCGATCACGTTATAGGGTCTTGGGAATCATAAATACAGTGGATAAACCAAATGGTAAAACAAAAATCGGCAACAGCAAACATCACCTACTGTGTATTTTCCATGGTAGTATTTTGCATTTGGCGTGAAAGGAACTCTGCTAGGTTCCAAGAAACCTGTTTTAGAGTGGATACAGTTTGCAGAGAGGTGGTCATGCACGTTCACATAAGAGGGAGACGATTAAGAAAATGGCAGCCACACCTGGAAAGACTAAATTGTTTCCCTTAATAGTGTTATTAGGAGAATGATGATCACTGTTTAACTTTAGAGAAATTAGTGAGAGGAAAGGGTCTGCCTGAGCCTGGTTTTGTATTACAAATTTTTTTGATAAATAAAAGCTCATTTTTAATAAAAAAAAATTCAAAGATTATATTTTAATGAGTCTTCATGATTTATGTGAATTTAAATTCATGTTCATATTGTTGTTGGGGGTTGATTCACGTTTTAGATTATGAGTTTCAAGATTTGAACCTAGTATGTGGTGAATTGCATAATGTTCATGATAAACCCTTTAAGTTGCAAGTTTATAGATATAGCCATGATACTTAGATGTGGTAATTATAGTATAACCATAGCATGTTTTCCATATGTTCGATTAATGCCTATATGAATGAAGTAGTGCCATTATAGATTGTAAACATGTAGTCCTCATTTATGTACAAGATAATGCGTGCTAAGTGTTTGTTGAAAGGCTTTAGTGAATGAATTATGAGACATTTGTATGCATTCCTATACATGCATAAATTTATGACTTTTAAGTGCTTGAAGAGATGCCTCATTGATTGTATTGTGAATGATAAAATATTGTCATGTTATTCAAGACTTTCCATGTTTTATTCTTGTTTATGCTATCGAGTCCTGGGGGTATTTAATACCCGACAATTTAGCTGCTACCTAGAGTCAGTGTCAGTTTCATGATAATCTCAGTCATGCCATGATTAGTAGTACTCTCAGTCAGTTACAGAACTCAGTAGAACTTAGATAATTACAGAACTTATGAAATCTCAGTAATCTCAGTATCAGTATCATTCCAGCTTTAGTTCAGCAATCAATTTAAAACTCAGTAATATTCCATTAGTTAACGAAACTCAGTGAATATGGTTTAGCTTAGTCAAATAAGTACGATCAGTAATAGTTTAGTCAAGCCTAGTATGATCTAAGAAATTAGTTTAGTGTCTTTCAATTGGGAGTAAGATTTAGCATTGATCAAACCTAGGGATGGGGGCTCACCCGCTAGATAGGACTGAGATCCCTAGAAGTAATCCCTAAGTTCCAAAACTATGTAGCCAGCGTAGGCATGAGATGTCACCCATTAGATAGGACTGACATACTCCGAGATCACCTGCTAGTACAAGACTGATCTCAGGGGTCACCCACTAGATAAGGACTGACCCCATAGCATTTATCTTTACCCGTGGCATGGGACTGACACCCTTCCAGCCAGGGTTATAGGTTGGATCCCACTAGTTCAGATTTGGGGCATGTCGGTTAGAAAACTATATCCCACAGTCTCAGTTTTAGAATCAGTTTTAGTAAAATAACTCAGCTCAGTAGCTCAGAATCATGACTGTTAGATACACTCACTCATTAGCATTATCAGTAAACTCAGACATCACCCACTAGATAGGACTGATCTTAAATATAGTCAATTAGTATCAAGTACTAATAGATTCAAAGATCACCCATTAGATAGGATTGATCTCAGATAGTTAATCAGTTTTAGTAACCTCAGATATCAATATCAGTAGATTCAGTTATTCAGTATCTCGGCATTAGTAAACTCAGATGTCAGTAAATCAGCATTCGGGACTCAGTATTTAGTGTCACTACGATTTTAGTTATATTTTATGCATTCATGCATGTATCCTCATTCAGCATACTCAGATTATTTAGTTAGTATAGTTCGCGCATATGAGCCCTTGCATTCAGCCTTACTCTATCTAGCATACCAGTTTATTCTCATGTATTGACGCATACTTTTCTTTTGCGCTATGGTAGCTTATACCATAGTTTCAGAAGCATGGGATATCGAGCACTCTTAGCAGTTTAGACTCAGTCAACAGCAGCAGACTTAGCAGTGAGTCCTCATCATTTGAGGATGGTTCTATTATTTCATTATATTGCATTAGATTAAGTATTCTTCAGTAGATGGAGTTAGTTGGGGGATTGTCCCATTAACTCCACAGTTTAGAGGCTTTTAGACTAGTTGTTTAGACAGTTGTTTTAGTTTTGATATTGTTAAACTTTATTCTATTTTATTTTAGAATTGAACCTTATGGAAAGTTTCCACCAGTTTTCTACATTTTTTAGTATATTATGTAGTGCTCAGTTACAGGTATCAGTTAAGGGTTAGCTTGTGGTACTTCAGGATTATGGGCACCGTATAGTATCTGGGGTACTAGACTCGAGGTGTTAAAAACTTGGTATTAGAGATTAAGGTTCAATAGTTTCCTAGGAAGTATAAAAGTCGCATCTAGTAGAGTCTTGTACATGGGTATGTTGCGTGCCACATTTATGTACAGGAGGTTATAAGATGTTTTAGGAATAGTTTCACTTCTTTCATTATTCTTATCGTGCGAGTGAGCAAGAGCTCGAGATAATTCTCATTCTAATCTACCTCTTCCTTCTCAATAGAAACATGGACCTTTCTAGATTAATGATGAACGCTCAGTAGATTGAGGCAGAGAAAGCTAAGAAAAGAGAGAGAGTAAGTAAGAAGGCCAGAACAGCTAGTTTTAGTTATTCTGAGCCAGGGTCATAGGGTGGTGATTGTTCTCATCATAGTCAGAAGTTTTTAGTCCCAGCTCCATCCTCAGCTAATGTACCCGCACCAAAATTCAGGAATGTTAGTCATGATGGGTCGCCAGGCTCCAAACCCTAGGGTAGTGTGAGAAGTGAGCGTACTTATCCACTTTGTGAAGAGTGTGGCAAGAATCACCTAGGTGTGTGTAGAGAGAACAACGAGGTATGTTTTGGATGTGGTAACCCAGGCCACAGGCTACGAAAGTGTAGAGTATTGGCTCAGAGGGGTAAAGATTTGCGTCAGAAAGGCGTCACTACCAGTACCACTAGTGGTCAACATCAGAACAGATTTTATGCACTCCAGACTCGTCAAAATCCAGAATCTTCCCCTAATATAGATTCGGGTATGTTATAAGTCCTTTATCTTCATGATATGTATTGTTAGATCCTTTTCTCCCATTTGAGCTTAAGTTTTCAGCATGAGTTAGTTAGTAATACCAGCAAGTCAGTTTAGCAGTCAGGCAATTAGTTTTGTATAGTTTGTTTCCCATCTTTCCATCTAGTTATGCTATTAGAAATCTCAGGAAGGTAAATATTCCAAGATAGAAAGTCCTAGTAGTTGCGAGTTCAGTTCAATTCATAAGTCATGCATTAGTTTCAGACTCCTGAGGTTTAGTTATGATCCAGTTCGTGGGTGTCTTTTGCGTCGCCTCAACTTTCCCAATATCTCAGTAAAGTAAGCATTCTTAGGGGGGGACATAATGTCCCAAGGGGGAGATACCCTAGAATTCCCCGATTCTTTCATGTCCATAAATCCATTCAGTTTCATGCTCAGATTGCCCTTACAAACTTAGTATCAGTTATCATTACATATTCAGTCATGCTTTCATGAGAATCAACTCAGTCAAATATCCATGCATCAGATATGCATGTTCTGTATGAGATTTCAGTATATCAGTGGTTCCAGTCATATAGTCATGTTTCAGATGTTCACGTCCCCTAAGTAAGTTGAGTCTATCAGAAATCTCAGGTTAGTCAGTCCCATTCGAGGACGTCAAGAGAAATTGGAGTTAAAGATGAAGGTGGAGTTACATTTGATTATAATTTTTGCAAATAATCTTTGGTTGTTTGAATGTACTTTTCCCAAAAACAAATATGCAATATGATGTAAGCATAAAATATAATTTAAATAATTATTTTTATAAAAATAAAAAAAATTGTGTAACTTTGAGAAAGAAAAATATAGTGAATGTGAAAAAAGGATTTGGGATATTTTTAAATTTCCAACTATACCAATTTTCAAATAAAATGAAAAAAAATATATTACGTTTGTCTATTTAATATTCAAATTATCCACATTTGATAAGGAAATGAACAAATATGTAATTACCTACTTTTTTTTTTTTTTCTATTTCTCTTTGTTGATCCCTAGAATTGAGAAGTTTCTTCTGCTTCCTTCTTGTCAATAACTCTTATTGTATGAAGAAAATTGAGAAGTTAACTGCCATACTGCACTCGCTTGATGATCAGCCATCAAATAATTTACATTCATGAGTTAACATGCGTATGCACTCAAATTACACTCATGTTTGGGAACATCTATTTGAATGTAAGTTGCCTGACAATTCTCATTCAATATTTAACTATCTTCATGGTTTGAAATATCATTTTCAGAAAATAGTTCTCTATTACCATACAACTAAAGACTCATTTGGAGCTATCTACTTGATGGCTATTCATTGGCCTGACAAATTGCATCCAGTATTTAGCTTTCTTCGTGAGCTGAAACCTCGTCACTTGATCTTGGTTGACTTTTACCATATGACTGAATCAGAAGGACAAATGATTCCCTCCTGTATGGTAGCATTATCCCTAATGGATGCCCAAGCTTTGTTCACAAATTTTCTCCAGACATTACCTAACTCTAGTTTCATTTGTCCCCTAATAGCTTCCCCAATAAATTTAGTGCCACTTGTGACTGAACCTCTCAGGAGGCTGAATTGCTACTAAATTGTTGAAATTAACTAAAGTAGGGTCTTTGGGGGTAAAAAGGCTGAATCACTGGAACAGTGCAAGTATCTCAGTGCAAGCTTGAATTCGGCAGTGGGATTTCAGCCTCTCGGAACTTGTTTATTCAGTACCTTTCCTTGTTTCCTGTATTTAGCTCTGTTTGTTTAGTCTCAAAGAATCAAGGCATACCATTTTCTTTTGTCATTCTTTTGGTTCTTTCTCCTCTATATCCCACATATTTGAGAATTGGATGGTGTGGTTCTATATAAGGATTCCAAAGAGCTTTATTTAAATATATAATCATTTTTTGGACAGCCAGCAAATTAGACTTCGCATATTTTGTATCACTTCTTTTACTACCCCCACCCAAATATCACTTTGAATTTTCTGTTTCTGTTAAAAAGATCTTCCTTTTGTGTTGCAGTTCTATATTCCAATTCCTTGCTTTCTGTGTTTTGTTTATTTTCAGGGAGGAATCAGAAGAGCTAGCGTCTAAAGCTTCAGAACGTAATAATCTGGCAGCTTCTGGGAACTTGCCCAGCAGTCTTAGAAGGTAACCACAGCTTTTTCTTATTTATGTTGTGCAGCAGATTATATCATGCTTTGTACTTGTATAAGATTTAACCTTTTAGCAATCTACTTAAAATCTGTCAAGCAGTTTCCTTACGAGATACGTCAGCATTATCAATATTATGATGATTTTGACACTGGATCTTAGTTCCTTCTGGTAGATAAACTGATCATCTAGTCGATCTGTAATTATAGATATGTGGTTCCATGGGTCTCCTTAATTCATTATCATGTTTTGAACTTGTCTAAGATTTAACTTTTTAGCACTCTATTTAAAATCCTTCGACCATTTTCCTTATGAGGCATGTTTTATGCTAGTTCCTATAAGAGATAGACTAATCATCTAGGCTGTAACTAGAGATATATGGTTCCATGGGTCTCCTTAATTTATTATCATAGGATGATGGCTCATTATTTCTCTTTTTCTCAGGGGTAAGAACTTGCTAGTTTACTTGTTGTTCTGAGATATGGTTTGACTTACCTATTACTGGGTTATAGTAGATGTTATCATGACTTGAGAAATTAAATCGTGACAAACCATTGTTGCAAATATCGATAATTATGAGTAATAAATTGATATTTGATAGGAAATATAATAAAAAAATTGGTATTATGCATTCAATAATGTTGTTTTACGACATTTAGTATAGAATGCTATTGTTTTAACGATATTTGGTATAACATGTCATTGTTTTATTAAATTTTGTAGCAAATGTCGTTATTTTTAAGATGTTTTGTATCAAATGTTGAAAAACTCTTTATTTCTCAACATTTATTTCAAATGTAACTAAATAAATGTAGTCGTATCCTCACTTTCTTGTAGGGTGAAATGCCTTTTTATTTTCAGCAATCCACTAATCAGAACATTTTAATATTGGCCAAGTGTTAGGATGTGTTAAATAATTAATTGTGTAAACATGATTAGGAAAAGTGATCATTGTGGAATAATTAATGCATGTTAAAAATAATTTGAAAATATTATGGTACACATTGTGGCGTTCCATGACAATACAGTTGTTTATACTTATTTGACAATAATTTATTTGTACTTTGTAATAACATGGAAGTTCCATAACATATTTTAGGTTTCTCAACCTCTAATCAAAGTGAATATCCCTTAATATAATAGATTATTCACCGAGAATATTCTTATTTGTGATATCACCAAGATACAGAGAATTATTTTTATATGGATATACATAAAAAAAATATTTAGACAGTTCATGGAAAGCCACAATGTGTATCAACATGTTTTTTAATTTATTTATTTTTTGAGTTAGAATGCAATTCTTATTCCACAATGATCACATTTCCTAGTCAAGAATTAAAACAAAAGGGTAGTTCAACACTATATATACTTGCCCAACACTTACAAAATACATATTCATCCAGGAATAGTTTCTTGACTTCTAATCATTTGCTTTCATCTCTTCTTCTTATTCTTCTTCTTCAACAAAAAGGAAAAGGAGTTATAATGGCTGGTTTGTCTGCACGTTTTGTTGGAGGGGTAGTATTGTTACTTGTTCTTGCAAGTGGCATTGTTTCAGCCAACATTGAGATGGGCAACAGGCGCTTTCTTGGATCATCAGCTGGCGCAGCGAGTGCTGGTGGTGGCGGCTTAAGTGGCAATGGACTTGGTGTTGGTGGAACTTTTAATGATGTAGGAAGTATTGGTGTTACAAGGGCTGGGGGTTTGCTTGGTGGTGCTGGTGTTGCCTCTGCTGGTGGCGGAAATTAAACCTGATTTATTCATAATCCTGTCTACTATTCCTTGTGGTTAATTAAATTCTTGTGTGTTTCTTTCAGCTCTCTTTGTTTGATTTGAAGCATCTTCTTGTTCTATGCTCCATTTTTCATATATTGTATGCTCTTCTCCTATCATAATATATATAGTGTGGTACCACTGCTTGTCTCACCTCGATCGTTGCTTCACTGGAAAGTCGCCGAAGTAGCAACGAGGTTCATGTCGTCCAAGTTCTATATATCTTTATTGGTCGTCTTTCGTTCTCATTCTTGTTGTGGGTTATAGGTTTCGTTTCAAATTTTTGCGGTTGGAGTGCTTATCGAACCCCATTGTCTAGATAATATTGTGTGTAAGTGGTCTAGCTTTAATTTTAATTCTTCACTATTTAATTTCTACTAGTATTCATATTCGCACGATGCTCGGTCAGTAATAAAAAATTGACATAGAAAATTTTATATATATATATATATATATATATATATATATATATATATATATATGTGTATATATATATATGTGTATGTATATACATATGCACTATCAACCATCAAATATGTTTAATTATTGTTGAGTCTTCAAACTCAAATATTCATCTATATTGAAACTTAACCTTTAATCATGTTCACCATCTAAACTTATTGTAGTACGGATACCAATATGTAATATTATACTAATTTTTAAGATATATATAGAGAGAGAGAATACCTAATTTTATGGAAAGATTATGAATTCACATGCCCTATTCTTTTAATATAAATTCGCAGCTGTTAACATGAAATACATGATAAAGCTTAATCAAAGCACTTCAATATGCATTATATAATAGGATAGAATTTATCGTTAATATATGTGCAACAAACCTAACTACATTATAGTAGAGCCCATCAATAAGTGGTGGAGCCACAATTTTCACTGAAGGGTTTTAAAAATATATATACGAATTAGTTGAAAGGAGTTCAACATTTACTATATATACACAAAAAATATATTAACCATGTAAAAATAGTATAAAAACAATATAATTTTTCGTCAAAGGGGATTCGGATGAACCCGAAGGGAAGGTGGCTCCACCACTATAATTCAATGATCAAGAAAATCTACAAAATGCTTGCATCCACAAATACATTGATCACGATTGTAGATACCTAATTTTATCCCTCCCGAAGACCCAAGTTACACATTTTTATCCCCGTCTTACCACGTGCCCTACCCCATATAATTATCCCTCCACAAAATGACAAAATAACAAACCCCTAACAAACTCAATCCCCAATTATTCTTGTGATAACTAATTAACAATCTTGCCTATTAAATTAGGACACCTAACCTCTATCTCATCTACACGTAATCCCTCCCTTCAGGTCTTTATTTTGCTCTTTAATAGAGTTGATAGGAATAGAATAAAGGGGGGCCCACCACTAACAAAATAAGGGGAATCATCATATATATACATAGAATTATATACACAGGGGGGAGGATATTCATATACCACACCCACATTTTCTCATTGGAAGGCCATTCACACACCTCACAGTAGACCATACACACACTCATCACACACACACACAATTTCTATCACACATACTGATCGAAACTACACACACATAGAATTAGGAGGAATCGAGAGAAAGAATAGATTCAAAAAAATAGAGGGGAGTGAAGGGCGAGACAGATCGAAGAAAGAGAGAGTGAAAATATGGAGAGAGAGAAGGAAAACCGGTGGTGCTCGACTGTTTCGTCGATTCATCGTCGAAAAAATATCATTGATGCTCCGAATTTGATCTAATTTTCCTTTTTTCTATTCCTTCTGACCTGGTCGGAGTTCATCATCTCCGTCTCATTTCAGGTAACACTGAAACGACGACAACCTAGCTTCGGTCTCTGGTGGGATTCATCTATGGTGGGTTGAAAATCGTGGTTTTGATATTCTCATCAACGTCGTTCAGTCAGATTTTGAATTCTTCTCGGGTTTCTAATTCCCGATACCAGTGGAGTTTGGGTATTTGGGGTCTTTCGTTGGTTTCAAAATTTGTCCGAGTATGTCTCCCAATTCGAGTTGGTCTTGTTCGTTGGTTGAGGTTCGACTTGGGGTTTTCAGATGTGATTTTTGTCTTTTCATTCGAATAATATTTTAGTTCGAAAGAGTCAAAATGAGGTCCAATTTTATCTTCTCTCTCTTTAATTTTTATGTGAATGTGAATGATTTGTGGTTTGACATATTTGAATCTTTGTTGTGTGTTGGTTGATGTTGGATTTGAATGTGAAAACTTGAATTAGTAGTCGAAGAATTGATTAATTATTTTGAGAATGAATGCGGGAAGGAATTGGTCTCGATAAAAGCAAATTTGGATAAATTTTGATTCATTAATGATGTTGAGCGTGATAGAATCATGATAGGATGAGTCGGGTAGTCAAATAGTAAGTTCGGATAGGAAAATCATAGGAATGGTGTTTTGTTGAATGCTGAATGTTTGTTGAACAATTCTCTTTTTCTCGCATTTGAAAATGTATTCATTCAGTCGGGGAATGCCCCGTGATCATTTGTATTCATTCACCGGAGAATGCCCCGAGGTACCTTGTATTCGGAAGACGTTCGCGATGAAGGCTCGGATCATCGGGTGAGGGTAAGGCATTGAAGAGTAGTTTTAGGATTAGCTTAGAATAGGATTTATATTTCTTCGCTTTTTTTTTCATTTTGGACTGCATAATTAGATTGAACTCTATATTTTGGGTTTGTTGCGTTTCGTGTGCTTAATTGATTGTTTTTGTCTGCTTTGTGTGGTTTATATATATTCGTAGTGTCAAATTAGCCGATACATTCCACCAAGAGACCGTGGTCGAACCACGGGATCGAGGGGTGCCTAACACCTTCCCCTCGGTCAACAGAATTTCTTAGCCGGGATCTGTGTTCGCAAACCAGTCTTAAAAAGTCAAATCATTTTGAAAAGGATTTTTCAAAGATGACTTGGCACACTGGATTATGCCAAGTGGTGACTCTGAGTTTTGAATATAAATAATCCTTTTTCGAAACAAAACCTTCATTTTTGTCACTTAATAATGAAAACCCTTTCGAAACTTAAAATGATAATCTTTTTGGGAGTGAAAACAAACGGGTGTGACAGCTCTGGCGACTCTGCTGGGGACTTTTCAGAATTCGAGCTTATTTTTGGAGTTGCATCGGCTTAGTTTGACATTATTTATGTATAAACATTGTTTGTGTTATTGTTTGTGTTTATTTTATCATTATTGAGTGCTTACGTGCTACGTGTTTACATTTTTTCTCTTGTGTGTTACCGCTTTATATCTGGCATCATGTGCATAACCCGAGTCAATTTTTCTGCAACAAGTCCTGGAGTGCACGTCGTGCACACAAACTCTAGTTGAGTCACCCATATTTTAGGAGGGGGAGCCGTCGGACGTATGGAGTGGGTGGAAAGCAAAGCAGCCACTATCGACCATATGCTCCCCCGAACGCCCTTGTTAGTAAACTTCAACGTAGGTCATCCTTTAGGTCAGTTTTATCTGTATCATATTGAGACCTAGTGGGATCCACTTGGTCCTTTGTAGGAGACGCACCTCTGAAGCATCCCTACGTGCTAGATGTTGTAACTTTGAGGGTAACGTGGTCATTTGACGAACCGATTTTGGAAAAGCATGTGTTAGAAGTAAAGTGTATAGACAAGAAAGTATTGAAAAAAAGAGAAACAGAAAAGTGAGTCGAAAAGAAAAAAAGAGAGAGTTTCGTAAGTTTTTAGAGTTCTTTATGGCTTTTGATTTTTTTTCTTCACAATTCAAAAATTCAAAAAGATTTTTTACCTTTTGCACTCATTTTTGTAAAAAACAAAAACATCAAAAAGATTTTTCTTTGTTTCTTTAGTAAGCTTCCATAATTTGAAAATTTCAAAAAAGATTTCTTTTAATAGGAGCTTTTTATAAAAGAAAAATTCAAAAAAATATGGTAGAAGTTTTGTACGTTTTATGTAACGAAAATATCCAAACGATTTTTTCTTTCATAGTTGTTGGTGTTAGTTTCTAATTAAAAACCCAAAAAGATTTTATTCGTTTGTCTTTAGTCGTGTCTCTCAATTCAATCTTAGTTTGTTTTAATCCTTAATTGTCCAATCTGGACGAACTACGCACCCCTGATTCCCCTCTTTCGAGATGTGAGATACGTAGGCAACCTATTGTTGGTTCGGGAATCTTATTTCAGAAAATCCATAAAGATTTTCTTCACTCTTTATTTAGAGTAAGTATTTTATGTACATCTTTAAAAGAAAACTGCAAAAAGATTTTCCATTAATAGGTTCAGGTTTCATTTTCATATGAAATTTAAAACTGAAAACCCAAAAAAAAAAAAAATCTTTGGTAATCATAGATTTCACTTTGTATAGGGATGTTAAAGCTGAAAAATTCAAAAACATTTTCGTCAATTCTTTTGACAAATTGTTATTTTCTTTTCTTCTTAAAGTTTTGACAAAAAGAAAAAAAACAAAGAGTTCAATTGGCCATTTTGGCAAGACTTCACGAACTACGCACACCTGATTCTCCCCTCTCGGGGGTGAGATACGTAGGCGCCCTTCTTGGGTTCGGTGATCTTTTCAAAGAAAAAAAAAGGTTTTGAAAATGGTTGAACTCTAACTTATTTGTTGCCTCTTGTTCAGTTAGTTTAAGGTGGTTGGTTTGTGGCTTCCTGGCTGGTCCTCCATATCACACCAAATCCAAGGAAGGTTTAGTTGTCTCCAACAAGGATATAGAGAGTGGCACCTTGGATGAAACAAAGAGTCAGGAAATTGAGAGTTTAAAGGAAAAGAATTTGAGACTGAGACAACAAATGATGGAAATGTACCGAGCTCGGGCCAGTGGGTTGCCTCCACCTCCGCTCCCCACTTTTGACCCTGCAAATACCTTGAGTCTTCCACCAAAATTGCAAAGTCAGTTTCCTACTGTTGTTGATGCACCACAACATGCCTCAGAATCCATTCCACGTCAAATGCACCTCAATACGTCCACCACTCTTTATTTAGCTCCTCAGTATAAGTCTACCACATTCACAACACCATATACCATTTGTGCTTTTGTTGCTCAACCTTTTACTAAGACTTCCACTTCGGCTATCAATCCAACGATTGTGCTTCCCCAGTTCACTAGTGAATCCATGTTCAATACTCTTGATGATCATTTTTCTACTCTTGATCCTACTGTTAAATTAAGTGGACCGCCAAAATTTCTTACTAAGAAGCCTAGCATGCTAGAAGAGCTAGAGAAAGTGGTTGGGAAAGTTAAGAGTATAGAAAATGATATGAAACATTCCCCTGGACTTATGGGCTATGAAGATGTTTCATATAAAAACTGGGGCATGTCTTCAAGTGTTAACCTTCCTCCCAGCTTTGAGATATCAAAATTTAGGGATCCTGATGGACACAAGGATTCTGTGAAACATTTGGGACGACATTGCAATCAACCAAGGGAAACTGAAGGAAAGAAGAAGGAAAACGCACCTATTGTCATGCCAGGGCCAAAGCAGAGTTTGAGAGGTCCAACCCACCAATACTGTCAGCCTCTATCCTGAGCTTACATATTAGATCCACATAACCACTTGCAACAAGGTTTCTTTCCCCAAAATCCAAGAAATCCCATTCCACTTCCTCAATATCCTTTGAACAATGCACAATTGTATGCTCATCCATCTTCTTATCCATAATGGCATGCACCTGTCCCTCAACATCATCCTCGACCCCCACAAATTTACCAAGGAACCTCTAAATCCAAGTTTCATCCGAGGCCAGAGTTCGTAAAGAGGAGGAAGGAAAAAGATAATTTCACTCCTATTGGGGAATCCTAGGCCAGTTTATTCTAGAGATTAGTACAATAGGGCATGATCACTCCTTTCCTTGGGTATACTCCTGATCCATATTCAAGAATTTTTTATCCTAATGTACGATGTGCATATCATTCTGATGTTCAGGGTCACAGTATTAAAGATTGTCGTGCTTTGAAAAGAGAAATTGAAAAAATGATTCAAGATAAATCAATTATGGTGCAGACCATTGACAGTGAGGAAAGCTCTAGTCATGCTGATATGCAAACCACTGGCTAAGATGTCAGGCTGAGCAATTGAGAAGTCCCCCCTCTCCCTACTAGGAAAAGGTCTGGTAGTATGTTTTGTTTTATTTTCTATTTTCCGAATTATTTCAGGGTTGTAGTTCGGGATCTATCTTATTTTGTTCATTTGTCGTTATGTTCAAACCCTATCTTTTATTTTAATTAAATGGAGTGTCCCCTTTTCCTTTGTATTTTAAATTTGTGCTGTTTGTTTGTTTTCTTTACATAACACATTTTTTGTTGATTCTAGTGAAATGACATGCTAGCGGAATTTTCAGCCAGATCTTGAAATCCAGTTTAAGTATGAACATTGAACCAGATGTTTGAGTTAGTAAAAGAGAACATCTGAGAAAATAGGTAGAGTGTTGAGACATTTGGTGACAAGTTGAAGCCTTCTTTAAAAATTAAGGCACTTTCTTTGAGAATCACAAGAATAACTTGGTCATCAGTTCAAAGACATGGTTCAATTAGGTCAAATAGTGACTGCGTGAACAAAAAGAAAATCATCTCCATAAAATCATGAGTCATTCAATGTGAGGAATGTACAACAAAGGTGGAGTTTGCTGAAGAAGTAGCGACGCACAAACTCAGTCAAAGATAATGCTTAAAGGATTTCACAAATGATCTTCGTCTCTCATTCATATTGCATGATATGTACTTGCATTTTCAAGGATTGATATCACGAAGGCACTTCATTATGCTATCCAAACATAGTGTCATCCTTTGTTTACCCCATTTGAGCTTTAGTCCTATTTTCTTTCATACCCCTCTTTTGAAATCAAGATAGAGTCAGCAAAGCTCAAAAGAAAAGTATCGAGAAAAACAATAGAGTCAGTGTAACACCCCGTAAATTTTTTTCGTACACTTATCGCGATTATATGGAGTCCTAAAGGCTTGCGTATGGGTTAAATTAAGTTTATGGTGATCGGAAGTATCCCGTCAATAGTTGTATGTGTAGGTATTGAAATAAGATTTCCAACGATATAAAGTTTGCCCAAAACAGAGGAGTATTTCATATAAGCGAGCACATTCAAAATTTCAAAACGGTGGCGGGGAAGCCTGTGAACAGTAAATCTGCAGGAAAATTACTGCAGCTAGGCAATTTTTTTTTTGGATCAACTTTAGACGATCATAAATCCTTGTACAAAAAGAACTGTGTGAGATGCTATATATCGATGAAAATCTCCGAGAGTCTTCTTTCCGATGAAATTGGTTTCATCCAAATCCAATGTCTGAGTAAGGAGCTATACCCGTTTTACTACAGCCTACCAAAAAAAAAACAGAATTTTGGGACAGATTTTTGGGTCAACTTTAAACGACCATAAATCCTTGTACAGGAAGAACTGGATGGTATACTTTATATGAAAATGAAATTCCTTTGAATTATATTTCCAATTCAATTGGTTTCACCCAAATCCGATACCGGAGAAAAGAGTTATGATCGATTTACTTCAGCCTGTCAAAACTGTCCACTGGGGACAGATTCGGATTTATTTAAATTTTTAGGGAAAAATGGTCATTTTCTATTGCCTCTTGGACGAAAATTGGTCTTTATAAACATACACTTAGCCTCATATATATCATATATCATCCAATTATTAAGAGAAGGTGAAACCCTAGCCTAATTTCAACTTCAAATATTTTGTGATTCAACCGTAGAAAATTTGAATTGGTTCCGTAGTTGTGTTCACCATCTCGAAAGCTTCGAGAAGCACCCCATGGTTATGTAAGGAGGATTATAAATACAAGAGTTCATTGTTAAGGTATGAATATTGTTTATTCTTGATTCTTATCCATGAATAAGTATTGATAAAGGATTATGAGTATTGTCTTGATGTTGGAAGATAACTAGAAACATAGTTATGAATTGTTTTGTATAAATTGTTAGTAGTAAATTATGGAAGTTGTTGTATTGGATTATGGAGGATGAATTGTGGTGATATATCATTATATTAGTGGTTATGTATGCCTAGTGATCATGTTGGTATTGGATGGTGATTAAGAGGGGAAATAAAGGCTAAGAGTGATGTTGAGGGATATTGCATGAAAATGCATGATATGTGAATGTAATAAGAGTATAAGAGGATGTATGTAGCACTCTTATTGATGAGTTAAAGGATTACTTCCTAGACATTATTTGGTGAAGTTAATACCTAAATGGTAAGGTTTGGTTGCTAATACTAGTTTGCCACAAATGACTTATTGTAGATAAGTGTTCGAAGAGTACGGGAAGTCAAGTTGGACTTGTATTGAAGTGGTTATATCAAGGTATGTAAGACATACTCTATCTAATCTTTGGCATGAATAATGACCCATGGCACTCTCAAGTAAGCTTCCAACATTGTCCTACGACACATGACACATAATAACATCATATGATCTTCGACACTACCAATTGAACTTGTTTTCACTTTTAAGATGTCCAGCTAGTCAAAAAAATGTCCATATACTATTGTTGACTCCGAAATGGTTTAATGAGGTATCCATGATTCTCTACTTCATTTTCATGATATTTATTACCTATTTACATATTTTTCCTATTGAAGTATCATGGTTTCAAGTTCCATAAGGTGTGACCACAAAGTAACCAATCTCAAAGATTAATTGAATTAAGAAATGGAATGTCGTTATTTTAAATTGATGATATGATGTATTGTATTAGTACCACTGATCAGTTGGCCATTTTATTATAAAGATTATGTATATATGTTATTCCAGGGGTGGTCCCTGATGTATTGTATTAGTACCACTGATCAGTTGGCCATTGTATGACATATGTTATGTATTGATAAGGAATACGGGAAGTAATGATATGAAAGTAATGTGCAGGTATCCCATCATCTCTTTTAAGTGTGGTCTACTCATAATGTTTATTCACTGGTATCTGGGTTCTGTTGATCTTTTGTATCTCATCTTGATACTTACTGCCTTACATACTCAGTACATATTTCCGTACTGACGTCCCTCACGGGGGACCTGTATTCATGCCTGCAGGAACAGGTACTTCAGGTCGTACACCTCCGCAGTAAGAGCCAGGACATTCTGTTGATAGTGGTGAGCTCCAGTTGTTTCGGGGCATCCCAAGTCGTTTCTATATGTATTTTTGGTATTTGTATAAAAGTCTTTTGTGGGCGGGAGTTTGTCCCGACCCTAACTCAGTTGTGTATCTATGTAGAGGCTTTTGTAGACATATTGTACAGCCATAGGAGTGTTTGGTTGATAGACGTGATGGCTCTGACGGCCAATTACTGTTTATATATATATATATATATGCGTGTCTGCTGGGCTGATACAGGTACTGTTTTCTTCTATTTACAATGAAGTGCTGCCCAAATTTCTAATTTTCATAAGTAATGTAAATGTGAAAGTATAGGTTATGAATGGGTTCTCCCGGGCCTCCTCGTCTACGGGTGCCAATCCGCTCCAATGGGATTTGGGGCGTGACAGTCAGAAAGTTTCAAAAAGAAACGAGAGAAAAAATGTGTCCAAAAGAAGGAAAAGAAAAGAGCGTCAAGAAAAAAATAGAGTCAGAAGGTCCCAAAAAGAAAAAAAATCAATAAAAGAGTCAACAAAAGAAAAAAAAGAAAAATCAGAATCATGAAAAAGAACAAGCCGTCATAACTACGTGTGACCTGATTCTCCCCTCTCGGGGGTGAGATACGTAGGCTGCCCTACTTCGGGCTCGCTCCAGCCAAATAAACAATTTAGAGTCACCCAGTCAAAAGAAACTGGGGCATGAGTTAATCCTCATTGTTTGAGTTGATTCCAAAAGTTGTAAGTCCTACCCCACTTCAAGTATTGTTTGGGCCTTGTGTCATCCTTTCTTTCTAACCTTATCCAAAATCCAAGTTACAACCAAAGAAAAACCTTCAGATCAATCTTTGAGAATGTTAAGGCTAAGCATGCAATGGATATGATGACATATTTTGGGAATTACTCGTCTTCCTCGGCATAAGAAATCAGGAGAGAAATAAAAATGAGAGAGTTTTATTGGTAAAAATCCCTCTCAGATACTATAAGGCAATGGTGAGGTGATAAAAGGAAATAAGAGAGGCTTGTTGGCGAAAACCCTTCAAGGCGCCACTAGCCGAATGAGGTCTCCGATTGCAATTGGCCCAAGAAAGCAACTCACTTTCAGGGTCATTAACTCAACAATAATTTGTGAGAGTTTTGGATGGAAAGATCAGGCAGTTTAATCTGATATGCATGTCATAATCATTAGAGTTAACTGTTATTTTCAGATAAACTTTTCTTTCATCTTTTTCAATGGGGACATTCATTATCATTTCCTTCTTTTTTATAGTTATATTTTTATTTTCTTGAGTCAGTTATCCAAATAAAATTATTGTCATTTTTCTCTTGTCTTTGAGTTAAGTCCATATCCAAACAAGTGAGAAAAGATTTTAAAACTGGCTACCAACTTTTTCAATTGTACAAAGCAAGGAAGAAAGGCCAACGCATGAAAGAGACATGATTGTGAGCCAAAATGAGGCAAGTAGAAAGTTTTGTCAACAAATAAGTCTGGGAACTCATGAAATACCAATGTTCCAAGGGGTCTATCTAAGAAGCATGGCAAAGCAGAGATGCTGTGTTTATTTTAGTCACTCTTAATAATCTAAGTTCGGGTCAATGATTCAACAAGTCAATGATATATGCTAATAGTTGGAAGCAAAGTTAAATGTGACGAGGGAAAGAGCGATCGCCGCGAAATCTAAAGCCACAAACCAGCCACCATGTTTTAAAGTCACAAGTTTTCTTTGATGAAACAGGAAACATATTACCTTCAAAGCAGGGACTCCAGAGCATAAACATCAAGGGCTGCAATGCCTCACTTTTACAAATGCAGGAAGAAATATTGCTGCACAGGTTTGATAATAAAATCATGGTAAAAATTCATCATCCTATATCCCTCGGAGACACACTTGTCCAGGGATTTTAGTTTTTATTTGCTAGGTGATACACGTCTTAAATTAAACCTTCACTCCTAGGAGACGTACCTTTTAGTTGAGTCATTCCCCTTAACTCTTAGAAAACATACCTTTTAGTCGATTCATTCCCTTTGACCCCTAGAAGACGTACCTTTTAGTCGAGTCATTCCCTTTGACCCCTAGAAGACGTACCTTTTAGTCGAGTCATTCCCTTTGATTCCTATAAGATGTACCTTTTAGTCGAGTCATCTCCTTTGATTCCTATAAGACGTACCTTTTAGTCGATTCATTCCCTTTGATTCCTATAAGACGTACCTTTTAGTCGAGTCATCTCCTTTGATTTCTATAAGACGTACCTTTTAGTCGAGTCATTCCCTTTGATTCCTATAAGACTTTTCTTTTAGTCGAGTCATTCCCTTTGGCCCCTAGAAAACGTACCTTTAGTCGAGTCATTCCCTTTGATTCCTATAAGACGTACCTTTTAGTCGAGTCATCTCCTTTGATTTCTATAAGACGTACCTTTTAGTCGAGTCATTCCCTTTGATTCCTATAAGACTTTCTTTTTAGTCGAGTCATTCCCTTTGGCCCCTAGAAGACGTACCTTTAGTCGATTCATTACCTTTGAGTCCTATAAGACGTACCTTTTAGTCGAGTCATTTCCCTTGACCCCTAGAAGACATATCTTTTAGTTGAGTCATTTCCCTTGATTCCTATAAGACGTACCTTTTAGTCGAGTCATTCCCCTTGACTTCTAGAAGATGTACCTTTTAGTAGAGTCATTCTCTTTGATTCCTATATGATGTACCTTTTAGTTGAGTCATTCCCTTTGATTCCTATAAGACGTACCTTTTATTCGAGTCATTCCCTTTGATTCCTATAAGACATACCTTTTAGTAGAGTGATTCCCTTTGACCCCTAGAAGACGTACTTTTTAGTCGAGTCATTCCCTTTGATTCCTATAAGACGTACCTTTTAGTCAAGTCATCTCCCTTGATTCCTATAAGACGTACCTTTTAGTCGAGTCATTCCCTTTGACCCTTAGAAGACGTACCGTTTAGGCGATTCATTCCCTTTGATTCCTATAAGATGTACCTTTTAGTCAAGTCATTCCCTTTGATTCCTATAAGACGTACCTTTTAGTCTAGTTATCTCCTTTGATTCCTATAAGACGTACCTTTTAGTCGAGTTATTTTCTTTAATTCCTATAAGACTTACCTTTTAGTCGAATCATTTCCTTTTTCCCCTAGAAGACGTACCTTTTAGTCGAGTCATTCCCTTTGATTCCTATAAGACGTACCTTTTAGTCAAGTCATCTCCCTTGATTCCTATAAGACGTACCTTTTAGTCGATTCATTCCCTTTGACCCCTAGAAGACGTACCTTTTAGTCGAGTCATTCCCTTTGACCCCTAGAAGACGTACCTTTTAGTCGAGTCATTCCCTTTGATTCCTATAAGATGTACCTTTTAGTCGAGTCATCTCCTTTGATTCCTATAAGACGTACCTTTTAGTCGAGTCATTCCCTTTGATTCCTATAAGACGTACCTTTTAGTCAAGCCAATCTCCTTGATTCCTATAAGGCATACCTTTTAGTCGAGTCACTCCCTTTGATTCCTATAAGACGTACCTTTTAGTCGAGTCATTCTCCTTAATTCCTATAATGATGTGACTTTCACAAAAGTCCTTTGATGATAAACTGAGGCAAAATTTAATTCTTGATTGTTTGGAACTTCACTTCTCTAGCAAATGATCTCTTAATATAATCTTTGTTTGGGATAATTTTCTTCTTAGTTTTGATGTGATTTCAGGAGCACGCCTGTAGAACGGGGAAAATAAAATGAAAGTCAAGAAACAAAGTGAAGAAATTGAAAGACAACATATAGAAATAGCAAGTCAGGAGCCCTCTTGAAGAACAGGGTGATGAAACGGCAAGTCAGGAGCCCACCTGAAGAACTGGGTGATGAAATGGTAAGTCAGGAGCCCGCCTGAAGAACAGGGTGAATAAATGAAAATTCAAGAAACATGGGGGAAGAAATTGAAAACCAAGCAACAAGTTGAAGAAATTGCAAGTCAGGAGCCCGCCTGAAGAACAGGGTGATGAAATAGCAAGTCTAGAGTTAAAGAAGCTGCATAGATACAATTTTTGTAATTTCTTTTATGTTTTGACTTCTAATTTTCATTTTTTATGTAGTGACAGAACCGCGGACCGGAACCTCGACGGGACCTCACTCGACTCTCCAACTCGGTTGTCCTTCTTCCTTCTGTTCCTTCCTTTGAATAATGGTCGGGTCAAAATTTTGTCTTATTGTCTACTTCTTTGTCTGAAAACACTTCGTGTTTACATTCAAAGGGGGCATGATGTAGAAACCTAATTTTGTCCCTCCCAAAGACCCAAGTTACACATTTTTATTCCCGTCTTACCACATGCCCTACCCCGTGTAATTATCTCTCCACAAAATAATAAAATAACAAACCCCTAACAAACCCAATCCCCAATTATTCTTGTGATAACTAATTAACAACCCTACCTATTAAATTAGGACACCTAACCCCTACCTCATCTACACGTAACCCCTCCCTTCAGGTCTTTGTTTTGCTCTTTAATAGAGTGGATAGAAATAGAATAAAGGGGGGCCTACCACTAACAAAACGAGGGGAATCATCATATATATACATAGAATTATATACACAGAGGGGAGAGGATATTCATATATAACACCCATATTCACTCACTGGAAGGCCATTAACACACCTCACAGTAGACCATACACACACGAAATCACGCACACACTCATCACACACACAATTTCTATCACACATACTGATCGGAACAACACACACGCATAGAATTAGGAGGAATCGAGAGAGAATAGAATTGAGAAAACAGAGGGGAGTGAAGGGCAAGACAGATCGAAGAAAGAGAGAGTGAAAATAAGGAAAAAGAGAAGGAAAACTGGTGGTTCTCGATTGTTTCGGTGATTCATCGCCGGAAAAACGTCATTAATGCTCCGAATTTGATCTGATTTTCCTTTTTTCTATTCCTTCTGAGTTGGTCGGAGTTCATCATCTCCGTCTTATTTCAGGTAACACTGAAACGATGACAACCTAGCTCCGATCTCTGGTGGGATTCATCTATGGTGGGTTGGAAATCGTGGGTTTGAGATTCTCATCGACGTCGTTCAGTCGGATTTTAAATTATACTCGGATTTCTAATTCCTGATACCAGTGGAGTTTGGGTATTTTGGGTCTTTCGTTGGTTTCAAAATTTATCCGGGTGTGTCTCTCAATTTGAGTTGGTCTTGTTTGTTGGTTGAGGTTCGACTCGGGGTTTTCGGATGCGGTTTTTATCTTTTCATTCGAATAATATTTGAGTTCGAAAGCGTCAAAATGAGGTCCAATTTTATCTTCTCTCCCTTTAATTTTTATGTGAATGTGAATGATTTGTGGTTTGACATGTTTGAATCTTTGTTGTGTGTTGGTTGATGTTGGATTTGAATGTGAAAACTTGAATTAGTAGTCGAAGAATTGATTAATTATTTTGAGAATGAATGCGGGAAGGGATTGGTCTCGATAAAAGCAAATTTGGATAAATTTTGATTCATTGATGATGTTGAGCGTGATAGAATCATGATAGGATGAGTCGGGTCGGCAAATAGGAAGTTCGGATAGAAAAATCTTAGGAATGGTGTTTTGTTGAATGTTGAATGTTGAATGTTTGTTGAACAATTCTCTATTTCTTGCATTTGGACATGTATTCATTCAATCGGGGAATGCCCCGTGATCATTTGTATTCATTCACTGGGGAATGACCCGAGGTACCTTGTTTTCGGAAGACGTTTGCGATGAAGGCTCGGAGCATCGGGTGAGGGTAAGTCATTGGAGCGTAGTTTTAGGATTAGCTTAGAATAGGATTTATATTTCTTCGCATTTTTTTTTTCATTTTGGACTGTATAATTAGACTGAACACTATATTTTGGGTTTGTTGCATTTCGTGTGCTTAATTGATTGTTTTTGTGTTCTTTGTGTGGTTTATATATATTCGTAGTGTCAAATTAGCCGATACGCTCTACCAAGCGACCGTGGTCGAACCACGGGATCGAGGGGTGCCTAACACCTTTCCCTCGGTCAACAGAATTCCTTAGCCGGAATCTCTGTTCACGGATCAGTTTTAGAGTTGAACCATTTTGAAAAAGAATTTCCAAAGGTGACTTGGCACACCCGATTCATGCCAAGTGGCGACTCTGAGTTTTGAATAAATAATCCTTTTCGAAATAAATTCTTAATCTTTTGTCACTTTAATAATAAAAACCCTTTCAACTTTAAAATTAAATCTTTTGGGAGTCAAAAAAAGGGGTGTGACAACGATCACATCCGATTTCATCATTATCACTTGGCAAGTGTTGTTTTCATCTGTCTAGTGGCCAATATTTATCATTTCAAAAATCACAATATTAATGAGAAGTTTAGGAGCACCTTAGAAAAGCAAATAAATATCAATTAATAGAATAAACTGAAATTAAGAAAAATGTCAAAAATAGAATTATTTTATCTTTATTCCATTTTGAAAGAAAAACATTACGAAGGGAAGTACTATTACATCTAGAATACCAATAAATTAAGATAAACTGAGAGAAAGTTAAGTAAAATTAAACATTCAATATTCACATGGCGCCTCCAGTTTACTCTTAGTGTTTGATTTATTTGACAACTTCTGAACAATGGTATGATCTAAAATAGCTTCAAGATCAAGATAACAAAAATGTTAGTGAGGTATAAATGCTGACATTAAGCTAATACTTGGGCAAAATAGCTATATTTAAAATCCAAATTTAAAATACATAAAATATAATAATGAACTTTTACCACAAAATCGAAGAATTTAAGCAATTATGACTTCACTTGACATATCTCACAAATAACTATGAAAAACTTCGAAATCAGAATAACTATCCTCCTGATAGATAAACAAAAATCTCAAGAAAAATTATTCATCTAAAATTGATTTAAGAAATACCTAATTTGAATAAGTAATATGGCCTCTATCGCCTTTATATATATATTGTAAAGACCACCTAAACCAACAACAAATTCATAGAGGCTATATAGAACTATTAATTTCTTAACTTTGAAATAAACGTACACAAAATTTGACACTTGCATGTTCTAATTTTCAAATAAATAATAGGTATAGATTGATAGAAGATTCATATGAGGTAGACAACTCGTATGTCTTATTGCAATTTTAATTTACTCTAATCTAATGCAACAATTGTTGTTTGTCTTCACTATAACATTTGTCGCTGGCAAGACAAGATTCCAGATTTGTATTTTTTTCTAGGAATTGAACTTCTTCTAACTAATCCATTTGAGGCTTAAGGGGATTTGTTTAAATTTAAATGCTTCCTAAGATAACATGTATTTTTCCTATTACACCATACACATGCACTAACTACAATAAGTAACCACACTATCTACTTCGATGGTCCCTATCCTGCTATTTCCTCTTTCAACTAAATTAACTAATTAATAATAATAATTTAGATAATTAGTTATTGCAATTTGAAGTTTTTTTATTTGGTAATAAAGAAAATATTCCTCTCGTAATGCCTAGGAACGTGTAAAAGTGGGATAGAAGTTTAAAAGTGGTTTAGAAGGAAATAGATAAAGAAGTTCGAAGCTTGAATAAAATTCAGTAACTAAAATATTTTTAAATGATAATTACCTAATTTGTGTAGACTTCTATGAAATGGTTACATTAGGATAACGACAAACTAAAAACTGTAAAAGAGAATTAGATTAAAATTAAGAGAAGTTACAATTTTTTAAAATTAAAAAAGACATCATGGGGAGAACTTATAATCAGTTGGGAAAAGGCTCAAATATGTCACTGAACTATCAGAAATGACTCATTTATGTCATCAGTTAAAAGTTGAGCTCATTCATGTCATCGTCGTTACAAAATCAGCTCATCCATGCCATTACTTTTTAACGTGGTTTTCAAAAACAACTTTGCCACGTGGCCTTTTATTAGAGGTTCACGTCATTAATTAAAATAAGTAAAAAGGCTCAAATATGCCATTGAACTATCAAAAATGGCTTATTTATGCCATTAGTTAAAAGTTTGGCTTATTCATGTCATCGCCGTTATAAAATTAACTCACTCATGCCATTACTTTTTAATGATGGGTTTTTAAAAATAGCTTTGCCACGTGGTCTTTTATTAGAAGTCCATGCCATTAATTAAGAGAAATCAATATTAATTTTAAAATATCTGAAATTAGTTAGTATCGAAATTATTTTTTCCAGCATTTATACCATAATGATGGTAGAAGTTATCCCATATATATGGCGGGATAATTGGAATAACAGACTTCTTTTAAGCCGTTATTTGAAAATGATTTTTCAAAAATGTATGCTCCACTAATTTGTGATGGGAGAAGTTATTCCATATGCATGGCGGAATAATTAGGATAACAGAATTCTTTTAAGTCATTATTTGAAAATGATTTTTTTCAATAATGTATACTCCCCTAATTCGTGATGGGAGAATGGAGAAGTTTTATTGGTCCGCCTCTTTCTTTTTCTTGCTTGCCCTAATCGTTCATTGGTTTATTGTCTTACAACTTCGGAGTATGTATTAGAGTCACTGGAATTAAAACTAATCAGTTACTGTAGGATAGAATTTTTGAGGTTTCTGTTAAGCGTAGCATTTATAATGATTTAGAATCAACTAGAAATAGCCAAAGGATATACATTAATCACTATTTTTTCTGATTAGAAAAATAGTTGTTGTTGTAGGAAAAAAAATATTTTAATGGGTGTGGGTTGGGTTATATTAAATGAATCGATTGTTTTTAATGGGTCTAAGATATTTTGAAATTAATATTGATTTATTTTAATTAATGTCGCGGACCTCTAATAAAAGGCCACATGACAAAACTGTTTTTGAAAACCCACCATTAAAAACTAATGATATGGGTGAGCTGATTTTATAACGACGACAACATGAATGTGTTGAACTTTAAACTGATGGCATAAATGAACCATTTCTGATAGTTTAATGAAATATTTGAGCCTTTTACTTATTTTAATTAATGACATGGACTTTTAATAAAAGACCACGTGACAAAACTATTTTTGAAAATCAACGTTAAAAATTAATGGCATGGATGAGCCGATTTTGTAACGACGATAGCATGAATGAGTCAAACTTTTAACTGATGACATAAATGAGTCATTTCTAATAGTTTAATGGCATATTTGAACCTTTTCCCTAATCATTTTAACTCCACTCAACATACTCAAACCAATTAGCATGTTAACTTGAATTAAGTGAAATATAACTTTAAGTTAAATAATTTGTTCATCTTAACTTAAATTAAATTACAGAAAGGTTATCATACTATTTCACAGAAAAGTTATCATATTATTTCAACTGAAAAATACCTCACAAAAACATCAATCAATTCATATAAATGTAAATCTACATAACTTATACATATCAATTTTCTTACCGACAAAGCAAATCATAAAAGATGAGAGAAGAACAATATCAAGTATTACCAATTACAATAAGTAATAACATGGATCCATTATCTAATAATTTTTTTTTCTATAATTATTATTTTTTTGCTAAGACTATCTATTATTGACAACATAACAAATGTTGCTACTTAAGAAAATACATAAAAATTAATAAGAACTTAGCAAATTTAATCGGAAGTTGTGCATATTTTTAAAAGCAGACTGATAGAAGAAAATATCATTACCAATATTTGCAACTCAATTTGAATGTAAAATACGTTGAAGTTACTTCCAGTTCTTTTTAATAACCTATAACGGGGACATTTGGTATGATTTTGAAAACTTGACAACCAAAATGCAGACATAAATTTGTGCAAAAAAGAAAACAAATACCAACCCATATTTAACTAAAATAAGTAAGAAGAATCAAAACTTCTCAATCAGTATGATAAAAATAAAATAAAACAATCATATCTTCAGTCTCACAATCAGTATGTCATACTATTCCCAAAAATAAAAAAAATTAGAAAAATACCTTCTCCTAAAATCAGAAACTGAAGTCTATTTATATGTAGAAATTGTAGCAAGAAAATACTCTACCTTTATTTTGACATCACTACAGTGAGTCACCAAAGATGTGGAAGGGATCTATAAAGAATTCATAAATCAAACCACTATGACACGATTCTTTTCCTTACAGTATTGTTTTGCACTGGTTGTGTCTAATTTTTTTGCCTCCCTTTCCGATCCACATACTCAATGATAAGTTTAAGTGATATGAAAAGGATTTTTAGAATTTTGTTGTGAACATTTTTTGTCATTGAAGTGACTATTAGAAGAAAATGGAGTCAGTTATCAAACATGGAAGAATGATTGTTTAAATTGAGAATTAATTGTAACAATATAATAGAACTGATTTGCTTTATTTGTAGTCTTAATTTTTTATTTTTTGTTTTCTATTGGTTATCTTTTAGATTTATTTCTAATAATTATGTAATTTCTGTTAAGCTTTATCCTTAAATGCCATGTGGCTTAATATTGGGCTGCCACTTGGTTTAATGTAGTGGCTTTGTCCTCTACTTTTAATAATATATAGATTTGGCAACTATAGCTATTATTTTTTTCTCTAGTCTTTAGTTATTCTTGGTAAGACTCTATTTCTTATTTGATAACTGTTACGATCCAAAATGACTACCGTGATGGAACCTATCACATCCACCACGACAGGTAAGCCTAAACCCTACCCGATACAATTAAACCTGAAATAGAAGAAAAGCGGAAGAATTAAAGAATAGAAATAATCCCAAAGCTGACATAAAGAGAGGAATTCAACATTTAATACAAATATCAGGTCTAGTTGTCACTACGTACAAACCTAAAAATCCAAATAACACAAGAAAAAGGTCCAACACCATCTAATTGCAGATAAAATAAACAAGACTAGCATAGAACAAAGGATCTAAGAGTGTCCAGAATCAACAATTACTACCTCAAAAGCTCTAGGAAGTATCATCCACACTGCAATGCTCAATGAGTGGGAACCACAGGCTCAGTACCCGGACATAAGGTGCAGAGAAAAGAAAATAACAAGGTTGAGTATGAAAACACATGTACTCAGCAAGTATCGTCAATGACCGACCCTAATTAAATGCAATAAAGAGAATTAAACAAGTCCAACCACCCAGAAAAAACAAATAAACCTACACTCAGAAAGTATCACCCTAAACTAGCAGATAATAACAATATCACAAGTATCTATTCTATACAAGATATATTGGCCAAATACAGGAACTCATGTCTAGTCCATAATAGGTAAATTAGTTAAATACAGGAACTCATGTTCAGTCCTTTGTAGGTTCTCTCAAAAAAATTATAAACCAAGCATATAAGTTCAATTTACAAGTATGATCAAACACATCAAGAGGGTAATAACCAGTGCCACATATCTAATACCAACTCACCAAACCAAATCAATCAGACAAATGAGTATGATATGTGCCATATAATATAATGAGAAATGCAGATGATGAATATGATGCATGTTTGTCCTACCTTGTTTATTTTCACTACTCTGTATAGCAACCTTGGACCTAAGGAGACTAGCCTAGTCCATGTAAAACCTTTTGGGTCTACCTTTAGGGCCACAGAGTGAATAAAAAATCAATTTCAGCTCAATCTAGATCCGTCACAGTGCAACAAAGAGAATTTCAAATAACATACTGCTTTAAATCAATCTCAACCTCCTAATCTACCCAAAAAAAAACAAAGAGAAATATCCAAAAGATATCACTAGAAACTAATAATGGCCATACCAAGTTCTTAAAGTTGCCTTTGATATGTTTTATGGTCTTAATTTCAACTGATGATAACCCGGTCGACAATCAATCTTTGAAAATACTATGACATCTTTGAAAATACTACGAGCCTATAACTGCTCAAACAAATCATCTATGTAAGGTAGGGGATATTTATTTCTAATTATAACCTTATTTATCTATATATAATCAGTGTACATCCTCAAACTACCATCATTCTTCATGAAAAAAAAGACCGGAGCACCCCCAAGGTGAAACACTCAGACGAATAAAACCCTTGTCAAGTAGATCCTACAATTGAGTTTTAAGCTTCCCTCAACTCTGGTGGAGTTATTCAATATGGACTAATGGATATAGGATGAGTGATTAGCTCTAAGTCAATATAGAAATCTCTATCTCTATAGGGAGGCATCTCCGGTAGGTCTAAAGAAAACACTTCCTGGAATTCAAAAACTACCAAAATGGACTTTATAGAAGGAGAGTTCGCATTTCCATCCTGGAGATGAGATAAAATGTTAAACACCCCTTCCCCAATAACCTTCTAGCCTAAAAAATGATATAATTCTCACCGTCTTAGCCCTGTACACTCCCTTTCACTCTAGTTTATTCATTTCTGACATAGCTAAAGTCACTGTCTTAGCATCACAGTTTAAAACAGTGTGATATGGAGAACCAAGTCATATCCCAGAATTATATCAAAGTCTAATATATCTAGAATAATCAGGTCTACTCAAGTCTGAAAACCCACAAATAACATAAGGCAAGAATCGTAATTATGGGTTACCACTACAAACTTGCCAACCAAGAGTAGACACATAAACAGGATAATCAAGTACATCACAAACTAGTTTCAGACCCATCATAAATTAAATAGATATATAAGAATAAGTAGACACTGGATCAAATTAAATAGAAAACATTCGATCACCAATAGAAATAATACATGTGATAACTGCATTAGAAGCCTCAACATCAATCTTTCCCAAAAATGTATAACATCAAGTCCAATTATCAATTTAAGCTAACTCCTTCCTACCTCTACTCATCTCCCTATGCTGCTATTTTCTTGGCTACCCTAGTCACCTATATGATTTTTCTATCTATTTTATGGATGACTCATGATGTTACCTCCTCTCCTTTTACCTTTTAGAACTATAGCTCGGGTCTACTATTGTTCTTGGATGTTTGCCTATTTGACATGACACTCCTTTTTATGAGACCAACGAGACCATAATGGTAACATCTTTGCTAAAAAAAAGGGCGATTGGTAGATGAGTAAGAATCTCTTTAGCCTATAACAATATGTGCTTGAGAAAAAATCGTAGCTAGAACCACATTAGATGCTAGTAAGGCTGACTTAATCGGGAAGGCCGAATATGCATGTTAACTTGTGCCCTTAGATTAAGACCCACTGAAATTCCCAATATTCTGGGACTTCTTAGGTAATATCTTAGCCTGACCCGTTTGTGTTATCCCCCCTATAACTTCTTCACATAATCATAAACTTCATTGAACTCCTTTCCAGCAGAAGTCATATGAATAGATAGAACCTGAACATTATAATTCAAACCCTTAACAAAGAGTCAAATCCTCTCCTCCTCAATAGTCAAAAGCTGAGTGGCATAGCCAAACAAGCCATGGAAATTAGCCTCATAGGTTACAACTGACTTGTCACCCTAATTCAAAGCTAAGAAATTATCTTTTTTGCAATATCAGAGGGCACGAGGCACATACTTCTCTAAGCAAAGCATAAAACTATTTCCAAGTCAACAGAGATAAAAATGGTGACTGACATTCTACATATTTTCTCCACCATTTCTTACCATCCTTATCGGGCATAAAGGTCACAAACTCAACCTCATGTTTCTTCACAATACCCATATTATGTTATCTCTCATAGCAATTAATAATGAACTCAAAATCATTCTCAGACTTACTGTCTTGGAAAGTAGAAGATTTCATCTTCAAAAATTTTGTCAATAGTTCATGTTCTATACTAGTCATCACCAAACCCAAAATTGAATAAGGAAGATCACTTCTCCCTAAAGATTAATCTATTCTATAAGCCATAAAAACGGTCAGATTAAAAACTAGAGCTTGAAAATTTGATACCATAGGTATGGCTCCAGTCCCCGCCAACCTACTCAGAGAAGCTAACACCTGTTGAATAACCTCCACAGATATAGGGGTAGTCCTACAACTCCTGGTTGGGCCACCACCTCGAGATCCACTCTCTGTTCCCCTATTATTTCCCTTTCCTCAACATAATCCTAAGGTAGGAGAGATGATACTGATCTTTCAAAGGTCTAGCCAAGTGTTTCTTGAGACCTACCCCTGGATGGAGTGGCTCATCTCCTCCTTTCCCAGCATCTTCCTCTCTTTTATCCTCTTTCTCCTATGGCTGGATCCACAACTAGAACAGTCAATATAGGGGATGTTGATCGAGATCTAATAAATCTAGTATTCACCATCTGAGAACAAAATAATAAAGAAGATTAGATACTAATTTTCATCGTCAGATACCAATTGGAATAAAGTTATAGCACAAAATAAACAAGAATGACAGATTTCTTAAAGCACTATAGCCTTCTAAACAAAAGTGCAGACGTCTTCATACCATTCTGCGAGACTCTACTGGACCCATTTTGGTATGATGATACCGGCGTACCTTGGGTCTTATACCAACTCTGTCACCACCCAAATCCATCATGAGTGTAACCCTCACTACTCACCTGGTAGGAGAATCATCACCCTCAAATACCATTCCAAAGTTAACACTTAAGAGATAATAAAACCAATCCATCCAATTCTAAATCAAAACATAATTACAACAAAAATATGAAATATTTTACTTAACCATAACCATCTTTATGAACCAAAAGTCATTCGTACCAAAGCTACTACAGATTGTCAAGAAGGGAATGCATCCCCAAAAACTAAACTGAAAAACACAAGTGTAGAAATAAAGACTACGTTATAAGTGAGGTCTCGTAGGATCAACTGGAATATGCGTTGCACTAAAAAGTAAGAACATGTCTAGTATCATCACACAAGAAAACAATGAAGTACTCTTAGGTTCATTTGGCCAACCTAAGATAAGAATATAAAAAACATAACCAAATTATAGTACAATAAGTTAATCCATCACAACCAACAGACCCTTAGCAACACAAGTATCACATAAGTAACTTAATAATTCAATCAATAAGTCAACATATTATTACCCAATTAAATTCAATCAAGCTAATGTCAAGACATGTAAATAATTATGAAGCATAAAATTTATTCTTCAATTCACTCATGGAATCATCAAACTCACATGACCTTTGTACATACACCTTATGGGTTAAACATAAATCCTCTAGCTATGTCCTTCCAGGAATAGATTTTGTCCATGTACTAAATCTCAGACACAACTGTTGTAATACCCCGTACTTTTTCCTAGCAAATTTCGTCCCAAGAATGTTTAGTATTAGCTTCTAAATTGAATAATATTTATTTCATGAAGAATTTTCAATATTTTCTATTTTTTCATGTGTGAAATTCAATAAGCTTTCCAACGATATAAGATTCACCCAAATTTGATAACCGGGTCAGAAGTTACTACTATTTCATGTTTTCGTCGTAAAATAATGCCATATTAGTCAGTGGCGTGCCGTGCCACAAGAGGAAATAGAATTTCGCAAATTATAGTAGGGGTCTGCAATTATGGTGCGTCACGCCAGGGCCCAAATTTAGAATTTGTCCTTTTCCAGTGTCTTAGCACGATTTTCTCCGCGTCGCGCCAAAGTTCCAGGTCGTAAAAGAAGGGGCAACGCGATGGCTCCACATCGCCCCATCCCTCAGTTTCCCAATTATCAAATTCCAATGACACGGTGCGATAGCGCCGCATCGCGCTAGGGGTTCAGTTCAGAAAATTTTTACTGAAATTACAAGACACATCCAGGGTTAAAAGGGTCAATTTTCCACCCCTATTTAAGCCCTTTAACACATGATTTATCCACTTTTCACCCAAAATATACTAGTTTCTCTCGAGTTTCTCTCAAGAACAAGCTAGGGTTTTCATAAAAGATCCAATTTCAAGAAGGTTTCACCATCAATCTTCACGAAATCACGAACTAAGGTATGCATAGTGTTCATTCATGGACTCCTTTCGTCCATGAAGCCCAAGAATCCCTTTTCTAAATACAATTTTATGGATTTTTCTTATGATTTCATGATTGGGATGTTCTTGTTCATGTTGATAAATGAGAAATTAAATTCTACTCCATGTTGGGTGATAATTTCTATGTAGGTTTATTTATTATAGTTATAGATTCATGCAAACCTATGACTAAACCCTTGAATGATGAAATTAGAATTGAACCATGATGTTTAATTATTGTACAATCATGTTTACATGTACCATGCCTACAATATGTTTGATTAAATGCCAATATGAAGGAAAAGTGCCTAACTAGCATGATACCATGAAATCCCCATGTATGTACAAGCTTGTGCCTATCACATGTTTTGATGAAATGCTTCTACAAATGTATTATGGATTATGATGTTAGTTATATGTTCAAGTAAGTTATGCTTGGTCAGTTTCCTTCCATCAAGTCCCGGGGGTACTCGTACCCAAAACATTTGTTGTGTGCCTAGAGCCATGTCATGTTTTCACGATGCTCTCAGTCAAGCTATGAATCCTTAGACTTCAGAAAATCTTATGACTCAGGAAATCTCCACGATCTCATGAACTCAGTCAGTTGTCAGATATCAGTAGTATTTCGTAAGTCAATGGAATTCAGTAATTCAGCCCATGTTCAATTCAGTAAATCATGTTCAGTGTATATTCAAATGAGAGTAAAAATTAGCACCGAGTGAACCTTAGGATGGGAACACACACTATCAGATGAGGGTGTGATCCTTAGAAGTCATCTTTGCATTCCAGAACTATATAGCCAACATAGGTTGAGACATCAATCTGTTCGATGAGGGTTGATGAGGTGGATAAGCACTGTCAGATAAGGGCCCCACTGTTCTCGTATAGGGGACACTATTAGATGAGGGTCGCCCACATCTTGTCCTTACCAGTGGCATGGTATTGACACCCTTCTAATTGGGGTTACATATTGGACTCCAACTCAGTCATAATGGCGTATCAGGGGCATGTCGGTTAGATAACTACTTCCCACAATTTCATGTTACAGAATCAGGACTGTCAGACACAGTCAATCAGTCTCAGTAATATAACTTAGATAGTTTTTCAGATTTTAGAACTGTCAGATACAGTCAACTTAGATACAGTACGGAGCTCAGATAGTTCCATCAGATTCAGGACTGTCAGATACAGTCACGCATATTATTAGTTATATTTAGATTCAGTAATCATGTTATCACGGTATTAGTGTCAGTTGTTATGTCTCATGCATGTATTCTCACGCTCATGATATTTAGTCAGTTATTATTATTGTTCATGCATATGAACCCCATGCATTCAGCCTACCTCACATCCATACCAGTACATTCAGGGGTCGTTTGGTAGAATGTATTGAAAAAGTTAATGCATGCATTACTTTAATGTGTACTATCAATACCTTGTTTGGTATATTTTTCATTCTATGCATAACTAATACTTGCATTAGTTATACACTCTATTGTGTATTAAGGTGTGTATTACTAATGCCACTCTTTTTCTATGTATTAGTAATGCAAAGGATTTAACACATGAATTATCTTGATTAAAGACATTATTACCCCTCAAATCCCTCCCCATTCATGCAATATCTGAACCTTGCTCCATTGATACTGATTATGTAACTTAAATTTTTTAGGACGAACCCCAATTTTCTTTTATCGCTTAGCATTTCAGGGATTTGTTCATACTCACCAGTTTGTTTACAGTAACATTATATCATCGGATGCCATACAAGATGGAAAAACACCCCCCTCCTCCATCTTCTTCCATTTTGACATTGCCATACATAAAAATGTACAAGAGCACCATATGTTTGATTATTCCTTATCTTCACTTTTCAAGAAAGATTGATGACAAGAACATGACTCGGACATTTGAAAATATGTAAATAAAACATTCACCTATTTTATGGAAGACATAAAGAAACGATAGAACACCTCTTTTTGTAATGTGGCTTCTCACAAGAGTGTATAAAAATAATAATGAGTTATGTGCAAATTAACATGAGGAATAAGGAGATACATGAGTGGTAGACAATGATAGCAAGATGAGCATAAGAAAAAATAAGCAAAGCATTCTTATGGCTAGTCGCTGCCGCAATGATATTTTCCTCAGCTATTAAAGGTTTTTTTTCCGCAATCTGGAATGTCAACTTCATACTAAAATAAAATCATCCAGAAAAATTATAGCAGCACCAAAATTCAAGAATCTCATAAAATTATTTGCATAAAGGGTATTCTTGTAAACCTACATTTTTCATAAAAAATAATACAAGACATTTTATTTTCAATACATCAAACCAAACAATGTATAAAAAATAATGCCAACATAACTAATGCAAGCATAACTAATACTAGGATTATTAGTGCAAGCATTACTAAAACATCATATTCAGCATTATTTTAATATACTCTACCAAACGACCCCTCAAAGTACTGACGCATTTGTGCTATGGTGTCTTATACCGTAGGTTCAGAGAAACGAGCTCCAGAGCAACAGTAGATTCCAGATATCCGCAGACAGAGTTAGAAGTGAGTCCTCATCTTTCGAGGACATGATTATTTCCCTATTATCTCATTAATCAGTTTATCAGTTGGAGTTAGTTAGGGACATGTCCCATCAACTCCTTACTCAGATAGTTCAGTCAGTTAGAGGTTTTCTAGACTATCATGTTTCAGACTTCAGTATGTTCAGTTTTATTTTGGGTATTCTATTACCCCACACAGATTTTATATCATTCAAATTATGTTCAGTATTGAACCTTATGGCCTTTCAGTGCATGTTTCCGCATTATTATGTCATATTACACAGTGTACATGTATAAATATCAGTCATGGATTAGCTTGTGGTCCTTCAAGGTCATGAGCACCGTGTAGAATTTTGGGTACCAGATTTGGGGCGTACAAACTTGGTATCAGAGCCTAAGATTCTATAGAGTCCTAGAAAGTATGAAAGTCGCATCTAGTAGAGTCTTGTACATGGGTGTGTTGCGCGCCACATTTATGTACATGAGGCTATAAGATGTTTTAGGAACAGTTTCCCCTCTTTTAGTATTCATGTTGTGCCAGTGAGCATAATCTCAATTCAATCTCTCAGTATAATCCGTTTCTCTCTTTTTTCTATAGAAAATGTCTCCTAAAAGAAGAAATAGAAATCAGTCAGCCCCTCAGCCCGAAGATCCTTTGGGCGATCAAATTTCTCATGTGGAGTTCAGGGCTGTATTCACTACTTTTGCTCAGTCAGTTACCGTTCAAAATGAATGGCCAGTAGTCAGTACAGACAACCCAGTGTCTAATTCATCCGCAGTGAGGATTCAGGACTTCACCCGAATAAATCCTCAATCCTTTCACGAGTCTAAGATAGATGAGGACGCTCAGGAATTCATTGATCAGGTTTAGAAGGTGACAGACATCATGGGGGTGACTAATGTTGAGAGTGCTGAGCTAGGTACATATCAGTTGCAGGATGTGGCTCATACTTGGTTCAAATAGTGGAAGTCAGAGAGGTTAGATGATGTAGGTCCTATATAGTAGGAGAAGTTTGTCACTGCATTCTTAGACAGATTCTTTCCCCAAGAGCTTAGAGAGGCTAAGGTGCTAGAATTCATCAACCTCAGGAAGGGAAATATGATTGTGAAAGAGTATTCTCTTAAGTTTACTCAATTAGCCAGATATGTCCCTCATGTGGTTGCAGACAACAGAGCCAAGATGAGTAAGTTCACTTCAAAGGTAAATGATAGCGTGTTAAATGAGTGAAGATCTGTCATGCTGAACAGTGACATGACTTTAGCTAGGCTCATGACCCATGCTCAACAGATAGAGAAGAAGAAGATTAAGAAGATGGAGAAGAAGAATAAGAAAGCGAAGACAAGTAGTTTCAACTTCGCTCAGCCTAAATCAGAAGGAGGAAAACGTTCCCAGTTTCGTCCTAAGTCATCAGTTCCATCCCCTTCTTCATCCAGTGCTCTAGTTCCTAATTTTAGGGAGGGTAACATAGATATAGCACCAGGCACTAGGTCTCAGGTCATTGTTAGTAATACCCGAACTAATCCCCTTTGTCAGACTTGTGATAAGAACCAAAAGGGTGTTTGCAGAGCTGGTAGCGATGTCTGTTTTGATTGTGGCAAGCCAGGCCACAGAGTCAGAGACCGCCCTTAGTCAGGTTATGAGAGTCATCTCCGCTCCTCAACTCAGTATGGCCGCTTGAATCAGTAGGATACCACCACCATGCTACTAGTGGGCAACACCCAAATCGTCTCTATGCTCTTCAGATCCGACAGGATTAGGAAATTCTCTTAATATAGTTATTGGTATGTTATAGATCTTTCATGTGCATGTTTTTGCTTGGCTAGATCCAAAATCTTCTTTGTCATTTGTTACTCCCTATATAGCTGGAAATTTTGAAATCATTCCCGAAATCCTAGCAGATCCCTTTTCAGTCTCTACCCCAGTGGGTAAAACTATCATAGCCCAACAGGTATACAGGAACTGCCCGATTATTATATTTCAGAAAGTCACTTTAGCAGACTTAGTTGAATTAGAGATGGATGATTTTGATGTCATTCTCAACATGGATTGGCTTCATTCCTGCTATGCCACAGTCGACTGCAGAAACAAAATAGTCCAGTTTCAGTTTCCAAATGAACCTGTCCTTGATTGGAAGACTAGTACTTCAGCGTTCAGAGGTCAGCTTGTATCCTACCTTCGGGCACGGAAAATGATATCTAAAGGATGTGTCTATCATCTTGTTTAAGTTAAGGACACTAGTTTCGAAACTTCCAGCCTTGAATTAGTTCCAGTTGTAGGTGAATATTCAGATGTCTTTCCTGAAGATTTTCTAGGAATTTCTCTCGAAAGGGAAATAGACTTTGGCATTTACCTTCTTTCAGATTCTCAGCCTATATCTATTCCACCATACAGAATGGCACTAGCAGAACTCAGAGAACTAAAAGAAAAATTGAAGGATCTTTTACATAAGGGATTCATCAGGCCCAGCGTTTCTCCGTAGGGTGCTCCAGTATTATTCGTGTGAAAGAAAGACGGTTCTCTTAGGATATGTGTAGACTACCGTTAACTCAATAAGGTCACGGTCAAGAATAAGTATTCTCTTCCCAGAATTGATGACTTATTTGATCAACTTCAGGGTGCCAATTATTTCTCAAAGATAGACCTCAGATCCGGCTATCATCAGCTCAGAGTTAGAGAATGTGACATTTTGAAAACAACTTTCCATACTCGATATGATCATTTCAAATTCTTAGTTATGTCCTTTGGTCTTACCAATGCCCCAACAGATTTTATGGACTTGATGAACCGTGTGTTGATCTAGGGTGCATTTATACTCCTAAGCACCATAACTTATCCATATTTTAGCTAAGTTTAGAGAACAAAGTTCCTAGTTTCTTATGTTTTTACTCTACTTCTTTATAATTGATCTACCCTATGTGATTAGCATGATTTCAAGTATTAATGAAGTAGATGAAGACATAATGGGACTATGGAATGTGGATAGAATATGACACAAGAGAGAGTAGCAGTATGGACCAAATGTGGCACCTAGAAACTATGTCCAAGACTAGTTTGTCATTTATAATTAGTTCAGGGACTTATAAGGCAATTATGAGAGAAGATTATGAAAAGGCTTAATGCTGAATTTTTATTCATTATTTTGTATTATTTTTGGGAGAGGAGAAAGGCGTCTTATCTTGAGGAGAGAGAGAGAAATGTTTTTCTCTTGTTTTCCCTATTCACACACCAAAATATTCTTCTAGTTTTTGGTATGATGAATATACTTATGATGATTTTCATTTTATTCATGAGTAGCTAAGTTTATTAGTTAGGATTATGGAATCCTTGTAGCATACAATCTATTACTTTGGGTTTTGAATTCATTATGCCTTCATTTGTTTACATCATACTCTCTTCGCTTATCTTGAATTCTCGTGGTTGCAAACATAGAGGATATGCCTTAAATCGCAACTTGTTCGAAAGAAAGGTTGATGTTTGGAAAAGAGAGTAGTGACAAGAAAATAGAATTCTCAACCCCTATTTCATATGTTAATGTCTTAGCAGGATTAACTACTTGGAGATTTCGTATTGTTTTTGGTAAACGCTTTTGATTCGAGAGAACTAAATTGAATTAGTCCTTGATGGTTGAGAAACGCTAGGATTATGTTATTAAATACAATACATTTCTCTATAAGCACGAAGCATGTATAAATTCGTAAAGCCCATAGTTAGAAAGTATTAAAAACTACAAGGTGGACATAACCCTAGCTTGCTATTTCTCTGAATTTGAATACTTCTACACATATTTCATCTTGTTAAACTGAAACCATTAATTTGTGAACTGAATCAAATCCCCCTATTTATTTTACGGAAACAAATGATTAAAAGTCAACTAATCTGTATACAACTTAATTATCACCATATTTCCTGTGGGATTTGACCCTAACCTAGTTGGGTTATATATTTGATAAGGACCGCTTACTCTCTCGTAAGAGAGGTGTAGTTTGGGCATATCAAATTTTGGTGCGATTATCGGGGAATACGGTTGTCAATTGAGTTTATGTGTGTTAATTGACTGTTAGTCAAGTTTCTTAATTTTACGTTTAAGAGAGTTGGTTTGGAATTTTAGCCTACTTGCTTGAATTCAAACTTGTAAATATTTGTTTTTAGTTTTCTTTTATTTCTTGTGTTAGGTAGATTTTTATTTTAGTTTACTTATTACTATGGCATCGTGGAATGAACATGATCTTGGTGGTTGGAAATCTTATCTTAATGATCCATGTCCACATTGTGATGGACCTCACTTTTGGCAAGATTGTAGATATGCTCCCCGGAGAGAGATGTGTGCACCATCTCCATCCTACCGGGAGTATGATTGTTCTTTATGTGGTGGTCAAGATGGATATTGGAGTGATTTCCCTAATTCCCCCTCCCCCCATTTTGATAACCTAAATTCTAGTTCTTTTTTTGAGTTTAACAGGTTTTATGGTCAAGAAAAAGAAGAACAAAGCTACGGAAGGAGTAGCATTGAAGCTATATTTCAACGAATGTTGGATCTCTAGGAAGAAACAAATGATATCGTATGTGATATGCGTCAAGGCATGAGTCCAATCATTCATGAGGAGATGGATATAGAGATCAATCATTCAAAGCACTCTTCTAAAATATACTTAGATGATATCTTGTCTGTGGAATTATTTAACATAATGGAAGAGTTTGAAGATGAGGAGCTAGAACCCTATATTGATGTTAAGCAACCCTCAGTAACTTCCCAACCAACCAAACCAACCATGAGAAATGATGCCAATATTCAGGACTTGGTACTAGAGGTAAAAGAAGAAACCAAGAAAATCTCTAATAAAGACTCTAGCCCAATTCGAAGAGAAGATGTCGAGAAGGTGAGTAAAAGTGAGTGTGTAGTAGATAGTGTAAATTTTGAAGTAGAATTAGTTGGGCCTCACTTGAAGCATTTTTCCACATTATGTTTAGATGATATCTTGTTCGTGGAATCATCTAAAATAGTGGAAGAGTGTGAAGATGAGGACCAAGAATCCTATATTCTTTATTTTACACTTGATAAGCAACATAAAAACACACCTCACTTTAAGACCGAGTTGTTTGCCATGCATCATCTATTACTCGGCTTCTTAATTTCCGCACCACCCCCATATGAGCAAGGCAAAAAGATGGAAGCGATGTTGGGGGTGAAATTCATATCCTCAAGGTGGAGGAAAAAGTTGATTGGGTCATACTGCGACACTAAATTAGGCGCTTGGTGGGTGACAACCCATACTTCTAATCATTTTTGTTGTTTTTGATTAAGTGTAGGTGCATGGAGTACTAAGGAGGTGATTTGTACCAAATTTGGTTTGAAATTGAGCTATGTCAACGGTGGTAAGTTTAGGAGTGATGGGAACATTACAAGTAAGTTGGAGTGGTCAAGTGTGTAAGGCTTAAGTATGATTTGTGTTAGAGTCTTGCCCCAATTTATGTTAATCCGACACCAAATTTTTTGTGGTGTGACTTTATTTTGTGACTTTCAATGAGGTCAGTGGTGGTAGCGTATGGATCAGGCCAACAGGCCCGATCCTGAAGCCCACCACTGACCTTAATGGGGGTGCGGTGGCGAAGCCCCCGCATTACAGACCTTTCTCAATGCTTTATATGAAGAATGGGGTGCATGGAATCTAATTTTAAGTGTACTACAGGGTGTGTAATGCCCAAGATTACATAGGCCATGGAAAAGGCGTTGTCTAAGACATAGCCTAAGATCACTCTCACGTATGCTATAACTTATGCGTCGCACGCTTTAACTTTGGCGATGGCTTGTACGTCGCACACCCAACCGCACACCCTCACTGTTTCACTAGTGCGATAACCAATGCGGCGCATAACCTAATCTGTGCGATGCACACTTACCCTTGTGCGATAACATGTGCGATGCGCACTTAAACGCACATGTCCACTGCCTCACTTGTGCGATGCCTAATGCACCGCAAACCTTAATGTGTGTGATACCTTGTGCGGCGCACACTTAAATATTTTCCTTCTCTTGTGCGTCGCATACCCTTCCTAATTTAGCTTAGCACCCAACTTCTAATTGGGTCAATCCGATCCAGATTTCACCCTTTAATAGAATCCACACCCTAAATGCCCAAATTCATCCTTATTTCACCCTTAATCCGTACAATATTGAGCTCCCACCATTCTCTTTGTCCTTTACTAATCTTCCATCTTCAAGGTAAGTTTTATTTTCTTAATCCTTAGTTATTGTGACTCTATGTTATAGCTAATTGATTTCTTAAGGATTACGAATTAAATTATTGCCATGGCGATCTTGTGAAAGTGATGGTGTTTTGTATATTTTGATATGGTTGACATTGGAGAGCATGATTTTGTTAAAAAAAGTGCTTCATTGAAATAGAATTGGGGGAATTTAAGTGAGTGAATTGTATTGTAACTAATGTTGATGCACTATGTCAAAGTGTATGTCGGCGAAGTCTGAGTACCCGACAACAACACTTAATTGGTTGATACTAACAAATTAATTATGGGGTGGTGACTTCACCACTCTCATCTTAATTATAGTTAGTTTCATTAGGTGTGGCTGACGTGGATGATATGATAAACATAGGAAAAATGGCTATGATGATGACCTCAACGCAGGTGGCATAACTCCTAATGAGGATGAGGAGTACTACTAGCCAGGTTCTTTATCTTGTTATTTGCACTGGGGACTGTGCTTAGACTAAGTGTGGGGTGGCTGGTTACTTAGCTACTTATTTTATAAGAAAATAGTACCTTCTTCTTAGCATTCTTCTGTGATAGGATTAGTTATTTTGTTTATTTTGTTTCTTGTTAGATGTTTATTCTATTTAGTCATAATTAGGTGATTTTCTCGATGATGGATGGATGACGACCGTCTTAAGAGAAAATTAGTCATTTAATTACATGTAACTATTCTTGTGGATCACATGACTTTATAACCTAAGTATGTGATGGATCATTACGTTTGAAACACCTAGGCTCTAGTTGTGACTCTTGTTGTGATTGTTGGTTTTATTTGAATTCATGTAATTGTTGAGTCAAGAATCTATAATGCTCCTAATTGAGTTGACCATGTTCCATGAGTGTGTAAGACTGTTGTATATTCCTTATTGCAACTGATGCTAGAACTTGCTTGGTGTGTTTGCAAAGCGAAATAAAGATTGTGAGTTTAGGAGATGATTTAGGCATTTATTTAATAGCCATGGTTCATAGCTTCTTTTGACCTACCTTTGTACATTATCTTAGCTAGCCCCGTTGAACCTTTAGCTTGTTCTTTTGTTAGCCTTATATGTAGCCTATTTTGTTCTTTAATAGACCGTAATTTGATCCAAAAGATCCTAAGCGCTTTAATGTAAAATAAATTTGAGTTAGGAGTTTGACAATTAGAGGAAAAAGGTGAAATTGATGCCCCAAAGTCTAGTTATTGGCGTGTGAAATTAATGTGGTTGGGAGTAGCAAAAATTGTTGAAAAAATTTCCAAATTTTATCCCGGACATGTTACAATGAACCTGTTTTGGCCCTGGTACTTCTTGAACATTGTGTACCTCAACTAAGGCAAATCGCTTAAGTTGAGGGTGGCTATTATAGGGGTGCGTAACATGAAAAGGGTGCAAAAAATATATTTGAAAGGGTTGCATACGCCCACCATAGTGTTATTAATTGAACTTAATGAGTTGGGGTGAAAAGAAAATCTGTGAAGATAGCAGAAGTGGAAATTGGTTGTTAGAGATTGGTCTTAATTGCATAATATAGTGTATTAAAGCGCTTAGGGAAGATATTCACTATTTCTGGCCAAAATAGTTCCTACCCATCCTTTAGCCTACATTACAACCCATAAAAGACCTATTTGATCCTAATCTTAGCATTTTGATATTAGTGGAGTATTACACTAAGGGCAAGCATATGGTCATCAATTGTATTTTGAGAATTCTTTGTGAAAGTGAGCGCAACATGATTCTTGTACCCATTTTGTTAGAAATTGCATCATTGTCAGTGATTATGGGTAAGTTTCTTATTGTGAGGGCACGTGGTTGATGAAGGTTGGGTAATTTATATGATTTCTTTGATTAAATGGTATGCATGAAATTTCCAACTTATTGAGTCTATTCTTGAGGGTAGGTTGTCTCTAGTAATGATTCCTGAATCTACTTCTTGTTCATAATTGGTGTGTGAGCCTATTTGAGCATTCTGTCTTCCTTTGTGGGTGCTAAGGCTTGTGTAGTATGAATAAATGAATATGTTGTTTGAGGACGAACAAAGATTTAAGTGTGGGGTGGTGATCTAGGGTGCATTTATACGCTTAAGCACCATAACTTATCCATATTTTAGCTAAGTTTAGAGAACAAAGTGCCTAGTTTCTTATGTTTTTACTCTACTTCTTTGTAATTGAGCTAACTGATGTGATTAACTTGATTTCAGGTATTAATGAAGTAGATGAAGACATAATAGGACTGTGGAATGTGGATGGCATATGACACAAGAGAGAGTAGCAGTCTGGACCTAATGTGGCGCCTAGAAACTATGTCCAAGACTAGTTTGTCATCTATAATTAGTTTAGGGACTTAGAAGGAAATTATGAGAGAAAAGATTATTAAAAGGCTTAATTCTGAATTTTTATTCATTATTCTGTATTATTTTTGGGAGAGGAGAAAGGCGGCTTAGCTTGAGGAGAGAGAGAGAGAAACGTTTTTCTCTTGTTTTCCCTATTCGCACACCAAGATCTTCTTCTAGTTTTTGGTATGATGAATATACTTATGATGATTTTCGTTTTATTCATGAGTAGCTAAGTTTATTAGTTAGGGTTATGGAATCCTTGTAGCATATAATCTATTACTTTGGATTTTGAATTCATTATGCATTGATTTGTTTACATCATACTCTCTTCGCTTATCTTGAATTCTCGTGGTTGCAAACATAGTGGATATGCCTTAAAACACAACTTTTTTGAAAGAAAGGTTGATGTTTGGAAAAGAGAGTAGTGATAAAAAAATAGGATTCCCAACCCCTATTTCATATGTTAATGCCTTAGCAGGATTAACTACTTGGAGATTTCATATTGTTTTTGGTAAACGTTTTTTATTCGAGAGAACTAAAGTGAATTAGTCCTTGATGGTTGAGAAACACTAGGATTATGTTATTAAATACAATACGTTTCTCTGTAAGCACGAAGCATGTATGAATTCGTAAAGCCCATAGTTAGAAAGTATTAAAAACTCCAAGGTAGACATAACCCTAGCTTGCTATTTCTCTGAATTTGAATACTTCTACACATATTTCATCTACTTAAAATGAAATCATTAATTTGTGAACTGAATCAAATCCCCCCTATTTATTTTACGGAAACAAATGATTAAAAGTCAACTAATCTGCATACAACTTAATTAGTACCATATTCCCTGTGGGAATTTGACCCCAACCTAGTTGGGTTATATATTTGACAACGACCGCTTACTCTCTCGTAAGAGAGGTGTAATTTGGGTGTATCATGTGTTCAAGAAGTACTTGGACATGTTCGTCATAGTCTTCAAAGATAATATTCTGGTCTATTTCCACATTGAGCGGCATCATGCAGGCCATCTCAGAACAGTACTTCAGACTCTCAGAGATCATCAGCTATTTGCTAAATTTAGTAAGTGCGAATTTTGGCTAAGGTTAGTAGCATTCCTTGGTCATATTATTTCCGGTGATGGCATTAGAGTGGACTCTCAAAAGACCGAAGCAGTAAGAAAATGGCATCTCCTTATCTCTCCATCAGATATCAGGAGTTTCTTGGGTTTAGCAGGCTATTACAGACGATTGGTTAGGGGATTTTCTTCTATTGCTTCCCCTATGTCCAAACTGACTCAGAAGAAAGTCAAGTTTCAGTGGTCAGATCCTTGCGAGAAGAGTTTTCAGGAGTTGAAGACTCAACTTACCTCAGGTCCAGTATTAGCTCTTTCGGATGGTCCAGATGGTTTTGTAGTGTATTGTGATGCATCCAAAGTGGGTTTGGGTTGTGTCCTTGTAACACCCCACATTTTGGACTAGAATGAAAATTCGTCATTCATATAAGTAGATGTTCCAAAACCCTCGAATTCTATGTAAATTTAGTGTGTTAATCAATTATGTAGTGTGGAAATCTATTTGAGCATGAATTAATATCATAGAGGTTCCCTAACTCAAAGACAAGTTGAAAGCTTTCCTATCGTTCAAGTTTTAGTGAGTGTCAAAACTTGAGTCAACTTCAATTGACCATAACTCCTTGTATATATCTGATTAGAGGACCTACTATATTTCAAATGAAAGATCTTTGGATTATCTTTCCAACGATACCAATTTTGCCTAAATCCAATATCGGAGCAAAGAGTTATGCCCATTTTACTCCATCAATTCAGCCTGGAAAACTGACTGACGATATTGCTGATAACTTCTCACAAGTGTGACAACTTATCACAAATGTCGTCAGCCTTAGGAAGAAACCAGCTCCCAAGTGACGAAATTTGTGACGACTTATCACAAATTTGATGAAATTTCATCCTTGGTCGTCAGCTAAGATTTTCAGCAATTGGGAAGTGGTTTCATAAGGGTATTTTGGTCTTTTCCTTCACCTCCCATGACTAATAAACCTCAAGAGACGTAACTTTATCCTATTTTTCTTCAGTTAAACATCTCAAAAATTCTCTCATACACTCTCAACCACAAGATTAGGGTTTTATCTCAAGAACAAGAACATTCTCTCCCAAAAGGGTTAAACCCTAGTCAAGAAAAATCAAGAACAAGCCTAAGGATTTCTTCAAGAACCTTAAAGAAACATTAGATCTCTTTCAAGATTCAGCCTCATTCAACCCAAATTATAAGGTTTTCTCTCAATTTTCTCGCAGGAATAGACTAGGGTTTCAACCCAAAGGTTCAAGAACTCAAGAATTCCTCCGTCAAACTCTACAAATCAAGAAACTAAGGTATGAAAGTGTTGATTCTTGGGTTCCTTCCACCCAAGAAGTTCAAGAACCCTTTATAAAATTCTTAAGTTTATGTTTTCATGAGATTTTATGATACATGTGAATTGAGGATGAAGTTCATGTTGATATTGAGTTTTAATTCATGTCTTGATTGTTAAGATGCAAACTTTGACCCTATGTGTTGATTATGCGATATTCATGACAAAGCCTCTTCAAGAAACATGTTAAATTATGTAATCATGTTAATTAGGGGTAATGAATTATTGTATGACCAAAGTGTGCCTCCCATATATTGGGTAGAAAGCTTATATGAAGAAAATAGTACCATTGTGGCATATTAGGTATAAACCCTCAACTTTGTGACAAGTAATGCATGTCTAGTGTTTGTTGTAATGCCAAGAGGAATAAAGAATAGTATGTTGCATGTTCTTCCTATTCATGTGGATTTTCATTGTTGAATAATTCATGAGACAATAGCATGCCTCTATATATAATATACATGTTGAATGTTCCCAAGTGCTTGAAGTGATACTTCCTTGATGATGTTGTGAATGATAGACTACTATTATGATTTTGATATGATAGATTATTCTTGTGATGTGGATGTTGGTTAAATATTCAAGAAGTCATGTTTTTCAGTTTCCTTCCATCGAGTCCTGGGGGTACTTGTACTCGAAAAATATAGTTGTGTGCCAAGAGCCGAGTTAGTTCAAGAGAATCTCAGTCGTGCTATGATTAGTAGAATTCAGTCAGTACAGACGTTAAGAAAATTCAGTAAACCTCAGTATTCAGTCTATTCAAGCTCAGCAATCAGTTCAGATCTCAGTAGTATTCAGTATTCGGATCAAATTCTAGTAAAGATCAGTGAGTTACAGAACTCTGTAGTATTCATACAGAAAGTAGAATTCAGACGTATTCCATTAGATAACAGAACAAAGTGAACTCAGTTAGATCAGTCAAGTAAGATAATAAGTAACAATATTCCGCTCAGTCTAAGTTCAGTTAAGGATCAGTTCAGAGCCTTTCAGTTGGGAGTAGGAACTAGCACCGAGCGAGTGCAGGATGAAGGTTTCCCTGTTAGAGAGGTAGAGTCGTTAGCAGCAATACCTGTACCCCAAAACTGCAAAGACAGTGCAGGATGAGGAGTCACCCATTAGATAAAGGCTTGACTACCTGCAGGAGTCCATATAGCCTTAGGCTGGCTTCCTCTTGAGGGTCACCCGTTAGAGAGGCTTAACAAGAGAGGTCTTTACCCGTGGCACGGTATTGACACCTTTCCATCTAGGGTTACAGTTTGGACCCCACTAGTTCAGACTCGTGGCATGTCGGTTAAGTGAGAACTCCCACAGTTGTAGTTTCAATATCAGTCTTCAAAGTGGAACTCAACAATCAGGACTGTCAGATACAGTCATCTATCTCAGTAAGGAACTCAGATAGTTCCTGTGATTCATGAACCACCCGTTAGATAGGCCTGGTCTTGTAGACACCTAATTTTGTCCCTCTCGAAGACCCAAGTTACACATTTTTATCCCCGTCTTACCACGTGCCCTACCCCGTATAATTATCACTCCACAAAATAACAAAATAACAAACCCCTAACAAACCCAATCCCTAATTATTTTTGTGATAACTAATTAACAACCCTACCTATTAAATTAGTACACCTAACCCCTACCTCATCTACATGTAACCCTTCCCTTCAGGTCTTTGTTTTTCTCTTTAATAGAGTTGATAAGAATAGAATAAAGGGGGCCCACCACTAACAAAATGAGGGGAATCATCATATATATACATAGAATTATATACACAGGGGGAAGGATATTTATATACCACACCCATATTCACTCACTGGAAGGCCATTAACACACCTCACAGTAGACCATACACACACGAAATCATGCACACACTCATCACACACATAATTTCTATCACATATACTGATCGGAACTACACACATGCATAGAATTATGAGGAATCAAGAGAGAGAATAGATTCGAGAAAATAGAGGGGAGTGAAGGGTGAGATAGATCGGAGAAAGAAAGAGTGAAAATAAGGAGATAGAGAAGGAAAACTGGTGGTTCTCGACTGTTCCTGCGATTCATCACCAAAAAAACATCATTGATACTCTGAATTTGATTTGATTTTCCTTTTTTCTATTCCTTCTGATCTGGTCGGAGTTCATCATCTCCATTTCATTTTAGGTAACACTGAAACGCCGGCAACCTAGCTCCGGTCTCTGGTGGGATTCATCTATGGTGGGTTGGAAATCGTGGGTTTGAGATTCTCATCGACGTCCTTCAGTTGGATTTTGAATTTTTCTTGAGTTTCTAATTCCCGATACCAGTGGAGTTTAGGTATTTGGGATCTTTCGTTGGTTTCAAAATTTGTCCGAGTATGTCTCTCAATTCGAGTTGGTCTTGTTCGTTGGTTGAGGTTCGACTTGGTGTTTTCGGATGCGGTTTTTGTCTTTTCATTCGAATAATATTTGAGTTCGAAAGCGTCAAAATGAGGTCCAATTTTATCTTCTCTCCCTTTAATTTTTATGTGAATGTGAATGATTTATGGTTTGACATGTTTGAATCTTTGTTGTGTGTTGGTAGATGTTGGATTTGAATGTGAAAACTTGAATTAGTAGTCGAAGAATTGATTAATTATTTTGAGAATGAATACGGGAAAGGATTGGTCTCGATAAAAGCAAATTTGGATAAATTTTAATTCATTGATGATGTTGAGCGTGATAGAATCATGATAGGATGAGTCGGGTAGGCAAATAGTAAGTTCAGATAGGAAAATCTTAGAAATGGTGTTTTGTTGAATGTTGATTGTTTGTTGAAAAATTCTTTTTTTCTCGCATTTGGAAATGTATTCATTCAGTCGGGGAATGCCCCGTGGTCATTTGTATTCATTCACCGGGGAATGCCCCGAGGTACCTTGTATTCGGAAGACATTCGCGATGAAGGCTCGGAGCATCAGGTGAGGGTAAGGCATTATAGCGTAGTTTTAGGATTATTTTAGAATAGGATTTATATTTCTTCACATTTTTTTCTTTATTTTGGACTGTATAATTTGACTGAACACTATATTTTGGGTTTTTTGTGTTTCGTGTGCTTAATTGATTGTTTTTGTGTGCTTTGTGTGGTTTATATATATTCGTAGTGTCAAATTAGCCGATACGCTCTACCAAGCGACCGTGGTCAAACCACGGGATCGAGGGGTGCCTAACACCTTTCCATTGGTCAACAGAATTCCTTAACCAAAATCTCTATTCGCGGATCAGTTTTAGAGTCGAACCATTTTGAAAAAGGATTTCCAAAGGTGACTTGGCACACCCGATTCATGCCAATGGCGACTATGAGTTTTGAATAAATAATCCTTTTCGAAACAAATTCTTAATGTTTTTTCACTTTAACAGTAAAAACCCTTTCAACCTTAAAATTATATCTTTTGGGAGTCAAAAAAGGTGTGTGACAGGTCTCACACAAAGTTATTCAGTATTAATACTTATTGAGATCACCCATCAGGTAGGCTTGATCTCAGTCTCAGATTCAGTTGAGTATTCTCATTATCAGTTCCATAGATTACCCGTCAGTTAGGCTTGATCTCAAGCTTAGTAAATCTTAATCCTTATAAGAAGATCTAGAGTTCATCTTGCTAGATAGGTTTGATCTCAGATTCAGCCAGTCGATATCCATTATCAATAGACTCAGTCATCCAATTTATCAGTATTGATAAGTATGGGTATCAGTTTCAGATTCAATATCAGTTATCAGATTCAGTCCTAGTATGCTCAGTCACTCTATATATGCTAATCCAGCTCTTGCATATCATTCAGTTAAGTTATGTTCATGCATAAGCCCTTACATTTAGCTTTACCCCATTTGCATACTCAGTACATTCAAACATACTGACGCATTTGCGCTATGGTGTTTAATTTGATGCCATAGGTTCAGAAGCACGAGATCCAGAGTACCCTTAGCAGTCAAGACTCAGTCAGCAGTAGTAGACGTAGCAGTGAGTTCTCATCATCTGAGGATGTTTCTTATTTCAGTACTTCATTAGATTCAGTTTATTTTTAGTAGATGGAGTTATTTAGGGGACATGTCCCATCAACTCCACAGTTTAGACAGTTAGAGGCTTTTTCAGATAGATGTATTAGTATTCAGTTTTCAGTTTTGAGTATTGTAGATGTTTGAACCTTATGGCAAGTTTTTGCCAGTTTTCTACATTTATTTTACTGTATTATGCAGTTCTCAGGTATAGATATCAGAAGAGGGTTAGCTTGTGGTCTTTCAGGATCATGAGCACCGTGTCGCGTTCTGGTTCCAGAAAATTGGGGCGTTACAGTCCTCATGTAGCATGGTAAGGTCATAGACTACGCCTCCAGACAGCTTAAACCCTATGAGAGGAATTATCCTACTCATGATCTTGAGTTAGCAGCCATACTCTTTTCCTTGAAGATTTGGAGGCATTATCTGTACAGTGTTCATGTAGATGTGTTCACTTATCATAAGAGTCTTCAATATGTTCTTTCTCAGAAAGATCTCAATCTTCGTCAGAGAAGGTAATTAGAGCTCTTGATAGATTATGACATGAGTATCCCCTATCATCCGGGCAAGGCCAATGTAGTGGCCGACGCTCTTAGTAGACTGTATATGGGTAGTGTTTCTCATGTGGATGACAGTAAGAAGAAGTTAGCTTAGGAAGTCCATCAGCTTGCCAGACTAGGCGTTCGCTTAGTTGATACAGAAGAGAGAGATATATGGGTTCAAAGTAGTTCAGAATCATCTCTAGTTTCTGAGGTGAAAGAAAAGGAAGATAGACATCCCAGCCTTGTCAAGTTGAAGAGTCAGTTCAGGATCAGGAAGTAGAGGTTTTCTCCCAGGGGGGAGATGGTATCCTTCGTTGTCAGGGTCATCTTTGTGTTCCAGGTATAGATGACTTAAGAAAGAAAATTCTTGTAAAAGCACATGGTGCGCGCTACTCTATTCATCCAGGGGCCACAAAGATATACCGTGACTTGCGGGAAATCTATTGGTGGAGTGGGATGAAGAGAGACATTGCAGAGTTAATGGCTAAGTGTTCTACATGTCAGCAGGTTAAGATAGAGCATCAGAAGCCTAGTGGGTCTATGCAGGAGTTCAGTATTCCTACTTGGTAGTGGGAATTTGTGAACATGGACTTTATGATGGGCTTTCCTCAAACTCATCATCGGCATGATTCAGTTTGGGTCATTGTAGACAGAATGACCAAATCATCTCATTCCTTCCAGTTCATACCTCTTATTCAGTTGAGGATTATGCCAAACTCTACATCAGGAAATTAGTCAGATTACAAGGTGTTTTGCTATCTATTATCTCAGACAGAGGTACCCAGTTCACCTCTTATTTTTGGAAAGCATTCCAAAAGGGTCTTGGTACCCAAGTTCATCTTAGTACAACCTTTTATCCTTAGACAGATGGTCAATCAGAAAGGACCACTCAGACGTTAGAAGATATGCTAAGGGTGTGTGCAATCGATTTCAAGGGAAGTTGGGATGACCACTTACCTTTGATTGAGTTTGCATACAACAACAGTTATCATTCCAATATTCGGATGGATCCATTCAAAGCTCTCTACATTAGGAGATGTAGATATCCAATTGGTTGGTTCGAAGTTAGTGAGGCCTCAGTTATAGGGCCTGACTTGGTATTCGATGCCTTAGAAAAAGTCCAGTTGATTAGAGAAAGACTCCGGGCTGCTCAGAGCCGACAGAAGCCTTATGCAGATATTCGTAGAAAAGATCTCAAGTTTGAGATTGGTGATCATGTCTATCTAAAGATCTCTTCCATGAAGGGAGTGAACAGATTCGGCAAGAAGGGAAATCTCAGTCCCCGATATATCGGTACCTTCAAGATTCTCAGTCGCTTTGGCAAGGTAGCCTATGAGCTTGAATTGCCTTCAGATCTAGCCTTAGTTCATTATGTTTTTCATGTCTCTTTGCTCAAGAAGTGAATAAGTGACCTATCAGTTGTAGTCCCTAATTAGATCATTGATGTTCAGAACACTCTCTCTTATGAAGAGATTCCAGTCGAAATCGTAGACTATCAGACTCGTAGATTGAGGAACAAAGAAGTCCCTCTAGTTAAATTTCTTTGGCGAAATTAGTCCGTTGAGAGAGCTACTTGGGAAGAAGAAGCAGATATGCATACCAAGTATCCTCATCTCTTCTCCGCCAACTTAGATCAAACTCAAGGTAACAGTTCTCCTTAAGCTTACTCAGTTTCATGTTCAGTGTTGATCACAAACTTGGTATGCAGTTTCTTGCTCATGTTCCCATTATAAACTTGGTATCAAGTACCATTGCATATTAAATCATGCACTCATGTATCAGTTAAGTTATTTAATTATGCATCAGACATGCATTCTTATTGTGAGAAACTTAGTTCTGCAGAACACTCAGTCATGCGTTCATGAATCAGTTACACATGAATCAGATATGCATGTTCAGTATTATATGTTCATCTTGTCAGTCATGTCAGTCATGAGATCATATTCCAATTATTCATGTTCAGTATGTACATTATTTGTCTTTTCTCCCCTCTCAGTCAGTCTCATTAGAGGACGAATGTTCTCAAGGGGGAGATATTGTAATACCCCCTACTTTTTTCTAGCTAATTTCATCCCAAGAATATCTAGTATTATCTTCTAAATTGAATTATGTTTATTCCATGAGGAATTTTCAAGATTTTTACTTTTTTTATGTGTGAAATTCAATAAACTTTCCAACGATATAAAATTCGCCCAAATCCGATAACCGGGTCAGAAGTTACGACTATTTCAAGTTTCCATCGTAAAACAGCACCATATTAGTCAGTAGCGCGCCGCGCCACAAGAGGAAATGGAATTTGGAAAATTCCAGTAGGGTTCCACGATTATGGCACTCGTGCCAGGGCCCAAATTTAGAATTTGTCCTTTTCTAGTGGCTTAGCGCGATTTCCTCCGCATCGCGCCAAAGATCCAGGTCGCAAAAGAAGGGGAAACACGATGGATCTGCGTCACTTCATCCCTCAGTTTCCTAATTGTCAAATTCCAGTGACACAGTGTGATAGAGTCGCTCGCGCCAGGGGTTCAGTTTGGAAAAATTTTACTAAAACTTACAAGATGCGTCCGGGGCTAAAAGTGTCAATTTCCTACCCCTATTTAAGCCCTTTAACACGTGATTCGTCCACTTTTCACCCAAATTATACTAGTTTTTCTCAAGTTTCTCTCAAGAAAAAGCTAGGGTTTTCATAGAAGATCCAATTTCAAGAAGGTTTCACCGTCAATCTTCACGAAATCACGAAATAAGGTATGCATAGTATTTATTCATGGACTCCTTTCGTCCATGAAGCCCAAGAATCCCTTTTCTAAATACAAGTTTATGGATTTTCTTTATGATTTCATGATTGGGATGTTCTTGTTCATGTTGATAAATGAGAAATTAAATTCTACTCCATGTTGGGTGATAATTTCTATGTAGGTTTAATTATTATAGATATAGATTCAGGCAAACCTATGACTAAACCCTTGAATGATGAAATTAGAATTGAACCAAGATGTTTAATTATTGTAAAATGATGTTTACATGTGCCATACCTACAATATGTTTGATTAAATGCCTAGATGAAGGAAAAGTGCCTAACTAGCATGATACCATGAAATCTCCATGTATGTACAAGTTTGTGCCTATCACATGTTTTGATGAAATACTTCTATAAATGTATTACGGATTATGATGTTAGTTATATGTTCAAGTAAGTTATTCTTGGTTAGTTTCCTTCCATCGATTCCTGGGGGTACTCGTACCCAACACATTAGTTGTGTGCCTAGAGCCATGTCATGTTTTCACGATGCTCTCAGTCAAGCTATGAATCCTTAGACTTCAGACAGTCTTATAACTCAGGAAATCTCCATGATCTCATGAACTTAGTCAGTTGTCAGATATCAGTAGTATTCCGTCAGTCAAAGAAATTCATTAACTCAGTCCATGTTCAATTCAGTAAATCATGTTCAGTGTCTATTCAGATGGGAGAAAAAATTAGCACCGAGTGAACCCAAGGATGGGGACACACACTATCAGATGAGGGTGTGATCTTTAAAAGTCATCTTTGTATTCCAAAACTATGTAGCCAGCATAGGTTGAGACATCAACACTGTTCGATGAGGGTTTATGAGGTAGATAAGCACTGTCAGATAAGGGCCCCACCGTTCTCGTATAGGGGACACTATCAGATGAGGGTCGCCTACAGCTTTTCCTTACCAGTGGCATGGTATTGACATCCTTTCAATTGGGGTTACATATTGGACCCCAACTCAGCTATAATGGCGTATCAGGGGCATGTTGGTTAGATAACTACTTCCCACAGTTTCATGTTACAGAATCAGGACTGTCAGACACAGTCTATCAGTCTCATAAATAGAACTCAAATAGTTCTTCAGATTTCAGAACTGTCAGATACAGTCAACTCAGATACAGTATGGAACTCAGATAGTTCCATCAGATTTAGGACTGTCATATACAATCACTCATGTTATCAGTTATATTTAGATTCAGTAATCATGTTATCACGGTATTAGTGTCAGTTGTTATTTCTCCTGCATGTATTCTCACGCTCATGATAGTTAGTCAGTTATTATTATTGTTCATGCATATGAAACCCATGCATTCAGCCTACCTCACATGCATACTAGTACATTTAAAGTACTGACGTATTTGCGCTATGGTGTCTTATACCATAGGTTCAGAGACACGAGCTCCAGAGCAACACTAGATTCCAGATATCTACAGACAGAGTTAGAAGTGATTCCTCATCTTTTGAGGACATAATTAGTTCCCTATTATCTCATTAATCAGTTTATTAGTCGGAGTTAGTTGGGGATATGTCCCATCAACTCCTTACTAAAACAGTTCAGTCAGTTAGAGGCTTTCTAGCCTATCATGTTTCAAACTTCAGTATGTTCAGTTTTGTTTTAGGTATTCTATTACCCTACACAGATGTTATATCATTCAGATCATGTTCAGTATTGAACCTTATGACCTTTCAGTGCATGTTTCCGCATTATGATGTCATATTATGTAGTGTACAGATACAGATATCAGTCATGGGTTAGTTTGTGGTCCTTTGGGGTCATGAGCACCGAGTAGCATTTCGTGTACCTGATTTGGGGCGTTAAAACTATCTTCTAACCTTGTTTTACTAATAACCCATGAGAATATTTCAAATATCAAAATATTCCACATTTAGCAATGAGATAGGTCAAAATAATACAACAACTTAAAAGTTCGTTTCATTGAACACACCAACAACATGAACTAACAAGTCACACTACAAATTATCTAATATACACATCTAGCACAAATTGGATTAAACTACAATACTATCACCGACCTCTAACCGAGCTTGCACAACCCCTCTAAGTCGGATCACTGCCCTTTCATGCAATTTTTTCTTTATCTTGGTCTAGAACATACATATAGATACATAATTAATGAAATGGACTACTTTTCATGAATCATTCCCTAAGGTCAAGCTCATGATCATTCCTTTTTTGTTTAAGATATTTTCTACTATAATTCACCTAAAACTACCAATTCCATGGATTAATTAGTGAATTAACAAAATAAAAATTTATATTAACCATTAATGATCAAAATCCATTATCTTATTAAATAATTTCCTCCTTTTCACCTGGAAATAACTAAAATCCGCCCTAAAACCCTTCCCAAACTCATTAAAAGAAAGAGATTACTATATTCAGTGACTTAGTTGAAGGATAAGCATGGATAAGTTAAACATAATCATGGTCAAATCTCTAACATTTTTGTGCAGCAGGAGTTGTTAGGTGGTATTGAAGGCACAAGGATGCAATCTAGAAATATGTTCTTCACTCAGTGTCCATGACTAATAGATGCACACTAGATCCAGCTATTACAATCTATTACTTCTCTTGAGATCAAGAAGGTCATGTTCAGCTTCAATGTAAACAAAAGCCTTTGACCTGATGGATCTGGTGGAGGGTTGTTTAAATCTACTTGGGATATTATTGGATGTGATATATGTGAGGCAATTCGGGAATTTTTTAGAATGGTTTGTTTCTTAACCAGTTGAATACTACAATGATCTCATTAATTCCCAAAGTGGATAAAGTTGATTCAGCAAGACAGTTTAGACCTTCTTTCTTGTTGTAATACACTATATGAATGCATTTCTAAGCACTTATGTAATAGATTTGCCTTAGTTCTACCTGATATTGTCAATTCAACATAGGCTATTTTTGTAAAAAGGACTTTCTTATTCAAAATATAATTGTAACACCCCAGTCTTTCCAATTCTTATAAAGTGCTTGGAGTGAGTCTTAGGACCCCTATTGAAGATAAACCACCTAAGATTGGATTTGAATAGGTTGGGGTGTTTTTAGGCTTATAAAAGGGCTTTACATCATACAAAAGGGACTCTGCAGTAGCGCCACGATGGGCTACTACCTCAGGTTCATTATGGGGTTTGCCCCACAATTTTGAGATTTGTGATGGGATTTGACCCATGAAACCTGAGGTTTGTGATGGGGGTCACACCGCGAACCCTCTTTCGTGTGTCGAAATTATTCTATTTTTTGTAATATTCTAAGGGCATGCAGGTTTTTTCACACCTCTAAGTCATTCTCAATCCCTTATGTATGAGTTTAGTGCCATAAAAATGCTTTTACAGCTCAGTAAACCCCTAATCATCATTCTAATATAAAGAGAGGAGAAAACTACCTAGGGTTTGAGGATTCTAAGCTTCAAGGGTAAATTTTACACTACGATCTCTCTTTCAAGGTATGTAGAACTATCCTAACATTCATGGGCTTGAAAAGTATGTTTTAAAATACTTTAAATTATGTTTACATGTATATAATACGACTTTGAAATTGATTGAGAAAAAACATGTTTTATGAAGCCACTTTCTATGATAGATTATGAATTTTCTATGGGTTTTTTATGAAATAGAGATTTGATTTGTGTATATACATTATGGATTTTGTAGTGTTTGAAGTGGTTGAACTAAGAACCCCATTTTTATGATAATGATTATGAAATTGACAAATGTTGTGGGTTATCAAATGAATACGAAAAGATTGATGTATCTAATTCTCTTTTATTAATTTATGGACTGATTTTGTATATAATTTTCAGAGAGCTTTTTAGTATATGTCAAAATTCTCTTAGTTTCTCATTAAACTTGTATGAATTATAAAAGAGATGACCACCTAAGTGTTATGTCTTGAAAGGAAATTATTTTGCCTAAACTTGTATGCCCTTTTTGAAAAAGAACTCCTTTATGATAATTGAATCATCTTTGTTGTCAATAATAAGTTTTTGAATAAGAAGGGATATGGATACTATATGGTATGCTATGATATGACTTGCAAGTCTAGGTATGATGATACCTTGTTATGAAATGCCCTTAACAAAATAAGAGATGAAATTTACTAAGCATGAAGTATGACTTTAAGAGGCTAAAAATGGGACCTAAGAGAGTTAGATGGTTACTCGAAGAAGGCATGAGTTTAGATAATTTAATTCATGAAAACTTATTTTGCCGATGCGAGAGTGATTTTTTTCCTGAAATATGAATTATCATCGTATACTTTCTTCGCGCAATTGTACACTTAAACTAGACACTCCTATCCTTGCCGCAAACTCGGATAGGGGGCTTGGCTGATAAGTTAATGGAGGATTCCATATAGCATGTGGGATTGTAGACTTATAGGGTGTACCATCTAGCTCAGAACTAAAACAAAGAGTTGAGCCTATGTTTTACGAGGTTGATTGAAGTTTTTAAGCATGCCCATGTATTTTGATCTTTATTATATTTAATTTATTTCACAATTCTCTCGATTATTTTACATGAAAATATATTATGTTTCATGAAAATATGTTATTTTTGGTTAGTTTTGCATACCAATTTATTCCAAGTATTGATCGTCCTTATGGCGGCTGCATTGTCTCATAATGTAGGTTCTGAGGAACAATCTCGTAGTCCAGCTCAGCAATAAATTATTCTTTAAAAATTCAGAGTTGGTAAGATTTCCTTACTTCGGAAGGCGTTTTATCCATATGTTGTTTTATTTTAGTTTTATGGTCCAGTTGAGGGCCTTGTCTTGACATAGATGAACTAGTATTTCAGTAGAAGCTCCATAGACTAGTTATACTGGATTTGGGTTTTCATGGAATCATGTCTTGATGTACTAAATTTGATTATGAAGCTTTTTCATGTTTTTATTTATCTTCCACATTTCTTTTGATACGAATAATGCTTATGATAATATGCTAAGGGGTCTCTCGAGCCTTAATGGTTTTGCATGCTCATCGCGGCCAGGGCCTTGGCTTGGGTCATGACAAGCTTAGTATCAAAGACAAAGCCATGTCAAATAGTCTTTTTTATAGGTGTGTCACACTTATAAGGAGGAATCTACAAGACATTTAGGAATGTTTACCTTTTTTTTATTTTCTAGTTTATGCTATAAGTTCTAAATATTTCCTAACACCTAGCTTTCCGCATTTTAGATCATGCCTCCCCGTTGATCCAATGAACAAAACACCTCAACCAAGGATCCGTTTCTATTGGGACAAATGCTGAAGATATCTGCCCTACTCATAGAATGCGAACAAGTTATAAAGCCCATACTCCAAAGTTCACCACTCCTCCAGGGGTTTCACCAGTTTAGACTAGCCCTCCTCGAGCACATCCAGTAAGTATCAATTGCACTCAATCCCCATAGAGAGAGGTCTCAAATGCTAAGTTCTGTCAGTCCATCCATATACTTGCTCAGCTTGTGTCTTCTCAGTCTCGTCGGTCTGGGGATATGACTTCTATGTTTGGTTCTTCTTAAATCACTCAGGTTGGTCATTTCATAAGGATTAACCTCCCACCTTTATGAGTACTAAGGTTGAGGAGGATCGTTAAGGGCTTGTAGATGAGATAGAAAAGATATTTAGAGTCATGTATTCCAATGATACTGAGGGGGTAGATTTTATGGCTTATCAGTGGTACGATAAGTGGGAAGATTTAATAGGTGAGGATGTTGTACCTACAGTATGGGAGGAGTTCTCAGAGGCTTTTCTAGACCACTTTTTTTCTCAGGGATTGAGGGATGCTAAGGCTGAGGAATTTGTGCATTTAAAGCAAGGAAAGATGAGTGTCAAAGAATATGCATTGAAATTCACTCAATTTTCCTATTGTGCTCCAGAGTTGGTGTGCAACTTGAGGGCTCCTGTGAGAAAATTTGTATCTGGTCTTTCAAACGATTTAGTATTGGAGTGTAAGGGGGCACTACTGACTAATGACATAGATATCTATAGGTTAATAGTATAAATGAAGTGGGTAGAGAAAGAGAAGAAAAAACAAGTAGGGAACGAGGAGAGGCAAGCCAAGAAATCTAGGTCGGCAAATAAAGATGTCAGTCAGCAGTAGGGTGGAAAATGGGGCAGAAAATGGTCTAAGAAGAAAATTTGAGAAATGGTCAGTCATCAACGAGTGCTCCTGCACCCAGGACTTCAGTTGATCCACGATTTTATCACAGCAGCGGGTCGTGTTTGCAGGGTACTTAATCAGCTGGTAGTGTAACTAAGACTTTTAAGCCTTATCCCTATTGTATCACTTGTAGGAAGAATCACCTAGAAAATGTCAGTATGGATATTTGGTGTGTTATGGTTGTGGCCAGGCTGGTCATTTCCTCGGAGAATACCCCTTTGTAAAGGGAACCTTTTGGGGTACAAAGGTTCAAGGAATTTTATCGGCCCCTCTAATTAAGGGTGGTACTTCTGGTACTGTAGGTAGACGTAAATAGTTGTATACCTTATCTACTCACCAGTACTCAGAGGCTTCACCAGATATTATTACGAGTATGTTAAAGATCTTTGATCGTGATGTCTATGTATTGCTTGATCCCGTGTCTATGTTGTCTTATGTGACTCCTTATGTAGTGGTGAGTTTTGATTTTGAACTTGAGAATATTTTTGAACCCTTCTTCGTCTCAACTTTTGTTGGTGACTCTATAGTTTCCAGAAGAGTTTATAGAAATTGTGTGGTATTTGTTTTTCATCAGGATACTACGGTAGACCTTGTAGAGCGTGATATGGTGGACTTTGACGCTATTCTAAGGATGAATTGGATCCACTCATGCTATGATGCATAAGATTGAACCAGAAAGGTCACCTTATGTTTCCCTAATATTCCAGTTATAGAATGAGAGGGATATTCTTTTACACCTAAAGAGAGGTTAATATCTTATCTTAGGCCTGTAAGCTCATATCAAAAAGTTGTTTGTACCATCTTGTTTGGATCAAAGATTCTATCACTGAAAGTGCTTCCCTCCAGTCAGTCCCTTAGTTAATGAATTCCCAAAAATCTATCCTGATGACCTCCCTGGGATGCCCCCAGACAGGGAGATAGATTTTGGCATTGACCTATTTCTAGACACTTAACCTATTTCTATTCTGCCATATAAAATGCCTCCTACGAAATTGAAAAAATTGAAAGAGCAGTTAAAAGATCTTCTTGATAAGGGATTAATTAGTCCTGTCCTAGTGTCTCTCCTTGGGGTGTTATTGTACTCTTCGTGCGTAAGAAAAATGGCTCACTCCATATGTGTACAGTTACCGTCAGTTGAATAATGTTACTGTCAAGAATAAATACCCCTTTCATAGAATTGATGATCTTTTTTACCAACTTCAAGGTGCTACATGTTTCTCTAAGATAGACATTTATTCAAGTTATCATCAGTTGAAGGTTAGGGAGGTTGACATCCCCAAATAACTTTCCAAACTCGATATGGTTACTATGAATTCCTAGGCATGTCCTTCGGAGTGATTAATTCTCCTGCAGTGATTATGGACCTCATAAATAGGGTGTTCCATCAGTTTTTGAACCTATATATTATAGTTTTCATCGACAATATTTTTGATGACTCTAAGAGTGAGGAAGATTATTTTAATCACCTTTGAATCTTCCTTCAAACCTTTAAGGATCATGAGTTGTATGCCATATTCTCTAAGTGTGAGTTCCTTCTTAGTGAAATATCTCTTCTGGGACATATTGTTTCTAGTGATAGAATTAAGGTTGACCCCCAAAAGATTGAGATAGCAAGGAACTAGCCTAGATCTATGACTCCAACCGACATCCAGATCTTCTTAGGTTTTCTAGGATCTTATAGGAGGTTGGTAAAAAGTTTTTCATCCATAGCTGCACCACTTACCAAGTTGACTCAGAAGAAGTTAATGTTTTTGTGGTCTGAAGCTTGTGATAATAATTTTGAGAGATCAAAAGACAAGTTGGATATTGTACCTATTTTAACCCTTTCTAGGGGTACAGAGGGTTTTGTGTTATACTATTATGCATCTTGGGTGGGACTTAGGTGTGTTTTTATGCAGTATGGTAAGGTGGTGGCTTATGTATCTGGACAGTTGAAGGTCTATGAGAAAAACTATTCCATCCATGATTTAGAGTTGGCGCTATGGTTTTTGCACTCAAAATTTGGCCTCATTATCTATATGGAGAACATGTTGATATCTTTACTGAGCATAATAGTTTGCAGTACATATTCACCCAGGAGGAGTTGAATCTCAGAGGCGATCATTGGAACTGTTGAAAGATTATGACATAATCCTGCACTATTATCCAAGTAAAGCTAATGTGGTTGTTGATGCTCTTAGCAGGTTGTCCATGGGTAGTCTTTCTTTGGTTGAGAAAGGAAAGAGAAATTCGGTCAAGGATATGCTAATTTGGGAGTTTGAATCCTAGATTCTGAGGAATGAGGGTTGTTCATCCAAGAAGTAGCTACATCATCCTTATGTGTCGACGTTAAGGAAAAATAAGCCAGAGATCTTATATTGATGCAGATAAAGGAAGATGTTGGTCAACAAAAGGTTATGGCATTTGAGACTGGAGGAGATAATATTTTGAGACACCAAGGTAGGTTGTGCGTGTCAAATGTGGATGGGTTGCAAGAAATAATTCTTTATAGAGCTCATACTTCCAGGTATGTTGTTCATCCTGGCTCTACTATGATGTATCATGACTAAAGGAGATTTACTAGTGGAATAACATGAAAAGAGACATTGTTAACTTTGTATCTAAGTGTTTGAATTTCCAATAAGTTAAGGTGGAGCACTTGAGGCCAGGTGGTGCCTCCTAGGAGATAGCTTTTCCTATATGGAAGTGGGAGATGATCAACATAAACTATATTGCTAGACTCCTACAGTCCTGAAGCCAGTATGATTCTATTTGGTTTATTATGGAAACGATGACCAAGTCTGCTCACTTTTTGCCCGTGAGGACTAATTATTCGGGAGATGATTATACAAAGTTGTACATGATTCTCTTCTCAGTTTTGGTGGTCCTTTTAGAAAGGTTTGGGTATCCAAGGAACCTTAGCACCGATTTCCACCCTCAAATGGATGGGCAAGTGGAATGTACCATTTAGACATTAGACGATATGCTAAGGTCTTATGTGATTGAGTTTAAAGGTAGTTGTGTAGATCACTTACCTCTAATTGAATGCTCTTATAACAATAGCTACCACCCAAGAATCCAAATGGATCCTTTTGAGGTTCTATATAAAAGAAGGTCTAGATCACTGATTGGTTGGTATGGGGTGGGTGAAACTCATTTATTGGATTGGACCTTTTCCATCAGGTGATGGAGAAAGTAAAAGTCACTAGAGAGAGACTTAAGACCACCCAAAGTTTTCAAAAGTCCTATGCCCATGTAAGAAGAAAGGAGTTAGAATTTAAGGCTGATGATTGGGTGTTTTTAAAAGTCTCTCGTATGAAGGGAGTTATGATATTTGGGAAGAAAGAAAAACGTAGTTCTCATTACATAGGTCCTTATCAAATTACAGGAAGGATTGGTGGAGTTGTGTATGAGTAAGATTTGCCCGCAAGTTTAGCTTCAGTTTATTCTGTATTTTATGTGTCAAAGCTTAAGAAGTGTATTGGAGATCATTCACTTATGTTACCAGTCAAGGAAATTGGTGTCAAGGATTCTTTATCATACGAAGAAGTATCATACGAAGAAGTACCCATAGAGATATTAGATAAGCAAGTTTGGAAGTTAATAAGTAATGAGATAGCTTTGGTTAAAGTATTAAGGGGGAATTAAAAGGTAGAGGAAGCTAATTGGGAATCGGAGGATAACATGCATACAAGGTACCCATCACTTTTTGAATCGTTGAATAATATCATGAAAGGTATTAATCTTATCTTACTAATTCCATGTAACTCTTTAAATCGTGCTTAATATATTTTCTGTCATCATTCAGGGATGAATGATCCCACTGGAGGGATAATGTAACACCCCAGCCTTTTTTATGCTTATAAAGTTCTTGGAACAAGTCTTTAGGACCCCCAATGTTAAAGATAAATCACCTAAATTTGGATTTGAATTGGTTGGGGGTATTTTTAGGCTTAGAAAAGAGCTTTGTGTTGAGGAATAGGGACTCTGCAGTATCCCCCCATCGTGAATATCCCCACGATGGGCTACTTCCTCGGGTTTTCTATAAGGTTCACCCCAGGAACCTTGAGTTTTATGATGGGGTTTGCCCCACAAACCCTGAGGTTTGCAATAGGGGTTACATTGCGAACCCCCTTTCGTACGTCGAAATTATTCCATTTTTATAATATCTTAAGGGCATGAGGGTGTTTACATACCCCTAAGTCATTCCCAATCCCTTATGTACGAGTTTAGAGCCTTAAAATGATTTTACACCTCAGTAAACCCCCAATCATCATTCTAATAGCAAGAAAAAAGAAAAATACCTGGGGTTTGAGGATTCTGAGCTTCAAGGGTAAATTTTATACTACGATCTCTCCATTCAAGGTATATAGAACTATCCTAACGTTCATGGGCTTGAAAAGTATGTTTTACAATACTCTAAATTGTGTTTACGTGTATATGATAAGGCTTTGAAGTTGATTGAGAAAAAGCATGATTTATGAAACCACATTCTATGATGGATTATGCATTTCCTATGTGTTTTTATAAAATAGAGATTTGATTTGTGTATATACGTTATGGATTTTGTAGTGTTTGAAGGGATTGAACTATGAACCCCATTTTTATGATAATGTTATGAAATTGACAGTTGTTGTGGGTTTTCAAATGAATACGAAAGGATTGATGTTTCTAATGCTCTTTTATTAATTTATGAATTGATTTTGTATGTGATTTTCAGAGAGCATTTTAATGTATGTCAAAATACTCTCGGTTTCTCATTAAACTTGTACGAATTATAAAAGAGACGACCACCTAAGAGTTATGTCTTGAAAGAAAAAAAAAAATCCTGAACTTGTACGTCCTTTCTGAAAGAGAACTCTTTTATGATAATTAAATCATCATGGTGGTCAATAGTAAGTTCTTAAATAAGAAGGGATATGATATGATATGATATGATATGATATGATATGATATGATATGATATGATATGATATGATATGATATGATATGATATGATATGATATGATATGATATGATATGATATGATATGATATGATATGATATGATATGATATGATATGATATGATATGATATGATATGATATGATATGATATGATATGATATGATATGATATGATATGATATGATATGATATGATATGATATGATATGATATGATATGATATGATATGATATGATATGATATGATATGATATGATATGATATGATATGATATGATATGATATGATATGATATGATATGATATGATATGATGTGATATGATGATGTGATATGATGATGTGATGTGATGTGATGTGATGTGATGTGATGTGATGTGATGTGATGTGATGTGATGTGATGTGATGTGATGTGATGTGATGTGATGTGATGTGATGTGATATGATATGATGTGATGTGATGTGATATGATATGATATGATATGATATGATATGATATGATATGATATGATATGATATGATATGATATGATATGATATGATATGATATGATATGATATGATATGATATGATATGATATGATATGATATGATATGATATGATATGATATGATATGATATGATATGATATGATATGATATGATATGATATGATATGATATGATATGATATGATATGATATGATATGATATGATATGATATGATATGATATGATATGATATGATATGATATGATATGATATGATATGATATGATATGATATGATATGATATGATATGATATGATATGATATGATATGATATGATATGATATGATATGATATGATATGATTGAAGTTTTTAAGAATGACCATGTATTTTGATCTCTATTATGTTTAATTTATTTCATTATTTTACATGAAATATATGTTATTTTTTGTTAGTTCTACATCCAATTCATTTCAAGTATAGATGTTCCTCATAGTGGCTCCATTGTCTCATTATGTAGGTTCTAAGGCACAGTTCAGTGTCCAGCTCAGCAGTAGATTATTCTTTAGAAATTCAGAGTTGGTAACCTCCCTTACTTTGGAAGATACTTTATCCATATGTTGTTTCCTTTCAGTTTTATGGTCCAGCTGAGGGACTTGTCCCAGCTTAGACAGACTAGTGTTTCAGTAGATGCTACATAGACTGGTTAGAGTAGATTTGGTTTTTCATATATTCATGTATTGATGTAGTAAATTTGATTATGAACCCTTTCCATGTTTCAGTTTATATTCCGCATTTCTTTTGATATGAATAATGCTTATGATAATATGCAAAGGAGTCTCTCGAGCCTTCATGGTTTGAGATGTCCGTAGCAGCCAGGGCCTCAGCTAGGGTTGTGACAATATTGTTGTGTCATGACTTGGTAAGACATTATAAGAGGAAAACTACTGCTATATATCTTATGAAAATTGATCTTAGGAAGTTCTATGACATGGTGGAGTGGGATTTGTAAAGTAAATATTGGTAGGCTATTAGTTCCCTCCTAAATTTGTTGACATGGTAATGCAGTGTTTTTCTACTTTTTCAAAATTTAAAACTGAGTAATTCTTTGATTTAGAATCGTCATGTATACGAATTAAATGCCATTGACTACTTTTATCATGTTATCAATTATTTTTGTTTTGGTTTAGGATCGATATAAATACAATTTATTAAATTGGTTTGTATCAGTTCTCTCTCATCATAAAGGTACCCATTTCTGTTTGATTGATGTAGAGGGTCTCATTTTCTTGCTGAGATTTATTACATGATAAGAGATGAATGATTCTGGTTTCATCAAAACTGATGTTGATACTTACAAGAAATTAAACCTTAGGAGGTTTACACTCATGGAGTTCCCTGTTGTATTGATAAGGGGAACTGCATTGATCGTGAAACTCCTCAAGAGTACACCCTGGATTTCACACGGTGCTTACAGCCCCGAAGGACCACAAGCTAACCCATGAGCTGGTACCTACTGTGAGCACTAAATAAAATAACAAAGACATATGCGGAACTTAACTGAAAAATGCCATAACTTTTTAACAACTAAAAATCAATACTGAATCATAGTTTTAAAATGTCTAAAACAGACTGTCAATACTGATAAAAATAACTGAAAACTGACTATCTGTCTGTACTAGTCTGAAAGCCTCTAAATTGACTGATAGTGGAATTGATGGGAAAGCCCCCAACCAACTCTTACTGACTAAATAAATAAACTACTGGCATAACTGAATATGAGATAACTCATCCTCAAAGAATGAGGACTCACCCCTGCTGCTACTGATGCACTGGAAAGTCTAAGTATGGTTAGGAGCCAGAGCGTCTGAACTTATGATATAAGACATCACAGTGCAAGTAACGAGTATGCAATCAGTACTTTGAATGTACTGGTACATTAGATAAGATAGGCTAAAATATATGGGTTCATATGCATGAAGTGATAACTGACTGAATGTATAGCATGAGATACTGAGTAAGAATGCATGAAAACTGGAAACAATGAGAATGCATGACCAAGAATGCATGACCAAGCATATAACAAATTCTGAAATGTTCTGTAAACTGAAATTGAGTCATCATCTCTTAATATATGTAGGGGGCTAGGGATTTTACTAGAATACTGGTAATTAGATATCGGATATCTAAATGTTATGGTCAAGTAAACCTAAAACTGAATACTGCACTGAATACTAGACTGAGACTATGGGAGCTATCATCTAACCGACATGCCCTAAATGAGCTAAATAGGGTCCAACCGGTAACCCTATTTAGTAGGGTGTCAGTACCGTACCACGGGCATTAACAATAGTTATATGGATCCATTAACTGATGTCCCAAAGCACCAGGGTGTCAAGCCTAAACTGATGGGTGACCCCTGAGAGGTAGTCAAGCCTAAACTGACGAGTGACTCCTCATATCCTACACTGGCTACGTAGTTATGGAATACAAGAATTGATACTAACGACTCTTCCTAACTGATGGGGAAGTCGTCATCCCTGCATTCACTCGGTGTTAAATCCTACTCCCAACTGAAAGACACTGAATACTGGACTGAACTAAGTTCAGTTGTTTATGGTGACTGACTGAACTGAAAATGCTCATAACTATCCTGAACCATTCTATAGATTTTGTAGGCTAGGTAAGCAGCTAGATTTCGGGTATTCAAAACCCCCAGGACTTGATAGTAATAATAACAAGACCATATTAACACCTTAAGGATATGATAAGTAGTCATTATTCAAAACTCATTCCTTTGGAAATTTCATCAAACACTTGCAATTCATGATTTAAACATAGGAATAGTTTTAAACATGTAGTAGTATCATGATTTCGATACTAAATCACAATTTAAGGTACAAACCAACGAGTAAGCATCATCCAAACATGTAGGGTTTAACTTCAACAACAAATTATGTGTAAACATAATATAAAAATCAAAATTCATGGGAATTCATGGTTAAAATTCATGATAACATGTAAAAGTTATATCTTTAAACTTAAAATTGGGTTTTTGGACTCCATGGGTGAAAAGGGCCCTTGGATGAACATCTAACATACCTCTAAGGATTAAATCCTTAAGAATATCACAAGCTTGAATGTTCTTGTCTTGGAAGACACCAATTCTTGATCTTTCTTGGATGAAAAAAAGGTTTAGCTTGATGAACAATAAGAGAGTTTAGGGTTTTTTGTTGAATAAAATTGGGGAAGGTAGGCAAATTATGCTCTTTCGGCAATTTAATCCCGTGTTTTCACGATTTGGGGCGGTGGGAAAAGATCATACTACCTATGGAAAATTAAAATTCATAACTGGAACCCAAATTTAACCATCACCGCGATGCGCCAAGGCTGCCACCGCTATAGCCACCATGACGCGCCACAATCTCGGTGACTTGCTATTTTGGAAATTCAAATGTGGTCCAAACTTTGTTCGAAAAATCTGAAACTTATACGAGACATGATACTTACACCCCTGAACATGAATTAACTTAAAATGTTACGTCTTAAGGTCGGGAAGGTCACTTTAAAAATCATCAAAATTGAGAGGCCAAAAATAAGACTAAGTCCCCAACACTTAGCCAAATTTTCAAGTTCTAAGCCTCTTATACCTGTAATATGAACAGAACTAAACTTAGAAAAGTACAGGGTATTACAATATCTCCCCATTGGGAATATTCATACTCAAATGAGACTGATTAAGATGAGAATACTAAGGAACTGAGATTACATACTGAACATGTATAACTGAAACATGATTACATGACTGAATTGATTCATGAATGCATGAAATGACATGAGACTGATTACATAGTTGGAAATAAGAATGGAATAGATATAATCAAAGAAAAACTGTTACCTTAAGCTGAGTCTAAATTTGTGGAGAAAATATGATGGTACTTGATTTACATATTTGTTTCTGCTTCCCAAGTGGCTCCCTCGATGGACTGGTTCCGCCAAAGAACTTTGACTAGGGGAACTTCTTTGTTCCTTAGTCTACGAGTTTGACGATTGAGGATTTCTACTGGAACTCCTTATAAGAGAGATTGTCCTGAACATCTACGCTTTCTAAGGGCACTATAATAGTTGGGTCTCTCATACACTTCTTCAATTAAGAAACATGGAACACTGGGTGTACAGAAGCCAAATATGTAGGCAAATTAAGCTCATAAGCTACCTTTCCAAAGCAGCTCAAGATCCTGTAAGGGCCAACATACCAGGGACTGAGCTTTCCCTTTTCGCTGAACCTCTTCACTCCCTTCATGGAAGAGATTTTCAAATATACAAAATCAACAATATCAAATTCAAGATCTTTTCTCCTCACATCTGTATAAGATTTTTGCCAGCTTTGGGATGTCTTAAACCTCTCTCTAATCAATTGGAAATTCTCCAAAGTATCAAATACTAACTCATGCCCTATCAAAGTAGTCTCACCTATCTCAAATGAACCAATTAGAGATCTACATCTCCTCCTATATAGAGCCTCAAATAGAACATATGGATACTGGAATAATAGTTGTTGTTGTAGGAGAACTCAATCAATAGAAAGTGATCATCCCAACTACCCTTAGAATCGATAACACAGACTCTCAACATGTCCTCTAGGGTCTAAATGGTCCTCTCTTCCTGACCATTTGTCAGAGGGTGAAAGGTCGTACTGAGGTGAACTTGGGTACCAAGACCCTTCTAGAAGGCTTTCCAAAAGTAAGAGGTAAATTGAGTACCTCTATCAGAAATGATGGACAATAGAACTCCGTACAACCTAACCAACTCTCTGATATAGAGCTTGGCATAGTCCTCGGTGGAATAAAAAGTATGGACTAGCAAGAAATAGGCTGATTTGGTCATCTCTTTCCACAATGGCCCAAATCGAATCATGCTGATAATGAATATGGGGCAAACTCATCACAAAGTCCATGTTCATCTCTTCCCACTTCCAAGTGGGAATATAGAACTCCTGCATAGTGCCATTAGGCTTTTGGTGCTCAACCTTAACCTGTTGACAAATAGAGCACTTAGATGCAAACTCTACAACATCTCTCTTCATGCCACTCTACCAATAGATTTCCTACTAATCATGGTACACCTTAGTTTCCCCTGGATGAATAGAGTAACATGCACCATGCACTTCTGTGAGAATCTGTTGTCTCAAATCATCTACATACGGCACACACAGTCTACCCTGGCAACGCAATACACCATCTACCCCTTGGGAGAAAACCTCTACTTTCTGATCTCTGACTAAATCATTCAACTTGACCAAGATAGTATCTTTACCTTGCTTTTCTTTCACTTCAGCAACTACTCTGAACCCATACACTACCCTCAGCTAAATCAACCAACTAAACACCTAATCTATCAAGCTAATAAACCTCCTAAACTAACTTCTTCTTATCATTCTTAACATGGGCAACACTACCCATGGACGATCTACCAAGGCCATCTGCTACTACATTGGCCTTGCTCGGATGGTACAAAACACTCATATCATAATCTTTCAATAATTCTAACCACCTACGCTGATGAAGATTCAAATCCTTCTGCGAAAATACATACTACAAGCTTTTATGATCCTTGAACACATCAACATGTACCTCATACAAATAATGCCTCCAAATTTTCAAGGCAAAAACAGCAGCTGCTAACTTAAGATCATAGGTAGGATAATTTTTTTCAAGGGGCTTACGCGGTCTAGAGGCGTAGGCTATGACCTGACCTCTCTGCATCAACACACAACCCAAAATAACTCTGGAAGCATCACAGTAAACAACAAAACCATCTAAACCATCGGGCAACGTCAAGACTAGGGCTGAGGTGAGTTGAGTCTTCAACTCCTGAAAACTCTTCTCATAGGAATTTGACCACTGAAATTTGACTTTGTTCTGAGTCAATCTGTACATGGGGGACTTAATATATGGAAAACCCTCAACAAAAAAGCGGTAATAGCCAGCCAAACCCAAGAAACTCTTGATATCTGACAGAGAGATGGGTCTGGTCCAATTTCTTACAACTTCAATCTTTTGAGGATCAACTCTAATACTGTCAACGGAAATGATATGACCAGGAAAGGGTACTGATCTTATCCAAAATTAGTACTTACTGAATATAGCAAACAATTGATGGGCTCTAAGAGTCTGCAATACAATTCTGAGGTGATCTACATGATCATTTTCATTACGAGAATAGATAAGGATGTCATCAATGAAGACTATGATGAACATGTCCAAGTACTATTTGAACACTCTGTTAATCAAGTCCATGAAAGTTTTTGAGGCATTTGTAAGACCTACAGACATGGCTAGAAATTTGTAGTGACCATACAGAGTTCTGAAAGCTGTTTTGAAAATGTCACATTCTCTGACTCTCGGTTGATTATAGTTGGATCTGAGGTCTATATTAAAGAAGTAACTAGCACCCTGAAGTTGGTCGAACAAGTCATATATTTTGGGAAGTGTATATTTATTCTTGATTATGACTTTGTTCAACTGACGGTAATCGATGGACATTCTAAAAGAACCATTTTTCTTTCGCACGAAAAGGACTGGAGTGCCCCATGGGGAAACACTGGGCCTAATAAATCCCTTATCTAAGAGATCTTTCAACTTTTCTTTCAATTCTTTAAGTTTGATTGGCGCCATTCGATATGGCGGAATAGAGATAGGCTGAGTATCTGGAAAAAGGTCTACTCTGAAGTTAATTTTCCTTTTGGGAGGGACTTCAGGAAGATCTTCAGGGAACACATCTGGGAACTCCCTCACTAATAAAACTGAATCAAGACTAGGATTCTCATAATCGGAGTCTTTAACTCAAACTAAATGGAAGAAATACCTCTTGGATATCATTCTTCTCGCTCTAAGGTACGATACAAGCTGACCCCTAAGTGCTGAAGTACTACCCCTCTATTCAAGGACTGGTTCATTTGGAAATTGAAAATGAATGATTCTGTTTATACAATCAACTGAAGCATAGCTTGAATGGAGCCAATCCATGCCGAGAATGATGCTAAAATCCATCATCTCTAGTTCTACATGGTATACTAATGTAAATTTCTAAGACACTGTAACTGGGAAGTTTCTGTATACTCATCGGGTTATGATAGACTTACCCATTATGGTAGATACTGAGAAAAGATCTGTTAAGGTTTTGGGACTTACTTTAAAGTTGATAGCTATATAAGGGGTTACAGAAGAAAGAAAAGATTCGGGATCTAGGAGAGCATAAACATGTAAATGAAAGACTTGTAACATATCGGTAACCACATCAGGAGAACTTTCCTGATCCTGTCGATAATGAAGTGCATAAAGCTTGTTCGGATGCTGAACCCTTGCAGTACTAGAAGTGGCGCCCTGCTGAGTTGGGTGACCTGTTGGTGCTGATGACAAATGAGGCTGGCCCTGATGGCGCATATCCATACCATTATAAGCCACCACTCGACACTCTCGAATCTTATGGCCTAGCATACCAAACCTAAAACATACATCACTTCCAGCTCTACATTCTCCCTAACGGTTTCTACCATATTTCTGGCGAAGAGGATCATACAACTACTGTTTATGCTACCCTGGGGTTTAGAGACTGGCGCCCTATCACGATTATTATTTCTGAACTTAGGCACTGGTGAACTAGCCAAATATGGAGCTGGGACTAAAGATTTCTGACAAAATTGAGGACAGTAACCACCCTCTGACCTTGGCTGAGAAAAATTAAAGTTACCTATTTTAGCCCTCTTGTTCTCCCTCTCTTTCTACTTAGCCTTCTCCTCTTCAATCTGCTGAGCATGGACCATCAACCTAGATAAGTCTACTCCTTAATCAAAATTAAGGTCTAACACTTCTTGACCACATTATCAGATACCCCATACACAAACTTGCTCATTTTAGACCTATTATCATCCATCATATGAGGAGCATACCTAGCTAGTTCAGTAAACTTAAGAGAATACTCCTTCACTCTTATGTTGCCCTATTTCAAATTAATAAACTCTAACACCTTCTCTTCACTCAGCTCTAAATAGAAGAATCTATCTAAGAAAATTGTAGCAAGCTCCTCTCATTCTATAGGCCCTGCATCGGTGCACTATCCCTTTCTACTACTTAAACCAGGTGTGAGCTACATCCTGTAACTGGTAAGTAGCCAATTCAGCACTTTCACTAGAAGTCACACCCATAATGTTTGTTACTTTTTTGAATTATGTCAAGGAATTCCTTCGTATCCTCATCAGACTTGGATCCAAAAAATGAAGGAGGATTCATTCTGGTGAAGTCCCGAATCTTGGTTGCGGCAGTATTTGCCACTGGGCTATTTAGAATAGCAGTTATTTGATTGTTTTAAGCTGCTACAGAGTGATCCAGAGTAGTGAATGCAACCCTAAACTCTGCATGCAAAATATGCTTATTCAGGGGATCTTCCTAAATGGGCGGAGGTGTTGGCTGGTTTCCATTTCTTTTTTCATTAGTCTTTTCGAGGGCATGTTCTGTAAACAAACGAAAGATTGAATTAGACTAATAGTTTAACTTAATCTCATGCTCATTTAAACGACATGAATACTGAAAGAAGGGAATTTTTCCTAAAATATCTCGTAGCCTCTTGTCCATAAGTGTGGTACGCTCCATACCCATGCACAAAACTCTACTCAATGCTGCTTTTACATACCCTAGGACACTGTAAAACCTTAGGCTTTGATACCAAGTTTGTAATTCCTAGAGAGTACACCCTATATTCCATACGGTACTTACAGCCCCAAAAGACCACAATCTAACCCATGAGCTAGTACCTGCTGTGAGCACTAAATAAAATAACAAAGACATGTGCAGAACTTAACTAAAAATGACGTAAGGTTTTAACAACTGAAAATAAATATTGAATTATAGTTTTAAAATTTTTGAAACATACTATCAATACAAATAAATAAATTGATAAAAATGATAGAAAACTGACTATCTGTCTGTACTAGTCTGAAAGCCTCTAAATTAGCTGACGGTGGAGTTGATGGTACAAGCCCCCAACTAACTTTGACTGACTAAATGAATGAACTACTGGCATAACTAGTTATGAGATAACTCTTCCTCGAAAGATAAGGACTCACCCCTATTGCTGTTGCTGCTGCTGATGCACTGGAAAGTCTAAGTACGGTTAGGAGCCAGAGCATCCGAACCTATGATATAAGATATCACAGTGCAAGAAACAAATATGCGATCAATACTTTGAATATACTAGTACATTAGATGAGGTAGGCTTAAATGCATGGGTTAATATGCATAAAGTGATAACTGACTGAATGTATAGTATGAGATACTGAGTAAGAATGCATGAAACCTGGAAAGACTGAGAATGAATGACCAAGCATAAAACAAATTTTGAAATGATCTATAAACTAAAATACTAGAAAACTGGTAACTAGATATTGGATATTTGAATGCTATGGTCAAGCAAACCTGAAACTGAATATTGGACTGAATATTGGACTGAGACTGTGGGAGCTATCATCTAACTGACATTACCCAAATGAGTTAAATGGGGTCCAACTTGTAACCCAAGTTGGTAAGGTATCAGTGTCATGCCACGGGTACAAACAATGGTTGTGTGGATCCACTAACTGATGTCCCGAAAGACCAGGGTGTCAAGCCTAGACTAACAGGTAACCCCTGAGAGGTAGTCAAGCCTAAATTGATGGGTGACTCCTCATAGCCTATGCTGGATACATAGTTTTGGAATACAAAAGCTGATACTAACGAATTTGCCTAACTGATAATGAAGTCATCATCCCTACGTTCACTCGGTTCTAAATCCCATTCCCAACTGAAAGACACTGAATACTAGAATAAACTAAGTTTAGTTGTTTATGGTAATGACTGAACTAAAAATTCTCATAACTATCTTGAACCATTCTGTAGATACTTTAGGCTGGGTAAGCATCTAAATTTCAGGTATTCAAAACCCCAAGACACCTTAAGGACATGATAAGCAGTCATTATTCAAACATTATTCCATTGGGCATTTCATCAAACACTTGAAATTCATGGTTTAAACATGGAAATAGTTTTAAACATGTAGTATTATCATGATTTTGATACTAAATCACAATTTAAGGTACAAACCAACGAGTAAGAATCATCCAAACATGTAGGATTTAACTTCAACAATAAATTATGTGTAAACATAATATAAAAATCAATATTCATGGGAATTCCTGGTTAAAATTCATGATAACATGTAAAAATCATATCTTTAAACTTGAAATTGGGTTTTTGGACTCCATGGGTGAAAATGGCCCATAGATGAACATCTAACATACCTCTAAGGATTAAATCCTGAAGAATATCACGAGCTTGAATGTTCTTGTCTTGGAAGACACCAATTCTTGATCTTTCTTAGATAGAAAGAAGGTTTAGCTTGATGAACAATAAGAGAGTTTAGGGTTTCTTGTTGAATAAAATTGGGAAATGTGGGCAAATTATGCCCTTTCAGCAGTTTAACCCCGTGTTTCATGATTTGGAGCGGTGGGAAAAGATCAGACTGCCCTTAGGAAATTAAAATTCATAACTGGAATCCAAATTTAACCATTACCACGATGCCCCAAGGCTGACACCACTATAGCCACCGTAACGCGCCACAATCGCGGTGACTTGCTATTTTGGAAATCCAAACGTGGTCCAAACATCATCCAAAAAATCCAAAAATTACCTGAGACATGATACTTACACCCCTGAACATGAATTAACTAAAAATTTTACTTCTCAAGGTCGGAAAGGTCACTTTAAAAATCATCAAAATTGAGAGGCCAAAAATAAGACTAAGTCCCCAATACTTAGCCAAATTTTTAGATTCTAAGCCTCGTATTCCTACACTATGAGCTGGATTGAACATATAAAAGTATGTGATATTATAGATCAGTATCTCTTCATTATCACTAAACTTGAGAAACAGAAATCTAGGTCCAAGTGTAGTCATAATGTGGGAAATAAGGGGATTTGAAGACAACAAAACATGGGAAGCCCATTCAAAAGGATGAAGGACTACTTCTTATCTTCAAGAAGAGAATGCCATACATCATAAGGGGTATGATCAAAGAAATGGGAATTGGCTCATAAAAGAGAACAAGTCATTAACGCAATTCTTAAGCAATTTGATAATTATCACAGAAATTATGTGTTGTCTGCCCTCAAGAAGAGGACTCCCAATACACAACGGTGTTGAATAGAAATCAATTTTGCATCTGCACAATTAAAAGTTATAGTTATGTTGGTCAATTTTTTTGAGCTAGTGGAAAATGTAATGAGCAAGTTAATGTTAGTTAGAGGAAGTTAGCATATGTGTTGTATGTGTGAGTGGTTAGTTAACTGTGATAGCTGTCATTCTACAGTTGTCACAAGAAACAAACTAATGCTATAAATATTAGCATGTAGTAGCACAATGAGCTAAGACAAAATCAGTTACTGAAATGACACTCTCCTTCTAGATTCTTCTTTCCTCTTTTCTTCAAGTTCTTAGCTCAGTATTATAGAAATATAACATGCTATCAGAGCTCCCCATTGCTTATCACTAGTTGTAATAAATGCTATAGATTATTGATTTCACCTGATCAGTTAGAAACGCAGCTACTGTTCCATTTCTTTCAGAGAACTTCAATTACGGTTACTCAAAACTCAACTGCAAAAGCTGCAACTATAGCTGTAGCACCTAGAAATACATCTATATCATCTGGTATAATTAAAATTGACAATAATCACCCTTTTTATTTACATTCAAATGGCACTTGAGGTAGCCTCCCTTACTTTTATTCATCTTATTAACTCTGAAATTTATGCCTTGTGGAGTAGATCCATAGCTTTGAGTCTCATAGGTAAGGACAAAATAGGCTTTGTTGATGGTCGATATCCTAAATATTACTTTGATAAATTAGTACATGATAAGTGAGAGAGAGTTAATGTTGTTTTGTCATGGATTATGAATTCAGTAAGAAAGGATTTGTTGAGGGGCATTATCTATACCCCTAATGCTCATAATATATGAATAGATTTAAAGGAAAGATTTGATAAGGTGTATGGATCTAGAGTGTTCTACTTTTATAGAAAAATTGTTACTATTTCTCAAGGAACTTTGTTAGTTGCTCACTATTTTTCTCGAATGGGAACTCTTTAGGATGAGTTTGATGCTCTTATACCCTCTCCTAGATGTAATTGTTCTGGATTTAGAAGCTATACACAACACTTTGATTATCAAAAAGTGTTACAATTCCTCATGGGTCTAAATGAGACATACTCCAAGTATAGAAGCCAAGTTATTTTAATGACACCTATACCATCCACTAACAAGGTATATTCCATAATTGTGGATAATGAGAGTTAGAGATCCATAGCTACTAGTTCCTCCATGGGTCATGTTATTGATACACTAGATACAATAACTTGTTTTACTCACAAACCAGGTTACAAAGGAAAAAAAGTGTATTTTAGACCTGGTAGTTTAGGAAATACCAATCCAGTTAAGACTACAGGTGTCTATGAGGGAAGGACATCATTTTCTACCTATCGAGATGCTCCACAAAAAAGGCCACCAGTAATTTGTGATTTATCTGGTTATAATGGTCATACTAAGAAGAAATGTTTTAAGTTAATTGGTTACCCATCAGATTGGCCCAAATCTAGGAAGAAAAGTGCAGGATAGTATGCACATTTAGTAGGAAACATTGTTCCTTCTAACTATTATGATTCTGCATACTTTGTGAACACACACTATGCCAGTGATATGCAATCTCAATCTAGTTCATCATAGAATATATAAACCCATACTCCACATTTTACACCAGAACAATATTAGCAGATTGTCATGCCGCTCAACAAAGGAAAGAAGGAAAAGAATTCTACTCCATCTGCAACAAATACAGGCATCATGATAGCCCCAACTAGTCCTACTGTAAGCGATAGTTGGATTGTTAACACTAGTTCTACGAATCATAAGGTTTCTAATCCTGCTATGTTGCATAGTTATCATAAAGTATCTCAGTTCTCACAAAGTAAGGTATATTTTTCAACAGGTGATAAGGTGCCAATATCTCAAAAATGCACCTCTAGTGTGCTCATTAATTCTCTCATTAATGATGTCCTATACCTACCTGTGTTTAAATATAATTTCTTGTCTATATCAAAGCTAACCAAGGAGTTATAGTGTTCAGTGAATTTTTTTCCTGACTTGTGCATCTTCCAGGATCATTGTACTGGCATGGTGTTAGGGATTGGTAAAGAATATCAAGGGCTTTACATTCTTCAAAATGCTTCTACACAGTCAACAAGTGTAAATATATGTGCTAATAATGTGTAGTTGCTATCTGATTCCAGTGTTCTCTAGCATAAAAGAATGGATCATGCACCTATTGAGGTTCTTAAAAGGTATGTTGTAATGATTCATTTTAGGTTTGAAGATCATATGCTCACTTCGTGTCCCCTTGCTAAGCTGACTAAATTTTTTTCAGCGTAGAACCTCTGTGTCTAAGACTCCCTTTCATCTGCTTCACTGTGATATATAGGTACCTAATAGAGTGACTATATATAATAATAAAAGGTTCTTTTTTTACCATTTTTCATGATCATTTTAGATTTACTTGGTTGTTTCTTATTTAGTTCAAGTCTGAAGTGATAGTTGTACTTAAAGACTTCCTAACTAGAATACAAAACGTGTTTTCTACCTCTGTGAATATCTTGAGAACTGATAATGGATGTGAATTTTTCTATCATGAATTTAAGTCTCTTATGTCTAATCTTGGTATTTTGCATCAAAATTCATGTGTATATACCCCTCAACAGAATGGAGTGGTGGAAAGAAAACATAGAATTATTTTGGTAGTTGCAAGATCTCTCATATTTCAAGCAGGTGTACCTCTCAAGTTTTAGGGTGAATATGTAGACACTATTGCATACTTGCTTAATATAATACCCTTAAAATACTTCACTATAAATCTTTCTATTAATTACTACATCAGCAGGCTCCTTTATTATCTCATCTAAAAGTTTTTGGTTGTCTAGGCTATGCCTCTAGTACCGATAGTTTAGATAAGTTTGTTGCTAGGGAAATTCCTTGTGTCTTCATGGGTTATTCATCTACTCAGAAAGGGTACAAACTGTATGACCTTAATACCAGACTCTTCTTCACTAGTAGAAATGTTAGTTTTAAAGAATCTATTTTTCCTTTCCTTCAGAAAACCATCACTGGTACTCTCTTCTTTTCCTATCTTGTAGTCACCTCACATTGATCATTTAGTTCCCTCTTTATTTTTCCTTCTTCCCCTACTACTGATATTTCTCCTCTCTCACCTAAGCTAGAATATGACCTTGCCCCCTCTTCTTTATCTCCACCACCTTTTCCTATACCTACATCTCTCTGGTGCTCATGTCCTTAGAAAATCCATTAAAGGTAAAAAACCTCCCATTTGGATACATGATTTTGTTACCACTAAACCTGTTTCAACTCATCAATAGTTGTATCCCTTATCTTCTTATGTCACTTATTGTCAGCTCTCCCCTTAGTATGTTCAAGATCTCTCTATATACTCCTTTATTCCTGTTCCACCTTTCTTGAAGCTTCCAAATATCCCTCATGGGTTGAAGCTATGAAGATGGAGATAACTACTCTTGAGGAGAATCATATATGGTCTATTGTTGATATGCCACCTAGTAAAGTCCACATTGACTATAGGTGAGTGTACAAAGTAAAGTACAAGGCAAATGGAGAGATATAAAGGTATAAAGCTAGACTAGTAGCCAAGGGCTATATTCAAAAATCTGGGGTAGATTACTCAGATACATTCTCTCTTGTAGGAAAGATGGAGTCTGTGAGATCACGCCTCTCCCTTGTTGCATCTAAATAAAGGTTAATTTTTCAAATGGACGTGCACGATGATTTTCTTAATTATGATCTATCAGAAGAGGTATACATGCATATTCTTGATGGATTTTGAAGACATAGGGAGACTCAAAAAGTCTGCAAATTACACAAGTCCTTGTATGGCCTAAAGAAAGCTCCTAGATAGTGGAATAAGAAGTTGATTGATGCTCTCTCACAAATGGGGTTCACTCAAAATTATTATGACTACTCTTTGCTTACCAAAAAAATCATAAAATGAGATAGTGATCATTCTTATCTATGTGGATGATCTATTGATAACAGGAAACAGTCTCACCTTGATAAATCAAGGTAGAGCAGACCTACAACAAAAGTTTAAACTGAAGGATCTTGGTGATCTAAAATTTTTATTCAGAATAGAGGTAGCCAGGTCTAATGAGGGGATAGTGTTGAATTAAAGAAAGTATGCTCTTGAACTTATATTTGAGGTTAGGTTAAGTGGAGCAAAACCTGCTAGTAATCTACTTGAAGTGAACCAGAAGCTAACCTCTATGGAATATGATAACCACATTTTCAATGGAACAGTTGATGATGATGGAACTTTGAAAGATCCAACAGTCTATCAAAGACTAGTAGGAAAATTATTAAATCTCACCATGACCAGACCTGACTTGTCCTTTGTAGTACAGGTACTAAGTTAGTACATTCACTCTCCAAATATATCACACATGGAAGCTGCATTGAGAGTATTAAGGTACATAAAAGGTAATCCTGGCTTAGAATTGTTTATGCCTGCAGAAACTTCCAACAAGTTGACATCCTTCTGTGACTCTGACTGGGTGCTTTCCTACAAACTAGAAGATCATTTGCAGGGTATGTAGTAAAGTTTGAAGGTGCTTTTATTTCTTGGAAACCAAAGAAACAAGAGACTGTGTCCAGGAGTTCTACAGAATCAGAATTCAGAAGCATGCTACTTGTAGTGTAGAGGTCACCTAGTTACTTGGTTTGTTTTAAGAACTACGAATTTAGATCAAACAACCTGTAGACCGATGTGTGATAACAAAGCAGTAATACAAATTGCAGCTAATCCTATATTTTATGAGAGGACAAAGCAAATTGACATAGACTGTCATTTTGTGAGAGAAACAATCATCCAGAAGATGATCAAGACCAATCATATACCTACAGAGGAGCAGCTAGCAAACATTCTCACAAAAGCTTTAGGTAGAAGTCAACATGAATACTTGCTAAGCAAACTGGGAATAAAGAATATCTTTAATCCATCAACATGAAGGAGAGTGATGAGCTAGTAAAAAATGTAATGATAAAGTTGATGTTAGTTAGAGGAAGTTAGTGTGTGTGTTGTATGTGTGAGTGGTTAGTTAGATAATTGTGACAGTTGTCATTCTATAACTGTCACAAGGAACAAACTAACACTATAAATATCAGCATGTAGTAGAACAATGAGCTAAGAAAAAATCAGTTACTCAAATGATACTCTCCTTCTAGATTCTTCTTTCCTCTATTCTTCAAGTTCTTAGCTCGATAGTATAAAAATTTAACAAAGTAGTGCATTAATTTTCTTATATATAATACAGGGGAAATGTACGTAGATGGATAACACAAATATGGGGTCCTTCCACAAACATGGCTATGAAAGCTAGTATTATCTAGTGCTTAGCCAGTTTCTTTATTTTTTTCAGTGAAGGTGGTCGTATTTGTGTGCATCTCAACTATTTGTCCTTCTTCGAAGACTGACTATTTGTAGACTTGTGGCCAACTTTGTCACAGTTAAAGCAACTTTCTTTGAATTTCTTATTAGGAGGATTGCCTTGTTGTGCTGATGATTTCTTTCTTTTCTTTGATTTAGTGGGATCATCTTCAACTATATTTGTTCCACTTATTGCAAAATTCTCACGAGACCTCTTTTCTACTACCTTGTTGTCCTCTTCAATCCTCATTTTCACAATAAGATCTTCAACATACATCACCTTGCGCTTATGCTTTAAGTAGTTTTTAAAGCTACTTGAAAAGCACCGTTCACGACCAAACCTACATCAAAGGTTATGTGAATATCAAGAATAAACTTAATGTGTTCAATAAAAATATTATCTAGTTTATACCTTCAGCAAGGAGAATATGGATTATGACTTGCAACTCTTAGACTTGGGTGACTACAACTTTACTGTCTACCATCTTAAAGTCCAGAAATCTTGTAACAATGAACTTTTTCACTCCAACATTCTTTGTTTTATATCCTCAAACATGTATTTACCACCTATTGTATATTGTATTTAGTTACTGCATTATTTCGTGTCTCCACATGACTTATAGGTCACACCGTCACTGGGTTCATGTCGTGAAAGTATCCACTAATGTCTGTACTATGGTAAATTCTCAACGTGACACTCTTAGGATGCAACTCTTTTGCAGACCCTGCTAACATGAAATGTTTTATATATTGGACTACCTTATGCATACCAATCAATGGAAATTATTGTACCATTACTTGTTTATCGAGGTCATGATAATTAACTATTGAAGGTTATTAGACACATATTTTTCTTACTTACTTTTTATGAGTTACAAATATACATTGAAGTAAATCATGACTTCAAAAAGTAAAAGATAACAACTTGAAAATCACGATAAAAGAGAATTAAAAATTATTTACCAAGAGACTAACAACACGATCTTATTATTTAGACTTTTATTAGGAATATATTTAGATTCTCATACTTGGACTCTCTAAAATTATAATGTAAGACATTAGTTTTGAACTCAAATATATTTTAATAATAATAATAATAAAGAAATCAAAATGGAAAGTATTATGTGAATTTAGTTTTTGAATTCTTAATTCTGATTTAAGAAAGAACTCTTTCAGGAGTCCGAATACAATCCACTGTGTTCCTTATTAATTGACATGTTTTCTTCACTGTCGTATTTTTATTTCATAAATTTTTCTTAATATGATGTACTAACGTTGATATCTTCATTGTGGTGATTTCGTAGAGCAGAGCAAAGAATAACTTTATTGTTAGAAATTCTCATAAATGCCCCAGCACGTTGTTGCCTAGGTTCTTCAAGCATAGTAGTTTCTTCAGTTTCATTCTTCGGCTTAAAAATAAATATCTTTTTACTTTTTAATACATATCTAATAATGTTATTCCATTCTAGATTATGAATATTTTCTATGTGTTAGCTTCAGTTTGATTAGTTAGGATTTCTAATTAGCCCGATTTAGAATTTTATTTTACATTATATCAAAAGTAAAGTTTTAGTGATGATCAGTTATAATTCACGTGCAACGCACGTATACTAAACTAGTAATACACTAAAAATGTGAAGACTCTTAGAAAAGTGATTCGCACTTTTTTCCCTTCATTAAAAATCTATGCTTTGTAAAAATCATCTTTTTATTATTTTTCTTCAATTATTATTTTATTAAATTAAGAATCCTAAAATATGTAAAAAGAACCTTAATAAGATAAATATATGAAAAAAAATATATGAGTTCTAGAATCTATGGGAAGACATTGAGAATCCTAAAATATATGAAAAAATATCGCCATTTGCTATATTTTATTATTTAATTTATTTTCTTTATTAAACTAGTGTGCACTAATATTAAGCATGTTATAAACTATTTGTGATTATTTTTTTATTATATAGTCAAATAACATTTTTATAGTAACTTTAAAAAGTCAAAAAAAGTGATCAGAAGTAAGGTACATGTCAACGTACGATTTCGACAACTTTTTAAGGTTAAAACCATAAGAAAATAAAGGTTTTAATAAGAGAATAAGTAAGAAACTATTAGTATTAAAATTCTATATTTAGGGGGGCGGGGATAAAAAAAATTCAGTATTTTTTCATGGAGTAAAAGGCTTTTGATTTATATAAATTGAGAATCATTCAATAACCTACACAATGTAAATCTCGAGAAGACTTGCTTAGAGGAGATTATTCTCCCAATAATTTTTTATTTTTTTACTTTTTAAGTCAACTAACCAAATCAATCTAATATATACTATGATGAGTCCTTTTGTAACTTTTTTGTTATTGTTATTCAAGATTTCTTTGTTAGCTTTCGCATGATGTCTGTAGTTTCGATCTCAATTGTCACACCCCTTTTTCACTCGAGGAATGAGTCGAAAGGGTTTTTTCAATTAATGTGATGATTTTGAATAGAGATTAATTGATTTACAGAGTCGCCACTTGGAATCGAGTTGTGGTGTTTCAAGTCACCTTTTTTAATCCCTAATCAGAAGAAAATGACTCTTATTTGGTCTGCGAAAACAGAAGATCAGGTAAGGAATTCTGTTGACCAAGAAAAAAGTGTGAGGCACCCTTCGAGTCTCGTGGTTCTAACATGGTCACTTTTATTGACTTATATTTAACTAAAACTATTTTGATAAATTATGTTTAGGTCTAAGTTCGCTCATTTTATTATATTTAAACTTGTCTATTATTTTATATTAAATAAATCATTGAAAAGTTAATTTTAGAAAAATATTTATCAAGGTGCACTATTGCATCCTTGAATTTTAAAATATCTCGGAAAGATGCGTACACCGCATTCTTAATTGAGATGAATATTTTAAACATGTCTAAAATTTATCTAGTATTTAATAGTTTTGATTCATCATTTATAAATTCGTAATAATTTTTAACTATTCAAAATGCTATTTAACTTTAAAAATAAACTAAACAATATTTAATTAAAATAATTAATTAATTTAAGAAACAATTATCAAGCTTTGTTAATGAAAATAAAATAAATCAAATATAAAAATAAAATAATATAAATATACAAAAATTAATCTTATTATATTAATTTTATTATGATTTCCTTATATCAGTAATTTCAACAATAAGTAGAACAATTACAAAGACTCATTAAAAATTAACACAGGCCAATATGTAAAACTGTTTAATAATAAGATGAAGAAAAAGAAAAACGAACTTTAAATACTTATTTTTACTCTTTTCTTTTCTTAATTAGGACGGATCTTGAATAAAATCATAACCCATCTCGCTCATTCTCATGTTAATTAATTAGGCTTTAAAATTTAATCAAGGCATTTTGACTCTTTTAAAAAAAAAAATTATTACGAAAATTTAGTATGTATGCTTAATATATAGAAAAACTATAATAATAGTAATAATAAAATTAAATAAATTTTGCCAAATGACATGATTTTGCATTTTTACAAATGAGTTCAGTTTTGAAATATTTTGAATATATTAACTTAAATTATGAAAGAAAAGATAATTACTTAAAATATCTTCTTTTTTTTATTTAATAATCAAAAAACTTTTCATTTTTTTTTTATATATATAAGAAGAAAATATCCTAACAACATAGTGGGCAAATTAATTAATGGTGACAAAAAAGTTTCAAAACTAAAAAAGAGTGACACAAGTCTTAAATATTGAGTAGAGGTGACAATTTTAAGATTAATATTAATGACACTAATTTTAAAACCCTCAAGTTTTATTATTTACACAAAAATTCCTACCCCATATTTACACAAAGATCCCTACACCATCATCATCACTCCACCTTCACACCCTTTTTGTTGTCGTCCGTTGTCGCCATCTTCTCTTCGGTATCACCACCAGCACCACCATCTCCATTTTTACCATAAAAATCACTTTTTTGTTGGCTCCTCCAATCAGATCTTTTTTCAGAAATTAAGTAAGTATCGAAGTTGCTGCAGCAACAGTCGAAGTTGCTGCAGCAATTTCGATAGTTGTTGCAGCAACTTCGATAATTGCTGCAACAACTTCGATAGTTGTTGTAGCAACTTCGATAGTTGTTGTAGCAACTTCGATAATTGCTACAACAACTTCGATAATTGTTGTAACAAAATAATTAATATTAGTTATTGCAGCAATTACCATAGCTACTGAAGCAGCTCTCGTAGTTGTTGAATTTGCTAAATTATTTCTTCATTTATTTTTAAAAGAAATAAAAAAAAAAATTCAAACTTTTAAATTTTATTTTTTCTTAAAATAGTCCAAGAAAATTTAAAAAAGAAGAACGAAATGAAAAGAGAAAGAAAAAGAAGAAGAGAAGATGGAAGAAGGGGAAAACCTAGAGAGAGAGAAAAATAAGCAGAAGAAGGTGGGGGAGGAAGAAAAAGAAGAAGAAAGATTGAAAGATAAGAAAAGGAGGGAAGCTCTAAAATTTGAAATTTGGAGTTGGAGGACTTTTAAAAAAATTAAAATAAAAAATAAAAATTATACTTTACACCTTAATTAACTTAATCATAATTTAAATAAAATTTTGACCTTAGCTTGTCAAAGTTATCACCATTTTTAATTTAAAAACCTTTTTGTCACCCCCTACTTAATTTTCTCCAATAACTACAATTTCATTAACATTTAACTTCATTTTTTTTTGGAATAGAAAACCAGTGGCGTCATGGCTACGCCGTTTCGACGACGTTCGTCGGAACAATGACGGATTATTAAAATCCGGTCAGATCTGGCTTTCCATAATGCAGCAGTACGGCTGGAGTTTGCAGGCGGGAAAAAGAGAAGAAGAAGGGGACAGCGGCGATGCTGGCAACGGGAGAGAGTTTTAATGGCTGGTTTGAGGTTTTCCGGCGAGTTGGTTTGCCGGAATTGACGCGAAATGGGTCCGTTTTTGAATCGTTTTCCAATGGATTTTGCGTCGAGGTTACAATTCCAGTGAGAGGAAAGGTCGGTTCCGGCGTGTAAAGGGGGATTTGGTCAGAATCTGATGGTCTTGGACGTTTAGTCACCGAAAAAAATGGTGATTCCGGCGAACATATGACTGGAAAAGCAATTCCCTATTTTGTTCACTCTTTCCGTTTTCTCTCTCTATCTCTCGATTTTTCTCTGTTTCTTCTCTTTCTTATTGATCTTTGTAAAAATAAATTCGTCTGTCCCGATCTCTATCTCACTTCTCTTCTGATTTTTTTTTACTCTTTCCAGTGTGTGCGTGCTACACACTGGAACATATAGATCATATACACATTGAATAATCCATGAAAACTATTTAAACAAACTTCATTCATGTTTTGATTTCTAATAAAAAAAATTACAGCAAATAATGTAGGATTAAAGAGGAACCTGTAAGAAATTAAATTGAATAATATAGTAAGAAATTTCACCGAATACTTCAAACGGATCTCAAATTCACTTCCCTTTTCTTTCTTTTGACAGATGATTTTCTCTGACTGACTTTCTTTCTCTCTGTATTTTTTTGTTTTTTTTCGATACTCTCTGATGGTGAATAGTATCTACGTGCTTTTCTGGGGTTGGAGGGGGGGTGGGGGGTGAATTGTCTATTAATAGGGGATTCTTTGGGGGAACAATTAAAGTCATCAGATGAAGGAGGAGATTTTGAAATTTGAAATAAAACTTTTTTTTTAATCTATTAATAATAATAAATAAAGATAAATAATAAAATAAGAATAAATGAATAAATAAATAAGAAAATATAATAATAATAATAATAATAATAATAATAAGAAGAAGAAGAAGAAGAAGAAATATAAAGAGAAAAGACATTTTTCCCCCCCCCTGAATTTGTCCTCCAAACTCACTTTAGCACTTAAACTTAATTTTTGTTTATTTACCCCCTTAACATCTTTAAAGTGTATTATTTTCACCCCTCAAAACTGAATACCACTCTCATAATGGAGAGTGTGTTACAATCTCCTACACATCAATGCCACGTCGGAGCCAAGTCATTGTCACGTAAGAAGTTCAATTTTTCTAATAAAAAAAATAATCCCCCACACATTATTTTTCTATATTTTAAAATATATATATATATATATATATATATATATATTTACTATTCTATTTATATATATATATATATATATATATATATATATATGTTAAATAAAAAAGCACCCCCACCCCTATTTTCTTTTTTCTTCACAACCCCCCACCCACCCCCTACCCTGCAACACAGCCCCCTCCCCCCTTTTCTATCTTCTTCAAACCACCCCATCTCTCCCCTCTCCTTCATTTTCTATCTTCTTCAAACTTAAACATATTACCAATAGCCATTAAGCAAACCCCACAAAACCAATTCAAAACATAATTAAAAAACCCTTCTGATTATAACACAAACCCAACAAAATAAATAGCTCAAAATATACCTTACAACAAAAACATGAAAAACAAAATCAAGATTGAATTTTTAAAACATAATTACAAGACTTTTATGATTCCTTCATCAAACCACCAATTCAAGAAACAACAATGCAATAGCATCACCACATTCTAATTCAAAACTCTTCATTCCGAAATATTCTGACAAAACTCACCGGAAAATGATTAAAACAAACCCCAAAAAAATATATGCACACCATTAACACCCCCACCACCATTAACACCGCCGCTAATAACTTTTCTTCAATTTCAATTTTATTTCAAATTTTCAAATTCATGAAGATAACTTTTAATTTTACAAATTCAATTTCATTCTTTTCTAATGATCTTAAGTCAAGGTATTTCAGTGGGGTGAAGGATTTGGTAATTGAAGGAGAAGAAATTAGGGGTTTGGAGGGTGGGGTGGGGCTGGTGGTGGAGAAATTGATCGTTGAAAGAGAAGGGGGGCTGGTGGTGGCGGGTTTGGAGAGTAAAAATTATGGTGGGGGTGGGCATAGAAGAAGAAGATGGAAAATGGAGGTGGAGGAGTATGGAGAAGATGAAGAAATAAGGGTGGGGCCATATCAGTTTTTAAATTAAAAAACGCGTTTTTTTTTCTTTTTCTTTTTTAAAAAAATTACACGTCAGCTTTAGGGGTGAAAATAATATACTTTAAAGTTGTTAAGGGGGGTAAATAAACAGAAGTTAAGTTTAAGTGCTAAAGTGAGTTTGGAGGACAAGTTCAGGGGGGGAAGATGCCTTTTCTCTAAATATAAATATAACTAATTAATTTTAATATTAAAAAAAAAAAATATATATATATATATATAATAAAATTTATAAATAGCCTTAAATAAATATAATTAAAATAGTACTAAAACTACTAGCTTATTTATTTAAAGTTCAAAAAGAAAAATATTTTTGAATTTTTGTATTATTATTATTATTAGAATTAAAATTAAAATAAAATAAAATATCTCAAAATTAGTTTTATTTAGTTATTTATTTTTTAACTAAAAATTTATTAAAAATAAAATAAGAATTTAAATAATATTAGACCAAATATAAATATTTAATATCAAAAAATAAGTTAAAATCCGAGAAGGATCAAAAATCACGTGTTTACATTTTAGCCCCTCTTTGTGTGAAATCTCGAAGAGTTTTCATACAAAGAAGTAGACAAGATATGATTTTTGACCCTCCAATTATTTGAAAGGTAAGGATAAAATAAAATAAAAATAAAAGGAAAAATGTGACCGAGTCCTGGTTTTGGACCTCCTACCTATCCCGGGTTATAAAGGAATCAGGTCACAAGTAGTTCAAATATAACATAGTGAGAGAATGAGTTAGAAGTCGAGTGAGATTCCGTTGAGTTTTTGGTTAACGACTTCTTCTTATTACATCAAATGACTAATAAAATCAAAAATGAAAAATACAAATGAAAATTACAATCTTTGGAATCTTGATTCGAATCTTCATGACTTGAATCTTGAAAATTCACCCTATTCTTCAGGCAGGTTCCTGACTTGCTATTCCTTTACCCTGTTCTTCAGGCAGGTTCCTGACTTGCTATTCCTTTACCCTGTTCTTCAGGCGGGCTCCTGGACTTTCTTTTCTTCACCGTGTTCTTCAGGCGGGCTCCTGAACTTTCTTTTCTTCACCCTGTTATTCAGGCGGGTTCCTGAACTTTCTTTCCTTCACCCTATTCTTCAGGCTGGCTCCTGAACTTTCTTTTCTTCACTCGGTTCTTCAGGCGGTCTCCTGAACTTCCTTTTTCTTCTCTCTATTCTTCAGTCGGGCTCCTGAACTTCTTTTTTCTTCACCCTATTCTTCAGGCGTGCTCCTGGACTCAAAGTAAATAGTGAAACAGAAAAATAACATCTCATTCTTCAGGAAGGTCCTGAGCATAAAATAAATTCTCATTCTTCAGGAGGGTCCTGAGTATAAAATAAATTCTCATTCTTCAGGAGGGTCCTGGACATAAAATAAATTCTCAGTCTTTAGGACCCTCCTGAACAAAAAATAAATTCTCATTCTTCAGGTGGGTCTGGAGCAAAAAATAAATTCTCATTCTTTAGGTAGGTCCTGAGCAAAAAATAAATTCTCATTCTTCAGGTGGGTCCTGAACATAAAATAAATTTACATTCTTCAAGAGGGTCCTAAGAAAAAAATAAATTCCCATTCTTCAGATGGGTCATGAACATAAAATAAATTTTCATTCTTCAGGAGGGTCCTGAGCAAAAAATAAATTCCCATTCTTCAGGTGGGTCCTGAGCATACAATAAATTTTCATTCTTCAGGAGGGTCCTGAGCTTAAAATAAATTTTCATTCTTCAGGTGGGTCCTGAGCAAAAAATAAATTTCCATTCTTCAGGAGGGTCCTGAGCAAAAAAATAAATTTTCATTCTTCAGGAGGGTCCTGAGAAAAAAATAAATTCCATACAACACACATAAAAAATTTTGTCCCAGTTTGTACTGGGAAAATTTGTGTGTCATCAAATCTTAATGATTTGAAAAATATAGTAAAAGAATAAATCAAAGCCTGGAATAACTTTGATAAACTCATCTCGTAAAGAATAAAAATTACCATAACTGAGATCCAGCATCGTATGTTGTAATCATTCTTCTGTGAAATTGCATCGTTTATTTGAAAACTTTAATATGAAAAAGAACGTCTCATCTCTGCTTCAAACAAAGAAAAATTGTGAGTTTTAAAAATATGGTGGTTGGTTTGTAGCATTTGGCTTTTGAAATGACCGCTCTTGCACTTGCCATGCGCAACTCCTTTTCAAATCCTTGATAAATATTTGTCGACTTGTCGTACTTCTGATTCAAATTCTGACTACTGAGACTCTCTACTCAAAACATATTTCTCTTGTATGATATCTCTGGGTTTAACTTTTAATATGCCTTTCATTTTTTCACGAGTCCAATATTGTCATATCACAATCATTCTAAGTATTTTATTATACTTTGAAATATTGTCTTTGTGCGTCGACCTTTTGTCTCGCTTTGTACCATTGAAGAAGCTGGTAGCAAGTTTGGAGTGTTTTCTCATTCGATTTGATGCGAATTTAATTCAAAAACACACAAAAGATGACAATAATTTTTCATTTGACGACAAGGACACAAAAAATAAAAAATCAAAATAAAACAAAAAGGAAAAGGAAGAGACAATAAGCATCTCTTTTTCAAAATAAAAAGGAAAACTTATCTGAATATGAAAACCAATTCTGGTGATTATGACATGCATTTTGAATCAAACAACCAGATCTACCCACACCAATCATTACAACTTTTGCCCTCTTATTGAGTTTGAAATGGAGTCATTCTTGAACATGCTCCCTCTAGATCATAATCCTCCTTCGGCAAGTGGCACCTCAATGGGTTTTTGCCAATGATTCTATTTTATTTTCATTTCCTTCTCAGCTTACAGTCGCCTTATGGTGTCCAAAAGGATTTTCACCAATAAGACTCTCTCATTTTCACTTTTATTTTTTTATTTTTATTTTTATTTTTATTTTTTATTATTTAATAAAAATGACACCCAAAATATGAAATATCATGCACTCAAAAGATGTTAAGCCTTGGCATTCTCAAAGATTGATCTGAAGGTTTTTCTTTGGTTGTAACTTGACTTTTGGAAAGGGTTAGAAAGAAAAGGCAGCATGAGGCTCAAAAATTTACATGACATTGGGTAAAGCATACAACTTTTGGAATCGACTTTTTAAGGAAATAAACTTTTGCCCCAGTTTTATTTCATTCTGTGTAACTTGAATCTTCTTTTGGTTGGACCGAACTCCAGAGTAGGACTACCTACGTATCTTGTCATAGCAAGAATCAAGTCAAACGTAGTTCATGAATGTCATTCTCTCACTTGATTTTGATTTTTTTTCAACTTTTTTTTTCAACAACTCTTTTTTTTTTAACTTTCTGACTTTAGTTTGATTCCAAAAGAAGGGTACAAAGAAAGATAAAAGCTCAAAAGGGGTAAACAAAGGTTGATATATTATTCAGATAGTAAAACAAAATGCATTCATCATTTTAATCTTTTAAAATGTAAGTACAAAACATACATAACAGAATTGTACATGAATATTATACATAATATCTTTAAACTGTTTCTGCATTGATCGACATTTCTTCCATTTTACCTTCTACATCAGTCATATATAACGCGCCATTAGGTAACACTTTCTTCACCATGAATGGTCCTTGCCAATTAGGAAAAAAATTGCCTTTGGCTTCAATCTGATGGGGAAGAATATGCCTTAGTACTAACTGATCAGCTTTAAAATATCTGTGATGCACCTTTTTGTTGTATGCCCATGCCATTCTCTTCTGGTATAATTGTCCATGAGATACTTACGTCAATCGTTTTTCATCAATCAAGCTTAATTACTCCAATCGAGTCTTGACCTATTGATCATCATCAATTTCAGCTTCTACGACTAATCGAGGAGATGGAATCTCAATCTCTGCTGGTATAACTTCTTCAGTTTCGTACATCAACGAGTAAGGAGTTGTACCAATTAAAGTCCGAACTATAGTACGATAACCCAACAAAGCAAAAGGTAACTTTTCATGCCATTTTCGGAAACCCTGCACCATCTTGCGGAGTATTTTGTTTAGGTTTTTGTTGGCAGCTTCTATAGCCCCGTTCGCCTTTGGGCGATAAGGAGTTTAATTTTGATGCATAAGCTTAAATTGCTGGCACACTTCTTGCATCAAATGACTATTGAGATTCATTGTATTATCCGTGATAATTATCTTTGGAATGTCAAATCGACAAATGATGTTGGAGTGAACAAAGTCAACCACTACTTTCTTGGTCACTGACTTGCAGTTGTTGTTTCTACCTACTTTGTGAAATAATCAATAGCTACCAAGATGAACCTATGTTTATTCGATGTCTTCGATTCAATTGGTCCAATTATGTTCATTCCCCAAACCATAAAAGGCCATGGAGCAGTCATTATATGCAACTTAGATGGAGGGGAATGTATCAAGTCCGCGTGTACCTGACATTCATGACATTTACAAACGAAACAGATGGAATCTCTCTCCATGGTGAGCCAATAATAACCTGCTCGAAGTATTTTCTTTGCCAAAATATACCCACTTATGTGCGGTCCACAAATCCCAAAATGTACTTCAGTCATGATTTTTAAAGTTTCTTTAGCATTTATACACCTTAAAAGTCCTAAATCTGGAGTCCTCTTATACAAGATTCCCCCACTTAGGAAAAATCCACTAGACAAACGTCAAATGGTTCTCTTTTGGTTACCGTCAGCATGTATTGGATATTTTATAGCCTGAATATACTTTTTGATGTCATGGAACCAAGGCTCCCCGTCAAGTTCTTCTTCTACCACATTGCAATATGCATGTTGATCACGAGTATTTATATGCAAGGGGTCAATATAAGTCTTATCGGGATATTACAGCATCAAAGATAAGGTCACCAAAGCATTAGCAATCTCATATGAGCTCTGGGAATATGCTTAAACTTTACGGATATAAATCGTTGACAAAGATCTTGTAAACAACCTCGATATAGTAGGAGTTTTGAATCACGAATCTCGTAATCTCCTTGGATTTGGTGGACTAATAAATCTGAGTCTCCTAACACCAACAGTTCTTGGATTCCCATGTCAATAGCTAATCTCAGACCCAAAATTCAAGCTTCGTATTCTACCATATTGTTGGTACAGTAGAATCGAAGTTGGGCCGTTATAGGATAATATTATCCTGATTTAGAAATAAGAATGTCCTTATCCCTACTCCTTTTACATTAGCGACTCCATCAAAGAACAACTTCCAACCTAAATAGCAATCATCATAAATAACCTCATCAACACATAAGACCTCTTCATCCGGAAAGTAAGTCTTTAATGGCTTGTATTCCTTATCAATAGGATTTTCAGCCAAATGAGTTGCTAAGTCTTGAGCTTTCATTACAATTCAAGTTATATAGACAATATCAAACTCTGTGAGTAGCATCTGCCATTTCGCGAGTCTTCCTGTGGACATAGGCTTCTAGAAAATATACTTTAATGGATCCATACAAGAGATGAGGTAAGTAGTGTAAGATGACAAGTAATGCTTTAGATTTTGTGCCACCCAAGTTAAGGCGCAACATGTCTTTTTAAGAAGAGTGTACTTAGCCTCATTAGTGGTGGTAAACTTTTTTCTAAGAAAGTAGATGGTCTGTTCTTTTCTTCCTGTGACATCATGTTGGCCCAATACACAGCCAAAAGAATTGTCTAACATATACATATACAATATCAAGGGTCTGCCTGGCTCCGGAGGAACCAAAATAAGTGGATTCGACAAGTACCTCTTAATTCTGTCAAATGCCTCTTGACATTCTTCAGTCCATTCAACTTTAGCATTTTTCTTCAACAACTTGAATATTAGCTCAAAGGTTGTTGTAAGTTGGGCAATGAATCTACTGATATAATTCAACCTTTTGAGTAAGTTCATCACCTCCGTTTTATTCTTTGGTGGAGGCAAATCTTGAATAGCTTTTATTTTTGAAAGATCTAACTCAATGCCATATCGACTGACTATGAACCCCAGGAATTTTCCCGATGGGACTCGATATACATATTTTGCTAGATTAAGTTTGAGATCATATCTCCTAACTCTTTCAAAGAATTTCCTCAGATCTTTAACATGGTCAGACTGCTCTCTTGATTTAATGATTACATCGTCCACATAAACTTCAATCTCTTTGTGCATCATGTCTTGAAACATTGTGGTTATTTCCCTCATGTAAGTTGCCCCAGCATTCTTTAATCCAAATGGAATAACTCGATAATAATATGCACCCCATGTCATGATGAATGATGTCTTTTCCGCATCTTCTGGATCCATAATAATCTGGTGATACCCCGCATAACAATCCACAAAAGATGCAAGATCGTGTTTGGCACAATTATCCAACAGAATATGGATATTGGGAACTGGAAAATTATCTTTTGGACTTGCTTTATTTAGATTACGATAATCAACACACATCCGAACTTTGCCATCTTTGTTTGGAATAGGAACAATATTAGCTAACCAAGTTGGATATTGGGCCACTCGGATAACTTTAGCCTCAAGTTGCTTTGTGATTTTCTCTTTGATTTTTGCAGTCACGTCAGTTTTAAGCTTCCTTAACTTTTGCTTGACAGGAGGGAAAGTAGGATCAATTGGCAACTTATGAACTACCAAATCGGTGCTCAAACCGGGCATATCATCGTAAGAGCACGCAAAGATGTCTTTATACTCAAGCAAAGCTTTAATTATAGCTTTCTTTTTTTGTGGTTGAGTATGTACACTTATTTTAGTTTCCCTAATATTTTCATGATCTCCTAAATTGATCGCCTCAGTTTCATCCAAATTGGGATTTGACTTATTCTCAAACTGTTTGAAATCTTTTCTTATATCCTCGAATGCTTCCTCCTCATCGTAATCAACTTCTTTATTCATTATTTCATAATTAGATTAGTTTTTTAAATCTGGTTGGCAATTCTTCATGTATGTCATATCATTAGAATCGGCAAAGAAAGAACTATATGATAGAAAATAAATAATTAGATATTGGACACAAAATAAAAATAAAAAAAACTGCACTTTATTTATAACAAATATAGAAAGAGTTTTAACCTAAGATACCAAGTTAAAGATCTGAATTACAATCCTAGAATGATTCAAATTACAGAAAAGAAAACAAATAAACTACCAAGACTGAAAGAAAAACAGACAAACTACCAAGACTCTTTCATAGTAGGGAGAGGAGTGGCCTCCCAATTGTTAAGATGGACATCAGGGTTAATGAACTGCACATCTGTATTGCTGGTACCTTCCCCAATTTCAACCATATTATTTTCGATGAACATGTTCTAGAAAAGGCCAATCAACTCTGTATCATCATCATTCATTGACTCTGCAGCAGGTAACATGGAGGGTCCAACATCTTTGACTTTGATGAAAGACTTGTGAAGTGGAGGTATTGGCTTGGTAAGTGACCATGACTCTTTCTTACTCTTTTTAGCCTTCTTTATGTCCTTAAAAGTAGGCTCGTATCCCAAACCAAAGGTTCCAAGGTTCTTATGAAGGTTTACTGGATGAACCGTGTCTTGCAAAAACATCCCTAGACCTTTCCCTAGTTCAAAACCATGCTTCAACATTTCATTTACTACCATAACAGATGCAGAGAACAATTGTGGTATTATAATGAGATTCTCCTCGAGGATATGCTCAACAGCCACTACTTCAGAGGCTTGATGAATTAGCACTCTATCTGCAGTATCTGCTTCAATGGAGGAAACGGAGTAGTCTTTATACATGAATAAGTCTCTTTCACCATGAACAACTATTTCTTGCATGTCGTGTTCAAATTTGACCATTTGGGGCAAAGTTGATGCGACTGCTCCAGCCCTATGAATCATGGCCTTCCCAATAACATATTATATGAAGCATCAATGTTCAGCACTTGGAAATCCATAGCAAAGTCCACAGGCTCAATTGTCAAGATGAGCTTTATTTCACCAATAGCATCAGTTTTTTATCCGTCAAAACCTTTGACACATACATTGTTAGGTCGGATCCTTTCCATATTAACATTCAACTTTTGAAAAGTTGACATAGGACAATTATTAGTGCCTGATCCTCCATCAATCAATACTAGAGTGACGACGGAATGCTCACATTTCACAATAATGTAGAGACCTCTATTATGTCTGGTACCTTCTATAGGCAATTCTTCGTCTGAGAAAGTGATCTTATTTACATCAAGGATCCTTCCAACAACTTTCTCCAGTTGATTCACCTTAATTTTACCGGGAACACATGCCTCATTAAGAATATTCATTATAGTCTTGCGGTGATCTTCTGAATGTATCAGTAAAGACAATAAAGAAATTTGTGACGGCGTATTCTTCAGCTGTTCTACAACAGAATATTATGGCAATTTCATTTTCTTTAAGAATTCTTCAGTTTTTTCATCAGTAACTGGATTCTTGACGGTCATTCTTTCTCCGTTGCCTTGTTTATTCGTTCTTTACCCTACTGGGCATAACATCTCCCAGATTGAGTTAATCCTCATACTTCGTCCATATCTTCAATCACTTTTTTCCCTTTGTACATCACCACGATGCGATCATAGTTCTAGGGGACTGCCTTGGTATTAACCATAGGCAGATATGACACTGGTTTAATAACAATAGGAGCTATGGGAGCGCCTTTTACGATTAAGAGAGGCTTAGTGGGTCTTTCAGGAACAATGAGCTTTGGTTTTATTTGACCTGACCCAACACTTTCTGGAATCTTTTTCCCCATGACCAAAGAAACTTTCGATGATTCAGATTTTACTATCACCTCCTCCATTTTTGCAGGTTTGTCTTTCGTTAAATCTACAACATTTGCTAATTTTTCCAAATCAGTTTTAATTTTAATGATCGACTTAAAGGAAATCGCAGCATCTTCACCACTAGGTATCACTTCGAGCGTGTTTGTTTTATTATGATCTGGCAACAGATTTTGATTAACATTCGGAGCGACTGGACTTTGTAACATGATCTGTTATGTGTCAATTAGCTCCTGAATAGCTCTTTTCAAATACCAACATTTCTCTATGTCATGCCCTGGGGCATCAGAATAATATGCACATCTTCTGGAATAATCTAAGTTTTTTGGTGGAGGATTCGGGATCCTTCTCGTGATTGGGCTTAAAACATTCATGTCCCTCAATCTTTAAAACAAGCTTGCGTAAGATATTCCAATGGGAGTGAAATTATCTTTGCCCATGTTAGCCATCTTAAAGTCTGCTCTAGGCCCAAAAGTAGATCTAGGGGGACCTTGTCTAACTTTCAGGATTGGAGGACGATTTCAGATGGTTGGTGCATACCATTGCGGGTATGAAGAAGCCCGAGCATATGGTTGCGCATTATAAATAGGATATTGGGGGGATAAAACAAAATATAATGGATTATGTGTGTATAGTTGACGCGCACCTCTCCAATTTTGTAGTGGACCTGGCACAACAGTTGTTACATCCTCTTTTCTTTTGTTTCCCCTAAAACTTCTTGCACCACTCTGAATCACCTGTGTTGTTGCTTTCAAAGCAGCTTAGCTGATAATCTTTCCTAACTTAATTTCATTCTCTACCATCTCTCCAACTTTAATAACTTCAGCAAATATGCTTCCAATAGTGGAAAGTAAGTGATGGAAATAATCAGGTTCTTGTGCTTACAGAAAGATATCGATCATTTCAGATTCCTTTATCAATGGTCTGACTCTTGAAGCCTGCTCTCTCCATCTGACAGCATATTCTCAGAAACTTCCAATCATTTTTTTTCTCATATTGGTAAGCGTAGTGCGATATGGCACTATCTCAATGTTATATTGAAATTGTTGAATGAAATCCCAAGCCATGTCATCCCACACATACCTACGGGAAATGTCTTGGTCAATAAACCATTCAAAAGTTATTCCTGTTAGGATTTCTCCAAAGTAAGCCATGAACAATTCTTGTTTTCCTCCTGCTCCCCTTAATTGATTGTAAAACTTTTTTAGGTAAGCCACAGGATCTCCATGACCTTCGTATTTGTCAAACTTGGGCATTTTGAACCCTATCGGCAAATGGACATCCGAAAACATGCACAAATTTTTATATGAAACACTTTTTGGTTCACCTAATCCTTGCATATTTCTCATACTCTGCTCCAAGCTTCTTACTTTCCTAGCCATCTCCTCTTGTTCTTCATTCTTAACAATTTTCTCAATCACAATAGTAGAGTCTGTTGGTAAGTATGATAATATGGATTTTAGGGTTTGAAAGTTATTTCAGGAGGATACAGCAGATCATGACTTGGTTCCCCCATATTCTTTTGTGTTATCGATTAAAGACCCACAGTTGCTGGTGCAACAGAAATGAAAAGCGGATTATTTGTGACAGACGGATTTGGTGGGCGCATGGTAGAAGTACCTTCAATGCCAAACACATTAGCATATGGGCCGAATCCAGGAGGGTAAAATGGATCTCTAGTTTGAGCTTGAGTAGGATTTGGATCATTCATATTCGCAAGTCCAGGGATTGAAGAAGGCGGGGCTTGTCCATTTAACCAAGCTTGGTACAGTTCCGCCATCTGTTGTTTCAATAACTTAACCTCTTCCATTGATGCTAATTCTAGAAAAATCAACTGATTATGCTCCTCCTCACTGTCAGACCCTACACCCTCTTTGCGGGTCATTTTTTTTCCTTGTATCTGGTGTTGTACGGATGTGATGCCAATTTAAACCACAAATCAACCATCAACTACTTTATCTTTTTATGACCAAGTAGCAAATGGGTGAGTGTTATATATTTAACACATTATAATGTCACGTTGTATGTTATGCTTCTAGATGCATTTTCGAACCTATCATGGAAGGCCTTATGTTTCATCCCGGCTTTTCTAGGCGCACATTTTTGAAAAATTTTGATTGAACCCTTTGAGGGTTGCCTACGTATCATGCCAGGACATGAATCAGCTCTTGCGTAGTACGAAAAAATTGACAAAAATATTGATTATTCTTATTTTTAAGAAAATAAATAAAGTGAAGTAAAATTTATCTAATATGTATAGAAACAAACGGTCAATTTCATTACATTCCATAATTTTCAAATACAAATACGATAAAATAAATTATCCAACTCCTAAGATAAAACCTACTAACTGACATCTGACAATAAAACTAACTTAAACAAATACGATTAGCTACAAGACATAACATCTGAACAAGAAGTTTTTTAACTGAAACTGAAAAATATGACAAAGGAAACAACTATCCACTCATACAACTGAACCCCAATGTCTCAAAGTCTTCAATTGATTCTTGTAGATTCAACATGCTCAATCAAGGAGACTTCGTCTTAATATGCCTCCCAAACCCAAGTATATGTCCTCCAATGAAATAGTGAGACGTTGTACGAAGGCTGGTACTTGTGCTAAAAAGTCATCACGATCCAACTGCTGATAATCCAAACCCATTCTGGCGGTATCCTATGCTACACGACGGACCTTCCCTTGAAGGAACTGAAGGCCTGATCCCCTTCTTGGGTCTGTCTATCTCGGTTATCAACCATCTATTGCACGCTGTTCACGAGCAGAAGCAACCTCTAACTGTTCTCGCAATATCCCTCTTTCACGGATCCACTGAGATCTCTCTCGATCAAATTCTTCTTGCATGTTCTTTTCAACTTCTTACAACTATTGTCAGTGAGATGCGGTAAGTTCTTCAACATGTGACCCCCTAATGGTAGCTAGTTTGATTTGTCCCCGAAGTGCGACCTCAATATCAACTGACTTAGCTTTATCTTCAGCAAATTATCTTTGTTGTTCTTCTATTATTGCCCTGGCATGCTCTAATTTTGCTCTCAAATCTTGGTTGGTCTCATGATGTTCTCGCATGGCTCTCTCGATCCCTATCCTAATTGCAGCTTCCTGATCTATGGGTCACTTAACTGATCTTTTCGGTCTAACTGGTGGACTCGACTGTTCTCCAAACCATTCATAGTAGTCTAGATATACTTCTTCTTTCTCGCTGTCTATGACCATTATTTCAATCCCCATGGTACGACAACCATCCCAAATCTGCTAGGCCAATCCCTCCGAAAGTGAAATCTCTGGCCTGACCTCAAATACAAACTTGGTCATATTTTTCGTTATGGGAATTGATTAACGTCTCCCTAGATGACGTAGGACCCTCAATTGAACATACTCTTTAACACCCCTAATACCCATTAATAATAAGAACGGCCGAAAAGTGGAACTATATATGACCTGCCTCCAGGGGAACTAAAGGAATGAAAAAGTTTATCCCAATCTCTAATTCCTTCTGGACACTTATATTTCTCCATCCTTTTCTCGTAATCGTTGATATGATTGAATCTTTAAGGATTAAACCTTGCCACTGTAGGACGTCAATAAAGATTCTCCATAATCCACATCTGTAGCAAGATATTACATCCTTCAAAAAAACTCTTTCCCTTCTGACAAATGGTCAGAGCACGGTAAATATCGGCCAAGATCATTGGTACCATGGTGTAATCTTTCTTAATCAGTATCTGTACCACTCCAGCTAAACGAATATTATTTTTTCTCTCTCTCCTTGGGAAGATCACAGTGCCTAAAAAGGCTACCATGAATGCAAACCGTCTATGAACTTTCCAAGCCTCAAAACTTCCCTTGTTACAGATTTGTTTACCGAACTCCTCAAACCCCTCTTGCCTTCCATATCTTTTATATAAAACTGCAAGAAGACAACCTTTTTTCATTGATTCTTCTTTTGAGTTTCGTATGTTCATGAGCTTGCAGAATATTTTTATCGAGATGAGTCTAGAGGCTATAAGTTTTTTCCTATGCAAATCCCCTAATGCAACATAGCCCACTATCTCCTCTAAAGTCGGTGTCAATTCAAAATCTGAAAAGCAGAATACATTGTTCCTCGAGTCTCAGAAATTCAGCAATACATCATTCACCTCTCTATTTGGATTGATTGTCATGATACTTGTCAAAAAAACCAAATACTTGTGTATCTCATCATAATCGGATGTATTCATTTCGTTCCACCACAGTCAAAGCTGCAAAGGGGTACAATCCATAACCTGAAGCAGTACACTCTCATCCCTCTTTGTCTTTTGATACTTTTTCCGAACAGGAGAAGACATTTTATACCTATTGATAGGGACATGAGATTAATAAATGTCTAGACTTAGGCAAAACTTAATTTATTAATTTTTAAAAAGAATTTTTAACTTGACTCATGAGAACTAGTGCGACCATTAAATTGGGACTTAGATGCAAAGAACAATTTTATTAAAAATGAAAGTGAGGAAAATATGAATGACAATATTTTTTAGGAAAAATACTTATTTAAATCGACTCGATCGAAAATTTTGCAATAATAGACCTCTAGATAATTTTAACTATATGTTTGGGAGAAAATACCACTAAGTACACTTAAAAGAAAAGGAAAAGAAAATAAAATGACTTAGAAAGAAAGAAAGAAAAATGATTGTTTTATGTATAAAGTTGCATAAAAATTTCAGTCTCACGACCCCTAAAGGTTCAGGACTGTTAAGATATATGTGTACATATCTTATTACTTTATAAAAATTCTGCTCACTACCCCTAAAGGTTCAGGCTATTAGGATTTGTATTAAAATTAATTTTGAGAATAAAAGGGAAAAAATAAAATAAAGATAATAATATTCATGAAAATGATCATTATGTTTTTTTAAAATTTTATTATTTTTTCAAAAATATCCTTCAATAAATTTGTGAATAAATATATATTTTTTTAAAATACAGGGTCGTATCCCGAGTTAGGATTTCCTACGTATCTCACTAAAGAGTGAGAATCAGACCCTCGTAGTTCATAAAAATCGTAAAACTATGTTACTATATATTTTAAAAAAATTCTTTCGTTTTTAAAAAAATAAAAATTTTCTTTGAGAAATGATTCACTAAATTTGAGTATAATATAATCTCTTGCATTTTAAAGTTGCCTAAAAGCTGATCAACAATCAGATAGCCTTCCAAACAAATGTCAAAGATCACGTAGGATGCACATGTTGGTCATTATAAAAGGGACACTTGTCCTAGACAGACCCGACCCTTGTGCCGAGTCCCACTAAGTCAAATGCAAATAAAGCGAAACCTAAAGGGATAACCAGATTCTGATTTTTCAGTTCTTCTAAGTTTAAGCCTAATAGGGATAGGTGTCTATACTGGCTTACACGAGCGGATACTCGAGTCGGGGAGGGACAACTCATTCGATAGCAGATCTACTCCGACTTCGTTGTCGATCCGAACCCCGCCTAACATGTGTGACTATAATCCTTCACAAGGTGCCTTGACACTCCGGCTATCTCAAAAAGAAAGTAGGATGCATACACTGCATTCCTTCTATCCCATTTCAGAGACTCGGAGGGGTGCGTAAGATAAGACAGTTTATAAATACAGTTCACCAATATCAAAGCAGTAAATGAGCAACAAGTAGCACATAAGGCTAATAAACACAATATCAAAAATAATTAAAGCAAGTAAAAGTCAATATCAAAAACTCGAATTCTTATATTTTTCCCAGCAGAGTCGCCATAAATATCACACCCTTTTTTCGCTCGAGGTCCGAGTCGAAAGGGTCTTTCCAATTAAAGTGATGGTTTTGAATAGGAATTAATTGATTCACAGAGTCGCCACTTGGAATCGAGTTATGGTGTTCCAAGTCACCTTTTTGAATCCCTAATCAAAAGGAAATGACTCTTATTTGGTTTGCGAAAACACAAGACCGGGTAAGGAATTCTGTTGACTGAGGAAAAGGTGTGAGGCACCCCTTGAGTCCCGTGGTTCTAGCACGGTCGCTTTTATTGACTTATACTTAACTAAAACTATTTTGATAAATTATGTTAAGTCCTAAGTTCGCTCATTTTATTATATTAAAACTTGTCTATTATTTTATATTAAATAAATCAACGAAAAGTTAATTTTAGAAAAATATTTATCAAGGTGCACTATTGCATCCTTGAATTTTAAAATGTCTCGAAAAATGCATACACCGCATTCTTAATTGAGATGAATATTGTAAACATGTCTAAAATTTATCAAGTATTTAAAAGTTTTGATTCATCATTTATAAATTCGTAATAATTTTTATCTATTCAAAATGCTATTTAACTTTAACAATAAAGTAAACAATATTTAATTAAAATAATTAATTAATTTAACAATCAATTATCAAGCTTTGTTAATGAAAATAAAATAAATCAAATATAAAAATAAAATAATATAAATACACGAAAATTAATCATATTATAATAATTTTATTATGATTTCCTTATATCAGTAATTTCAACAATAAGTAGAACAATTACAAAAACTCATTAAAAATTAACACAGTCCAATATGTAAAACTATTTAATAATAAGATGAAGAAGAAAAAAAGGACATTAAATACTTGTTTTTATACTTATTTTTACTCTTTTTTTTCTAAATTATGATGGATCTTGAATAAAATCATAACCCATCTCGCTCATTCTCATGTTAATTAATTAGGCTTTAAAATTTAATCAAGGCATTTTGACTCTTTTTTTAAAAAAAAAATGAAAATTTAGTATGTATGCTTGATATATAGAAAAACTATAATAATAGTAATAATAAAATAAAATAAATTTTGCCAAATTACGTGATTTTGCATTTTTACAAATGAGTTATAGTTTGAAACATTTTGAATGTATTAACTTAAATGAAAGAAAAGATAATTACTTAAAATATCTTCTTCTTTTTTTATTTAATAATCAAAGAACTTTTCATTTTTTTTATATATATAAGAAGAAAATATCCTAACAACACAGTAACTACAATTCCATTAACATTTAACTTCATTTTTCTTGGAATAGAAAATCAGTGGCGTCATGGCTACGCCGTTTCAACGACGTTCGTCGGAACAATGACGGATTATCAAAATTTGGTCAGATCTGGCTTCCCATAATGCGGCAGTACGGCTGGAGTTTGCCGGCGGGAAAAGGAGAAGAAGAAGGGGACAGCAGCGATGTTGGCGACGGGAAGGAGTTTTAATGGTTGGTTTGAGGTTATCCGGCGAGTTGGTTCGCTGGAACTGACGCGAAATGGGTCCGTTTTTTAATTGCTTTCCAACGAATTTTGCATCGAGGTTGCAATTCCAGGTAGAGGAAAGGCCAGTTCCGGCGAGTAAAGGGGGCTCGGGTCAGAATCTGATGGTCTTGGACGTCTAGTCATCGAAAAAATGGTGATTCCGGCGAACATATCACGGGAAAAGTAATCCCCTATTCTGTTCACTCTTTCCGTTTTCTTTCTCTATCTCTCGATTTTTCTCTATTTCTCCTCTTTCTTACTGATCTTTGTAAAAAAAAAATTCGTCTGTCCCTCATCTCACTTCTCTTTTGATTTTCTTTTTACTCTTTCCAGTGTGTGCGTGCTACTATGTGTGTGTGAGAATCTATGAATATGTGTATGTGTTGTATATTGTTGTGTGAAACAGTGTGGATGTATGAATATGTTGTTTTCTGTGTACTAATATATAAATATTTAGCAATTTAAAATAAAAAAATATAATAACAAATAAATTTACGTAATAGATCATATACACATATTGAATAATCCATGAAAACTATTTAAACAAACTTCATTAATGTTTTGATTTCTAATAAAATTTTATACAGTAAATAATGTAGGATTAAAGAGGAACATGTAAGGAATTAAATTGAATAATACAGCAAGAAACTTTCACCGGATACTTCAAATGGATCTCAAATTCACTTCCCTTTTCTTTTGACTGATGATTTTCTCTGACTGACTTTTTTTCTCTATTTTTTTATACTGTTTGATCGTGAATACAATCTGGGGGGGGGGGGGGGGTAAAGAGTCTATTAATAGGGGATTCTTTGGGGAAACAGTTAAAGTTATCAGATAAAGGAGGGAATTTTGAAATAATTTTTTTTTAATTTATTAATAATAACAAATAAAGATAAATAATAAAATAAGAATAAACGAGTAAATAAATAAGAAAATAGGATAATAATAATAAATATAACTAATTAATATTTATATTAATATTTATATTAATATATATATATATAATAAAATTTATAGATAGTCTTAAATAAATATAATTAAAATAATACTAAAACTATTAGCTTATTTATTTAAAATTAAAAAAGGGAAATATTTTTTAACTTTTGTATTATTATTATTATTATTAGAATTAGAATTAAAATAAAATAAAATATCTCAAAATTAAATTTATTTAGTTATTTATTTTTTAACTAATAATTTATTAAAAATAAAATAAGAATTTAAATAATATCATACCAAATATAAATATTTAATATCTAAAAATATGTTAAAATTTGAGGAGGATCAAAAATCACGTGTCTACATCAACCACATGCTCATAATTTGAGTTCAGTCGTATTGATTCAAGTCGTCTTCTTGCATTCATTATCATTATTTTTTTTTCTTATCTTTATTCCTTTTAATTAATAAATTTAAAGATCTTATATGAATTATATATAATCAATTATATATGAATTATACTTAATCAATAATTGATAATGGATTCTCCACTTTTAATATTTTTTCATGTTTCTCATTCTAATGAAAATTTTTAATCAAAAAAGGTGGATGAAACAAGTGTGTTATCACCGAATAAAGTAGCCAAAATAATTAAAGATTTATCTCTCCAAGAAAATCAAAATTTATACTATGGGAATGATTGTTCTCTTTTTATTGCCGCAAGTTTTACACCTTTCAAGGGTATTCGATAGTTTTTACACAATTTATTAACGCAACACTATATAACATTATTATCATAGCGATTTTTGTTGATTTGATTATTGTTCTTTTTCTCTTTGAAGGATTTTGGAGACTTACAACTATTAGTATTGATATTTATTTTATTATGTGTGATTATGATTATATTAGGTAGAAAGATCATATATATAATTAATTACGTATTTGATCTTTATACAACACTTTGAGCTTCATTCGGTTCTGGAGTCTTTAATTTTTTATTTGAACTACATATACTTTTTTTTAATTAAGAATTACACAAATACACAGCTTATGTTTTTAATATTACAAAAAATTCCAACTCCCTAAACATATTACAAAAATCCCAACATATACACAGAATGCTATGTATATGTCGGCTATGTTATGTATATTAATAGAGAGAGAGAGTAATGTAATTAAAAAAGTGGGAGAGAGTGTAATTACTTCCAAAAGGGTTGGTATTTATGTTATTTATACTTTTTTTAATCCAAAAAATAGGTTAACAACCCATTTATTAAACTAAAATTTACATATATACACTAAATAAAATCTCCTTATTACATAATATACCAATTTGGTAAAGTATTTACACATATCCCAAAATATTTACACAAATTCCTTTATTTTCAACTTTCTCTCTCTTAAACATTATACATCTCTGAAAAGGTTTTCTCTTCTGTATTTTACTCCCCCATATCCTCCCACAACACCCGATAATTACTCCATAATTGAATCCCCTTATTCTCGGCAAAATTCAAGAATCGTGTTCTGGGGGTTACAATTTGTAAGTTTGAAGATTTTTTTTATTTAATTTTTGTTCAACTTTTTAAATTTTTTAAATTGACCGTATATTTGTTGTCGTTGCATGTTTGTTTTTACCTTATTTTCCAAGTATTTTAAAGTTTAGTAGTTCGGTTTTTATGTTTTCTTCATTTAATAGATTTTCGATTCTTGGTTTGTAGATTTTTTTTTTTCAAATTTACCTATTTTTGTATTTTTTTCAGTTTATTTTATGAATGCATGTTTGCTTTTAAGGATTTACCACATTCTTGCAAGTTTTTTCAAGTTTCGTAGTTTTTCAAGTTTTCGAGTTAATCGAATTACTGAAAGAAATTGCTAATGGATTCTTGTCCTAGCTTTAGTTTAGGACTTAGTCAATTAGATTCTAAAAAATAAGATATATCTGTTGGGTTTGTTCCTGGTACATTTGATTTTGAAGAACCCGATTTCGCAGAGAATCGTTCAAAGCATCGAAACGATCCCACAACAATGAAGAAATTGAAGGAAGCGGCCACTTCCAAATCAAAGAAATCAAGTTCAAAAATGGCCAGTAAGAAGAAGTTTGATGATTCCAGTAGACCACGTCTTCCGAAGGTATTGATTAAACATTATTCTTTACTTATACATTGGATGTTTTTATTACGTATAAGAGACATTTGAAACTGGGTGTGTTATTATACATTTATGAAGTTTTTTTTATGTATAATGTTTTATTATACATTCTGATAACATTACATGTCATATATGTTTAAGGTGAGATGTTTAATCTGACATTATACATTGCATATATTTGATTATTAATGTATAATATTATTACATTGCATTATACATTGTTTTCCATACTCTTATTATACATAACAAGCATTGTATGGATTAGTTGATGTTATACATTTAGTGAGTTCTCATATTGTATAATGTGACAATATACATCTGAATAACTGATATGTCATACATGTTTTTAATGTTAACTATTATAGTATTATACATTGTTTATACATTGCTTATACATTGCATTATACATTGCTTTCCATACTCTTATTATACATAACAGGCATTGTATGGTTTAGTTGATGTTATACATTTAGTGAGTTTTCATAGTGTATAAAGTGACATTATACATCTGAATAACTGATATGTCATACATGTTTTTAATTCGAACTATTCTAGTATGCAACATTATACATTATTGCATCTCAAAAATGTGTAACTTTTTCTGTTATTATTTATTTTATTTTTCCAGGGCATGAAATATCTTATAGATAAAGTCCCGAAGCACTCTTTGCATATTTTGAGCTTATGCAACCGTGGTTTTGCTGGAGACATAAAGTCTTTTTTTGGAGAAGATGTTTTGGGGGCATTTAAAAATACGTTATTTGGGATTTTTCTTGACCTTCCGCAGTGCAACTGGATTGGGCAAATTTTAAAATGTCTCCTTATGCTAGAAATCCAACAAGATATTAATGACGAGATACAAGTGTGTGTGCAGGGAAAGATTTTGAAATTTACCATGCTTGAATTTTCCATTATCACCGGCCTGAAATGCACCGGTGATATTGATGAGTTTATGTATACTTCATCATTAAAATTCCCTTTGATGTCGAAGTATTTTCCTGAATCTGGAGGTGGTATAACTAGGTCAAAACTGATAACACGTGTGAAGATGGGAAATTTTGAGAACTCTGAAGATGTTTTGAACCTTGCGATATTATATTTTGTTCATACATTCATGTTATCTCAGCATAAAGAAGCACCAATCAGTGTAGCTCACTTCCAAATGATCGAGGATGGTTGGTACATACACTTTTCATGAGGAAAGATAACTTTTGAAAAGTTGATCAGCTCATGGCGGCAGGATTTCAGAGTCGCAAAGCAGTTATATTCTTTGGGTGAAATGCCCCACGCTCTAAATGTCTGGATATTTGAGTGTTGCTCTGCGGTAGAATAAAAAACTTCTTTGTGACATGGAAACATCATCCCAAGAATACTTAACTGGTATGTTGAGCGTACAAGGCCTAAGTATGAATCTTTTATGTCTGGCATGTTCAGTAAGGAAATTGTATAACATGTTAAATATTTTTATTTTATACTCAATTTTTTGAAGTTCTAATATTTTATTCAAAAATAAAAAAATTTAGTATTCTTTCAAGAATTTACAGCTTACAAACAAAGAAGTTAGTACTTTAGATTTGTCTTTCTCTGAAGATTTTGTATTTTTTGATCCAACATATGTTGCTTCCACTTATGTTGCTGTAAAAATGCAAACGGCACGTGATGAAGATCAATCACGTGTTGTCACTGGAGATGACGACTATGATGATTTCACCACTGGACCTACTCAGGAATTTCTAAGAAAGGCTCGTTTGGCTAAAGTTGTATCAACTGAACAACCATCCAAAAGAAGAAAAACAGTTATGTTTCAGGAAGTTAGTTCGATTGCGACAGATGGACAGAAATCAACAAGTTCTCATTTAGTATGTCATGTGTTGGGTATGTTTTCTAAAAAACAATAACAATTAATGTATAGACTACAAATTTGTGTGTATGATTTTGATCATCGTCATCAAGTAGAAATTGGTGTTTCTCCTAAGCGCGAACGTCTTAAGTATGTTCCTTCGTCTTCCTCAACACCTGAAGGGACTTCTAAGTCTAATTTAGATATGGAGCAGATAAAGAGTTACATCAAAACATATGTAAGTTAATTTTCTTATTCACAAATTTTAATTTTAAAAAAATATTATTTGTTTCTAATATCTTATTGTTTATCTGTACGTTATAAGGCCAATGAATAAATTGCTGAGCTGAAAACACTAATCTTCAATATACCTGCTGAGGTCATTAAAGCATTGAAGAAAGAAGAGAATAAAGAATCTCTGGTATAAAATAATTTTTCCTTCAAATTTTTAATACTTTGAATAAATACTCATACATTAGTATTATTCATGAAATATAGGAGGAGAAAATTGCTCATCAACAAGGAGGTGTAGAAGAAGGATCAAAAATAAATGACAGTGTTTATAAGAATGATTTGCCGGTAATGTTAATATAAATTAAATTGGCATATTACAATAAATCTGTATATCTCCAACATCTTAACCTATTTTTGTTTGGTTATTATACAGCATAAAGATGAGTACACGGGACCAGTCATTCACATAACAAATGATGAACCATCAGTACTTGAACCTTTGAAAATAGATATCCAAGATTGTGTCCACATTCATACTGAATGTTCAACAATAGCTGAGATTCAACTCGATCAGAAGGTATATATATGATATGTACAAATATGGTTATACAATGTAGATATGAAAGTATAAAAAAAAATTCATTCGTCATTATATAAATTTGATTAAATGTACAGACATCTACTTGTCAATTTTTTTGTAGGATGAGCATATGAATGATCAAGAAGGGGGACATGAAGAAGAATCAAAAAACACGCACATTGCTGAAATGGAAGATATATCGATATATTTTTGTCTTTCATGTTGGTTTATTTTTGGATGCATATCAATATTTTAAATCGCTTTACTTGTAGGTTGTTATAGTATTATTACACATACATTTGAATGTATATTGATGTGTTATACATTATTAACACTAATAGTAAAATTCAGAAAATGAATGTTCTTTTATTTAAAGACTGTTTCAGTTTTATTATACATTCATTTGAATGTATAACATTATGTTATACATTAAATTCCCATATAACAAATACATATGCATTTGTTATACATATCAATTTTAAATCACTGGTCCATATTTTTTTCGTTCAACTTCGTATCACTTTGACTAAACTTTTATAAATGAAGCTTGTTACTAAATGTAGGATAAGCATAATGAAGCAGGTTGTACTGAAGATCTGACCATACATCAAAGGCCTCAAATGAAACATTTAGAGGTATTTTTTTGGTTGTTCATGTTGTTTATTAACTCAAAACTTAAATGCTTATACATTCACATCCATGCCAACTAGATATCATATTCTATAAATAAGTTTCCATTCACCATTATATGGCTTTTCAAATTACTATTACAAATTTATTTTCTCTAGCACTATGTCTTACTTTGAATAATTTGCATTGTAATACTATCTAATTGTGATACTGTCTCAGTTTTATTATACATTCATTTGAATGTATAACATTCATTATACATTTACATGAATTTTATACATGATGATTGTGACTAAATGTAGGATGAGCATGATGATGCAAAAAAAGCAGGTTGTACTGAAGAACTGAGCAGACAACATAGCCCTCATATGAAATATTTAGAGGTACATTTTTGGTTTTTCATGTTGTTTATCAACTCAAAACTTACATTCTTATACATTCACATCCATCCCAAATAGATATCAAATTATGTAAACATCTTTTGATTCATCATTGTATGACTTTTAAAATCACTTTTAAAAATTTTTATCATTTAGAACTATGTCTTACTTTTAATAAATGTGTTCCGACATTCTACTTAAATCTTAATTTAGGATATGCTTATGTCCGATAAAGAGGAAGCTAGTATCGAAGATTTGGGAAAAGAGCATAGTCCTGTGATGGTACATTTGTTATTTTTTTCTGTTTTACTCCTGCTGATTTAACACTTCAAATCTAAAAAAATATAAACTTATGACATACTACAGTCCTTTATACATTTGTGATACATATAGATATACCACATATTTATTTTATTAAATAATAATTTTAATTAAAATAGGATGAGCATATTGCCACAAAAAACTCATGTTGTGCTGACGAATTGAACAAACATCATAGTACTGATGTGACAGATTTGCAGGTATTTTTTTTACAGTTCAAATATTTTTTTTAACTAACAAAACTATCTGCATAAATGTAGCAGTTGTTTAGGTATCACTAACGTTAAACATTAATATGTTTGATTTTACACATAACACATCAATTTTTAATCTGTAGGATGATGTGAATGCCACACTAACGGAGTTTGTTCAAGATGCTTTATCCAAACTAATATTTGAGTTGTCAACACCTTCGAATACAAACAAATTCGATGTTGTTACACTAAATTTAGTGACAGAAAGCCAGTGATCACTTCCAGATAGTCAGTTTCCACCTGACTTTCCTGATGCACAAGTAAGGGAGCTTGAGGAGGCAAAAGCTCGTGAAGTAAAACATAAATCACCTGTAAAAAGAGACAAAAAAAAAGTCAAAGATTTTCAGGTCGCCATACATCACAAAATTTGGATCGAGCTCTAAAGATGAGGGCAGTTCTGATAATGAAGAGAAGCAAAGGTATGCTTTTTATGGCTGTACCATTTACAAAGACTTGCCTAATCAATTGATCAACGATTATTCACAGTGGCTTGAACTTGGGTTACTGAAATATCATGCTTCAAACTAAGTTATTTAGAAAGATTACTAAAGTAATGAAAATAGTACATAAGAATAAACCTTGGTGAAATCTAATGCTTGTTTATGTTACAGGAAACAAACAGACAAACACTATCTAAAAAATCCTCCAGGATTAGATTATCCTCTATTGGACTTTATTGTTGCACAAGCACTCTCAAAGAATTGGTTCTACTTGATGACACAACCCAAAATATGTTGGAATGATGAGGTAAATTAAACTCAACTATATCATGCTTGTTTAAACTTTTACTAAAAATATTCTAATTATTACAAAATACATAGAATCTATTATATTATAACATATCATACATATGGTGTGATGTGCAATCACCTTTATACATTTAATTGTAACAGCTCATACATTGATGTTCATTGTTGAAAACATAATAATAACTAAAACATATGACTTCGAATTTGTTTTATGACACAATTTCATACATGTGGTAAGACATATAATCACATTTAATACATGTTCTTTTAATATATCATACATTCTTGTCAACTATCAATACATAATAACAACTAAAAATTCTGCATTAGAATCTGTTGTACGATTAAAATACATAATACATAGAATCTATTGTATAGTTACATATCATACATGTGGTGTGATGTATAATCACATTTACAACAGTGAATAGTAACATGTCATACATTCCTGTTCTTTGTTGCAAAATAATAATAACTAAAACCATTTACTACGATTTAATTTTATGACTAAAAATTATACATGTAGTATTACATATAATCAGATTTTATACATGTTATGTTAATATATCATACATTAATGAACATTCCCAATACATACTAATAACTAAAACATATTCATTGGCATCTTTTGTATGAATAAATATCATACATGTTATGGACTGTATAATCACATTATATAGATGTAATGGAAACAGATAATTCATTCAACTTATTACGTAATACATAGTAATAACGTATTAATATGCAGTTTTCTTTCAATGCTTAACATAACTTACCCATTTTAACATGTAGCACTTAGATGTGATATTCTATCATTTGAGAAAAAAATCAAAGTTGCAGCAGTGTGATACATATAGATATACGACAACCAGCTACTTCTTCAAAACATATATGGAAAAAACATACGAACGTTATTTTCCAGCAGTTAAAACAGATCACATATCCATGAAAGAAGACTGCGCAGAATTTGTTGCTTGTGCTTCTAATGAAATCGCTATAACAAATATAATTAATGGATTCTGTATTCCTGCGAGTTTACCATGGCATTTGGTTGATAAGGTATATGTTCCTGTTAACTGTGAAAAAGAATATCACTGGATATTGGCTGTAATTGTGTTAAAGGAGAGAACAATACGGGTGTATGACTCATTGTCAAGCAAAAAGAAAAGTGAACCGCCAACTGAAATACGAAAGTTAGAAGCCATGCTTCCTACTTACTTGTCGGACAGTGATTTTTTTGAAAAGACTAAAAGAATTGACTAGTCAACACTTAAAGCGTACGAAGGGAAGCTTGGTCTGCAAACTGGTGAGATAAGTCACAACCCATTTGATGTTGAATACGTCCAAAACATTCCACAGCAAGCGTATGATAGTTTGTAAGTGTCTCTTACTTTTAAAATTTTCACATGTATAATCATGGTAAATTACTAAACTTATCGATCTTTTATTTTATTAAAAATTCAGAGACTGCGGGGTCTTTGTGACTGTATATGCAGAAATATTGAGTGAAGGACAACAAGTTCATTCATGTGATTTTGAAGCTGCTAGTCAACGTGCACGTTATGCTTCGCTACTATGGCATTACGGAGTGACGAAGGCAGACAAAGGTTATACGAGTGATAATGATGATCCTCCTCGTCCAAAGAATACTTTTCTCCAATCACCTGATGAAAGTGCAATTGTTACTTTGGAGTAGCTCATTCTAAAAAATATTCTAATTATTTTTTTTGTTGTTTCTGCTAAAAAGTTATATACAATAATGTTTTTTTGAATGTTGATTTTTAGGCAACCTTATATTGATGGCAGTTTTTGGTTCTAATACATTTACATTTACATAAACTCTTTTCTGCTTATTCTATCTTGTTTGTTAATTACTCATTTTACCTAACTTAATATTAAAAATAATATATAACAACAATTTACATATGTAAAAACCACATATGTATAATAAATTATATATATGTAAAACATTAAATTTTTTTCAACATTAAAGAAGTTAATATTATATTATGAGTTAATTATACATTGAACAGATATTAATTTATTTTTAATAAATTTAGTAGATAACATCATACATGTTGCAACGTCTCATTGCTTAATTGAAAACAGCTTTGGTATTAAAAGTTTTTTTAGAAGAATAACAATAGATCATAAATTGTAAACAAACTTATTGTATCAACATTTAGACGTAATACTGATAAAAAAACAAGAATATTTTTTATTATCATACATACACCTTAATGTATAATCCATAATCCTCACACAAATTCGTTTGCTTCATATTTTGGTAGTTGTTATGACTTTTTAAAAGCATTTACTTTGAATTCATACATGTTTTTAACGTATAATATCATACATGTTAAATGTATTATACATTAAAAATACATATTACTACGCTGCAATAATAAGCAGTAAAGTCATAAAATATAATAATTTAAAATTGTGTTACTTTGTTTCCAAAATATCATACATTAAGTCATAATTAAAAAGCACATAACGAATAAAAACATTAAATAAACTTCAACAAGAAAATCAACAAAAAATAAAAAATAATTGACGTTTTGTAGTTATATCCAAACAAGCACTTAGCATTTAGAACAACAAACTAAAATCTTCAACTTTCTTTTGGGAAGAAACCGCACGTCCTACGATTGTGGCCTGCACGCCCGCATTTACCGCAATGGTTTGAACTTGTAAGTGATTCACTAGATTTCAAATGTCTTCCTTTTTTTGGCCTCCCAGGAGGTCTTCTGTATTTGGGTGGCAAAACTTCGTCTGCATCAACAAAATCTGGAACAATCCAATCTTTCATATTTGGCATAGGAATTATGAGGAGTTCATATGTCTTAACAATGGTGTTTGGACGGTACAATTCTGAACAGTAACGCCCATACTCTTTTACATCTATATTTATACTCTTCAAAACCGCAATTGCGTGTGAACATGAAATTTCATTAATTTGATACCGACAACAGCTACACGTGCCACGCTCAATATCAACAATGTACCTCCTTCCTGATTCATACACACAGTACAGATAACTACCAGCTGCCTTAACCTGTTAGCAATGATTAATTTTATAAATTTAAAAATATAAAAATTAATAACAAATATAAATTAGATTCAACTATTAGAATACATACCGTCATCCGCAACGATTTAACCCCATTATCAGTTAGTATTTCTTGAACTCTTCTCCCAATCTTTGTGTTTGTATAAGATGCAATTTCACTATTCTTACACTTCCATGCAGCAAATAGAATCCTAACTTTTTCAAGAAAACCTACAATAGGAAGTACTCTAGCCTCTACCAAACAACCGTTAATACATTTAGCTATATTAGAGGTCATCATTCTACCTTTATTAACAGGGGCGTGACATCGAGACGATTTATCATAACCAGCTTCTTCCAGATATTCCTTAATCCTTGGATCAACCTTTCCAACCTTTGACATAATGTAATCAAAAACTTCTTTTCTATACGCTTTAGCCATGGAATAATAAAGGTCACTAAGTCTATCCTTGCTTTTTCTAAAATATTTACAAATATTTTTCCATAAATGCCAAATACATGCAAGATGGGGGACATTAGGATAAACAATGCTCACACCTTTTATGATACTTTCGTTTTGATCTGATACAACACACATGTTGTCCCGTTCTCCAAATATTTCTCTAAATTGATGAAAAAACCAAGTCCACGAATTGTCATTTTTGGAATTCACTACACCGTAAGCTAATGGAAGAATACATCCTAAACAATACATCATACATCGTAAACATATTGTTAGTGCATTATAGATTTAATTATTAGTAAATGTATCAGATATTAAACATAAAATTTATAACAAATTATGAATGTTTTACAACATCATACATACACAATGAAGTATAATAGATAATCATACACATAGCACAACAAACAAAATCTACTTACATTTTACTCGTTCAAATTTACAATGAAAATGAAATTTCTAAGGTTGTTTAAACAGAAATGAGCATCTACTTTATTGAAAACATTAAAAACACAAAATTAAAGGCGTATATTGGTACTTTATGCACTTATTAAGCACGTCCAATTTTTATTATACATACAAAAGCAACACATAATCTGATAGAACACATGCACAATGCTGAAATACCAAATGTAAATATTTCAAAGTATAATACCTGCACCATCAAGAGTGCTCGCAGATACAGACGTTCCTTGATATGGCCCGCTTAAATGTGCACCATCTACAACTACTACTGGACGACAAAATTCAAACCCCCTTATCATGGGATGTAAGGCAATAAACAAGTATTTAAACTCGTTATCTAATGCCTTCTACATCCGAATGTATGATCCAGAATATACCTGGTTCAACATATATATATAACGGGGCATTTTTTGATATCCATCATCTGGTCCACCTCTAAGCATCGCAATTGCCTTTTTTTTTGCCCGCCAAGCCATCATGTAGTTAATATCAATAGATGACCTTCATCTCTTCAATTATGTTCACCGGTGTGTGTATTCTCTTGTAATTAATGAACTTTGGTGCAGTAAACTCGCTGACAAAAGCAGTTGTTGCAATCAAATTATTCAGTACTCTATCACTCAGGCTGTAACTATGTTCTGAATCAAATGTCTTTATCAAAAATATTTCCAAATGATTCATCGAATACGCCTTCAGGACCCATTTACAATCTTTGACACGGCAATGTAACACATAGCTGCAGTTACATTTTAAAACATGTTGTCCATTTAATCACATACATATAAAATCTATAATTTAAATAAAAAAATCATAACTAAATTGTTGCAGTTTTATTATACATCTGAATGCATGTATGATGGAATATAATACATCGTAAATGTAACTTTTTTTTATGCAAACAGAAAATCCAGAAATTACAGTCAATAATAAAAATCGTTTACCAAATTCTATTACAACACAACAACATCCTTCACAACATCTACAAATAAAAAATAAAAATTTATTCCATACCTTTGTTTGTCAGATCGTTTAGTAAAGGTGTTAAAGTCATTCGATATCGCATATTTCGCCATAACTGATACCAAAGTTTGCTTATCCTTATAAAGTTGGTTTACTTTTATTTCAGTGTTCTTGCAATCAGTAATGAAATTATTAACTTCAAATTCTGGAACGTATAATGAATACTGATTCTGCGTTTCAACAACAGTTAAAGCAACCGAATTAGATTCACTACCTTCAATACACATTACAACCCCAATTTCTCTATCAAACTCGATATCTTTAATCGATTTGTTGGAAGTTGTTATACATAGCGGAAAACTTATAAGCCCAGAACATTGTTTCTTCAACTCAATATAAACCTTGACTCCATTATCATTCCTTATGATAATTGGCGAAGAATTACCATCAACAATATATTTTACTTCAATTTTTTTTTAACATCATCAATACCCAATTCCATCGCGATTGTCGCAACTAATTTCACAAAGTTAATACTTTCAGAAACAATAATTGCATCACTTTTGTATGCTTTAAAACTTATTTCCATCTCCCATACACCGGAATAACGCAACAATATTGGGATGTTCATATTTTTTCTCAGAAGAACTTACAAGCAAATTTTTTTTACCCAGAATAGTAAATCGGAAAAGAAGACAATTAAAGGTAATGTTTAAGATTTTTTATTTTTGAAATTCAAATTTCAGTTACTATTTTAACTCATACAATAATTAACATCAGGTAATTAAGTAACGTAATTTAAGGAATAGGGATACATTTACTAATTCCTTATCCCTTAATTTTAGGTAAATCAGATTTATCATACATTCAACGAATGTATAACAATCAATCGAATGTATGACAATATTTTGCATAGTAGGGAAAGAGAAAATCTCAAGGGAAATTATGTAAATAGTTTTACTTTATGCGGTATATATGTTGTTTACACTTTATTAAACAATGTTCCATACAATTAAAGGCCAGGCCCAAATAAAGACCTGGACCAAACCCATTAATAATAAATCAGACAACAAACAACTACACAAAATGCTCCAAAATCAGATTAGGAAATGTCCAATCTTCATCTTCCTCACAGCTTTTATACCACAAACCCATTTCCATGGAGCTTCACGACAAGAAACTGGAATAAGTCAACGTGTTCCTTATTCAACTCAACATTTAGTCTCAAAAATCATAGACAATTTCTCCCTAAAATTGTAGTTTAATTTGATCATGTTATCTATAACCGATGATTTAGAACAGATGGTACTGGTGTAGGATTTGCCATATAATGAAGGTCGGATCCCCTATATGTTGGTGATTAAAGAAACTTTTTGCTAGCTAAATTTGGATGGAGTTTTCGGCGCCTCTAATAATCCATGACAAAGTAAGTCATCGTTGCTTTTTTATAGTAGCTGGAACCCCACATAAACTCGATCCCTGACCTTAACTGGATTTCTCTAATGATGCATGAGTACAATATTAGGAACTCTAACTTAGATTTAGGAGCTGAAGAACCTCATCCGCTTATGAGTGTAACTCAGGTACATCTCACCCTTTTGGAATTAACTTTCGATGTCATTACCTTTTCTTCTATGGATTGAATCCCAAAAGGAATTAATACCACCATATAAATTCAAGATATTAAAATTTATTATTACCTCAAAGTGGTTATACTTGAAACATTGTAACTGATTGAAAGAATCTTGTCTACGATAAAGAATATAAATAGTGTTGTTAAGTCCTGATTTAGTACATAATGAATACCTCAATGTTCTCACCAAGTGCAGGTACTGTCAACCGTTAGAAATTTCTTCAGACTTTGCAACCAACTACTCAAAAATTCACCAATAGCCTCACTTGTAACTCAGTAATGAAAAATGTACAGTAGAACTTGAGATTTGTACTTAATAGTTGGAATTGCTTGAGATATTTGCTTTTAATCTTTTTCCTGCACCTGGGACTTCCTGAATTGAGTTGAATTCATATGTACCTGCAAAACTAAAAATTAGGTTAGCAAAAAATCAGCAATAGTACTTTCCTCCCTTATGGAGTGTTGTACTCTTACTGATATGATATTTTTTATCCTATTAATAGTCTTGACCTCCATAGAACAGTCCAAGGGGCCTCTCAATCTCCATTGATAATGTTAACCATGCCCTTCCCTAATAGCTCTAGCCTCATCTCATCCACTATGTTTTATCAGCAATTTGGAAAACTTTAGCTCCCACAAAATCTCCTTCATGATTTCTTAAACAAAATACAGCAGCGTTGGGATATGGATTACCTTTAGAGGCACCATCAGTATTATATTTTAACCATCCAAAAAGAGGTGTCATCCACTTAACAACTTTACAAAGAACATTAGGTCTGTAATTTTCGAAAAGAGAAACCATTTGGGGCCAATTATTAGGAAAAGATAAGTAGAACTTTACCCTAATAAATTTATAGATGGAATCATTAATATCCCACATAACCTTATTTCTGGAATATGAACCACCGTGAAGAATTATATTTCTCCTCTTCCACAAAAATCAAAGAATGATGTTAGGAAGTGCTTGAAATACTATTTTCTGTCTAATATTACCTTGAACATCCTACTATTTCTTCATACTCTGTTTAACCTGTACCCAAGGACCTAAGAGACCAGCACTTCTAGCATGATAATCCCAGATAAAACAGCTACTTCTCTTGTCAAGAATAGGTGCTCTACTATTTCCCTCATGAGAATTCCGCAACAATGACACATTTGAGAAATATTAGGATTTCAAGTAGCCATAATAGTATACATTTTTGTCTTACATGAATTTTTTTCTATTTGGAATTAAGCATACAAAGACTACTTCTAAATAAAAGTTAAGGATGCACATCGATCAATTTTATGCATCGCAGGTTCGATTTATTAGTTTTTTTCTTCTAAACACGCTAAATCGTAACTAAACTAGTAAAATTTTTAACAATATTTTATCCTTAGCGATTTGATTTCTGATTTAAACGAAAGTAATTTGAAGTTAATTTTTATGCAGTATGATTTTGTATTACTTTAATTTCAATTTTATAGCTTAATTATAATTAATGTCATACACACGTGTAAAGCTCATACACTTGATTAGTTTTAAAAAAGTCATACTGATGCTTTAGTTCTCTTTATGTGTGAGGTTTTAGGAAAGGACCAGATTACAAGAGAGTATTGTTGCACTGTTACCTTGTATTTCTACAACAGGTTATTTTTACAACTCAAACTCATAATCTCTTGATCACCTAACAATAATTTTACCAGTTACACCAAGAAAAGTGTTAAGGGTGAGTGTGGTGTGGAGGAAAATATTTTTCATGAAAAATTAGAAAATAAATGATTTCTTACTTAATTTTTTTTGCGTTCGTAAGTAAATAAAAAATATGTTATCCTAAAATCTTTAAGTATATACTATCCCAAGATGGTTTTAAGTACCTTGGGTCTATGATTCAAGGGAATGGAGAGATTGATGAAGATGTCTCAAAATGCATTAGGGTAGGTCGGATGAAGAAGTGTTGTTGATAAGAAGGTGTCCCCTAAGCTTAAAGGCAAATTCTACAGAGTGGCAGTCTATCCAGTCATGCTGTATGGAGCGGAGTGTTGGCCAGTCAAGAACTACCACATTCAAAAATTGAAGGTGGCGAAAATGAGAATGTAGCGTTGGATGTATGGATTTACTAGAGGGGATAGATTTAGGAATGAGATTATCCGAGATAAGGTGGGAATCACTTTGGTGGAGGATAAGATGCAGGAAGTGAGGCTGAGATGGTTTGGGCATGTGATGAAGAGGACATGGATGCCCCAGTTCGTGGGTGTGAGAGGCTAGCTTTGGATGGTTTCAGGAGGGGTAGAGGTAGACCGAAGAAATAATGGAGGGAGGTGATTAGACATGACATGGAGCAGTTACAGCTTACTAAGGACATGACCCTAGATAGGAAGGTGTGGAGGTCACGGATAAGGTTAGAAGGCTAGTATGTGTGGGTGAGTCGTAGCAAGTAGTTAGGAGAATTTTTGTAAAGCCGGGTTAGTAAACGTAGGACTGTGCCCATAGGTGGGAGCAGCTAGTTAGGAGAGTTTGGGTGTGGTGGGTGTCTTTGGTCTGTGAGTGTATGGTACTACTGTATGGGTGTCTTATTTCTTATTTCTCTTATCTTTTATTTCTCTTATTTCTATTTTTATTATTTCCTATTTTTGTTATGTCATCTATCATGTTTCATGCTTCATTGCGACCTTATTTACTATTCTTTATCTTGAGTCGGGGGTCTATCGAAAATAGCCTCTCTATTTCTTCGGAGGTAGGGATATGGACTGCGTACATTTTACCCTCCCCAGACCCCACTTTGTGGGAATACACTGAATTTGTTGTTGTTATAAAATCATTTGTATATATTTAATAGAAAACAATGGTAATGGGAAGATAGAGGTAGCTAGGGTGATGGGTGATGGGTGATGTGGTAGGGTGGGGGTGAGGTGTGGGGTTGGGTAGACGTGCAAGGTTAAGGGTGGGGGCTGGGTGGGGTGTGATTGTTTTTCTTATTTCTATTAAGTAAGTTATTTCTCTTATTCTCAACCAGCTTATTTTACTAAAGAGAAATATTTTTCAGAATTTTAACTAAACGAGCATGAAAAAAGAAAGGCATTTTATGAAAAACATTCCTTTCTTACGAAGCACACCCTAAGTTATAATTGATTTATGTTCCTCTATGTAAACTAATTTTTCCTAAAAATAATACTAGTAAGAAAGAATTATGCAAGAAAGTATTTAAGAAAATGTTAACCACAACGTTATAGTTCTATGTATGGCAGGAGCCAAAGTACTTAACAACTAATTTGCCTGCGTGCCTTAATTAGTCTTGCCAACACCTTTAAGTTTAGGGATAATTTTAGACATTTTTCCTTAAGTTTCGTTTTATCACGCTAACATCCTTCATGATTTACGATATTACCCTTATTTTTTTATTGTAATTTTTCCTATAACAATTATTTTAAACTATTTATTAGCAATGAAAAATGATTGCATTAGACCAATTTACCCTTTCATAAATCATACGCTTATCTTCGTTTCAAATTATTTATCAAGACAAAAATTAATTATGTTTTTTTCATTTTATCCGTAATTATTTTTGAAGATTAATACCTAAATAGAATAGATATTTAGTAAAATTATATTATATTTATATTTAAGGTATAAATAAGGGTAAATAGTCAAATATTTTTCACATTACTGTTCTTTTAAAGTGTGTGTGAATGAGAAACACGATAAGTATTTTGAGATGGTGGAGTGTAGGGGTGGGCATGGTATGGTATATATCGAATTACCATATCAAATTATAGTATATGGTATATATTTTAAAATTTTTTGGTATATGATACGGTATTCGATATTTATAAATGACATATTGAAATACCGAATATCATACCGAAGTATATAGTCACATGTATATATATGTGTGTGTGTATAAAAAATATGAAAAAAGGACATTGTATAGCCTTTTTAAAAAATAACAGCCCAAGTTTGGGTATATGGACACATGATGTTCAGTCGGCAAAAAAAATGTCACTTTATGGTCATTGGGCCATTTGGCATCTTCAGCCCGTCCCTTTATCCATTGGGTCATTTTTGGCCCTTTCCTTGACCATTCGGCCCTTTACTCCTTTTTTTTTTTGCTACAAATTACTGAAAATTATTTTACTTTTTTTATTGGAAAAAAACAATAATTAAATATATTATATAAAAACGGTATAATTGTTATATAAATATGTATCAATAAAATATATATGTATAGAAATTATATAGTTCTATAAAATATATATATGTATAAAATATATATATGTATAATATATATATATATATATATATATATATATATATATATAAAAAAAAATTGTATAAAATGTATATAGAAATTTATAGTTGATGTATAAAATACACATTCGAATAATAATTGCACGTAAAGGTTGTATAGAATGTGTATAAAAACTGTATGATTATTGTATAAAATGTGTATAGAAACTATATATATATATAAGATGTATAGAAACTGTATCATTGTTGTATAAAATCTGTATATGTATAAAATGTGTATAGAAAATGTATAATTATTGTATAAAATGTATATAAAATTGTATAATTGTTGTATAAAATGTGTATAAAAACCATATATATAAGGCGTATAGAAACTGTATCATTGTTGTATAAAATTTGTATATGTATAAACTGTGTATAGAAACTGTATAATAATTGTATAAAACATGTATCTAAATAAATATCAATATGATATAAGGGGTGTATCAATATGGTTATAGGGATTGTATCGATATGGTATAATGATTGTATCAATATGGTATAGTATATGATACTTTTTTGTCTATGATATGTGTAGTACATGATGTACGTAGAAATTATATCATTATTGTATAAAAATATTTATATCAATATTATATTATGTTGTATATATGTACACATGTATTCTATTGTTCCACAATAATACAATTAAGAAAATCTTTTTTTTTAAAAAAAATAAAGAGCTGCAAAAAAATAAAATCCTAGCCTGAAACCTTAAAACACACCCAATTTCAAACAAAACTCAATTCCAATTGGAGTTGTTGTTGTTGTTTGCATGAATTAGCAAATGAAAAAAAATTAATTGGTGTTCATGATTAATTGGAGAAGAAAGTCAATTATGGGTGCATGTTCATGATGATGTTTTCTAAAATAAAAAATTAATAGAAAGATTTTTATTTTTTTTTAAAAGGGAGCAGCGAATTAAAAATATAAAATCACCCAAAAAAAAGGAAAAGTAAAAGAAACCTGCGCAAACTACCAAAATGACTAAGAAATGGAATTTGAATTCAAGGGTTATTTTGGTGGAAATACTTTGGCCCAACAGGCCATTTTTGTCATTCTCTCCAAAAATATTCAGCTTAGTATTAGTATAAAAATGTTAAGATAATGAAACTTTGGCTACTCTATCTTAATTGTAATGTCTTTTTTTTTTTTGTAATTGACTAACAAAAAGAGCTATTTGTACCTTTTTTTGAATATTTTTACATGTGTAATGTATAATTACGATACAATTGAGACGTGCTTTTGATAAATCGAAGTAATAATTCTCTATTATACGAGTATATATTGTCGAAGTTGAACAAATTATGATTACCAATTATCATACCGTAAAATACCGAAATCAAACATTAAAATATTGAACCATACCGAATTAATATGGTATGATAAAAGTATAGTGTTTTTAAAAATCGACTATCGAAATTACCGTATCAAAGTTTCAAACACCCTACCATACCATACCATATCCACCCTAGTGGAGTGTACTTCTTTGTCTACTTTTCGTGGTTGATAATTTGAGGTTAAACTACTTTTGGAGGCTTTTAATGTCCATTAATTGCAGAAATAAATAATATTTTCTTCGTCCCAAATTATATGTCTCAAATTTTTTAATTTGATTTTTTATTTTACTTGTTTTTTTTTGTTAATCAAGAAGAGACAAAAAAAAATTCATGTTTTACCCTTTGTATTAATTACTTTTTTTTTAAATTAAATTAATTATTTTTTTAATCAATGTATCATCTCAATTTGGGACGAGTAATTTGAGACTGGGGAAGTAAATTACTTCCTGATCAATTGCCGTTAATTGGAATCTTCAATTAATTAATCTTGCATTATCATGTGCGTCTTTTCCCCATTTATTACGGTAGCATCTTTACCTTTACTTTTTTTTTTTTACTTTTTTAACAATTATGAGTTCTTTTGTTTAATGATCGCTATATATTTTTTAAAAGGAAAAAATACATAAAGTAGCATACTAAAGTATTAAATTACAAAAAATAATAATACTTTTATCAAATTACATTTTGTAGCATATATATTTGTATTTTTGTAGCAACAATTTGCAAAAATACAAAATACATATCGATCATAAGGGCAGTGAAAATCATATGTATTTGTATTTTTGTAGCAACAGTTTGCAAAAATACAAAATACAACTTGCTATATTATGTAATTATGAAACTGTTGCTATGAAACTCATAATTAAGGGGATAAGTATGCTATTTCTGAATTTTGCCCTTTTTAAAATCATCAAATGAAATCAACCTATACTAATATGTGTACTAATTGTTCAAAACAAAGCTAATTTCTAACTTGAAAAATAAGATAATAACTACTCCCTTCATCCCATATTAGTTGACCATCTTATTCAAAATAGTTGTCACATATTAGTTGGTCACCTTACTAAATTAAGAAAGTAAATTAAAGTTTTTCCAGATTACCATCGCAATAATTTTTTTTGGAAGTGTTCACACTTATTTGTAAAGTCCTCAAGAAGTTTTTAGGGGTGAATTTGTAAATTGTTGTTATAAATGCACCATATATAGTGAGTGTCTACTTTACCATATATAGTGAATACCTATTTTACCATATATTGTGTATGTTTATTTATGGTAAAGTTACAAACCTCAAAGTTAGTTTTTCCCTATAAATAAAAGGGTTTCCTTCATTGTAATTACTCTCTCTCTCTTCTCTCTATTCTTATTCTTCTTTGTCTTATATTTCATAACACGTTATCAGCACGAGACTCTGCCAAATAGGTGAGATTATAAATCTAAAGGATTTCAAGGTTAGTAATTCCTTATGTTATTTGTCTTTTGCTACTAATAATATAATTATTATTGGATTTGAGGAAAAATAATTGGTTTGGAGCCATTATGTTTTAAATTTATTTCTCAAGAACAATATTATCAAAAGGGATGATAATATGTTGGGTTCAAGTCCCATAGATTTATGCCTAAGACGTCTTTATATGGATAAGACGTTAAGTTTGAATCTCAATGCACCATATTGTTGATATTATGATGGCTAAGGCAAAATAATGGGTATTTGGTGAAAAGTGATGAAACATGTCCCATTAAATATGCTCCATTCCTTAAATTGAATGTGGTAGCAATAAATCATATGTATGCCTCAATTTGCTTTTGAAGTAGCTATCATAATTTGATACGCTTAAGGCATGATTATATTTCACTCTTCCTGGGAATAAGAATGCTTAAGGCATGATTATATTTCATTCCTGAGAATGAGAATTTCGATTATTATAAATGCAGATCTATACCCTGGGGTGAATGTGACTGTATATACACTCGAACGTATTCTTTATAGTGAAGATATCACAATCCACCTCTAAAAGAGGTAGAATAATTGGAAGATTGAATATCCTCAAGTTACTGTAATAAGAAACACGAATGTGAAAATTTACCCAAGCATGATGAAATCACATGCCATAATTAACTAAGAGTTTATTGTTTATTGATACGAAATTCATGCAATAATAAACCTGATGTTTACTAAAGAATTTTTGTACATGTTATGGTAACTTGGAGTTACTAATACAAATTATTTAACCTATTGACATAAACGATTTGTCATCATGAGGATGTGCCTAATGAGTATTAGACATATGTTGAAGAAATAAAAGATTCTTCAAGAATTGTTTATGTTGTTTGTTCTCATAATAAGTTGGTTAGACCAACTAATTTGGGATTTGATCCCTCAAAATCTGAAAAGTAAAAAAAGTGAATATGGGCTCGTTCACCAGTCATGTGATCTATTAAGATACATCGATGTAAGATGATCACATGTACATTCATTGTCAACCTGCAGTTTGACATTCATAAAGTTGCTTGCTCAATAAAATTGAGTTAAGTGCATAACTTTCAGATTGTGTAATCAAGGCAATCTTGATGATGATGGTTTGGCATTGAATGCCTTCGATAAATAGCTAAACTATTGCTAATGAGAACAAAGCCTCATGTGTTGGTCTGAAATATGATATGTTGCAAACAATAACACTAGTATGCATTAGACCAATAAATTATGATTATTTCTTCCCTCTCAATTGGTTCAAGGTCAGGAACCAACTATTCCATCTAATAATTTTGATGTGCGGTATACAATTAATAATATACAATGATGCATAAAGATGGATTTCTCAATGAAGATGAGGGATAAATGTTAGTTTTTCTAACATAAAGGGGAGATTATAAGTAGCTATAAAATATGTTAGGAATTATCATCAGATCCCCATTCAAAAAATAATTCAAGTCAAATGTCGGAATCATCTGTTGACTCAAATTTAGTATCATATTTAAGATACAAGTGCTCCTATTTTGCATTCTTAAAGGAAAAAATCTACGCATCCATGAAGTGTGGTAGACTAATCGGTTCCAGATAAAATAATCCTTGAAAAGGATAAGGAGAAAATAATCATAATAAGAAGGCAATGTGCTCTTGAAGAGCCACGACATAACACTTCATGAAACCTTATGAAAGGTTCAGTTGCTTGAAAATAACGAAGTAATGAGATCTCAAAATGTTATATCACATTATGAATCGATACAAAATGATATATCATCAATAATGTCTTTGATACAATATTGTAAAATATTACGAGGATCCGAATTCTACGTTTATTTAAGTATGCTAACGTAGAAATAGTTATCAAGTGACACGAAAGGATGCATTTTGGTAAGTATAAAATTTATTTGATTTGCAGTCCAGACACTTGAAGATGTCACCCTTGACATGTTGGATATTTTCACTTGACAAAAATCCATATGAAAGTCACTAAAGGATTCAAAATGCCTGAAGCATATAAAGTTTCTGGGAAACTTGTTTATTATCCTTATGAGGGATAAATTGATGGTTTGAAAATCATTGAAACTCTAGGAGAGTTTTCAAAACCAATATAATTATTTGCTGAAATGCGAAACATACCGAATTGGATTGGTCCTGACGTACCATATCTTAGTCCAATTGGTGTACTAATGTATCTTGCAAATACTACAAGGCCTGATATAGAATTTTCAATCAATTTGTTAGAAAGGTATATTTCTGCTTCTATTAGGAGACATCGAAATGGGATAAAAGACATGAGCTTATTTTATTCTAAAGCTTGCAGTCCCGATCTTATTGATTATGCTGATGCTTGGTATTTATTTAACCCGCATAAATTTCGATCTCAAACATGCAATGTGTTCACATGTAGAGATATACAAAGCAGTCTATCTAAACACTTCATTGAACCATGATGAGATAATAGTTATTCATGGAGCTAACCGAGAATGTGTATGGTTGAGGTCCATGATATATCTCACTCGAGAAAAATATGGTTTGAAATGTAACAATCTACCCACAGTTTTATGCGGAGATAATGCAGCATGCGTAGCACAACTTAAGAGAGGATTCATAAAATGAGATAGAACGAAGTACACTTCATCAAAGTTTTTCTACATACATGAGCTACAAAAAAAAATAGTAATATTAACGTGCAACAGATTCGTTCAAGTGACAATGTGACTGATTTATTCACCAAGTCTCCTCCAATTGCAACTTTCAAGAAGATGGTGCACAAGATCGGGATGCAAAGGTTCAAAGATGTTCTCATTAGGAGGGAGTTAATATGTGTTGTACTCTTTTTTCCTTTTGAGGTTTTGTCCCACTGGATTTTCCTTGTAAGGTTTTAATGAGGCAGCTTATATGCGTATTGTTAGAGATGTGTACTCTTTTTCCTTCATTAGATTTTTTTCCCACTGGGTTTTTTCTAGTAAGATTTTAACGAGGCACATTATCTATCAATTATACATTCAAGGGGGAGTGTTATAAATGTATCATATATAGTGAATGTCTATTTTACCATATATAGTGAATACTTACTTTACCATATATTGTGTATGTCTATTTATGGTAAAGTTACAAACCCCAAGGTTAGTTTTTCCCTATAAATAAAGGGGTTTCCTTCATTGTAATCCATCCATCAAGAGAAATAACAATTATTCCCTCTCTTCTCTCTATTCTTCTTCTTTGCTTTATATTTCATAACAATTACCTTTTTATTTATGATTTTTTAACATGTGTGTAAAAAGAAAATGACAAACTATTATATGACGAGGGGAGTAGTATGTAATTATAAAATAAATAAATTCTACATTATAAGTGTAACATACATATGATGTAACTCCATATTTACTCTCTTTGTTTGTTTTACTTGTCACATTTTGATTTGACATATTTTTTTAAAAAATAATTATTAAACTATTTTATCATAATACTCCTATTAATTGCCGGTTACTATTATGTCTTGAAATTATAGTTTAGAGAATAAATAATTAGTGCTAAGGATAAAATACGAAAAAAATTATCTTTTCTTGATATATCAAAAATGAAAATTCAACTAGAAAATGAGTGACAATTAAAATTAAACGGAGGGAGTATTTATAATTTATAACATATTAAAAGTATGAAGGTCCTTAGAAATGTTGTTTGAACTTTTTACCCTTCATTAAAAGTCTTTACTTTTGACAAAATCATCTTCACTATATTTTTCTAATATTTAAGAGTTGATAATTAATTAAATATATTTATGGTAAAACTTTTTCTTATTAGTAGAACTCATCAGAATTAATGACAATTAATATTTTTTCCATTAGTTTAACAATTTTAAATCAACTAAATTTGAATTTACGAAGATTTGAAAAAACTAAAAATAAATATAAATGTATCAGAATAAGAAAAATTTAAGAAGTACTAAATTTTTAAAAGTTTTAATTATGTAATAAGAATGTAATCAGTGATTTTGTAAAAATTGATTTTAAAATCAAGGAAAAAGTTAAATGGTTCAACAAAAATATATGTACTTCTGGTGGTACATATATTTCGTCAAAGATATATCTACACTATCATCCTTAATTTAGTGTATAATTTTTTAATATTATCAAACTTTAAGTTATAATTATTCATGATGGTTATTAGATAAATCAGAATCGGTAAAATTCTTTATAATTTTTCGACTTCCATATTGTATATAATGTGTAATAACAATTATTGTTCTTTCTATAACTAGAATGGGAGAATGAGATGTTTTTACAATCATCTCATATTATGAAATGGAAGATTTTCTTATCATTATATAAAAAGGAACTTCAAAAAATTCAAGAGATATTAGTTTCGTAATTTATGAATCATATATATACCTTGGGATTAATAAATTCAATATTCATTTTGTTGCTTTCGGTCATGTGATGAGAACCATTTCACATGACAAATCTTTGTTGAAGTTGCAAATTATAGAAGATTGTAGTTCGTAATTATATTTCACATCAACTATTTGGAACTTCTGATGGTAAAATATATGTGTTTATACTAAAATATATGTTTATATTTATATTATTATATTAAAGTGTGAAGAATCTTTAAAAAGTGATTTGAACATTTTACACTTCATTAAAAATCTTTGTAATAGATAACTATTTAATTTTAAATAATCAAGTCTTACACGTGTGAGGCACGTGCGATTAAACTCGTATCACAAAAAGCTGGAACTGTATTGGAATTCTTGTACTATGTTTTCCGTCCGGTGTTTGAAATTGTGATTGGGACCTCAATTAATTGAATTCGCATCATATATATATTTATTCTAATAAAAATGAAAACACTTCTTACCACAATTTCTCTATATATTCATAATTAGAAACCAAAACTTCTTTGATAAGAAAAAGTAAATTAAATAGATTAAAATGATAGGAATCTTACACTTCCAAGTCCCCCATTTTTCATCAAAATTTGAACTAATTATTGCTCTTGCTTTAATATTTCGCCAAAGAAAATGAAATATAAAGATACACTTTTTTCTTTTCTTTCTATTTGGTTGGTTATGTCCATTTTTTTTACTTTTCTTTCAGAATATTATTCCCAAAAACTATTTAGACATACAACTGGTATAATTTTTCTAAATTCTGAAATTTAACAAACTCCTAAAAATTTATCTAATCTGGTATCTGTTGCTAGTGGGAGGTGGCAAATACCACAGTTATATTCTAAAATTTAACAAACTCCTAAAAATTATTCAAATTTGTATTCATGTCTGTTTCCTTCTAGGACATCCGATAAAATCGAAACGATACAAAGAAGATTAGCATTGAACCTTACTCAAGGATGACATGCGACAAATTGAGAAGTTATGGTCCAATTTTTTTTTATGCATATCCAAGCACAATTCAATTTTCAAATATTGTTTTCATCCTTTTTCCACATACTATTTTTTTCAAAATTCATCATAAAAGAAAAAAAAAAATACTTTTTAACTTTCATAATCCACAACATCACCAACAACACTAGAAGTACCTGATGATAACATCCTTTTGAAAACACCACACAAAGCCTTAAAACAAATTTTCTTAACTGCCTTCACTGTTGCAAAACTCCTCGTCATACGACTCCGCCTTCTGCTACCGGATTTTCCCCCCTTTTTTACTGTCTTTCGCCATTCTTTCCCTTACTTTTTCGAAACACTTTTTAGTTTTTTGAGGAATAGTTTCTTTTCTTGAGAATGTATACGCGCTATGCAAGTATAGTTGCCTGCATGATACGGTGTCTACCACCCTAGGAGGGTGGTAGAATTGCCGTCTTCTGTTTCCGGACATAGCCCAAGAATTTGTCTTTAGGAACTTGACGTCTGATAAAGTTATGGCCATTTTAGTGAAATTTTTGTTATCACTTTTTTCTTGTGTTGTGTATGAATGGGAATGAAAGGGTTTTGTAAGAAAAGAGGTTATCTATCTATCTATCTATCTATATATATATATATATATATATATATATATAGACAAGAAGTTAAGTGACAACACAAGAATAAGTCGAATGACAATCTTAAGACAAAATTAAAAATTATGTAATAAAAATTTTGAAGTGAAAGATTAAGTACTTGAATTTGAAATCTATTATCTTTATTTTATAAAAAAAAAAAGTCATTATCTTAATATGTAGAAACCCATAATTAAAGAGTTTTAATAGACTCTTACTATTTCAAACTAAGTTTTAAAATAATTTGTAGATAATGGAATAATAATAATAAGTAGAAAGAAAATGAAATTATGTAAAAATAGTATTAATTTTTTAGGAGTAGTTATTGGAGATGGTAGAATAAAAGTACAACCACACATAGCTAAAAAGGTAGTATTTAGTTGTGGATTATCTTTGTGTAATATATGTTTTTCGTTGTTAAAATTACATTTAATAAGAGAACTGTCTTTTAAACGTCTGTATTTCTTTTTAGCTTGGATTGTTAGATCTAAATATTCTAGTTTCTTTAAATTATCAATTTTTACATTACTATTTTTTATCCTAAACAAATTACTAAGCAACACCCATGACAGGCCACTATAAATGTAGATATGGACAGGTAGATATAATAAACAGATAGATATAATATAATAATAAACAGATAGATATGGTATAATAATAAACAGATAGATATAATATGGACAGGTAGATATAATAGATGTAATATAGACGGATAATATATAATTATAACAAATACAATATATATAATAACAGTATAATAAGCAGATAATAGATAACAATATATAGAGACAAGACGGATAGATAATAATATTAGGTAGATATATAAACAAAGCAAATAATTAATAAGCAAGTCTTAGTATATGTTATAAGCAAAGTAATATAAGCAAGTAATTAAAGCAGGTTAATAGATATGAGAAAATAAAGCAAAGTTAATGCGGATGTGTTTTATATGATGTAAAATCATACTCAGTACTACCCCCTTCGTTGTCCTTAGTGTTGTGTAAGTGTTCAAGTCATAAAGATCAAAGTATATTTTCTTCCAAAAAAAAAATAAAAAATTGTATTTTTTGATTTTTTTTAATTTATACCCTGTTCATCTCTTTCTCTTCAGTTTTAGGTATTTTAGTAATATCTTCTTTAATCACACCCTGGGAGAATAACAACAGTCATTTTATAATTTTTTTGCGGACTTTTCAAATCCCTAGGAATTTACAGATTAATCCATCGTTATTGCTTAAAACACTGAGAGAATAACCATATACTGGGGGGATGTTTATAATTAATTTACTAATTTTACAAGACTAGAAAACTGACGGTGAACCGCCGGCGATCCGGATCTTATAATATTAAAGACACATCTACTAATAATTAAATATGTACATATCTACTAATAATTAAATAAGTACTAATAAGTAATGAATTTTATAAGATCTAAAAACTGGCGATAAACCACCGGCGATCCAGATCTTATAATATTAAAAACACAACTGAAATAAAATATGAACTTGATTATTCAAACATAATTTACAAACTTGGGAGAAAAATACAAAGATTTGTGTAATCGACTACTTATATGTCTTAAGGAAGAAATGAGGTTTCCCTTTCGGGAGTCCCCTGAAAACTTGACAGCTACCGAAAAATGAAGAACTAAGAAACTAATATAGACATTTTTACACACTCTCTTTTTTTTTAACTAACTTACAAACTTTGGAAACTAAGAACTTTAAGGAAAACTAAGAACTTTATGAAAACTTTCTCTCTTGATTTTTTCTCTCTAGCAACTTATGTTTAAGTCTTTCAAAGGGGGGTATTTATAGGCATTTGTGGACTTCAAATACACTTTATGGATTTTAAATCTATTTATATTTTAGAAGACTTTAGCAAGACTTTTGGCAACTTGGGTAGGGCCCACGATCACATGGCTATGTCTTTATTTTATCCGTCTATTTATTTATCTGCTATTGCATACGTCAGTAATTTTGTCTTTCGTGGTTATCTTCATTGCTTACGTATTCAGATTATGTAATGCTTCTAAATCAAAATCCATTCCTGAATCTTCATCGCCATTTGGGTCTTGTGCAAATTGATCCATGGCCGAGTTGTAGTCTCATTCATACTCGTCACTGTGTCCGTCTGATAGTCCAAATATTGTTCCTGTTCTGGGTGATCTTGTCTCTTCTCTTTGAATTAAGGAAATTCTCGATCTTGGCTCTGGCGGTTCTGGATTCATTGCTATTTCTTTGGGCAGTTGTTCTGCTAACAATTTTTTTATAGAGTCTACTAGCATTTTTTCTATATTTCTTTTTTCATTTTTCTTTTTTATCAAGAAGAAAACTCTCTTAGTCTGAGAAGGACTTCTTTTGTCTGTGGTCTGAGTACCTGTGTTCTTGAAACTGTCTGAGAGTATTCTCCCTACACTTTTTGGCAAAGTGTCAGCCATCAACGGATTTGATAAGTCTTTACCAGCTACCGTTTGAGCTGGATTAGCTGTATCATTACCTGATACAGTAGGTCTTTCTACATTCGTTGGGGAATGCACACCTATTAACGGATTTGATAAGTCTTTACCAGCTACCGTTTGAGCTGGACTAGCTGTATCTTTACCCGATACAGTGGTTTTTTCCATTTTTGAAGAAGATGGAGAAATCTTTAGAATTTTTTTAGTCTCAGAAATTGGCTGAGTCTTTTGTGAAAGTTTAAAATGAAGAATTTTTATACAGTCTTATAAAATACTTATATGTTCTAACATTTGTCCTTTTTCATTTACAAGGTTTTCATTATCTTGTCTTAAAACCTCATTGGCGTGATTTAGTTTTATAAAAGCTTCAGTCATAGAGGAACAATGATCACAAAATATAATTTTGTCCATGTCTATTTTAATATTATATTGAAAAATTTTTTGCGTTCCTGATCTTAAAGCTGGGGTAATAAAATAATTTAGCCCTAAATTTATACGGGCATAATCTAATGCCTCTGTTAAATCATCAAAGTCTTTATAAAAAGGGGTTGTATAGTCTTTTACAGAATTCATTACCTCTGTCCATGTCTGAAATACTCCTTGTGTCTTTCCCCTAAGAACAACATAAAATTTAAATTTATTAGTGATATTTTTCTCAGTAAAATAATAACTTAAAGCATTCAGGACTGAAATAAAGTATCTAATGTCTTTTGGTGTCTTGTTGTAGGGGATCCATAAGTTGTCGATCAGGCAAATCTGTCGTTTGTCCACCCTTACATCTGGTTTCAATTTGAATGTCAGATTGGAGGGCTCATAACTGGCTAGATTATGAGGCCCGAAGATCAGTCTTTCTAATTTCGGATGTTCCAACATTGTTAGTGGCCTAGAATTAGTGTTGCTTAGTAATTTATTTAAGTAGTCTTGAGAGGATGAGGCCTTCGTCTTTCCTTTATTTTTGCCTGTATACATACTGAAACAAAAATTGTTAGTTGTCATCTTTTATTAGTCTACTTAGCTGATCTGCTAGGTTATTATCTTTACCTTTAATATGTTCTAGAACAATATTATAAATTGAAATGACATTTAGGAAATTTAACCACCTCCTTTTACTACTATTCTTCTCTTTTATTTTCTGATAGAATTTTACTATAGCCTCGCAGTCTGTTCTACTAATATTTCTTGCTCATTTAATAAATAAATTTTAAAGCTATTCAAACCGTAAATTACTGCTAGTGTCTCCCCATCTATTCTATTTAATTTGCCCTTTTCATTATATTTTTCACTTGAATAAGCACATATTTCTCATCCTTTTTGTCACTATATTTGTTAGGCTTTGCTTTTAATACTGCTCCCCATCCTTGAAGGCTTCCGTCTATCTCAACTATTAAATAATCTGTTTCTAATGGTAACGTTAAGTCTGGGATGTCTTGTATCATGCTTTTAAGTTGTTGGACTGATTTTATGTCTTCAGTATTAAAGGTTTTTTGGCCCGTTGGTCCTGTTTTAGAATATAATGCTCTTGCTACTTTACCTAAGTCTTTAATAAAAGTTCTAGCATAATTTAAAAGTCCTAAAAAAATTTGTAAATCTTTAGTCTTGTCTAATTTATCTGGCATTTCTAAGACTTTTTTAGCTATGTGTGGTTGTAATTTTATTCTACCATCTCCAATAACTACTCCTAAAAAATTAATATTATTTTTACATAATTCCATTTTCTTTCTACTTATTATTATTCCATTATCTACAAATAATTTCAAAACTTGTTGTAAATGTCCTAAATGTTTGCTAATATTATTACTAAAGACTAAAATATCATCTATATATACTAATACAAAAATTTTATAGTCTCTAAAAATAATCTCCATTTTTTTTGAAAAATTGGAGGAGTCGTTTTTAATCCGAACGGCATGACCAGCCATTCAAACTGTCCTTCTGGACATGTGAAAGTTGTCCATTCTATACTATCTTCATGCATTTTAATCTGTCAATATTCAGATTTACAATCAAATTTACTAAATACTTTTCTTCTTTGTATTCTATTTATTAATTTTGTTTTGTCTGTTAACTTATACCCATCCATTACAGTATTATCATTTAGTCTTTTGTAATTTATTACCATTCTAGCTTTTTCTCTTACTATTTCACTATGGTTTCTTACTATGAAAGTTGTTGACCTATGTCTTGATGTAGATCTTGTAATTATTCCTAATTCTAATAGCTCTTTTATTTGTATTTCAAAGTCTTTAAGGTCTTCATTTGTAGATTCCATAGATATTGTTTTTATAGTATATTCTGAATTAATTATTTCTAATTTGCAAGTAACTTGATTGGAGTCCCAATGTTGCAAGGGTTTTTGTCCGATTATCTCTAGCTTGTCTAGGATTTGTTTTATTTTTTTCTAAGTCTTTTTGATATTTTATTACTCCTATCTGTTGTATACCCTTCTTAAAATTGTATAATTCTGTATCCATTTCTATTAAAGTATAGTCTTTTTCTATTTCTTCTACTACTAATAAATCTTGTAATTCTTCATACATTGTTGCTTTTTTATTATCATTACCTGTACAGTTTTCTCCTTTATCACATTCTAGTGGCATTTCGAGTTTTATTCGGTCATCTGAGTTTTCATCTGGCGTATCCTTAAGAAAACGAAATTTAGTTAAAGTAGGTTATGTCTGTACTGGTGAGTGAGTGATATTAATGGCGAATATTACCCAATTTTTTGTAACTAAACATCCTCCATTATTTTGTACCATAAAGTCTAATCCTAACACAAAGTCTGCTTTTATGTTTAAATCTCTGACTAGTATTTCACTAAGTGTATATTATGGTTGGTAGAATTTTTCACAAGTATTAATAAAACTTATTTTTGCTTTTGGTATATAATAGTCTGTATAAGTATTATTCCGTCCATTTGCATGGATTCTTGAGGTTTTGATAATTTTTAATTAGTTTTGCTGGTAAAATTCTACTATTTAAAATGCTCTTTGTACATCCTGAATCAACTATAGCTAAAGTCTCAAACTCATAGTCGTGAATTTTTATTCTTGCTAAAACCTTGACTGTACTAATTTTCTTTTCTTCATTACATATCATTCCTTCAAATGGTAAACTCATTGATTTCTTAACTTTATTTTCAACCAATGTATTTAATAATTCTACCTCTACTAAATCTTCTTCTCTTTATCTCGTTACTGTACACTCTTATCTCTAATTTTCTTAATCTTTCTTCTAATTTTAATATTCTGTCTTCTGTTGTTCTGGTTATTGGTTCCTTGTTGTAAAATTTATTTAAATTACGGGTTGATTTTGGAGTTTCTAAGATTTCTGATGCTTCCTCTATACATTTTATGCATCTTTACTTGTAACATTTCCTACACTTTGCCCTTTCATTCTTACTTGGAAACCAGTTATAAAAACGACACTGATTTCTGTCTAATCCCTTTCCTTCCTCAAATTCATGTTCACATTCTTCTATCAAAATTACTAAATCATAATAGTCTGAGTTTGTCTTTTCTAATCCTATTTCATTTATAAATTCCCCTTCTCCAGAATCTGAAGAATCAGATTTATTTATTTCTTCTTTCATTATCTGACATATATTCGTCTACATTTATTAAATTTTCATTTACATCTTCTATTAATTGTGCATTTCTAGATCTATTATTGATTCTTTTTGGACAAGTATTTGCTAAGTGCTCTATGCTACCGCAGGTAAAACATTCTAATTTATTTTTGTAGGTTCTACTGGTATTATATTTGCTTTCATGTTTATCCTTATCTAAGTATGACTTCTTTGCAGTTGATCTTCTTAAATAATATTTCTTCTTAGGACGATAGTCTTTTTTATATGTCTTTCTATATTTCTTCTTTTTATAATCTTGGTCAAATGTTGTGTAGTATATATGTTTTTACAAAAATCTGTATCACTTCTTTTTAATTGCTTTTGTATTTGTATATTTGTACATTTTTCTTGTAATACATCCATTACATGTTGTATTCTTTATCTTATTGACCATGGGTTGTTTGGATTTTGTATTACCCTTTCTCTCTTGGATCATTTTTCTTCTATCTCTCTCCCTAGAGCCCCTGGTAATTTATTAAATAATCTAGCTCCTAGAGTCTGATCAAATGAGTTCCCACTAATTGTGCAATAATAAAAGTAATCATTTATAAATTTTTTAATTCTTGACCAATGATTAATACTTAGTTGTTCTAAATTTATTAGGGCATTTTGCTGCAACACCACTAATCCACTATTGGGATCTTCTCCTGTTAGTAAAGTATGTACTTGTTTACAAAATTATATGGATTTGAGCCTAGTTCTACTAATTCTTGCAAGTCTTGTAGGAATATTTTCTTATAAGCTTCCCAAAGTGATTTAGTACTTTCTCCAAGAAATATTTCTACATATCTATTTTTAGGTATTTTAGCAATATTTTCTTTAATCACACCCCGGGAGAATAACAACAGTCCTTTTATAATTTTTTTTGCGGACTTTTCAAATCCCTAGGAATTTACAGATTAATCCATCGTTATTGCTCAAGTCCACAAATGCCTATAAATACCCCCCTTTGGAAGACTTAAACATAAGTTGCTAGAGAGAAAAAATCAAGAGTGAGAAAGTTTTCATAAAGTTCTTAAAGTTCTTAGTTTTCCTTAAAGTTCTTAGTTTCCAAAGTTTGTAAGTTAGTTAAAAAAAAATGTGTAAAAATGTCTATATTAGTTTCTTAGTTCTTCATTTTTCAGTAGCTGCCAAGTTTTCAGGGGACTCCCGAAAGGAAAACCCCACTTCTTCCTTAAGACATGTAAGTAGTCGATTATATTGATCATTGTATTTTTCTCCCAAGTTTGTAAATTATGTTTGAATTAATCAAGTTCATATTTTATTTCAGTTGTGTTTTTAATATAATAAGATCTGGATCGTCGGCGATTTACCGCCAGTTTTTCGATCTTGTAAAATTCATTACTTATTAGTACTTATTTAATTATTAGTAGATGTGTACATATTTAATTATTAGTAGATGTGTCTTTAATATTATAAGATCTGTATCGCCGACGGTTCACCGCCAGTTTTCTAGTCTTGTAAAATTAGTAAATTAATTATAAACATACCCCCAGTATATGGTTATTCTCTCAGTGTTTTAAGCAATAACGATGGATTAATCTGTAAATTTCTAGAGATTTGAAAAGTATGCAAAAAAATTATAAAAAACTGTTGTTATTCTCCCGGTGTGTGATTAAAGAAGATAGTGCTAAAATAGCTAAAACTGAAGAGAAAGAGATGAACAGGGTATAAATTAAAAAAAAAATAAAAAATGCAAAAATATTTTATTTTTGGGAGAAAATATACTTTGATCTTTATGACTTGGATACTTACACTAAACTAAGGACAACGAAGGAGGGAGTACAGAGTAGAATTTTACATCATATAAAACACATTTGCATTAACTCTGCTCTATTTTCTCATATCTACTAACCCGCTTTAATTACTCGCTTATATTACTTTGCTTATAACATATACTAAGACTTGCTTATTAATTATTTGTTTTGTTTGTAAATCTACCTAATATTATTACTCTTTTTACATAATTTTATTTTCTTTCTACTTATTATTATTCCATTATCTACAAATAATTTAAAAACTTGTTGTAAATGTCCTAAATGTTCTCTCATATTATTACTAAAGAATAAAATATCATCTACATATACTAATGTAAAAAATTTATAGTCTCTAAAAATACTATCTATTTTTCTTTGAAAAACTGGAAGAGCCGTTTTTAATCCGAACGGCATGACCAGCCATTAAAAATGTCCTTTTGGACATGTGAAAGTTGTCTATAATAAAAAGATAGATGTAGATATGGACGGGTAGATATAATAAACAGATAGATATAATATAATAATAAACAGATAGATATGGTATAATAATAAACAGATAGATATAATATGGACAGGTAGATATAATAGATGTAATATAGATGGATAATATATAATTATAACAAATATAATATATATAATAACAATATAATAAACAGATAATAGATAACAATATATAGAGACAAATAAAGTTTATCTTGTAGTATATCATTCATGAGAGTAATGAAAAAACAAAATATAGAAAAAATGGTAGTAGACTCTATAAAAAAAATGTTAGCAGAACAATTGCCCAAAAAAATAGCAATGAATCCAGAACCGCCCGAGCCAAGACCCAGAATTGGGTTGATGATCTGATAATCCTTCGGGATTTGGTTGAATTTGTGCAGCCTTTTGTAATATTGCTAAATAAAGTTTATCTTGTAGTATATCATTCATGAGAGTATTATATGTCATTGGTTCCTTGTTGTAAAATTTATTTAAATTACAAGTTGATTTTGAAGTTTCTAAGATTTCTGATGCTTTCTCTATACATTTTATGCATCCTTCCTTGTAACAATTCCTACATTTTGCCCTTTTGTTTTTACTTGAAAACCACTTACAAAAACAACACTAATTACTGTCTAATCTTTTTTCTTCCTCAAATTCATGTTCACATTCTTCTATCAAATTTACTAAATCATAATAGTCTGAGTTTGTCTTTTCTAATCCTATTTCATTTATAAATTCCCCTTCTCCAGAATCTGAAGAATCAGATTTATTTATTTCTTCTTCAAAGGCTTCCATACTTCTAATAGAGTATATACTTTCATTATCTGACATATATTCGTGTACATTTATTAAATTTTCATTTACATTTTCTATTAATTGTGCATTTCTAGATCTATTGTGTATATTGTGTATATACCTTCATTATCTGACATATATTCGTGTATATTTATTAAATTTTCATTTACATCTTCTATTAATTGTGCATTTCTAGATCTGTTATTGATTCTTTTTAGACAAGTATTTGCTAAGTGTTCTATGCTACTGCAGGTAAAACATTCTAATTTATTTTTGTAGGTTGTACTGGTATTATATTTTCTTACATGTTTATCCATATCTAGGTATGACTTCTTTGCAGTTGATCTTCTTAAATAATATTTCTTTTTAGGGAGATAGTCTTTTTTATATGCCTTTCTATATTTCTTCTCTTTATAATCTTGGTCATAATGTTGGGTAGTATATATGTTTTTACAAAAATCTGTATCACTTTTTTTAATTGTTTTTTATTTGTATATTTGTACATTTTTCTTGTAATACATCCATTACATGTCGTATTCTTTGTCCTATTGACCATAGGTTGTTTGGGTTTTGTATTACCCCTTCTTTCTTGGACCATTTTTCTTCTATCTCTCTCCCTAGAGCCCTTGATAATTTATTAAATAATCTAGCTCCTAGAGTCTGATAAAATAATTTCCCACTAATTGTGCAATAATAAAAGTAATCATTTAGAAATTCTTTAATTCTTGACCTCTCTGATACCAGATCCGAGAAGACTAGATAACCTAATCACTATAATATTTGATTTAGAGTACGAATTGATAAAGCATCTTAGGTCTAGAAATAATAATAAATGAAAAGACATCCTTTTGCTAACGATCTACGATTCAGATATTGGCTTTTAAACGAAGAAATAAGAAAGAGGGCAGATAAAGTAGCAAAAGAAATAGTTTTGAGTAACTATCTAGACTCATTAGCAACTGTACAAACATCACAATTAGAATTTTTCAAAGAATATTTAAGTGAAATAATATGGAATTTACATGGACTTAGAAATGACATAACATATTACAATAGAAGGATAAGTTATTTAAAGAAACGTTGTAACCTAGTAGATATTCCTTTAGGATAAAATTAATTAAAAATATATGAAAACGGATCCTTTTGCGAGACAATCACAAGGAGAATATAATCGATTATATAAAGAAATAAGACTAAGAAACAAAATTTTAGAAAAAGAACAGATATTAATAAATCAAATAGGAAAATTAGAAGTTATAGAATTATCAGAAGCCATTATAATCTCAGACCTTATAACATTAGTAAACTGTGTAAACCATAAAAGTTTGTTTAAGTATAAATTAGAAAGTATTAAATACTGTATAGACTACCGAAATTATAGAATAAAGACCATTAGAGACCACTGTATTAGCAAAATATCTTTAGGATAAAAAATAGTAGTGTAAAAATTGATAATTTAAAGAAACTAGAATATTTAGATCTAACAATCCAAGCTGAAAAGAAATACAGACATTTAAAAGACAGTTCTCTTATTAAATATAATTTTAACAACGGAGAACATATATTACACGGAGATAATCCACAACTAAATATTATTACAGACTTTATAATAAACTTAGGAGAAAAAGTTCAAAAGGAAAATACAAAAATATTAAAAGGTCTAGAGATATTAGAAGACCTGCAAAACAAACAAAAAAAATTTGTTAAGTAAAATAGAATTAAATTTTGATTTCCTAAAGAGCCAACAAGCAGAATTAGACAAAAAAATCAAAGTTTTAATTAATAAAGACAAGGGTAACCTAGAAAATCCTCAAATAAAGCTAGTATTACAAGAAGTACAAAAGAAAATTAACCAAATAAGACATATAATACTCTCATGAATGATATACTACAAGATAAACTTTATTTAGCAATATTACAATAGGCTGCACAAATTCAACCAAATCCTGAAAGATTATCAGATCATCAACCCCAAGGAAAAACAGACTCTTTAATCATAAAACAAAATAATATTATAATTTTTTTACTATTAGAACTTAATAAAAATTTAAAAGAAGAAAAACAAAGAGATAGTCAAGATAAAACTATAGACAAATTAATAGAGCAACTAAAAAGGATAGAAATAACCCCTCAAAAAGAGTTAAAAGAAGTTAAAATAACTAAACCAAAACCATGGACCTTTTTTCAGCATCCCTCAGTAGATCAAGACCAAGTTTTACCTAAGAAAGATTAACAACAAACATATTATCAAGAATCATAAATAGACCCAAAATGAATTCAAGACAACAGTTAGAATAGATAGTAGACGTAGACAAAGATATACAACTTTTTCAACAAAACAAATTAAAATTATTAAGTTCTAAGACTTTATACAATGAAGAAATGTTTTCAATGGAACAATTATATAAACATTATAGGGAAGAGTAATTATGCGTAATTGAAAATGATAGTGCTAGTATAAATTTAATAAGTCCAGAATCTTTAAGACAAATTGAAAAATCAAATATGAGCCGCATGCATGTGGGACTCATAGTAGTAGGTTTAAAAGGACTAACTAGAAAAAATTTAGGAACTAAGGTATTAGTTACAATATATGATAATAGATGATCGGACTTGAGAAGATCCATAATAGGAATAACAGAAGTAGACATGTCAACAAATAGAAGACTTTTTTATTGTAGTCCAGATTATATGATAAACTCTATAGAATTTGGAAAATATATAAAGATAGGAATTCATACTAAAGGATATGAAGAAATTAATAATGGTAATAATTTACTAATATGTGTAGGATTTATAGGAAAACTTGCCACTAATAGTAGTATAAAATTTAATCTAAAGATAGATGATGTAGTAAGTTTAATGGGAAATAAAGGTATTAAATTAATGAAACCCTAAAGATAAATTCAGAAGACTATGCAGAACTAGAATGGAATTTAGAAAAAAATTCCAAAAAAGAAATACTAGAACTAACCGATCATTTAATATATATAAACAATGAAGGAGAAGCTTCAGTAAGATTCACAGACTACCAATACATAAATAAAAAAGAAACTGAAGAAGAGATTGAAGAATGTGAGAACACTAATTTCATGAATATAGAAATACTATAAGAAGGTTTTGAAGTAAATAAGGTCATAATGAAAGCAGAAGCCCTATACGAAATAAATAACAATAGAGTATTTAAATGTACAGGTTGTAAATTAGGAAACTTAAAACTTGAAGAAATGAAAGAGCATTTTATAAAATGTGAATTAAGAACAGATAATTATGGTTATACACGTAAAAAAGAACTAAAATGTTAAGACTCAGAATCGATTTATAGTATAGACAAATGTATAAAAGAATTTATGGAAAGTGCAGCAAGCACTGCAAGTCATTTCCAAAGAATAACCGGTATGCAAAGAATACCAGTAACAACAGAAAATTACCAACATATAGAGTATTCAGAACAAACCCAGACATTCAAGAAGAACAAGACATAAAACCTAGAGGAAGAAGAATGACAATAGAAGAACCCATTAGATTACAAGAAGGTGGTAATAAAGGAAAAATTCTAAATTTACCAGCTCATGACCCTCAGGCATGGAATAATGTAATAGACATATGGAAAAATGTAGTTGTAGCAGACTACATACAACATATACAAAGTAATTAAGAACCAGTTATAGAAATTATGTATAGATATTTAGAAACATTTCTAGGAGAAAGTACTAAAGCACTTTGGGAAGCTTATAAGACAATATTCCCACAAGACTTTCAAGAATTAGTAGAACTAGGCTCAAATCCATAAAGGAAAAATTCTAAATTTACCAGCTCATGACCCTCAGGCATGGAATAATGTAATAGACATATGGAAAATGTAGTTGTAGCAGACTATATACAGCATATACAAGGTAATTAAGAACCAGATATAGAAATTATGTATAGATATTTAGAAACATTTCTAGGAGAAAGTACTAAAGCACTTTGGGAAGCTTATAAGACAATATTCCCATAAGACTTTCAAGAATTAGTAGAACTAGGCTCAAATCCATACAATTTTGTAAACAAAGTACATACTTTACTAACAGGAGAAGATCCCAATAGTGGATTAGTGGTGTTGTAGCAAAAAGCCAAATAAAATTACAACCACACATAGCTAAAAAAGTCTTAGAAATGCCAGATAAATTAGACAAGACTAAAGATTTACAAAAAAATTTAGGACTTTTAAATTATTCTAGAACTTTTATTAAAGACTTAGGTAAAGTAGCATAGCCATTATATTCTAAAACAGGATCAACAGGCCAAAAAACCTTTAATACTGAAGACATAAAATTAGTCCAACAACTTAAAAGCATGATACAAGACATCCCAGACTTAACGTTACCATTAGAAACGGATTATTTAATAGTTGAGACAGACGAAAGCTTTCAAGGATGGGAAGCGGTATTAAAAGCAAAGCCTAACAAATATAGTGACAAAAAGGATGAGAAAATATGTTCTTATTCAAGTGAAAAATATAAAGAAAAGGGTAAATTAAATAGCATAGATGGGGAGACACTAGCAGTAATTTACAGTTTGAATAGCTTTAAACTTTATATATTAAATAAGCCAGAAATATTAGTAAGAACAGACTGTGAAGCTATAGTAAAATTCTATAAGAAAATAAAAGAGAAGAATAGTAGTAAAAGGAGGTGATTAAATTTTCTAGATGCCACTTCAATTTATAATATTGTTCTAGAACATATTAAAGGTAAAGATAATAACCTAGCAGATTAGCTAACTAGACTAATAAAAGAAGAAAACTAACAATTTTTGTTTCAGTATGTATACAGGCAAAAACAAAGGAAAGGTGGAGGCCTCATCCTCTCAAGACTACTTAAACAAATTACTAAGCAACACTCAATATAGGCCACTAACAATGTTGGAACATCCGAAATTAGAAAGACTGATCTTTGGGCCTCGTAATCTAGCCAGTTATGAGTTATCCAATTTGACTTTCAAATTGAAACCAGATGTAAGGATGGACAAACGACAGATTTTCCTGATCGACAACTTATGGATCTCTTACAACAAGACACCAAAAGACATTAGATACTTTATTTCAGTCCTGAATGCTTTAAGTTATTATTTTACTGAGAAAAATAGCACTAACAAATTTAAATTTTATGTTGTTCTTAGGGGAAAGACACATGGAGTATTTCAGACATGGGCAGAGGTAATGGATTCTGTAAAAGACTATACAACCTCTCTCTATAAAGGCTTTGATGATTTAACTGAGACTTTAGATTATGCCCGTATAAATTTAGGGCTAAATTATTTTATTACCCCAGGTTTAAAACTAGAAACACAAAAAATTCCTCAATATAATATTGAAAAAGACATAGACAAAATTATATTTTGTGATCATTGTTCCTCTATGACTGAAGCTTTTAGAAAACTAAATCACGCCAATGAGGTTTTAAGACAAGATAATAAAAATCTTGTAAATGAGAAAGGACAAATGTTAGAACATATAAGTATTTTACAAGACCGTATAAAAATTCTTCATTTTGAACTTTCACAACAGACTCAGCCAATTTATGAGACTCAAAAAATTCTAAAGATTTCTCCATCTTCTTCAAAAATGGAAAAATCCACTGTATCGGGTAAAGATACAGCTAGTCCAGCTCAAACGGTAGCTGGTAAAGACTTATCAAATCCGTTAATGGGTGTGCATTCCCCAACGAATGTAGAAAGACCTACTGTATTGGGTAATGATACAGCTAGTCCACCGCAAACGGTAGCTGGTAAAGACTTATCAAATTCGTTGATGGCTGACACTTTGCCAAAAAATGTAGGGAGAATACTCCCAGACAATTTAAAGAACAAAGGTACTCAGACCACAGACGAAAGAAGTCTTTCTCAGACTAAGAAAGTTTTCTACTTGAGAAAAAAAAATGAAAAAAGAAATATAGAAAAAATGGTAGTAGACTCTATAAAAAAATTGTTAGCAGAACAACTACCTAAAGAAATAGCAATGAATCCAGAACCGCCAGAGCCAAGACCCAGAATTTTCTTAATTCAAATAGAAGAGACAAGATCACCCAGAACAGGAACAAGACTTGGACTATCAGACGGATATACTGACGAGTATGAACGAGACTACAACTCAGCCATGGATCAATTTGCACAAGACCCAAATGCCGATGAAGATTCAGGAATGGAGTTTGATTCAGAAGCATTACACAATCTGGATACGTAAGCAATGATGATATCCATGAAAGACAAAATTACTGACGTATGCAATAGCAGATAAATAAATAGACGGATAAAATAAAGATATAGCCATGTGATCGTGGGTTCCACCCAAGTTGCCAAAAGTCTTGCTAAAGTCTTCTAAAATATAAATGGATTTGAAATCCATAAAATGTATTTGAAGCCCACAAATGTCTATAAATACCCCCCTTTGAAAGACTTAAACATAAATTGCTAGAGAGAAAAAATCAAGAGTGAGAAAGTTTTCATAAAGTTCTTAGTTTTCCTTAAAGTTCTTAGTTTCCAAAGTTTGTAAGTTAGTTAAAGAAAAAGGAGTGTGTAAAAATGTCTATATTAGTTTCTTAGTTCTTCATTTTCCGGTAGCTGTCAAGTTTTCAGGGGACTCTCGAAAGGAAAATCCCACTTCTTCCTTAAGACGTGTAAGTAGTCGATTACATAGATCTTTGTATTTTTCTCTCAAGTTTGTAAATTATGTTTGAATTAATCAAGTTCATATTTTATTTCAGTTGTGTTTTTAATATTATAAGATTTGGATCGCCAGCGGTTTACCGCCAGTTTTTCGATCTTGTAAAATTCATTACTTATTAGTACTTATTTAATTATTAGTAGATGTGAACATATTTAATTTTTAGTAGATGTGTCTTTAATATTATAAGATCTGGATCGCCGGCGGTTCACCGCCAGTTTTCTAGTCTTGTAAAATTAGTAAATTAGTTATAAACATATCCCCAGTATATGGTTATTCTCTTAGTGTTTTAAGCAATAACGATGAATTAATCTGTAAATTTCTAGGGAGTTGAAAAGTCCGCAAAAAAATTATAAAAGGACTGTTGTTATTCTCCCGTGGTGCGATTAAAGAAAATATTGCTAAAATACCTAAAACTGAAGAGAAAGAGATGAACAGGGTATAAATTTTTTTAAAAAAATTAAAAATGCAAAAATATTTTATTTTTGGGAGAAAATATACTTTGATCTTTATGACTTAAACACTTACAATGGACTAAGGACAACGAAGGAGGGAGTACAGAGTATGATTTTACATCATATAAAACACATCCGCATTAACTCTGCTTTATTTTCTCATATCTACTAACCTGCTTTAATTACTTGCTTATATTACTTTGCTTATAACATATACTAAGACTTGCTTATTAATTATTTGTTTTATTTATATATCTACCCAATATTATTATCTATCAGTCTTGTCTCTATATATTGTTATCTATTATCTGTTTATTATATTATTATTATATATATTATATTTGTTATAATTATATATTATCCGTCTATATTACATCTATTATATCTACCTTTCCATATTATATCAATCTGTTTATTATTATACCATATCTATCTGTTTATTATTATATTATATCTATCTATTTATTATATCTACTTGTTCGTCTCTACATCTATCTGTTTATTATTGGTATCAGAGGCCTATGATTCTAGGAGACTTTACTATGTATGGTGTTGTCTGCTAACCGGATATTATAGTGATTAGGTCTAGTCTTCTCAGATCTGGAGACTTTACTATATATGGTGTTGTCAAGAACTGAGAAAGGAAAACCTAGGCCCTACGAACGTTTAGTAATATTAGATTCATAATATTATTGGTCTAATAGAATTTTATGGAAAGAATATATAATATCTTACTACACCAAATGCAGTTAAATATTAAATTATTTGAGCTTTCTGCAAAATCAAGAGAAGAAGTCTAGACATAACTACAAGACATAGATAATAGATTAAGAGAAGTCTGAACCCAAATATTTTATATTACTGAAACTAAGGATAGACAAGACTTTAAGACAAAAGTATCCTTCACAGTAATCAGTATTTTTTTTGTAAGTGGTTTCCAAGTAAAAACAAAAGAGCAAAATGTAGGAAATGTTACAAGGAAGGATGCATAAAATGTATAGAGAAAGCATCAGAAATCTTAGAAACTCCAAAATCAACCCGTAATTTAAATAAATTTTACAAAAAGGAACCAATAACCAAAACAACAGAAGACAGAATATTAGAATTAGAAGAAAGACTAAGAAAATTAGAGATAAGAGTGTACGGTAAAGAGAAGAAGATTTAGTAGACGTAGAATTATTAAATACATTGGTTGAAAATAAAGTTAAAAAATCAATGAATTTATCATTTGAAGGAAAGGTATGTAATGAAGAAAAGAAAATTAGTACAGTCAAGGTTTTAGCAAGAATAAAAATTCAAGACTATGAGTTTGCGACTTTAGCTATAGTTGATTCAGGATGTACAAAGAGCATTTTAAATAGTAGAATTTTACAAGCAAAACTAATTAAAAATTTGCCAAAACCTCAAGAATCCATGCAAATGGATGGAACATATAATACATATACAAACTATATACCAAAAGCAAAAAAAAGTTTTATTAATACTTGTGAAAAATTCTACCAACCATCATATACACTTAGTGAAATACTAGTCAGAGATTTAAACATAAAAGCAGACTTTGTGTTAGGATTAGACTTTATGGTACAAAATAATGGAGGATGTTTAGTTACAAAAAATTGGGTAATATTCGCCAGTAATATCACTCAATCACCAGTACGTACACAACCTACTTTAACTAAATTTCGTTTTCTTAAGTATACGCCAGATGAATACTCAGATGATCGAATAAAATCCGAAATGCCACTAGAATGTGATAAAGGAGAAAATTATACATGTAATGATAATAAAAAGGCAACAATGTATGAAGAATTAGAAGATTTATTAGTAGAAGAAGAAATAGAAAAAGACTATACTTTAATAGAAATGGATACAGAATTATACAATTTTAAGAAGGGTATACAACAGATAGGAGTAATAAAAGATCAAAAAGACTTAGAAAAAATAATAAAAATCCTCGACAAGCTAAAGATAATCGGAGAAAAACCCTTGCAACATTGGGACTTCAATCAAGTTACCTGCAAATTAGAAATAATTAATCCAGACTATACTATAAAAACATCATCTATAGAGGATACAAATAAAGACCTTAAAGACTTTGAAATACAAATAAAAGAGCTATTAGAATTAGGAATAATTACAAGATCTACATCAAGACATAGGTCAGCAGCTTTCATAGAAAGAAACCATAGTGAAATAGTAAGAGGAAAAACTAGAATGGTAATAAATTACATAAGACTAAATGATAATACTGTAATGGATGGGTATAAGTTACCAGACAAAACAGAATTAATAAACAGAATGCAAGGAAGAAAAGTAGAAATCAAAATTTAATTCTATTTTACTTAACAAATTTTCAAATTTTTTTGTTTGTTTTGCAGGTCTTCTAATATCTCTAGACTTTTTAATATTTTTGTATTTTCCTTTTGAACTTTTTCTCCTAAGTTTATTATAAAGTCTGTAATAGTATTTAGTTGTGGATTATCTCCATGTAATATATGTTCTCCAGTGTTAAAATTACATTTAATAAGAGAACTGTCTTTTAAACGTATGTATGTCTTTCAGCTTGGATTGTTAGATCTAAATATTCTAGTTTCTTTAAATTATCAATTTTTACACTACTATTTTTTATTCTATAATTTTTGTAGTCTATACAGTATCTAATACTTTCTAATTTACACTTAAACAAACTTATACGGTTTGCACAGTTTACTACTATTATAAGGTCTAAGATTAAAATGGCTTCTGATAATTCTATAACTTCTAATATTTTATTTGATTTATTAATATTTGTTCTTTTTCTAAAATTTCATTTCTTAGTCCTATTTCTTTATATAATCGATTATATTCTCCTTGTATTTGTCTCGCAAAAGGATGCGTTTTCATATATTTTTACTTAATTTTATCCTAAAGGAATATCTACTAGGTCCCAGCGTTTCTTTAAATAACTTATCCTTCTATTGTAATATGTTATGTTGTTTCTAAGTCCATGTAAATCCCATATTATTTCACTTAAATATTCTTTGAAAAATTCTAATTGTGATGTTTGTACAGTTGCTAATGAGTTTAGATAGTTACTCAAAACAATTTCTTCTGCTACTTTGTCTGCCCTCTTTCTTATTTCTTCGTTTAAAAGCCAATATCTGAATCGTATATAGTTAGCAAAAGGATGTCTTTTCATTTATTATTATTTCTAGACCTAAGATGCTTTATCAATTCGTACTCTAAACCGGATATTATATTATTTAGTCTTTTATATTCTAAGTATAAACTATACAAATTATTCTGAATTTCTTCTAATGATTTTATATTTCTATGAGGTGTGTTCATTAAGCTAAATAAAAAGGATACTTTTGTCTTAAAATCTTGTCTACCCTTAGTTCTTCAGTAATATAAAATATTTGGGTTCGGACTTCTCTTAATCTATTATCTATGTCTTGTAGTTCTGTCCAGACTTCTTCTCTTGATTTTGCAGAAAGCTCAAATAATTTAGTATTTAACTGTCTTTGGTGTAGTAAGATATTATATAACTTTATATATTCTTTCCTTAAAATTCTATTTGACCAATAATAGTCTGAATCTAATATTACCAAACGTTCGTAGGACCTAGGTTTTCGTTTCTCAGTTCTTGACAACACCATATATAGTAAAGTCTCCCGGTAGGACCTCCAACCCACTGTATCGGGTAAAGATACAGCTAGTCCAGCTCAAACGATAGCTGGTAAAGACTTATCAAATCCGTTAATGGGTGTGCATTCCCCAACGAACTTAGAAAGACCTACTGTATCGGGTAATGATACAGCTAGTCCAACTCAAACGATAGCTGGTAAAGACTTATCAAATCCGTTGATGACTGACACTTTGCCAAAAAGTGTAGGGAGAATACTCCCAACCAGTTTCTCACTAATTGTGCAATAATAAAAGTAATCATTTAGAAATTCTTTAATTCTTGACCAATGATTAATACTTAGTTGTTCTAAATTTATTAGGATTTTTTGTTGCAACACCACTAATCCACTATTGGGATCTTCTCCTGTTAGTAAAGTATGTACTTTGTTTACAAAATTGTATGAATTTGAGCGTAGTTCTAGTAATTCCTGAAAGTCTTGCGGAAATACTGTCTTATAAGCTTCCCAAAGTGCTTTAGTACTTTCTCCTAGAAATGTTTCTAAATATTTATACATAATTTCTGCGTCTGGTTCTTCTCTCTCTCTCTCTCTCTCTATATATATATATATATATATATATATAAAGGAAAAAATTGCAATTTGAATTGAAAGATATAGAGATATCAAAATTTAAAAATACATTATCCTTTATTTAAAAAAAATATATATTCATTAGCTTAAAAATAGATACTCATGATTTTAGAGTCCTAAATAAACTTTTTATGTTTCATATACTTATATATTTTAAAATTTAAATATATAAAATATATTTAGGTATAGTTTATTTAAATATTAATCATTAGCATAAAACTAGAAACTTACAATTGAAGAGTTATAAATGAACTCTTACTATTTCATTGACTAATTCCTTGAAGTTGTTATAAAATATATTTGAATACATTTGATTTAAATAATAATAATAATAATAATAATGATAATAATAATAATAATAATAATAATCTCTCTATATATACTAGACATTGAAGGGCCCGTGCTAGCGCGGGCCCAATAAATGTTATTTTTTTAATCTTAATTTATGTGACACAAATATAATTTAGATAATTAATTATTAAAATAATTTTAATTTTTAATTATTGTGACTTATAATACTATTTCTTCTATTTCAATTTAAGTGAAACTGATATAATTTCAAAAGTTAACTTATGTGGCAGTAACATAATTTCAATAGTCATACAAATATTTTACGTTGACATATTATTTTGTTTCTATTTTATGAAATATTATTAATTTTCTAATGCGATCATAATAATTAATTAGGGGTGATATAATAAGCATGGAAGAACTCATGTCTTAAATGACTTATAATAACTTATTAGAAGTAAATTACTATAAAAAATACTTGTAAAAGAAGCATAAATAGGCATCATATAATACATCAAGTTAATTTAAAAAATTAAAAGTTAATTTATTATTTTTTGTCAATTTTAGATTTTTTATTAAATATTAATTTTTTTAATACTTACATAACCTATAGAAATTAATTTGGGGTAGTATAGTAAAATTACAATTGAAGCAGCTGAAGCAGGCAACACAAGTAGGCATGTCGATTATTTTATATTTTTATTTAATATTATAAATTTTATAATACTTAAATAACTTATAGTAATTAATTAGGGGTAATATAGTAAAATTACGATTGAAGCAGCCGAAGCAAGCAACATAAGTAGGCATGTCGAAGACGTGCCTGCTTATTGCCACTTATTATATATAGTAAAAAGCAAAACTAAAAGCAAGACAAGAAGCCAAGTGGCAGCACAAGAATAAGTCAAATGACAATCTTAATACAAAGTTAAAAATTATGTAAAAAAAAAAATTGAAGTGAAAGATTAAGTATTTGTATTTGAAATATATTATCTCTTTTTTTAAAAAAAAAAAGTCATTATCTTAATATGTAGAAACCCATAATTAAAGAGTTTTAATAGACTCTTACTATTTAAAACTTATATATTATGAAATATATATATAAGTTTGAATTTCAATTTGAATTGAAAGATAGAGATATCAAAATTTAAAAATACATTATACTTTATTTAAAAAAAAAATCATTAGCTTAAAAATAGATACTCGTGATTGTAGAGCCCTAAATAAAATTTTTATGTTTCATATACTTATATATTTTAAAATTTAAATATATAAAATATATTTAGGTATAGTTTATTTAAATATTAACCATTAGCATAAAACTAGAAACTTACAATTGAAGAGTTATAAATGAACTCTTACTATTTAATTGACTAATTCCTTGAAGTTGTTATAAAATATATTTGAATACATTTGATTTAAATAATAATAATAATAATAATAATAATAAAAATAATAATAATAACAAGAAGAAGAACTATAAAAAATAAAAATAATAATAGTAGTACATAGTAATAGTGATGTAGAAATAATAATTAAATGAAAATAAAAAATGAAAATAGTTTTAAAAATTTACTCATTAGGAGTTGGAATATTACGTAGAAGTAATAACTAATAATAATTATAAGAAATAATAATATTATAGTTAAACGGATAAGGAAAAGAAATAAATTTATTCCTCTTTTATTTTGTTAGTATTTAGTATAAAAAAATGTGGATTAATCTAATTGATTTCAAATATGCCTCTTAATTCAAATATATATTTAAGATAAGCATGGCAAATTTGAAAAAGAAAAAGATAAGGATATTTGAATTCAAATATTTCTCTTAGTTCAAATAAATGTTTAAGATAAGTATGTTAAATTTGAAAAATATAAGGATAAGAATATTTGGATTTGAATTTGAATTTTTAAATGAAAAATGAATTGAAATAGAATTCTTCCTCCTTAATCTCTTTTATATATATATATATATATATATATATATATATATATATATATATATATATATATATATATAGATAGATATAGATATAGATATATATAGATATATATATATATATATATGTTCACTCCTATCCTGATATGTAGTGTTAAGCTTTCTTCTCTCTCTTTGTTATTGATTACTGATTATTAGCTTTGTTTATGAATTTACTTATTACACTCTTTATTTTTTTTTTAAAAACTTCATTTGATTTGACATTGTTATTTTTCTATGCAGATGATGATGTTTAACAATTATGTTTTTTATATTCGGGTCTGAATTCAAGTAAGTGATATTTTTCATATGATTTTGTAAAAGTAATTAAATATATCCTTAAAAATTTTAATACATGATGTTAGACTAAGTAATTGTTATTTTAAGTAAACTTTGATTATTAGGATTCAAGTTCGAATTGTGATTGCTGGATATAATTATTATCTATAACTTTAAAATTTTGTGCTTATGAACAACTTTTACAGTTCATGGCAAAGCAGATTGCAGATTCTGAAATGGTTGGAGAAAATTCAAAATAAATATTATTTTTTACAATTTGTAATATTTTAACTCAGTTATTTTTAAGGTGAAAATAAACTATTTTATAATAGAGGTATGAATGAAAGATAACGAAAAGACAAGAAAACTATAAGTAAAAATATAGATATTTTTAAATATTTTTTGATAAATTAACTAAACTGAGAGAACTAGCTTAGCATGAATAGGAAAATAAAATAAAAAAGTAAATGTCAATATATTAGAAGAAATTTACATATTATAATTTTTTTTAGGGAACTGCTATACGTGGGGTTCGGCGAAGGGCTAGACCACAAGGGTCTATTGTACGGAGCCTCACCTTACATTTCTGCAAGGGGTTGTTTCCACTGCTCGAACCCTTGACCTCTGGGTCACATGGCAGTAACTTTACCAATTACTCCAAGGCTCACATTCTAGTGTTCGAGTTAAGATGAAATCAGTTTGTGATCTGATTCATATAGATATCGCAACTCATACCAAACAATTCCTCGAGTCACATTATAATTATCTTTGTTTAAGGATAATTTTAGTTGATAGAAGGCATAAGATTAGCACGTTAAGAGACTTCACTGTAGTATGCAGGCTCTGACTGATACTGTCTGAGGGTGGGAACAGAAGCGAAGTGTATAATAGCACAACCGTCGCATTATACCTACTGTAACGCCTTCAGTTGTATCGGTTGTGGAAACCGTCGCATTAGACCTATGGGGACGGTTGTGATGTCTATGAGGACGGTATCAAATGCACTCTTTCTTCAAAAGTCTGCTAGTCCTTCTCGTTTACCTTATCGACCCATCCTCTGTTAATGAGCGTTACATCTGCATACCTCTTCAGCATATATTATTCACATTTTGTATATATTAAAGGTAAACAAACAGTGAAAATTCAACTAATTCTATCCTGTCTATATAAACTTTATATTTTGTATACCTCAATTTTATTCTTACTGTTATACACCAGCAATATATACACCTATATAATATGAATTGTATATATATTCCTATATAACTTTTGAGACCACCTTGGCCTTGGTTGAATAATGGATTAATGGAAGCAATCAAATACTGAAAGTAACAATGGACTGATTTATTCAATACTTTGTCTGTCCTATATTAGTTGTCCCACCTATACATGAATTGATTACAATATTTTCACTTTAGCCCTGTAATTAATATTTTTTGAAAGTAAAAACAAGTTACTCCTGTTTTTTAATTAGAGTTTAAAAATACTTTCTTAAGGAGTAAGTAGTACACTAACCTTCTTATTATGATTTCTTAATAAATGTGTAAAAGAAAATTGAACAACTAATATGAAACCAAAAGAGTAAAGTTAATGAGTTGTGATAACTTCATACCCATGAATCCATGGCTACTAATGTAGACAAGGCTTGTTCCAATAAACCCTAGAAGTTCATGTATATATGTTTCAATTGAGATTGTTGCGTATAAATAAGGGAAGTGATATATTTAGATGGTAAAGTCAACTATTTAATAGATATTTGAGAACATGTAAAAAAAGAAAATTCAATGTTTAAACCAAAAATATCTAATAGGACATATTATTTTGTGTCCAGGTGATCCATTAAAATAAATTTTAATCTAAATAAACTTAATTTGATGACATGTTAATAAAATATGAAGGGTATCTTTACTGCTACTTATTCCTTAAAGCATTATAGCAATTACCTTTAATTTGGTGACAAATACTCCCCCATCTTATTTTTTTATGGACCAGACATGCATTAAATTAAATAAAGGAGTTTAACACCAGTACAAGAACTTAATTAGGCTGCATTACAAAAACAGATGAGTGTCGTTCAATGGCGTTCAAAGGGGAGGGGACATTTCTAATAGAACATGCTCCTTCAATATCTGCCCATACAACAAGGATTACAAAAGGTGGTGGGACAGCAAAACATTTGCATCTTTGAAAAAGGTCCAGCTTAGCTCCCTCCGTTGCTAATTAAGGCATCCACAACTTTATTTGTTCTCTGTAGCTATGGTGAACGGATGGATCTCCCAACCTTCTTATCAGAGACTTGCATTCATCAATGATTGGATTATAGAGAAAATTACCTTTAAGAAGCATTTGAATATAACATCTTGAAAGTCAATGTTAATTTCTATGGGGCAGGCACAAATTGTGCTCCATCACTAGTTGGAGTCCCTGTCTCAGAGCCAGGAGTTCCATGAAATTATTTGTGGCATGCATATTGAAGCTTTGCAAAAACTCAAGGACCCAGTCCCCTTTAGAGTTCCTTCCTCACTACTCCCCCAATGCCCCCCTTTGCCAGGATTTCTATGCATGAATCATCGGTGTTCAGCTTAAGGAATTGATTAGGGGAGGAGTCCAACTAATAGATATGGTGCTACGGGGGAGGTGATTTGAATAAGAGTTTAGGTGGAAAAATTCTACAGCCTCAGCATAGGCATCCTTGAAAGAAGACAGACATCTTTGATTATTGAACACATTACTCTTTCTGGTTTTCCAGATGTTCCATGTGTAGAAGGGAAGGAGGGTGAACCAGTCAATTCACTAGTCAACATTGGAAAGCCTAAGGTTCTTCCAAGTTACTCCCGTCTTATATTATTTGTCTACTTTTCTTTTAACGTGCATCTTAGAAAATTATAAATAAAATAATAGTTTAACTACTTTATCCATTATCTATACTTTTTTGAGAAGGAAAGGAATTTTTTGAACTTATGAACTTATTTAAACTTTCAAAAAATATTACTTGTAAGGGTAAAATGAAAAAATATATACGTATTAATTTATTTTGTCTTGAATTAATAAATGGACAAGTAGTTTCGAGACAATTATTTATAGTAATATGGACAATTAATATGAGATGAAGTATGTTTTATAGTTTGAATAGAAAAAACTTATAGGTGTCTTTGATATTATAGTGGATTTCAATTTTTTTTGGACATCTCTACAATAAATATAAAAATATAAAAGTAGAGTATATTTTCTTTCTTCAAAATCTATTTTAAAAAGTTCACACCAAAGAGGAAAAGTAGTATAGTTTTAATGAATCACAGGGCAGTCGTTCACCACTGACTATCTAGCTTTTTTCTTTATATTTGAACGTTATTTTGTATCTTTTCAATTAATATTCTCCATAAAAGAAAAAAAATTCCAACACAATTAAGCAACTTATGTTGTTCGCATACATCTTAGCCTATGATGTTCGAACTCTTTTAAAATATTGATAGGTGCGTGCCGAGTACTTAAGAAATAGTGCATTCTTAGAATATGCGACACCGGTGCCACAATATATATATGGAGAGTTGGAGTAACATGAATCTTAACATAATTATTACCTGTTTGGTCAATCTTTTAAAATCTCCGCGCACACAATCAATCGGCTGCAAAACATTTGACTTGGATTCAATTCACAAGCTACTCAACTTCTATGTTTCTCATTTTTTCCTACCTGAAATCAAATTAGGCATATCAAAGTCGGAATGAAACTATTGTTCAATTTTCCATAGGACATGAACTAGATCAAAATCATTCTGAACGAGCTCATAAGAAGTGATCCCAATTGTAACAACCAAAGCTTATAGGCACAACTGAGTATTTTATTTTTACAAGGACATGGCTGCAATAGAACATGAAATGGAGGTTCTGGAACAAATATAACCTTGATGGAAGACCCATTTGGAAAACAGGCAAATTACGTAACTACGGAACCTCCCCCCCTCTTTATTTTGCTTTTGCTCTATGATGAACTCATATCCCAACGTATGTGATCACGGTTCTCTCTATCAATACAATTCCTCTGAGATACAGGATTATTGAGAAACCTAAAGTGTATTTAGTGACTTTTAGGGGCTATTTTTTTTTATAGCTTGATAAAAGTTCTTGGAGCTAATTTCTGATTATAAGGTTGTCCAGAGAAATCTGTGGATGTATATGTACGTACGTCTTTCTGAGGAGATGAACTCGTATATACCTTCTCATTCACTTTGACCAACATCAATTGGAGGACCACATTAGATACTAAAGGGATCAAGATTTCATAAATATAAGTGTATTTTCTCTGACGTCTTAAGCTTTCGGATGAGATGGTTATACTTCTCAATGTGATATCAAGCCAACGGGAAGGGGTGTGCTGAAACATAGTGTATTTTCTTCAAGGACTTAAGCTTTTAGATGATATGAGGATACACTACTACATCAGGGCAACATGAGAGGCATGTTTAAGATAAATAAATATGAAATGAAAAGGAGATCCTAAAACTATCAAAAAGTTAATAGGAGTTGTTTATTCCGGCATAATAGCATGTTTGACCAAGCTTTTGTGAAAATAAAACTGTTTGATTTTTAAATAAGAAGTGCTTAATTTAGAGCAAGTTTTTTGAGCTGTACCAAAAGTTATTTTTCATAAGCCGAAAGCTAGAGGGATGGACACAAAGTCCACTTAGTACTGTGATATTTACATTATTTGATGCAGAAAAAGAGAGACAAGTGAGGGAAAGCACTTGTTTATATCACCACCACTACCTACAATACTCTTGTCACATCTTCACGATGAACCACACATAGATAGAACAATAATCTCAAGCAAAAGTTGTTGTCTATGGTTACGATTCACCTACTTGTTGCTTATTGTACTTTACAATGCAGTATTTTACATGTCTTTTTTCTATTAGAGACAGTTTGATAGAAAAGTGAATGTGATTACATGTTCTGGGAACCAAAATAGTGAGACTAAGATAGATAACTTACCTTCTTGTCCTATTAATGCGAGTCAAGTCTAGCAAGATACGGTTGGAGGTCTACCACGATTTCATCCTCATCGTTGTCCAATCCATCACAGTCTGAAACTAAGATATTAAAATTTAAAATAAGGCTATTCTAACATAACAAAATGAAATCACAATATGCAAATGATGACTTACCTTCTTGTTCGCAAAGCCTGATACACCTTCCGCGATAAAATACTTGATCGATAGAAGTACAAACCTGATCTTGTCTATTATCCAAGTGCTTAGCCATACGACGTTTTATGTTTGTAGTGCCAGAATTTGCTACAAATACTTCCTTACAAACTTGACATTGTGCTTTTAACCTTTCATTGTCGCTGATACGAGGCAACCTCGTAAACATATCCCAAACAATTGAAGTACTTCTTTTAGCTCGTTTTCTTAGGACAGACGAACTATTCCTCATTATCCTCCATCGAAATCTTTATTACAGAAACATAATTTTAAAAAGGGTACAAATTAGGAGTTTCATATGAATATTTTTTTGATATTCGTCTGTTGTGTTTTCTTCTTTTAAATTTTTTGTTTAAAATTAGCAATATGAGCAAACTAAAATTTAAAAAAATAGTAAGAAAAAAAAAATACCTTCAGTTGGATGAATAATTGAAGAAAAGTGTTGAGCTTGTATATTCCCTTCTTACAAAAATTCACTAAATCACACCATGGGCATGATAGGACAATAATTTTATTAAATTAATTTGAGAGGTAAAGTTTTGAGTTTTGAACTTTTGATAGAAGAAGACCACTTGATTCTCGGTTATGAACAGGCAACCCGCAACCGAAAATGATCGAGTATGTTGTATGAGTGAGAAACCAACAAATCTATTTGGTCTAAGAATGATCATATGTTGGCATTTGTGTCTTTATATGTATTTTATCCATTTTATTCATTAATTTTAGTATAAATAACATAAATATCAATCTTTTTAAAAGTAATTATATTTTCTTCCTTTTTTTAATTACTTTACTCTCTCTCTATTAATATACATGACATAGCCGACATATACATAGCATTCTGTGTATATATTAGAATTTTTATAATATGTTTAGGGAGTTGAAATTTTTTATAATATTAGAAACATAAGTTGTGTATTTGTATGTAATTTTTAGTTAATTTTATGGGCTTTTAAAAAAATTTAAGCCCATATTTGCCCACCTAAAATATGAGTGATCCAACTTATTATATATGGGCTAAATGGACTGATTTTTTAATGGGAAAAGGACAGAAACAACACTTCGAATTAAACTATTTTCATGAAAATGATCGTGGAATTTAAATTCTACTTTCTAGCCATTTCAATTTACTGGCTTGTTATATACCGTTTCTACACATATTCTATACAGTTTCTATACAAATCTTATACATATAAATATTCTACACGAAGATTATACAGTTTTGATACACAATCTATACTATAACTGTATTTTTTTACACGTTTTATACAACAATTATATAATTTTCACACTTTCTATATATATTTTTATATGTATTTTATACATATACATATTTGATAGAACTATACAATTTCTATACATATATCTTATATAGATACATATTCTATTTAACAATTATATTACTTTTATATAATTTAATTATTATTTCTAATCAATAAAAAAGCAGAATATTTGATCAGTTAAAAAATTTATAGCAAAAAAAATTGAAATATTTTTAAAAGGGTCGAATTGCCCAAGTTGAATATTGTATCAGCATCGTATATAGACTGTATCAGTATTATATATGGACTGTATATGGACTACGAAAGCCAAAATAACCCAAACTGGAAAAGAATAGAAAATGGCCATAAAGTGGCATTTTTTTACCCGACTAAACATTATATATCCATATGCCCAAGCTTGGGCTATTCTTTTTTAAAAAGGCTACACAATGTCATTTCCCCTTTTTAAAATATGGACAAAAATTGTCAGCCCTAGCTTTGCCTATAAGCACTTTTGAATCTTGGACAAATAGGCTATGGATCTCATAATACAGTAAAGGAGTTAGTGTTCGAAAACACACCTAAAATATCCCAGTTATTCAAGTTTCGTGTTGAACTATTGGGTGTACGAGTTTCATACTTGAAATATCACTAACTATTTATCAAAACATACCTTAACTGTTTATAAAAAAAAAAAAACTCATAAACTGAACCTTTAGAAATATATTTCTGCATATGTATTTACAGAAATACAGATCTGACTCACATGTATATATAAACATATAGGACACAAAATCTTTACAACAAAAATGACAATTATATACATATACATATAGGTAGTAAAAAAATACATGATACATATCTTAAACAGTAAAAGAAAAACAAATAAGTACATATGTTACCCTCTAAAATGACATAGTATGTACAGTTCAAAGACAAATCCAACATCATATAAAATACATATAGCTCTGCATATGTATTTACAGAATACATACCTGATCTATATATATATTCTTATCTTATATGAGTCACCTTTGTATTTCGCAAATACATATGAAGATATATAGTATAGTTATGTTTGTTACTGTTTAATATGAATATGATATGTATTTCGTAAACACATATGTATGTTTTGTACTGTAAATACATATCCAGATCTGTATGGCTATGTATTTTATATGTTTTTTGAATATGTGTATGTGATATACATATTTTTCTTTTCAAAATAAAAGTTAGAGATAGAAGAGTAAAAAAGGAAAAAAAACAAAAATATAAAAAGAAAAAATGAAAAAAGAGAAGTGAAAAGGAAAAAAAAAGAAGAAAGCGAAATAGAAGCGTAAAAATAAAAGAAACCAAAAAAAAAAAAAAGAAGCAAAACGAAAATAGAAAAGGAAAAAAAAGATATGAGAAAGGAAAAAAAATGAAAAAGGAAAAAAAAAAGAGAAATAGAAGAGAGAAAATAAAGTGGAAAGAAAAAAAGAAAAGAAAAAGAAATCAAACTAAAAAAATAAAATGATAAAAAAATAAGATGAAAAAAAACTAACAAGAAAAAAAAGGTAGAGATATAAGAGAGTGAAAGATAGTAATGATGTTTTATTTTGAAATCTTGAAGATCATGGAAATAATTATCTTCAAATATGAAGAATGAAAAAAAAAAAAGAAAAAAAAAAGAAGAGAAATAGAAGAGAGAAAATAAAAAAGTAAAAATAAAATAAAAAATAAAATGATAAAAAAAATAAGATGAAAAAAAAGGGTAAAAGATTGATTATATTTGGGGAATGTGAAATAGTGGAGCGAAAATAGAAAATTATAAAGTTGTGGGAGTAAAACATGCATTTGCCTAATTAATAAGTAAAATAATATTACTCTTGTTACAAACTGTAATTTTATAAAAGTATTTCTATTTATTGTAATTATAATTTTAAGTATGCTACTTTCTGTAATTTTTCCTATTTTACTCTAGGTGAACCTCTGGCCTTATAATTGTCTTTTGGAGCAAAATTCAAACTGTGGAAATTTAGTGGAATGACTCATTAGCTTGTTTGACTAAAATTTAAAATTTTGATTATTTTGAAATGCGATTTTTGTCAAAAACTGTTTTGAATTTCTTTGGAGATAATGACAAATCAATTTTAAAATTATTTTTGTTAATACTACAGTAGTAGTTTATTAAAGGGAAAAGGACATGGGTTAGCTATTTTGAAAAAAAATGGCCCACAATTTAAAAATGTGGATAATTGAAGTCAGTCGGCCTTATTTATTTTTCTTTTTTAATCATTGGTCCAATTTATAACAATTGAAGTCAGTCGGCCGCATGCAGTCTTGATACCCAATTGATACACTTTTATATCACATTGATACACTTTTATACTACATTGATACTTTAAAAAAAAAAAAAAAAGAGGAGATCCACATACCCAACTGATACTCTTTTATACCATATTGATACACTTTTATAACAAGAGAAAAGGAAAACCTATGCACGCATATGCAGTATCCATATACCAAATTGATACTCTTTTATACTAAATTGATACACTGTTATACCACATTGATATAGTATATATACTAGATAAATACACCTTTTACAGAGGAAATTTGTGCAAGCATGTACAACAGCTATACCAAATTTATACAGTACAATAGCACATGCATATACCTTTCAAATGGATAGAGATAAATCTCTGCATGTTTTTTGGTACATATACCACATACAACATATTCATATACCTCCTTATTTTATTATTATTGAAATTAAAGTTGAAAATGAAGCCATTATTTTGTATCAATTTGAAGCAAATTTACAATGAAACAAAAAAACTATAGGAAGCTAATTGAATGCATGGATATCTTATATAAAATTTATGGAATGAGAAAGATAAATTGGAGTATCGAAAAAGATAAAGAAACGAAGGTTTAAAAGTTTGAATGAAAAGGAAAGTTTTCTGCTCCTTTTGAGCTTCTTGTACAATATGAAATTTTCACTGTTCTGTAAATTGCGCGAATAAGTGATGTGTTAACTGGTGTTATACCAGTGACTTTGAAGCTTTTGGTTTACTAATTTGCTTAATCAATTTTACATTACCCAAGGGAATGCAGTCATTAGTAAGCCTGTAGAAACTCTCTGCCTTCAACTGTATCACCCAAATCCTATGTTCGAAGTAAAGAATAGAAGTCAAATTTACCTTTTGTTCATCTTCTCGTAAATTACAACTCTGAGAAAAATGTAACTACTTTCTACCTGTGCTAGCGATATCACCAGGAATTAGATTGTGGCTATTTATGGGATATTTAATCTTGAGTGTGCTATTTTTGTAGTATTATTTTAGCTTTAGGTGCTATTTCTATCCTTTTTCCTTTATTAAAACGCATAGTTAATATCTTATTAACTTCAATTAGTCCTATAAATAATATAATAACATTACTATGTGAAATTTGATGTTGCACTAAAAACAATAACTATGGGTACAAAAAACCACACTAATATATTTTCTTTTATGTATGTGTGAATTTTTGAAGTCGCGGATTAAGATTTGGTTTTATACTACTAATTTTGTTAAGACAACTTTGTTTTTTGGTTAGGCCAAGATTTGTTTGACAGATGCTTGGGGGGGGGGGGGGGGGGAGTACTTTTTTTCTTTGAAGAAATGACTTCTTCTACTAAAAACACAGAGGACCCGTTTGGCTATGCAAATGCAAAAATTGCTTACATTGTGTGTGTTGAGCTCTTTATACACATTTGTAACCTCTTCATCACTTCCTAACATGTTAGAAAGGTATCTCCTTTTTTGACATCTACCAGGCTCTCAATGAGTGATATCATGAAATTGATATATGTCAAAAAGCTTTGTTTGGTACATTGTTTGGACACAATTCAAAAGCTATTAGATAGAGATCAATAGTGTAACATCTCAGGTCCGTTGCTTTATGAGGTATTTCAAGGGTAATTTTATCTTTTATTCTATAATTTTTTTTATGAAATTAAAATAAATAAATTAAGTCGTCAGTTTTTATACATTCTTTCCTACAAAACGTTATTTTTCCAGCCAAGTTCTATCAGTTATACACATTAAAACAAGTCCCTCTGTTTTCCTCCAAATTACAAGATAAAAGCCTCCCTTTTCCTTCATCAGTTTTTCAAAGTTTTCCAACAGACAATATTTCTTTTCTTTCATAAGTTTTCAGCAGTTAATATCCCTTTTCCTCCTCTCAATCACAACTTCTAAGAAACAAAAGAGAATTATTTGAGAATCAAATTTAAATTTCATCTTTCGATCTCAAGTTCTTTCATGTATTCTTTTGAGTTTTGTTCTCGTCTAATTCTTGTTACTCTCAATATTATTTGGATTGATTGATCTCCACATCTTTGTTAATTTAATTGAGTTCTTTTATGAATTTTTCTGAAAAGTTTTTACACAGTCTTCCTAGTTCTTAAATACTCCATAAACTTTGGTGAGTAAATGTTAAATCAACGAATTGCTGCAGAATTTATGAATTTTTTTTATCATATAAAGTATAAACCTTATGAAATTCATAACTCAGATAACACAGAAGCTTACTGGTCAAGGAGATCAGATTAAAAGGTGCTTTCTTCTCTATAGTTGGACAACATATAGCCTTGAGAATGAAATACTAAGCAGTAGTCAAAGGATATAAAGTGTTAAATTGCATAACTATGCTATTATTCATTGATAGTGTATGTCTAATGTGTAACAGAAATTGATATTGATATGATATGATCCACGTTTGCCCTGCAACATGTCATAACAGAATGCTTGCGGTAGTTTCAGATTTATAAGTGAACGGTCTAAGAGCTTTGGTACTCTTTTCTTTGTAATGGTGTATACTTTCAACCTTTTTGATTTCATCTTGAACTGCAGAAGTAAGAATCACCTTGAATTTTTTTTATAGAATTACTCAATCCTTCTACAATTCACTACACTATACCAACTTAAAAAAAACATCAATAGACTCTTGAAAACTAGTAAGTCATGATCATGAATTATAAGATAACGAATCAGAAAATTAATTATCATGCCTCTCCAATAATGATGTTAGCTTATGATTATGAACCTATTACAGTTAACTCTCTATATGATTCCTAAAGTGGCAATACATAACCATGAGCCTAAAAAGGCTAATATTTTCTTTCAAGAACTAATAAAATAAATAAGATAACTTCATGAGCATAAGGGAGTTGGTTAGCTGATTGTGAAGACATAGATTTAATGACAAATGTCCGAAACTATATTTGCCGACATAGGATAGAGATCATTTCGCAAGTCGGATGACTCTCTTTTTTTATGTGTCCCGAAAAGGGGCTAACCATTGATACTTTCTAGTAAATCATGTCATGTCACGTCCTGTGTCCGACAAGATATAGGACGGCTTAGCTGATCGGGCCGAGATCAAACTTTATGCGTTCACATGGTGGTTTATGACGGTTCACTACTTTCTCCCACAAATAATCAAAGGAATTGAATCTATCTTACTTGGTCAATTATAAATTTGTTTTATATTCATGTTCCTTTCTATTTATCTTCACTTATATTTAAATTTTACTGTCATTTCTAATCTCTTGTTGTATCCTTTTGAAATGGTTTTACATACCAATACATTCCACATATTGACCGTCTTTGGCGCTACATCATTTCATGATGTAGGTTTTGGCTCTCAAGTTCACAATCAGGCGCCTCATTAGGATTCCTACCTTCTGCTATTGGTGATCCTCTTTCCTACCAGGAGGCTGGAAGAGATATGATGACTTCTCTATATTTTCTTTCCTTTAAGTATTGATACTTAGTAGAGGCTTCACAGGTTGGCATAGTTGTCACACAAACTTCGTAACCTCCTGTCTTTATTTGTCATAACTATTGGTATTGTTGGACATTATGTGGTACTAATAAACTTTGTTGAAGTTTTATCCCTTGAGAAAATCATAATTGAAATCTATATTATTTCGTCTTTATCCATTTGTACTATAAGTATGCTCGGGTGATATGCCAAAGCGTTCGCTCGTACTAGCTAAAGTATCGGGGGTGTGCCACGTCCAGAGCCCCGGCTCGGATCGTGACAAATAGAGTACCTTACTGTTAACAGAATGAATAGAACTTGGCCTAAAGGAAATCCCCTTTGCTTTGAGTTCTGTTACAAATCGAAACAAATGAACATATTTCTACACATTTCTTTGATGACGCGGTTGGCTATGGAAAGACCGATTAACTTCATCGCGTTCAGGAACAAGCAATCTCCGTAACAATGTATACCCTATCTTTGTGTGTGTGTTAACTTGGCAGAAAGTAACAATTTGTTTCTTTTAAAGAGAAGCAGTTACCAAAAGTTCCCTTCATCCCACTCCTTACCCTCGTACAGCGTTGTGTTAGAGTTATATAGTGGGATGACATCTTAGAAACTTCCTGTAAATTTATCTCTTCCAAACAGATTGGGTCACATAGTTCACATGGTTGATTCATGACCCAAACTCAATATCTGAGAAAACTGATTATTCAACTAATAAAACTTTTGTTGGTTCATTTTATTATTAAAATAAAAATATTAAAGTGCATGATAATTAGTAGGCAAAAAGTGAAGAAAGAGATGTCATTATTGTTTTAACTCACCACTTTATTTTTTTGTGTTAGTGGACATGAATTGTGGTAAAAGATGATCATTAATTCTTGTAACTCATATGGCTATTAGTTCTTGTAACTCTCAAGGTCATTAGTTCTTGTAACTTTATGACCATTACTATCATGTAACTTATGTAACATTAACACTATTCATCTACCCTAAAGGTGTTAAGTGGGCCGGGCTGGGTCATCCCAGAACCGGCCCGTGAAATTTAACCGGGTTGTGGGCCGGTCCGGATCCGGTCCTGGTTAAACGGGCCGGTCCGATTTCGTACCCAACAGTAAAAATTTTAAAAACAATCCTGAACCGGCCTACTTAATCCAACTCGGTCTAACTCACCTAAATCCGATCAAAATCGGTTAAAAATCCGGTCAAAACCCGTCAAAAATAAAAAAAAAAAGTTTTTTCTCCAATATACACTATATATACCCATCTATATACATTTTAAATACGTTAAACAATATATATACACTATATATATAGTATATACTACATTAGAATTTTAAAAATATATAGACATAATACATATACACAATTACACATGCAATCGTGTATATGACTATACGTTAGTTAAATGTATATACTACTATAAATAAAATATATACTACAATATATATATACTACAATATATACACACACTATATATATAGTTATATACTAATTTATAAAACATATACACATGTATACGTTAAATATATACGTCTATAGAAGATATACACACACATATACATACCATTCAATATATACGTACTACTTTAAATAAAATATACTACAATATATATACTACAATATATACACACACTAAATATATAGTTATATACTAATTTATAAAACATATACACATGTATACGTTAAATATATACGTCTATAGAAGATATACGCACATATATACGTACCATTCAATATATACGTACTACTTTAAATAAAATATACTACAATATATACACACACTAAATATATAGTTATATACTAATTTATAAAACATATACACATGTATACGTTAAATATATACGTCTATAGAAGATATACACACATATATACGTACCATTCAATATATACGTACAACTTTAAATAAAATATACTACAATATATACACACACTAAATATATAGTTATATACTAATTTATAAAACATATACACATGTATACGTTAAATATATAGGTCTATAGAAGATATACACACATATATACGTACCATTCAATATATACATACTACTTTAAATAAAATATACTACAATATATATACTACAATATAAACACACACTAAATATGTAGTTATATACTAATTTATAAAACATATACACATGTATACGTTAAATATATACGTCTATAGAAGATATTCACACATATATACGTACCATTCAATATATACATACTACTTTAAATAAAATATACTATAATATATATACTACAATGTATACACACACTAAATATATAGTTATATACTAATTTATAAAATATATACACATGTATACGTTAAATATATAGTACTTTAGAAAATATATACACATATATATACATACCATTCAATATATACATACTACTTTAAAATATATGTACTTCTTTAAATAAAACATATGCTACTTAATATAATAAATTAATAATACTTTATAGTAAATTAGTAATATATTAAAAATAAGTATTTAATTTAAACTAAAAATTTAATTTAAATCATTAAATGAAATAAATTATAAAGTAAGGATTAAGGAGTGAATGAATGTTGAATTTTATTGATTGCAAAATGATCCAAAATTTATAATTTACATGGATGAAAAAACTATAAATTTTGCATCATTTTTTTCAACTCATGCATGTTAATATTAACGGGAACTTGCATAGGATAGTCAAAGTCAACGGGGGCAAAACCATGCATTGGACTTGATTCCGCTGAGTTCTCCCGTGAAGTCATAATTTCTTCAAGTCTCTGCTCATCGTTCGGCTCCGCTTCCATTCCTTGATTTCTTCATTCAACTCTAATCCAATCTCTAAGGTAAACTAGAACATTCATTGCATTGCTTCCTAATGAATGTCGGTTGTCTCTAAGCTGCTGTCATCCCTGACTAAAAGCGCTCTCCGATACAACGGTTGACATTGGAACATTCAGGATATCTCTAGCTAATCTTGAAAGCACAGGATATTGTGTTTCATTACTCCTCCACCAATCCAACGTGTTGATCCGTCGTCTGCGATCCTCTAGCGGCGATCGAAGATAATACTTAAGCTCTTCCCGATAAGTTGATGTGTAAGCTCCATCCTCAACACTGTTCCAACAAGGTAAATCATAAAAGGAATCAGGAAAACCACTATGTGTCGGCCTTTTAGAAGATGATGGCTCCTCGGGAGGATGAGAAGCGACAGTTGTAGTGATATTTATTGGTATAGCTAAATCAACTAAATCAACATAGTGGTTATATAATTTATCTATGTAAGCATTCGCATCACCCATAGCCGTCCACAAATCAGGTTGTACTTGTTCAGAATTATTGTTAGTATTTATCTCTAAGTTAGAATAAATAAGAGTACTAAAGTAGCACATAGTAGTATATTTCATATACGGATTTAGCATAGCACCAACCAAGTAAATAGGAAGAATCGGAAAAAAATATTTTTTAAATTTAGCAAACATGGCACCAACTGTTTCTTTGTAACCTTCTTTATTTTTATACTAGTTTAGGATACTCTCCCCGCGCGTGTACCTCATTTTAATGAGTTTAATTGTATAGAATCGCTTCAATATTGTAAAAGAAATATTTTGATTATAAACAAATTTGTTGATTTTATTAAAAACAAAATACGCTTAAATAGAAAATTAATGTATTCATATAAAATCATTAAACCAACTTTAACTAAATTAAGAAAAACTACCAAGGCTATAGTACGACTAAAAAAAATGAGAAAATGCTCTATTTCCACCTTGAACTATACGCGAAAAGGATGAGACACACCCGAACTTTAGGAGGGTCCTATTACCCCCCTGGACTAATTAAATCGTATTTTTGACAACCTTGGTGCTTACATGACACATACATGGCACATACGTAGCACAACACACTGAAGGGTCCATGTAGGCACACATGTGTGCCACATAGGCATTAAGATTATCAAAAATATAATTTTAATTAGTCCAATGGGTAATAGGACCCTCCTAAAATTCGAGTGTGCCTCAACCTTTTTGCGTATAGTTTAAGGAGAAAATAGGGCATTTTTTCCAAAAAAAATTAAAAAAAACTTTCCGGATATAATATATGGAGCAATTCACATATGCTCTGATGACAATATTAAAATGCAAATTAAGCAGGCGAAATGCTACCACGTTTTTAGCTTGGACATCAAAGGATGAACAATAAAGTTTATGTAAGAGAATCACTCTAGCCTCTTCAATCACCCCCATAGCCATGCCAAATGGGGCGATGCTTGCTCTTCAACTAATCGTTGAACCCATTCAAGAATCGGATTCTCCATCACTTTGGCCTGAATCTGCTATAATCTTTTCACTACTACTCTTTATCTATTTGAAGCTTAACCTGAACTATATCATCAGAACAGAGCTCGTGAAACATATGTCATCTTAATCAGCTTGTACACAAGACATTATATGTAAGCTTATTAAAACTGAACAATAAACCCATGAAACAATATGTAAGCTTAAAAGAAAGTTATGTGTAGCTTCGTCCATCGCCGAAAAATTATATTGCAAAAAAATCCATTGATATTTTATTTTTTTCATCATCCATCTTCAAGATACTTACAAAAATCAATGCACCTACAAAATAAATCAAATATTACAAAAATATATTTCATGACGTAAAAGAATTCCAAATCAAACAATAAAGAACAACTAATCTAAGACTAAAAATAAATAATTTTTTCTCCATATGTTCATTGTAGATACCATTGTATTGTTGTAGAAAGGAACAATACTTAGTTTATAGAGGTCCAAAATCTTTTTCTTCAAAAAAAAATTATCTAAATATGGTAGATATATACTTTTTCCATAAATTATTTATGAACTCCAAATAAGCTAAAACTCATATAAATAGGAGTTTTAGATTTTGTTTTTTTTTAGACGTTCATGTTTTCTTTTTTTAGTTCAACTATGTAGACTTTTGTTTCCTTTTAAATAAAATAAAATATACTTTTTTTCGTGAAAAAAATCCCATACACATATGATTATTAAAACTATGGACTTTAGTACATTGTTCAATTATGAAAAAAAATTGTTGATTTTAAATTTTTAAAAATTAGAAAAATAGTAGTGTTTTAAAATCTAGTTTATAGGATTTTGTTAGATTACTAATAGGAGTACTTTTAAACCTATATTTTAGGATTTGAGCGTAGGCTTAAAATATAGATTTTCCTAATAACTCTTACCATATATTCTAGGACTTCTTAATTTTTAAATTATATTTTTCACTTACCATATATTTAGGACTCCTTAAGTTTAATATCATAAAAATTATTAAATAATAATTAAAGAAAAGTAGTAAAAAGATGATTTTGTCTAAAATATATACTTTTAATGAAGGACAAAAAGAATTCAAGAATCGAATTCTCCGTCACCTTGGCTTGAATCTGCTATAATCTCTTCACTACTACTTTTTATCTATTTGAAACTTAACTTGAACCATAACATCAGAACAAAACTCGTGAAACATATGCAATCTTAATCACTTTGTACACAAGATCATTATATGTAAGCTTATTAAAACTGAACAATAAACTCATGCAACAATATATAAGCTTAAATGAAAGTTATGTGTTGCTTCGTCCATCGCTGGAAAATTATATTGCAAAAAATACCCATTGATATTTTGTTCTTTTTTCATCATACATCTTCAAGATACGTACAAAAATTAATGCACCTACAAAATAAATCAAATATTACAAAATATATTTCATGACATAAAAGAATTCCAAATCAAATAATAAAGAACAACTAATCTAAGATCAAAAATAAATAATTTTTGCTCCATATATTCATTGTAAATACCATTGTATAGTTGTAGAAAGAAAGAATTTTGATCAATCAAACATGAAAGAAAATAATCAACACCAAAGAAAAACTAATATACATAGAACTAATGTATACGAAGTCCTAAATAATTAAAATTACTACTATTAAATATTTAAAAATATCTATACAGAGAACTATACAAATTTTCAAATTAATTCACACGTTCAGTACTAATTGGTTTAAAGAAATTCTGAAACTAAAGTGAATGAAAGAAGTCTCCAATAAAAGTGATTTTGATTTTTCGACAACTTACAACAACTAACTACACAAGACGAAGAAAACTTTACTTAAATAGAATTGATGGTAGAAGTTTTCTTTTATTTAAAGTAAAATTATAATTGATTTAGAAGTGTTAAATATTTTAAATATTAGGAGTTATAAATTAAATAGGACACAAATTCTGAAAAACCCCAAGAAAGTATCATTGATTTTTTTTTCTTCAATTTGAATAATTATTCTTTTTAAAAATTTAATTGGAGGAAATATGAAAAGACGATTTTGTCTAAAGGAGAGTCTTTTAATGAAGGGTAAAAACTTCAATTCACTTTTCTAAGGGTCTTCATACTTTTAATATATTATAGATTATAGATTCTTTGAGCAAAGCAGAAATATCGGCTATATATGCCAAAATATTACAAACAGTAGGATAATAAGAACCGAAAAATTCAACCGTAGCTATAAAACTTTTTTGCAAAAACTTAACAAGATCATTAATTATAGCCCAATCAGAATCATGTAGCATGCAATCAGTAGAATCAACAAAAGAACCACAATGTTGGTTAAAAGATAGTGTAATAGGAACTCTATATTTATAACAAGTTTTTAAAAAATCATACGTAGCATTCCATCTAGTATCACATTCTCCAGGCATCAATATCGGTGCAAGTCCATTTTGTTCACATTTAAGTTTAACGTTCCTAATTCTTGATCTTCGATTATTTCCTTGAATAAAACCAATGGCAAGCCGGATTTTTTCAATATAAAACTCAAAAAACTCAAGACCGTCTCTTACAATTAAATTATATATATGACAAACACACTTAACATGAAAAATTTCAGGTAACGACGGAGATAACTTAGATTTTAACTTTTTAATAGCAGTCTTGTTGTTAGAAGCATTATCAAAAGCAATACATTAAATTTTATTTTCGATACCATAGAATTTAGCAACTTTAGCAATCGAATCAGCAATAAAATCTCCAATATGTTTACGATTTTCATCATATAAAAAAGCAAGAATACGTTTTTGCATAACAAAATTACTATCTATCCAGTGACAAGTAAAAGTTAAATAATCATTTTTATTTACAACACGACCAAGATCAGAAGTTTGGGACATTCTATATTGAATATTTTTAACAATGTTGATAAATAAGAACAATATTGTGAATGAAGTCTAAAAATATCGGCACGACAAGTACTTCTAGGAATACCATTAAACATATGATTATAAATTGCTTGAATATAATGAATAAAGGCATCAGAAGAAGGAAAACTAAAAGGCAAACAACCCACAACTACGATTTTAGCTATTTCTTTCCGATCCCTCAATTTATTATACTTCTTCATTGTCTGACCGGTTGTTGGGTCCATTCTAGTTTGTGTTGGCCTACCAACATCCGCACCACCTTTTGCAATTTTTAACTCTCTATCGTGATTATCACTTATATGTCTCATTAACGTACCCGTACTCCCTTGCTTGCCTCCTATTTTATGCTCATATATTTGTTGAAAAATATTGCATTGCACCTCAATATCTGATATACGTTCAAAAAATTGCCATGCAATACTAGTTGGTTTACGAGGTCTTGGGGCACGGGGAGGACGGAGAGGGAGATTAACCGATTCAGATCCAACGTTAGCATTTCCTACTGCGGGTGTCTCACCAATATTTTCATCATCTTCATCTAAATTAACCGCATCTACTTCATTTTCTTCTTCTATACCGTAATTTTTTTGAGCTTCTACATAATCCATATCGTGAGCACCTACACCTATTTCTTCCTCAAAAGGTTGACTAAGCGGTACCGGAGGTGGAGGCACACAGGTATATCTACTACTTGAAGTACCTCTACCGCTAGTAATTCGCTTTTTACTAGCACTACCACTTCTGGGACAAAAAATTTTAACACCTTTAGTCGCGAGGTTTCTTAATTTATCCATAATATAAATTAAACTAAAAAAATTTAAAATACATAAATATAATAAAATTAAATATTCAACAATTAATACACTAATTAAAAATTAAACGTAAGAGATGAAACGATAATACCAAATTTTGAAAGTATCCGAAGGTTGCGACTTTAGAAACTTCCACTCTTACTTTGTAATCGCAAAATTAAAAAATTAAAGTGAGCACTTTAGAAATATATAGAATATTTGAGAATTGATATTTGAGAGAATGAAAATTTTTGTGAAAAATGATTTGAAAGTGTAGGGTGTTGTTTATAGGATTTTTTTTGTGTTTAAAGAAATAATTTAATTAATTTATTTTTTTAATAAAAAGGCTAAAATAGCCGTTTTGGGCTCCCAACAGCTATACTGGCCCAACGGTCATTTTTTGATAAAATCCATTCTTTTATTAAAAAAAAAAAAAACAATCAGGCCGGGACGGTTAACCGGCGGGCCTGGATCGGGCCGGGTTAATCGGCGGACCTGGATCGGGCCGGGTTAACCGGGCCCAACCCAAAAAATAATCCGGCTCGAGACCTGGTACCCTACAGCCCATGGGCTGACCGGGCTGGGTCATACCAGACCGATTTTATTAAGTGGGCCGGTTCGGGTTGGGTCGGGTCAACCTGACCCGTTTGATAGGTATAATCTACCCACATTATTGTCCTTCATTCATTCTATTCATTACATGGAAGAATTCTAAATCTATAAATAGCGGTGTTTCTTCCTTTGTGTTTATATATTAGAGATAACAAAAAGATGATAAGAGTAATATAGTAGTGAAAGAGAGAGTTGAGACATAAAAAATATTCTAAGTCTTTAACTATATTCACTATACAAAAGAGAGTAATTATATTAATGAAAGAGATAGAGTTGAGACAAAGAAAATATTTCAAATCTTTAACTATATTCACTATAATAAAAGAGAGTTTTATATGTTGAAGGAAGGTATTTTTGTGCTGGAGCTTTGGACTCTTCAACTAATCCGGAGTTGCTTGAGTTGTACATCGTTAGTGGACTATTTGTATCTTGCAGGGGACAAGTCAAGAGATATACTGCTGAATCGGTGTAGATTATGCCGCAGTAGGCTTGAATCTCCTTAAAGAGAGCGAAATACCCGCGCCTCAGCCAAGAAAAAGATTATTTTATTTTCTTCATTTTTACTGATTTTATTTTTACAATAGTAGTTATTGTAATTTGTGGCACATTACACCAATAATTTTAAGGAGAATTCATGTTTTAATTTGTTTTAGTTTGAAAAATTGTGGATATCAAGAATGAGAGATTCAAAAGATGGATGACAAGATATAGCCACGTAAAGTATCGTTCTACTCCTCAACTCAAGCAGTGGAAATGTAAAAGAATTTCTACTTGTTGCAGTGGAGAGGTAATTTTTTTTTTATTTTTCATGAATAAAATGATACTTTTCATGAAAGTTTATTTTCTTAAAGTCTCAAAATAGTGAAGGATAATGAAATGAGAAAAAATCACCATGAAAAAGTGTAATTTTTGCATTTTTGAGAATGCTTTGAAAATAAAGAAGTTATAAGTGCATATATTAGTCTTGGAATAAATCACATGTTACTATTTATATATGACTTGATGTCTTTATATTTGGTTCTAACACATGTCATCAAAGAAATAAAAAAATTGAGTAGCCATTTTGACATGAAATATTTGGGTGAGAAAAAATTCATTCTAGGAATGAAAAATATCTAAATCATGTGAAGAACGTTTCCTTGACATGTCACATTATGGTGAAAATTTGTGAAATTCAATTTTGTTGATTGTACGAGCCTTGCAACTCCTTTTATTTCAAATATGTGAAAGTGGTGTGACAAATAAAAAAGGAGTTTATTTGCTAGCCTAATAAAAACATATGAGATATGTGGCTAGTTGTACTTGGCCTGAAATTGTGTAAAAGTACTTAAACAGGTTTTACAAGCAAATCGGGTATATTTACTTGAAAAAAGTTTGTGGCTTATTTTATTAAAATAAATCCTATTGTACTTAAAAGTTTTTTTGATGCAAAAATGAAAAAAAAAAAACTTGGTGCTATTTGTTGAAATAAAAAAATATATTATTATTTGTTAACTCTATCGTGGAGGTTGAACTAACTATTTTAGCTTCAACTAGTGAAAAAGTAAATTGATCAATCACTTTATTTTGAGAAATTGATTTCTCTAATTTTGAGTTATTGTGATAGCACCAAAATTTATTGGTAGAGTATAAATCATTATTATAATGACAAATTCAGATCATAAGAAGAAAATCACAATATTGTGAGATCATATTGATCAATGGTATACCAATATTAATTATGTTAACTTTGTGACATTCGTGCAAATTCATAAACTAAGGCCTTAGCAAGAAAATGATCTAAATCACATTGAGGGAGATGAAATTCAAACTCAATTTCTAAGTCATATATGAGCAAACCCAACCTGGAAACTAGAGATCTTATAACCAGGTTCAATGGAAAAAACGAATCATATGATGGTTTGTTGTGAATACGCTATTGTTTTATCCATCCCTATGATTGAGTACATTTTACTTGTAATGATTTGTGGAGGTTGAGTCTAGAACTCTTAATGAAATTTTGTATCTCGTATGAGTGGGGTGTTTAAATTACAGGACATCCCTTGATAGATTTCACCTATGTAAGTGTGGAAGTAGGTCGCTTCCTATAAGAATTGAGCTTATTCTTAAAATTCTCATAAAAAATTGGGACAACACATGTTCGTAATGTGTTGGCTATTAAAGTTTATGTCAACACCTTATTGTTGTGTATAAGCAATGATTCTTTATTTTTCTTATGCAGTCATAGTTCAAATCTGAGACCACTACTGACTCTGGAGTAAAGGTTATTGTTTTACTAAGGGGAGGTTCAATGCAGAACACAACTTCATTATACAGAATAGTTTACCTTCAGTTAAATTGGTGAAAACTCTCTTATTTTAATATTAAAATAAGTGAGGGGAATGTTGGTGCCTTTTATTATTAAAATAAAAATATTAAAGTGAATGACAATTAGTAGACATAAAGTGAAGAAAGTGATGTCATTATTCTTGTAACTCACCAAATTATCATTTTGTGTTAGTGGATATGAATTGTGGTAAAAGATGACCATTAGTTCTTATAACTTATATGACCATTAGTTCTTGTAACTCTGAAGGCTATTAGTTCTTGTAACCCCATGACCATTACTTTCATGTAATTTATGTAAAATCAAGAATATTTATCTACCCACATTACTACCCCTCATTCATCCTATTCATTACATGAAAGAATTCTACACCTATAAATAATGGTGTTTCTTCCTTTGTGTTTATATATTAGAGATAACAAAAAGATGATAAGAGTAAATGTACTAGTGAAAGAGACAGTTGAGACATAAAAAATATTCTAAGTCTTCAATTATATTCACTAAACAAATGATAGTAATTATATTAGTGAAAGAGAGAGTTGAGACAAAGAAAATATTCTAAGTCTTTAACTATATTTACTATAAAAAAAGAGACTTTTATATGTTGAAGGAAGATGTTTTTGTGCTGGAGCTTTGGACTCTTCAACTAATCCGGAGTTGCTTGAGTTGTATATCGTTGATGGGTTGTTGTATCCTGGAGGGGATAAGTCAAGAGATATACTGCTGGATTGGTGTAGATTATGCCGCAGTGGGCTTGAATCTCCTTAAAGAGAGTGAGATATTCGCGCCTCAGTTAAGAAGAAGATTATTTTATTTTCTTCATTTTTGTTCGTTTTATTTTTTCAACTGTAATTATTGTAATTTGTGGTATGTTACACCAACAACTTCAATTACCTTTGAATTACTTTCTTACACTCATGCACATATATGCATAACACAATTTTAAAAAACCATAGTCAAAATAACTCTTCCATAAGAACAAATACAAATGTAAAGAGATTAATTAGATATAACAAAATAAGTTGATGCAACAAACTTTTCAATTAGTTGACAGATCCAAATGCTAGCAGTTGCATCTCTAGCTCTAGCCGAAAAGTTAACATAGTCTCTTTATCTTTCAAGCATATCCGCTCATCTATTCCACCACCTTCCTCTGAATCAATCAATCAAAGAGTATTTGTCGTTATCCTTGGATTTGGATCGACTTACCCATGACAATTTTTCCCAACAAAAATCAACATATGATCTTAAACCACACAAGCTACTAACTTGTAAAGCGATCTCATCTCGAATTTGCCCTTCAGTTAGCTCCATGAAGTCATGAAGAATCGCGAAAATCGCCTCATCTCAACTCTCTTTGTCCACATATTTGGAACTCAATTCTGAAAAAGATTTTCTTATATAATTGACCAATATGGTCAAATCAGATCCATCATTTTCATCTTTACACGCCATGGCAATTGCAACAACATTTCCTACACAATGGTCTGGCAATGGTGGGACAAATCGCCTTCGTATATTTACTAGGTTTGCTAATTTTGAAGTTCCAGTATCAGCACCAGCCAATATGACACATTTCTAAATCAGAGTTGTTACAGCTTCAACCCATGTAGGCATGGGTACAACATCGCTCATGGCTTCAGCCCTGAACGACGCTATAGTAGAAGCATTAAAGGTAAACAATTTTGCAACACGTTGCTGGTCATTATGATAAAAATTGGCAAATTGAGACTGCAATGTTGGTTCGTTTGAAACATAAGGAATAGGTGGTGGTAAAAAATTTGCAGCTGCAACGAATTCAGTTAAATCATAGCAGCTACCTCGGGCAGTTGTTGCCCATGCATTGGCGAGGCCATACAATGTGGCCCCGACAACAATCTTATGAAAAACACACATACAAATAGCCATACCTCCACATTTGAAAAGTGTGACTTGGACAAGCAAGGGATATAAACTTTAATTGTGAAATACTGATGAACCAACTTCCACGACAATGTTGGGGAGAAAATCTTTGGTTACGTCGAGATTACTAATAACGTTTTTGAACTCATAATTATGAGCAAATGCCTCGTAAAAAGGCGCTCCTTCATTGTTGCGTTCTATTGATAGGCCGTTGATTCGACCAGCAAAAGGGTAAAAACAAACGTGTAATCTCGATGAATTGATTGACCTTGCATACTCATGGAAAAAGGATGCATCAGCAACATTTGGAGGAGGAGGATATAATAGAGATAAGGGAGCATATAGTGATATTGTCATTTTATCCAAAAACGAAAGAGGTACAAATATATCCCTAAACTTTAATAAATGGTATAAATATATCTTCCATCATACTTTGGGTACAAATATACCCTTGCCGTTAATGAAAAGGTATAAATATACCCTCGAACTTTAATAAATTGTATAAATATACCCTCCATCATACTTTGGATACAAATATACCCTTGTCGTTAGTGAAAAGGTGCAAATATACCGTTCTCATTAATGACGGGACACGTGTTAGCATCGTATTATTTGACCTTTTTAATTTATTTTATCTGTGAATAATTTAATATATCTTAAATTATAACCCATACCAGATCCAAATAACCCGATTCGACCTGTGATACAATTAGAACCTTGGTTTGGCCTAGGAATGTCCAAACTTTGCAGTTTTTTCTCATGTTTTTGTTCTTAAAATGTTGTCTTCTTGTTCACTCTTTGAAGTTGGTGAACAATGGTGTAACAATAAATTTAAAGCAGGTAACGACAATCATGAATTAGAAACAGTTTCTTATTTATCGGTGCTCATGAATCAGAAAACAGTCGTTCATGAGAAACATTAAACAACATCAGAATATTAATCTAACATCAGAATATTAAACAATATCACAATATTAAACAAATCTCTACTCGATTTTAGATGATAGATGGATCGAAACATGAATCGAACCGACACGTTTGTTATGGTTTTCTAGGTTAGTGAGAGAGTGTGAGTGTGAGAGAGTGGAAGAAAGAAACACGCGTGAATAGAGACGCGTGATATGTTTCTTGAAGCTTCTCTATTACACGTGTTGGGTCGGGTTATTTGAATCTTTAGGATAGATTAAATTATTCACAAATAAAATAAATTAAAAAGGTTCAACCAATACGATGCTGACACTTAGGGCTGGCAACGGAACTGGAACTTTCCGTTCCGTTCCGATAGTGACGTTTCCGATTGATTTTCGGTACCGGTAACGACACGGTCCGGTTGGTTCCGGTTTACCGGTACCCAATGGTCCGGAAAATGATACCGGTTCGGACCTATGAAAAATTCCGGTATTTTCAGTTCCGGTACCGGTTGACTGGTTTCCGGTCTGTAATGTTTAAATTTCGACCTTTTTTAAAAAAAAAAACTTGGTTTGCAACGGCTCTTTTGGTCGTTGCATTTCAACCGTTATTACCCCCCCCCCCCCACCTTCCAATTACCCCCAACCACCCTTTAAATTTTTTACTATAAATATACTTCATTTCAATTATTTTTTTCACACAAATATTATCAGTTTTCATACTCTCTCAAATTCTCTCTAAATATTTCTAGTTTTATTATATTAGTTGAACATTTGAAGTTGAGGATTCATTTATTATATTAGTTGGAGTTGAAGATTTTTTGAAGATATTACAAGCTTCAATTATCATCTTTTAATTCCGACATTTGTTATACGTTTGCTTTTACGCAGACGTTCGGTATATTCGTTCCAACTTTAATCTCTTTTTATTTACGTTAATTATCTATATTTTTCATTTTTAGTATCTACATTTATTTACGAACATCAATTTGTATTTGTATTGCTTGTTTTAATATTTTATTTTGAATTATGGATTTTGAAAAAAATAGTAGTGGTAAAAAATCAAATTTTGGTCAGGTCTTTCATAGAAATAAAAAAAGTAAGGCTAGTACTAGTTCATTACCGGCTAGATTTAATGAAACTTCATTATCACAATCTAATGGTTTCGATGTTGGTATCGGTATGGAATTAGATAATGAGACCCTAAATAGGCGTTATAATAATTTTGAGGAAGACTTACCAGAGGAAGATGATATAGAAGAACAAGAATTAGGTGATACCCCTACCCCTACTAGTCCGGTTACGAAATTATCGAAACACGGTGAAGAACTGCCCCCTTTACCAGAATTTACTAGGGCCAAAGGTACCGAACGTACTAAAAGGTCTTTAGTTTGGAAATTTATGGAGCATGATAGGGTAAAAAGTACTACTACTTACAATAAATGCAAGAATATTTTTAAACATTTGACTGGGGGGGGGGGGGGGAATGGCGGGACAGGATTGCTAACTTCACATTTGATGAGATGTAATAAAGAATTTATTCGTCTAAAAGACGAGGCTAAGGCAAAAAAAGAAGGTACAACATTTGTACATGAATCTGTAGGAGGTAATATGGTTCAAACGTGTTTAGACATGTTTAACCCGGCTGAAGCAAGTTCATCCTCGATATATAGTGAAGATGTAGATAAAGAAGAACTAGCGAAAATGGTTGTTGTTATGGGTTTGCCTTTTAGTTTTCCTTCGCATACCGATTTTATTCATTATATTCAACGAGTATATAATACCTCTTTTAAAGGTTTTTTCACGAAATACAATTAAATATGATATTTTTAAATTTCAAGCTGAACATTGTCATTTTCTTCGTTTCTTATTTGATAAATTTGATGGTAGAATATCTGTTACTTCTGATATGGGTACTAGTGTTGTCAGTAATGATTATTTTATTCTCACGGCTCATTGGATTGATCACGATTGAAACATGCAAAAAAGAATTATTGCTTATAAATATGTCGATGAGTCTAAAACCGGTATGTATATAGCTAATACAATAGCGGAGAGCATGAAATATTTTAGATTTATTGGTAAACCTATGGCATGCACATTAGATAATGCTTCTAATAATTTAAAAGCTATTGATGAGTTAAAAACTAGATTATGTTTAATGTATCAAGATCATTTTCATGTTAGATGTTCTGCACATATTTTAAATTTGATAGTACATGATGGTATTCATTTGTTTGAAAATGGTTGTTTTAAAGTGTGAATTGCTTGTAGTTCTATGTTTAAAAATAAAAAAAAGGCTGTAATGGATGATTTTAAACGTAAATGTGAACAATGTGGCCTTCCATATAGAAAAATTTCAAAAGAAATTCCTACTAGATGGAATTCTTTGTTTCAAATGTTTGAAGTTGTTGTTATATATCGTAAACCTATACAATTAGTTTATAATTCTTATAATGATGATGTTAATTTAATGCTAGATGAAGATGATTGGACTGAAGTAGAAGAACTTTGTAAATTTTTGAAAACTTTTTATAAAGCTACGAACACAGTATCTGCTCAATATACTCCAACTATTTGTTCTGTTTTAGTAACTATTACTGCTATTTCTAAAGTACTTGTTGAATATAAAAAAATGTCCTAACAAAGAGGCAATTGAAGCTATGATTGAAAAATTTTAAAAATATTATTTTCCTATTCCACAAATTCTTTTAACAACTAATTTATTAAACTCATTTTATAAAGAACATGGTACAGTGATGTTGGTTAGAAAATTCTACAACAATTTAGAAATTGGACTTCATGAAAAATCATCAGTTGAAACTTGTTGTGCTAGCATAGTATCTACAGCTAGGAGTTTATATAACTTGTATCAAGTTATGGAACAAAATATTGGACCGATTGAACTTCCTACTTCTAGACGTAGATATGGTGATTTAGATGACGAGATGGGCGAAGAACTTGGTCTTCAATGTTGCAGGAGTAATGATTTTGATTCGTATCTTTCGCAGGACCGGGAAAATATTAGAGATGAAACTGGAAAACAACAACTTTTATCGTGATGGAAGACCCGGATCAGACAATTTCCAAAATTTTCAAGGATGGTTCGAGATTTGCTATCAGCTCAAGCTTCTTCAGTTGCTTCGGAGCAAGCTTTCAGCGCAGGAAGATTTATAATAGGAGATCATCGGTATTCGTTATCAAGGGATAGTTTGGAGATTTCGGTATTATTTAGAGATTGGATCAATGCCGAACGAAGAAATTTTGGGCTCCCCAAATTACCGCCCCATATTGAAGACGAAATAGATGAAATTTTTGAGGAAAATAGTGATGATGGAATGGAAGCAATGGAGGAACAAGGAAATAGACCAATTCCGGAGGATTTATCCGTCGAAGAATTAGAAAAGTTACGCCAAAAAAATTATAGACAATTTAGATATTAATAAGATTCTACAGTAGAAATCTAATTCACACGGAACCCTTCCTAGAAGGTGGCTGCGTAGATTAGATTTACATTTAATATCTTTGTAATAAATGTACAACGTACGAAATTTGAATAAATATAACGGCTATTCGCCTAATTTTGTTTTAAATTTTCTCTTTTGTTTGTTGCAATTATGAAAAAAAAATATTATATTAAGTATTTAAGTTTATAAAGTTAGAAAAAAATTTAACTTCTTAAACTTACAAAAAAAATTATATTAGCTTAACATATATTTTTTAAGTTAAAATTTAAAACCTTTTACAATAATTAAAACTTAAACTTATTATAAAAAAGTTAATAAATTATATAAACTATATAAGTTAAATATATATATATATATATATATAACTTATATATTAATCTCATTAAGTTATAATTTAAATTAAAACTTAAAAACAAAAAAAAAACTGGTACCAGCGGCGATATTCCGGTAACGTTCCGATATCGCTCCGATCTGTTCCGGTTCCACACTGGTAGCTAGCGGACCGGTCCGAACAAGGGAAATTTTCTGGTATTCCGGTTCCGGTAACTCCGGTTCCGGCGATATAAAACGGTAATGAGGTTCCGGTACCGTTCCGAATCCGGTCAAACTGGTCCGGCGGTTCCGGTTCCAGTCTGTTGACAGCCTTAGCTGACACGTTTTCTGTCATTAATGAGGAGGGTATATTTGTGCCTTTTCATGTATATTTGTACCCAAAGTATGATGAAGGGTATATTTATACCATTTATTAAAGTTCGAGGGTATATTTGTACCTTTTCATTAATGGCAAGGATATATTTATACCCAAAATTTGACGGAGGATATATTTGTACCATTTATTAAAGTTCGGAGGTATATTTATACCTTTTCCAATCCAAAAAAGAGTAATTAAAGTATTTAAGGTGATTAGGAGTAGGAGATAGAGGTTTAATTAGTTCCACAGAAAACATCTCAATCTTTCTTTCCATGGCTAATTATGCGACTATTTAGTATAACTAGAGAACTTTTTCGCGCAACGCGCGATTGAGCTTTTTAAAATTTATAATATAATTTTTTTCAGTTTTCTAAATACTATAATAATCACAAAAGTGTATTTCATTAGTTTGTATTTTCTAAAAAAAATGATAATTTACAAAACAAACTATAATAATAATTATAATGTTAATTTATATGTGTATTTTGAATTTGAGGATATTGATCGCTTAATGATATGTTCATTCATATTTTCAATTGAAAAAAGGCAAAGATAAAAAATTCATGATTACTTACGTGATTTTGCAATGTCAACAATCTCGATTCTAATTCATCTCAAACCTGTTAATCAGTCTCGTTGATTTGCTTCTTGTTATTGTATATATTTTTATGAATCCTAAATAATTTTCAATCATAATTAATTTTCACAATTTTTAAATCATAGATTGTTATCAAGTAGAAGTGAAACGGTAATAGAAGTTCATATGTAGGAAAACTAATAATTTTGGTGTTATGAAACATTATTGTAGATTATCACATGAATAGCTAAATATAACACATAGATTAGTCATTATTATCTTTTTATCTCCCATCTTTAGCACATTATTACACATTAATAAAATTAATTAAGAGAAAAAGAAAAGATCACCACAACATATCTTTATTGTCTTCACAAATTCTTAATTTTGTAGGTTGCATGAGTATGACTCTTCATTTCTTCATTTATATATATATATATATTTCATAACCATTAGAAGAGAATTTGTTAACAAATAATATATAGATAAAATAAATTAGCTAGTTAAAATAACTTAAATACACAAAAAGAAAAAGTATTATTCACATAAAAATTCAAATAACTTTTCCTTCGTCTTTCTTGAATAAATAATTTAGATTATTATTAATACAATATCAAGTTCTATGTTTGATATTTATAATATTTTTATTACAATTATACTAACCAAAGTAACTATTAGAAAAAAAAAAAAGTAATTCGATCTATACATGATTCTATCAATTCTTTTGATCGTAACTAATAATCAAAATTTATTATTTCTTGAGTGCTCACAAGTATTGTAATCACATTTTTTTCTAGATGATTTTAGCGCGAGTAGGCTAATTTAGTTAAGCATGTGGTAACCCCGGTCACCTGAAAATTTTGAATAACATCACACAAAATAAAATAATCGAGTTAGACCATTTCTTTTAACATGTACTTTGATGCGGATCTACTTTTTACTATTACTATTACTTTTTGAGCCGGAGGTTTATCGAAAACAGCCTCTCTATCTCATATTTGAGGTAGTGGTATGGACTGCGTACACTTACCCTCCTAAGATCCCACTTGGTGGGAATATACTGAGTATGTTGTTGTTGTTGTATCTTTGATAAAAAGTGATGCAAAATTAATACTATCCATAATATAAGTATATAAGTATACTTAAAAAAATGTGACCAAAGACATAAAAGATGCAAAGAAATATCTTGCATTAGAAATTTTTCTTAACTTTACTTTGTCTTTTTCTTTCACACTTTGATTTATTCACAAGTTATACGGTGATGGAGAAGAGAAAGGATAATCTTGAATGAAAAATTTTATGAAACAAACTATGAATTTATATAGGCAAAATAGGGAAAATCATAAGGTTTCATAACTTTATAAATTAAATTTTGGAGGGTATGAAGATTAAAAGGTTGGATTTATTGATATTATCAAGAGTATAATTGAAGATGTGAGTTATAAATAATTATATTTATTAAAGACATTTAATATAAAAAGAAAAAAAAATTCAAATATAAAGAAAAAATAACTAAAAAAATCACAAAAATAATAAATGGCAGCCCGTAACTCCCTATTGTTACTACATCAAAAACTTCATGGAACAACTCACCTTGAGAGTTGGGCTAGCCTCAAGCCATGAATCTTTAGTGGCCCTCTATTTCTAAAATAAAATTTGGACAAATATATATCTCTAACTAAAAAAGGATACAATTTTGCTTGAACTTGAAAGTTTAATAAGTGAAACTTCAGGATGATTTCGGATTGCAACGTTTAGGATCAACTTTAGAAGTTTAAATTTTTATTAATTCAAATTTCAGAAACAATTCATGAAATTCAATATTTTTGTTGATTCAAACACCAAAAATAATTCATGGGGTTTGATGTTTTTAAAAATTAATGTCACTGCATTCCCGCTGTGAGAGTTGACTTGCGAAGTAATCTGCCGTAAAACCTAGCCGACAGCCCCAGCCAGCCATTTATTACAAATCAGTGTAAACTTTTTAAACGTCAAAATTCAGAAATTTTCATGGAGTTTAAAATAACTATCACAAACAAAATATATTTTTAGTTATAATATCTCTTTTGAATTTAAAGATATCTCCTTCAGGTTTCAACTTATAATGCCAGCTAAAATTTAATTAGCAATTCTAAAAGGGACTATATGCCCATTACTTTCCATATTTCAGACGTGCAAGTTACGTATTTACTTAAAAAATGTGATTATTTGTGTTGTTCAGCCTTAAATACACAAACTAATTAGAATCATATGAATGAAATTAAACAGTGAGCATTACGCATACATGATTACATGTATAACAATATCTAATAAGGAAACACGAAATTGAACATCCAAAGTCAGAAGTATAAAACAAACTCTTCATCTAGCAGCCCCTTCCTATCTAATGGCTAATATCAAAATAACAATAAATCCAAAAAAGGCGGGGGAACAGAAAGTAAGAAACAAAAAACGGCTTCAAAAGATGGAGACATGATTTACAAGAAAAACTACACATCTATAATACTATGAACCTATAGGGCATACTATTATCAGGCTGATAAGGTAAATGTATACAAGGACCGTCGAAAGTTACTTGATGCAAGCAGCAACTGGAACAACAACTTTGTTAAGCATAACTTGATATGGTGTTGGAGAAGAGAAAGGATAACCTTGAATGAAATTTTCATGAAACAAACTATAAATTTATATAGGCAAAATGGAGAAATATCATAAGATGTCATAAACTTATGAATTAAATTTTGGGGTTATGAAGACTGAAAGGTTGAATTTATTGATATTATTAAGAGTATAATTGAAGGTGTGAGTTATAAATAATTATCTCTATTAAAGACATTAAATATAAAAAGAAGAAAAATATTCAAATATAAGGAAAAAAATGACCAAAAAAATCACAAAAAAAAAATAAAATAGTATTGGAGGCCTCTAAGACATGCCACATAGGATTGTCTTAGAGTCTCCTTTATATATATAAACAAGGGATATAGACTACTCTGTTCAATCAGCTGTAGAAAAGGACCTTGCTAAAGAACAATGTACTGAAAGAGGTAAGATCGTCAAATACAAGGATCAGGATGAAGAACAGAAACAATCCTCTGATGATGACACTACTGCACATAGTTTCAACATTAGGAACCCAACAAATCCCAACGTAATTGTGAAGAAGATGTATCTCAATCTCATAAAAAAATGGTTCTACTAATATTATAAGAGGTAGAAGGAAACAGAGAAAATATGGTAAGAGACAAATAGAGAGAACAGGTCCTTCTCTGAAAGAGAAGAATCCCAAACATTCTACATCATCTAATATCCAATGATAAGCTCTATTTTTTGGAATATTAGAGGGATTAGATCCAAGAAGGCTATTCACAGGTTAAGGTATTTGGTCGACTTAAACAAGACTGTTTTCGTTGCCATTATGGAACCATTGGTGAATTAACAAAAAATCGATGGATACAGGAGATTTCTGAGATTTCAAAATTGTTTCTTTAATAACAACGGTAAGATATGGCTATTTTGGTCCTATATGGATCAGGCAGATATCATCAGCAATGAAGAACAACAACTGACTATGAGGTTCAAGTATAACAACTCTGAGGATATTCATGTCACTGCAGTGTATGCCAAATGTACCACAGTTGAAAGAAATGAATTATGGACGAACTTGGAAACTCTTAATCTCTCTATCAAAGGGCCATGGTGTATTTTGGGGGTGGCTTCAATGTCATAATGGATTCGGAAGAGAAGTTGGGGGGTCTAACTCATAGAGCATACAAAATCTTAGATTTCATTAGTTGCATGAATAATTTTGGTATGGTTGACCTGGGTTTTTGTGGCTCTAAGTATACTTGGTCCAACAACAGAAGACCTAGTAAAAGAATATGGAAAATACTATACAGAGTCTTTATCAATGCCGATTGGGATCAACTATTCCAGAACAACAATATCAAGCACCTGACAAGAATTGCTTCAGACCACAGACCTTTGCTTATGAAAAACTACAATGACCAATATGACCACATTAGTTACTTTAGATTTCTCAGTCTTTGGGTAGACCAACCTAATTTTCAAGAGATCGTGCAAGAAAGTTAGAATGATACCATTGATGGCAACCCCATGTGGATCCTACAGACTAAGTTAAAGAGACTTGGCAGGAAATTGAGTCAATGGTCTAGGAGCTCACTAGGGCACATCCATGATCAGGTTATAGAATGGGAAGCAAAAATCCAAATGCTGGAAGATGTTAATATTATGTATAATACTGAGCAAGGAAGGGCAGAACTCAACAAAGCTCATAGTGAATACACTAGATGGTTGAGTATCCAAGATGCTATGTACAGGCAAAAAGCTCAAATCAAATGGTTTGAGGAGGGAGATAATAATACTAAGTACTTTCATTTTGTCCTAAAAAGCAAAAGGAGGAGACTACAAATCCAGAAAATTCAGAATAGTAAAGGAAAATGGGTATACAATAGTGACAAGATTGCTAAAGTGTCAGCAGGGTATTTTAAGAAGTTGTTCAGCCTTCTCAACCCAAGTACGTATGGCAATACGCTGGACTACATCAACTCTTGTATTACTCATGAGGATAATGTGCTACTTACTAAGTTACCAGAGGAAGATGAGATAAAAAATATTGTGTTTGACATGTCACCTGAGAGGTCTGCAGGACCTGACGGATTCAACGGTAAGTTCTATCAAAGTTGCTAGAGTATCATCAAGACAAACATCATTAATTTTGTGCAGTCCTTCTTCAAAGGAGGTAATCTCACTAATTTTTTCTCTCATACATGCCTTATTTTGATTACCAAAACTACTTCCCCATGTACCTTCTCGGACATGCGACCTATTAGTCTTACTAACTTCTCTAACAAAATCATCTCCAAAATAATGGCTACTAGACTGAACCCTCTTTTAAATTCTCTTATTTCTGAAAACCAAAGTAGTTTCATTAAAGGTAGACTTATCATGAAAAATGTTTTATTTGCTCAAGAAATTGCTCAGAATATTTCTAAGTACAATAAAGGAGGTAATATGATTATTAAGCTAAATATGGTCAAAGCTTATAATAGGATGTCTTGGTCTTTTCTTCATGTTGTTTTGCTTAAATTTGGTTTTGCTACAACTTGGGTTGATTGGATAATGAGATTGATCAATAATGTCTGGTACTCTGTTGTAATTAATGGCTCAAGACATTGTTTTTTTACTTCTTCTCAAGGTTTAAAGCAAGGTGACCCTTTGTCACCCTCCTTATTTATACTTGGTGCTAAAGTATTGTCTAAAATGTTGAATAATTTGACTCACAATCCTGATTTCAATCCATTTTTCATGAATAAGAATGGTCCCATTAATACTCACCTCACCTATGCGGATGATATTATGATATTTACGGGTGGTAATAACAAATCTATTAGACTAGTTTTGAGATGTATTAGAGATTATGAAAAATCATCTCGCCAAATGATCAACTGTGCTAAAAGTTTCTTTGTCACTGATCCTAAAACTTCTCCTAGTAGAATCAACAGGATTAGAAGAGTCACTTCTTTCATGGAAAAATCTTTTCCTTTTATTTATCTGGGATGCCCTATTTTCATTGGCAAAAGAAATATTGTTATGTTTGATGGAATGGTTGATAAAGTGATAAACAAACTCAAAGGTTGGCAAGGCAACATGCTTTCGTCAGGAGGTAAGCTTATCCTTATTAAACATGTTTTACAATCCCTCCCTATTTATACTTTATCTGTTATGAGCCCTCCTAAAGAGACCTTGAATTTAATTAGAAGCACTTCTCAAATTTTTTCTGGGGAACCTCTGGAGATAAAGCCAAACATCATTGGTGTGCTTGGAAGAAAATGTGTTTTCCCCAGGTTGAAGGAGGAATAGGACTCAGAAGTATGGAAGAAATTAACACCACTCTTGCTAGTAAAAGATGGTGGAGGTACAGAACCATCCCCTCTCTTTGGGCGAGTTTTCTGAATGCCAAATACTGTAGTAGAATCCATGTCGTTTCCAGAGCAATGTCAGGTGCTATCTCCAACAACTGGAGACAAATGATGAAGATAAAAAATGTGGTGGAACCCAACATCATATGGAGCATTTAAGGTGGCAATAGCAACTTTTGGTGGGACAATTGGACCGGTAAGGGTGCTATAGCCAAAATCAGTCAGGGAAGACACTTATACTCTAAGGATACTATCAATTCTTATATTTTAAATGGAGATTGGAATGTCAACAAGCTAAATGATACTCTAACTCCTGACATTGTACAACATATCCTTACTATACCTATTGGTGTCAAAAATAAGAATGATTATGCAATTTGGAGCTTAACTGAGGATGGACATTATTCAAATAAGGCTGCCTGGAAATCCATCAGGTTCACTAATTCAAGAACTGTTGAGACTAGCAAGGTAAGACATTCTTCCCCCCTTTTAAGATCTCTTTTATATCTTGGAGGCTGCTACTAGGTAAACTTCCTATTGCTAAGAATGTAGCCATTAACTTAACTCCCATGTGTAAATGTTGTACTAACCTTTTATATGAGACATTACACCATGTTTTTGTTGAAGGAGAAGCTGGACGTATTATCTGGAATTACTTTGATAATTCTCTTAGGGTGGTACTCAGTCTTGGATCAATCAATACTATAATGCAAAGTTGGTGAAACACCAAAGCCAAAAATGATATTCACAAAGCTTTGCTGCAAATTACTCCCATTGTAATTATGTGGGAAATATGGAAGAGCTATTGTGCATGCAAGTATGGAGGGCAAAGAAATCTTAAGACCGCTAAAATAAAATAGTAAGTGGAAAAGACTGTAAAAAATGCTATGAGAAAGTTGATGGCTAAGTTCAACATAGAAATACCATGGTGCAACCTCTGTGGGTTGGTAGAGAAGTTGAGACCCACTCTCACTTGGAAAAAAAGTAATCTGGGAGAAGCCTAGGCCAAATAGAGTGAAGTTGAACACGAATGGTAGCTACATTCATGAATCTGGCAAAGCAGGAATTGGAGGCATCATTAGAGATGAGGATGGAAAAATTATACAAGCATTTGCTGTCACAATCAAATGTAGTAGCAATAATATGGCTGAGACTATAGCTGCCAGTTACGGAGTGGAATTGTGCAAAAATCTTGGCCTCACAGATATAGACCTGGAGCTAGACACTCAAGTTATTGCCTACATGTTTCACAATAAAGCTACCAACAACCTTTTTCTGAAAAGAAGAGTGGAGAAGAATTTAGACAATATGAGCTCAATGGATGTGACCGTAAAGCATTGCTACAGGGAGGCTAATCAAGTGGCTGATAACTTGGCTAAATTTGCCTCAAGCCAAGACATTGGACTTCATTTTGACTCATATCAAACATTACCCAAAGATGCCAAAGGTGCTTACCAACTAGATAAACGCCAACTTCCTACTCTCAGGATTCGATATGATAAGACAAACTTTTTTGATAGTTAAAAATGTGATTAGTCATAGTTTACTTAGAATAGGATAATCTTTTTCAATAAATCCTATTTTCTTTTTGTCCATTGACTGATGTGGTTTTCTAGTCAAGTGTTATATTCCGAGGTCAGGTCTAGCCCCCCTCATTGTAACTTTTTGTTGGAATATAACTTACGCTACCTGATGGTAGTTTAACCAAAAAAAAAATGTAAAGAATCCAAAAAATACAACAAAATAAGGCCAATGGAATTAAAATAAATAGAAGATTGAGAACTCGCAAAAATATAAGCCATGCGAGAGACTTGAGTAAGAATGAAGATCAAAATCGTTGCGTCGAGGAAGAAGCAAACGAAGATCAAAATCGTTGCGTCGAGGAAGAAGCATGAAAGAAGAGGGATGAAAATCATCTAATTAACTTTGAGGTGAGATTGGAAAGAAGAAACCAAAAGGCCCAAAATGACACATGGATAGTAAAAGTTGTGTTTCTACTTTAACAAGTGGATTTATTTTTTATCTGTGATGTAATTATCAAAATCTCCTCGATAGTACAAAAACTTTCACTTATAGCAGGTGTGTCATAGCAACTACGGATATAATTGGAGAGGTATTTGTGCCTTATCTAAGAAAAAAAAAGGAAGAAAGTTATGTAAAGTTATATAGCAAAGAAAGCTGGAAAAGAAACACAAACAATTGGGATTTTAAGTGATGGTTTTATTGAGCTTATTCTTGACTTAATATAGACCTACACTTAACAAGAAGAGAAATAATAGACCACAAAATCTGCTAAGTAGTTAAGATAATAAAAAATAAAATCAGTCTAACAACCCAAAAGAATAGGACTTCATGCAACAATCCTTGACCAATTCAAAGTCTACTAACAATCCCTCCCTTGAACTCATTCCTCTTGTCAAGAATTAGTTCAAATCTGAATTTGTGCACATTCCAAGCTCTTCACGCAGTTTCTGAAATGCTTCCACTTTGAGAGGTTTCGTCAGCAGGTCTGCAAGTTGATCATGAGTGCCGCAAAACAACAAGTTAACAACTCCTTCTCTAGTAAGATCCCTTAGGAAATGAAATCTTACCCTAATGTGTTTAGAACGGCCATGTAGAATCGGATTCTTGGACAACTTAATGGTTGACACATTATCACACATTAACTTTGTACCAGCTGCCTGAAAATGGCCAATTTCTTTTAAGATCCTCCTCATCCAAATAGCTTGACAAGCGCATGCAGCAGCTGCAACAAACTCAGTCTCTATAGTTAACAAGGTAACGATAGGTTGCTTTCGAGATGCCCAGGCTACTGCTCCTCCACTCATCATAAACACGTAGCCTGACTTACTCTTGCTATCATTCATGTCGCCAGCATAGTCACTATCAGTGAATCCAACCAGCTCACTAGCTCCTCCCATTTTGTAAAACACATCATAGTTCACAGTACCTTTTAAGTACCTTAATACTCTTTTTGCTGCTGCAAAGTGTTGTTGTGTTGGGCATGCCATAAAACGACTAATAAGACTTACAACAAACATGAGATCAGGACGAGTGGCTGTGAGATACATCAGACTCCCCATTATCTGCTTGTATTGAGTTGCATCCACCTTTATGCCATCTTCATCTTTTCCAATCTTTTGTCCTGGAACGATAGGATTACAAATTGAATTGTAATTTTCTATTCCAAATCGGCTTAAAACTTCAGCTGCATACTTTCTTTGGCATATGAAGACACCATCAGGTCTTTGTATCACCTCAATTCCAAGGAAGAACCTCATCGGACCTAAGTCTGTCATATCAAACTCTTTTTTCATGGAACATTTAAACTCACTCAACATCTCTTCATCATCACCAGTAAATAAAAGATCATCAACATAAATACTAACAATGAGAATTTTACCTCCCTTTCTTTTAACAAAGAGTGTTTGTTCACTGGAGCTTATTTTGAATCCTTCCATAATGAAATAGGACTCTATTCGACTAAACCAAGCTCTAGGTGCCTGTTTTAGTCCATAAAGTGCCTTTTGTAGTTTATAAACCAGCTGTTCACTTCCTTTTTTTTCATAACCTTTTGGTTGTTCAACAAAAACGTCTTCCTTAAACTCACCATATAGAAAAGCCGATTTGACATCTAATTGATACAATTTCCAACCCCTTTGAGCCGCAAAGGCTATGATCATTCTTACTGTATCCATTCGTGCCACGGGTGCAAAAACTTCAGTATAATCAATCCCATATTCCTGAGTATAGCCTTTAACCACCAACCTTGCTTTGTATTTGTCAATTTCACCAAGCTCATTTAGCTTGGTTTTATAAACCCATTTTACTCCTATTTTCTTTGCATCAGCAGGCAGTTCCATCAAGCTCCATGTCTGATTTTTTTCAATGGATTTGATTTCTTCATCCATGGCTTGCCTCCATTTTGAGCTTTTGACAGCTTCCTCAAAGCTTGTAGGATCTGATATCACCAAAAAAGCAATGTTTGCTTCATCTTCTTCAGACAAATCTTCACCAGAAATATAATCTGCCGACCACACAGGTGGACGTCGATTTCTACTCTCCCTTACTACCAGCTCTGGAGCAGCAGTTGATGAGTTATTTCCGATCGGTGAATTCTCTGAGACTTCTCCTTCTTGCATCAGTTGTTCTCCTTGAGAATTTGCATTCCAATCCCACATACGATCTTCTTCAAAAATTACATCACGACTAACTATAATTCTTTTGGCAACCGGATCAAACATTCTGTACCCTTTGGACTCACCACTAACCCCGAATAGAACACAACTCACACTTTTATCTTCAAGTTTTGTTCTCCTAGCATCTGGAATATGAACATGTCCCACGCATCCAAACACTCGAAAGTAATCAACTGATGGCTTCTCTTCACTTCATGCCTCTTCTGGGGTCATGTCCTTTACAGCTAGCGTAGGTGATCGATTAAAGACGTGAATCGTCCACCTAACTGCTTCTGGCCAAAAAATCTTAGGTACTTTCTTCTCTGTCAACATAGCTCTCACCAAGTTCATCACCGTACAATTCTTGCGTTCAGCCACTCCGTTTTGTTGTGGAGTATAGGCTGTGGTCAATTGTCTTTTCACGCCATGTTGTTTGCAAAAATCGTTGAATTCTGCAGAATTGAATTCTCCTCCTCTATCTGTTCTTAAGCATTTAATGGGCATCCCGATTTCTTTCTCCACAAGTGTTTTGAAACATTTAAAGTGATAAAATGTTTCTGATTTTTCCAAAAGAAAATAAGCCCATGCTTTCCTAGAAAAATCATCTATAAAACACAGTAAGTACCTTTTCTGGCTACTTGAAGCTGGTGTAATAGGACCACAAAGATCCGCATGAACGAGACCCAATTTTTCAGTTGCTCTCCACTGACTCTTTTTAGAAATTGGGGTTCGATGTTGCTTCCCTTTCATGCATGCCTCACAAGTGGTATTTGGTGCTTCAATTTGTGGCAAACCTTTCACCATATTTTTGTATTTCAAGGTGCGCAGGCCTTTTAACTGAGATGGCCATAACGGTAGTGCCATAAAGTTGACTGATCCATGTTATTGATTTGGAGACATCTTTCTTCAACATTTGTGGATAAGTGCTCAGCAAGCAAAATAAACATTCGATTTGCACTCATAATGAATTCTGCCATCTTTCCTCTCTGTGGATGATAAACACTGCAAACACTATTTTTAAATAACACAGCTAATTCTTTTTCTTGAAGTTGCCCGATGCTCAAGAGATTATTTGTAAGTTCAGGAACCCAATATACATCACCAACGGAATAACAAACTCTCTGCAGTAATAATTTCACAGTTCCTTTTCCAGTAACCTTTATTCTTGTATTATTTCCAAGCTTGACAGTGTGTGAGAAAGTTGTGTCCAAGCTTGAAAACAGACCTTGATTTCCACACATGTGATTTGAGCATCCAGAATCCAAGAACCATGCATCGCTCCTCTTTGCTTCATGTTGTTCTATGTAGGCCATTAACAACAGCTCATCATCTTCTTCCAATTCTGCATAATTTGCTTCCTTGTACAACTTTGGACATTCATATTGAAAATGTCCCAAGTCATGACATTTATAACATTCAACAGTTGCTTTGTTGAAAGTTGTTCTTCCTCTTCCTCGTCCCCTTCCTCTGTAGGGTGCTCTTCCTCTGTTGCTTGTTCCTGAGTGACCTTCTACTTTCAGAGCTTGATCCTCCTCATCATTGCTTGGTCGGTGGAATTTTTGTTCATGCACCACTAACGAACTCTGTAGTTCATCGACGGACATGTTGTCAGTATCTTTTGATTCTTCGATGGATACTACAACATATGTGAACTTGTCTGTTAGAGTTCGAAGAACTTTTTCAACAATTTTCCTGTCAGGCATATCTTCTCCATTGCTCCTCATCTTATTTGCGACCATCATCACTTTTGAGATATACTCAGTGATGGTTTCATCCTTCTTCATCGCTAGAACCTCAAACTCTCTTCTTAATGAGTTAAGGAGAGATTTTTTCACCTTCAAATTTCCTCCAAACTTCCGCTTCATTGAGTCCCAAACAATCTTGGCTGTGCGACGGTCCAAGATTTGTTCAAAAACAGTCCGATCAATTGCCTGAAACAGATAATGTTTGACTTGGTGATCCTTGATTCTAGCGTCGTCGAGTTGTGCCTGTTGTGCTTCAGTCAGTCTCGTCCCTTGTATTGGATCCTCAAAACCAATCTCCACCAAGCTCCATAGCCCTTTTGCCCTAAGCAAATTTTCCATCAGTTCACTCCAGTGGTCATAGTGACCATCAAAGTGAGGGATCTTTGTCAGAGTCTTGTTGTCACTCATTCTCTCAGCGTTTGATCACTTGAAGATTGCTACTTCTTTTTCTACAAACCCAGTCCGGGCTCTGATACCAATTGTAAAGTTATATAGCAAAGAAAGCTGGAAAAGAAACACAAACAATTGGGATTTTAAGTGATGGTTTTATTGAGCTTATTCTTGACTTAATATAGACCTACACTTAACAAGAAGAGAAATAATAGACCACAAAATCTGCTAAGTAGTTAAGATAATGAAAAATAAAATAAGTCTAACAACCCAAAAGAATAGAACTTCATGCAACAATCCTTGATCAATTCAAAGTCTACTAACAAGTTATGGCCTTTCTATACTCTTAACCAAAACCAAAATCAAACAACTAGTGGGAGCAATAAAATAATAGACATTTTAAAGAGGATGAAATATCCTATTAGCCATTAGGTGGGCTTTCTTGTTGCTCAAATTTCACTTTCAGTGGGCAGACATCAAGAAGTATGAGCTGATAATGAACATCTTCTAACTTCTTTGATGTATTAAGTATGGACAAATGATGAAATCAACATAATTCTAGAACGTGAAATTAAACTAGCTCAAGTAGTTTTTTTTCCCAACAATTAATACGTAAATGTTTCTAACATGTATAAAATAAGGTGAAACTATTCCCTTCGTTTCAAAATGATTTTTCACATTTTGATTCTCGAGATTTAATATGACTAACTCTTAAAAACTAAATTAGATTATATTAATTTAATATTTAAAAATTATATGAAATTAATAGTATTATAAATTATAATTCTTCTCATATTAGGAAAAAATATATCTTAAAATGTTTGCTTAAATTTATATTATTTGACTCTAAAAAAAAATTGTGACAAATAAAAAAAACACAAGGAGTAATTAAGATAGAACTAAAAAAATTCAATTTCAAACTTGCCATTTCCTGCTGACAATTATCAAAATCTAGTACGTAATTTATTAATCGTCTCAAATGTCAATGTATTCGGATTCATACGTACGATGCCAATCGTTAGCTCGGTACATTTCATCACCATTTCATGACTAAATTTCTTAGGACCCGTTTGGATAAGCTAAAAAAAAGTGGCTTTTAAAAAGTTCTTTAAAAGTTCTTTTGAAAGTGCTGAACTTATTTTAAAAATAAGCAGTTACGTATTTGGATAAAAGTGCTGAAACTGAAAAAAAGTTATTGATGTGTTTGGTAAATAATGCTTTTAACCACTTTTATTTATCAAAATGTCTGAAATACCCTTATAGTTGTTAATAATATATAGAGTTGATTATTAAAATTAATATATATTTTAATATATATCTAAATATTAAAAATATTTTCATGAATGACTATTAATTTGTGCGCTAAAATTTTTTTTTTTTTAAAGAGTTTAAGTGTTGAATCTTTGTGTTTGAAAAAAATAGTTATATATTAAAAGATTATTTATTTCGTCATGGTTACATTAAGATTTCGTATCATTAAGGTGCAATTTGTGACGGCACTTCATTTTCTTATTAAACTGGACTTGTTACTTTTAACCTTCGAGGATAGTAATAATATATATGCCGAGCTTATAATTAAGCAAAATATATATGTTACTAATCATTATAATTATATTAATAGATAAATAGTTTCATACAAAAGAGATACTAATATGGCTAGAGTTAAGTTCGCTATAAATACAAAAAGTAAAAATATTCAATTAATACAAACATTAAGCATTACAAATATCAGTAGCAATCATATCACGAAGCCCCACCCAATGCACATTACTTTCCTCACTCACATTTTCTCCATCTATATTGTTAGCCGTTGAAGTTGTGTCTACATCAAAATCAACCGATGGAATATATCTTTCATTCTCAGCCTTTTGAAATGCATTAACAACATTGCATTTCTTTCTAATGTAATTATGAATGGTCATAGTAGCAATTATGATATCCCTTTGGGTGTCAATGTTATAGTAAGGCATGTCTCGTAAAATAAACCACCTCGCTTTCCAAACACCAAATGTGCAGTCTACTATGTTTCTACAAGAAGAATGCAAATAATTAATTTTTTCAATGCGTCCCATTGGCTCCAGCAATTATCGTGTTGCACCACGTCGAAAGTCAGAAAGGTGATACCTCACATTATCTCCTATGTAAGGAGCCATGTATCCCTTCGTGTGCGAATATCCAGAATTAACTAGATAATATTTATTTTTCAATAGATGAGAAAAGTTGAGTTCTTGTCTACGAAGAGCCTCACAAAATATATGATTGTCATGAGTCGATCCTTCCCACCTAGCCAATGCAAATGTAAAACACATGTTAAAATCTACAACGGCAAAAATATTTTGAGTCGGATAATCTTTACGATCAATATACAAAATTTCTTAACCTTGCGGCAATCTAGCTTTAACATGTGTGACATCAAGTGCCCCAATAAAATCCTACAAGTATATACATATATAAATTTAACTTAAGAAAATACTTATGAGAGAAATTAAATATTAAGTATAATAAAGTATATAATTGGAGAAAGCGCAACTTACTTTAAAGAATGACAAATTTCTCTCGTTACATGGTTTGTGAGCTCCTACACCATCATTATAATTTAAATGTGGTCTAATGATATCTCTTGCAAGCTTAGAAATAGCATTTAAAACACTATGAAAGTGTCTATGAACCGTCTCTCCAGAATGTTGAAAGATTTCTTGTATCATTTGATTTCCCGCTCCATGTGCACAAATCATCAAAAACATGACTAACATTTCATGTGTAAAAATTTTACGAGTGGGTTTAAGCCCATATTTTTTTATTATATCATTGGATAAATCAATAAACACCGCTTTCTTCAATAAAATTTTTTCATAACAACGGGTTTCATTTCCTCGTAATATCTCTTGAATAAATATATGTCTGAAGCGCTTTGATGTACGACAAGATTCCTTACATAAGTACTTTTCGCAATACGTCAAAACATACTTACCTGCTAGTTGACTCAAAGTCATCCACTGCTTGTCTTACTCTCGGCGAACTTTTTTCAATTCTTCATCTTCTTCATCTAATAAGTTACTTAAATCAGGAGATATGCTAATATCCAAACTCTCCATTTAACTGAAAATAAAAAACGCTTCACATCAGTAGAGTATGGGAGTGTAAGAATCCCATAATCCTCATATTAGTAGAGTATGGTACATCAACATATTTTAATTTATAAGATGAACTATGAATCTATGTAATTCATATCTCATTGCTTACTCTTCATCTAGTAAGTGAAAATCAATAGAACATACATATGTATAAAATACACACACATACAAATTCAACTCAATTTTAAAAGGATTTTAACCATACAACCAATGCGTATAAAGCTCACGCGTACAACCATAATAACAAACATCAAACAACAAAAATACTAAAATCAAAAGAATACATCCTTCACATTTTCTTGAGGAGGTATAACTCATAGTTATATGTCAACCAAAATTTCCGAGCTTCATCACTAGTCATCTTAAAAAATATTTGATGGACGTCTTTCTTTAAAAATAAGTTCACTGCATAGTTGTAGATTTTAGACGGAATAACAATTTCGGGAATACTTGACAAAAAGTTCATACACTTATCAATGGTGGGATCCTCTACTGCATGAGATGTAACAGTACTTTTGCTTGACATTAACTCAACTATAGAATGTAATTCCTATCTAGCAGATTTTGTCTTACTCTTTATTACTCGACTGCTAGTTTCTATATCATCAGTTGAAAGTTGTCTTTTTAATGATGGTTTTGGAAATATAAGAGAATTCATATCATGTGGGTCATTACTTTGATCACTTCCTTCATCATTAAGATTAATGAAGTTTTCTTTGTCAAAATCATTTGCTTTTTCTTTGTTCAAATCTACTTCAATTCCAGAAATTTATTCTTGATTGGCAGCGCATGCTCTTTCCCCCGTAGCAATAATATCCAAAAATAATGCATCATAGAGATAACGTATGAGAGAAAGATCCATATTCCTAAAGCTCCTATATCGATGATCCATCTGAAACAAAAAAAATAAAACAAAACTACTTAAGTAAATTAAATCATGAGAGAAATAACAAAGAAATATAAAATAATGCGAGAGACGTACCTTAATATTTTGCTTCCACCAATCGTCATCTGTAATGATTGTATTTTTTGTGGCATCCCAACCTAAACCTATATTTTCTCTTATCAACTGCTTAAAAAAAGTCCAGTCCTGTTTCATGCTATCCCACTTATTTTTCAATTGTGTTCTAGTATAGTTTCTTTCCGTCTTACTATTGAACTCATCAATCATATTTTCATCCATCTTTATTTAAACGAGAATTTGGTCTATTTTCTTTTCTAATTTGTCTTTCACACACCTCTATAAAAGAAATATGAGCATCATAGTCCCACTTAGTGTTACTTCATACCAAACTAGTTTTCGACATGATGGAATATAAACGATCTGAAGATGGAATATAAATGTCAATTGTCACACTTAACTAATTTAGGGATAAAAGTTGAAAAGATAAAAGACGAGAGACTAGTAAAGTAAAAACTACCAGTAACAACTGAAATTTTTAACTAGACAAGAAAGTAGGGCAGCATTGATATGGGACATAACACATCGTTAACAGTTTTGTCATATATGCTATTACAATCTTGTACAAAACATGTCCAATTAACAAAAAACACTCAAACTTTAGCCAATTCACTTGCACTCAATCTGCCAAATGACCAAAATGATCAAAACCTAAAGCAAGAAATCAAATCAAAACAACAAAAGAATCATTCTTTTTGGGATCGAAGTAGTAGTGTTCATTGTGTTAACACTAAAAAAAGAAGCTCATTTTAGTCACTACCTTTATTGTCACGTAGTAATTCAACTAGTTCAATGCCAAATTCTTGCCAAATTCCAAGAAATAGAACACTTTGCAATTAAAGCAAATCAAGAATTCATCATCAGCACCAACTAATTTTTACACATTTTCATCATCACAAAAGCCACCATTAAGGAAGAATTATGGAGCAACAGGCCCAAATTATGGTAATAGTATTCGAATTAGTCCAGTTCTTAATGTTGCATCACAAAATCTTTTTGGATTAAGCTCTTTGTTTCGTAATGGGAAACATAAAAAGACTAAGAGGTTGTTTGGTTGAGAAAGAGTTATCTCGGGATAATTAATCTCGAGATTAGCTATACCACTATGTATATCGGATAACTTATCCTATCGCTATGGTGTAAATGATAGGATAAATAAAATCGGTATTAACTAATGCCTCACACCAAATATGAAATAAAATAGTCCTTCATTTTATCACGAATCTATTTATCCCTTATAACTCATACCAAACGTAAGTAGATTGAATTGTATAACCAGTGACTTTCTTGTACTCCTTTTTCATTGTAAATCGAAGCAACAGAGAAAAACCATCAAATGCTAGTAACATAACCAAAAAAAGTATACAACAAATAACAAAAAAGAGTAAGAAATTTTGAAGCAGCTGCTTTTACGATCCAGACCCATATCACAATCAAGCTTCTTAAATCAGTAACTGAAAGTTTTCTGTGTAGTTCAGTTATCAAAGTAATCTATTGTAGCATATTGTTCACATTTGGACTTCAATACACAGCTTTTTCGTGCTTCTGCACTTTATTTTGTTTGCACTTACTCCCTATTGCTATTTTGATGATCTAATTTAAGTTATTTACATGTAATACCAAAAGCATTGAAATTGGCTTAAGGTGAGGATAGTAGTTCAGTGTTAATTCCAGCATTAGATTGAATAAAGTCCAACTCTATAGTTCAGATTTCATATTTTAGACAAAAATTCACGATATTTTCAATTAAAATTGAAGCAACAGAACAAAATCAACCTCAGTACTATCCAATTTGAGGACATATCAAGCTTCTTTCGACTAAAATTAACAATCACAAGTTTTTCTATGAAAAAAAAAAGATGAAAAGTCAAAAATAAAGAAAAAGATGTAAAGATTGAGAGAACTTACCGCGGAATCTTCAAGGAAATGCAACAATTTGAGAGAGAATCTTGAAGGAAATGTGTTGTGTTACAGCAATTTGAGAGGCAGGGGCGTGGTTATTTTTGAGATAAATAGAAGTGTGTTGTGAAGTGTGTTGTGTAGTAGTGAAGGAGAATGAGGGCTACAAGGATAAATTTGGAATAAGGAATAATTACAAGGGACACAAATGTAATTTAATTGGTCAACTTTAATAGCTTATAAGCTCCAAAAAAAAATAATCTGAAAATGGTTGCTTCTTGTTTTTGGCTTAAAAAAGTCAATTTTGACTTTTTTTTAAGCAATTATAAAAATTGTCAAACTATTATGATATTAATGTTTATCAATTATAGTGAATGTCTATCAAGATATATCAAGATCTACTTGATGTCTATTAGAATTTGAAGTATCTGTCTTTTACTCAGAAACTAGGAGTAAAGTTCCCCTATAAATAGAAGGGTTTCCTTCATTGTAAATCATTCCTCAAGAGAAATAACAATTACTCTCTTTATTCTCTCTACTTTTGTTCTTTAATATTTTATAATACGTTATCAGCACGAGACTCTACCGTCTCAAATTTGAAGGCTAAGGCTAAGGTATTATTTTTTATTTCTTCTCTTTTCCATATGGCTAACAATCTTATAAAGTGTAAGTTTGTTGCCCTTCAAAGTTCGTGCAAGAACTATATTTCATGGGTGTTGGATGTTGAAATCCACCTAGATGCTATAGGTCTTGGAGACGCCATAAAGAAAGAAAATACAACATCTAGTCAAAATCGTGCTAAGGTTATGATTTTCTTGTATCATCATCTTGACGAAGTTCTTAAAATTGAATACCTTACTACTAAGGATCAACTCGTATTGTGGAATAGCCTAAACAAAAAGTTTGACCACTTAAAGATGGTCATCCTCCCAAAAGCACGATATGAATGGATGCATCTGAGATTTCAAGACTATAAGTCTATTCATGAGTACAATTTTGCCATATTCAGAATTTCTTCTCAATTGAAACTATGTGGAGAGACGGTCAATGATGAAGATATGATGGAAAAGACTCTCTCTACTTTTCATGCCTCGAATGTGCTCTTACAGGAACAATATCGAGAAAAAAGTTTCAAGAAATATACTGAACTGAGTTTTCATCTTCTCGTGGCTGAACAAAATAATGATTTGTTGATAAAAAATCACGAGAATAGACCTACTGGATCTGCACCATTCCCTGAGGTGAATGATATGCATGCTCACCATGCTAGGCATGGAAAAAGTCGCGGGCGTGGTCGTGGACGTGGTCGTGGTCGTGATGACCAAGAAAGAAACCCTGTTTCGGTTGTTAATCATTCATCGAACAAAAAGAGAAAAGATGAGAAACGTGAAGCAATTACTTATTTCCGATACGGTGGAAAAGGATATTATTCACGTGACTGTCGTGCTCTCAAGCACTTGGTTGATCTTTATCAAGCATCATTAAAGAAGAAAGAGAGAAATCCTGATACTAACTTTCTCTCTGAAAATAATATTGACATCACATTCTTGGATGTAGCAGACTTTTACGAGCACCCTGAAGGAAAGATTGATCACTTGATTGGTGATGACTCTGTAAACATGGAAGAATGACTAATTTTTATTTTTTTTATTGTTGATAAGAGTTAGTGAATAAAAATCATGTAAAAATAGTTGTTTGCATGATTATTAGTTTTTTATTAGTATTGATTAGTTCAATTATATTATTGTTATTTATTATTGAATTGAATTGAATTGAATTTTAATTTTGTCAATATTTATGAAAAAAAAGGAAACAAAAAAAATGATCCACTAATGAAAAGCAAATAGTAGGCTGCTGGCTCCATGGACCCCACTGCCCTTCATACCTTTTTTATTTCATTTTTCTGCCATGCTGCTTCTAATGGAACTCGTTGTTCCTTTTTTCCTATTTTAATATATTGATTTCAATAAAGTAAAAGAAATGCAGTGGTATAATATACTTTATTATTATTTTAATGAAACTCGTCGTTCTTTCTTCCCTATTTTAAATTAATGAAGATAGCGTCTGGCATTAATAATTTAGTTTATTGTATTCTTATGTAACTAATTGCTTAAATAAAAGGTAATTAATAATTTATTAATGATTTTCACTTTGTGTAATAATAAATTTATTTTATTTTTTATATATTTTTTTATTTGAAGATATGAATAATTTTCAAAGTAAGTTGTCCAATTATGAAGATATTTGTTTGATTAATTCTGGCACTAAACATACGATATTCTAAGACGAGAAATATTTTTCTCATCTAAACATGGGTAAGATTAATGTTACTACAATTTCTGGTAGTGCTAATTTGATTGAAGGCTTCGGAAAAACCATTAGAATCTTGCCCAAGGTAACTAAACTTATCATAAATAATGCTATGTTTTCTCCTAAGTTTCGAAAAAACTTGATGAGTTTTAAAGATATCCGTGAAATTGGTTATCATATCAAGACAATTGATGATATGAATCTTGAATATCTTGATATCACCAAGAATGTCTCTGGGCAGACATGTGTTATAGAAATTTTTTTTGCTTTATCTTCTGGCCTGTATTGGACAAAGATTTGTGCAATTGAGGCATATTCTATAGGAAATCGGAAGTTTACTAATTTCAATACCTTCTTACTTTGGCATGATAGTCTGGGACATCCTGGATCTATAATGATGAAACGAATCATAGAAAATTCAATGGGCATCCATTAAAGAACTTGAAAGTTCTTTCGAATGGTGAATTTTCATGCAATGCTTGTTATCAAGGCAAGCTGATTGTGAGGCCATCTCCAACAAAAGTTGGGATTGAGTCCCCCGTGATCTTGGAACATATACATGGGGATATTTGTAGACCCATTCACCCACCTAGTGGGTCATTTAGATACTTTATGGTCCTAATAGATGCTTCCTCTAGATGGTCTCATGTGTACCTTTTGTCATCTCGCAATTTGGCATTTGCAAAATTATTGGCATAAATAATACGATTACGGGCATAGTTTCCCGATAATCAAATTAAGTCTATTCGCCTTGATAATATTGCAGAATTTTCATCCTAAGCATTTAATGACTATTGCTTATCAATTGGAATAGGAGTGGAACATCTTGTACCCCATGTTCACACTCAAATGGCCTTGCCGAGTTATTAATTAAACATCTGCAGTTAATAGCAAGACCATTGCTTATGAAAATTAAGTTGCTCACTTCTATTTGGGGTCATGCAATTTTGCATGTTGCAACACTTGTTCGTCTTAGACCGATAAATTATCATAAATTTTCTCCGTTTCAATTAGTTTTGGATCAAAAACCTAATATATCTCATTTGAGAATTTTTTAGTACGGTGTATATGTTCCTATAGCACCACCAAATCGCACCAGAGATGGGCCCCAAAAAAGATTAAGAATTTATGTTGGGTTTGAATCACCTTTCATTATTCGCTATCTTGAACCATTAACGGGAGATATGTTCATTGCTCGATTTGCAGATTCTCGGTTTGATGAGATAGTTTTTCCAAAATTAGAAAGAGAAGATAGTGACATCAAAAGAGAAATTTTGTAGAAAAATCTATCACTATCTCATCTTGATCCACGTGCTTCTATTTGTGAGCAAGAAGTACAAAAGATTATTCATCTGCAGAAAATTACAAATCAAATGTCAGATGCATTTACTGATTTGAAAAGGATCACCAAATCACATATTCCTGCAGAGAATGTCCCAATTTGAATTGATGTCCCTAAAGGACCATCCACTAGTGTCATAGCTAATGAATCTAAAGCACGCTTGAAGCGTGGTAGACTATTAGGTTTCAAGGATCGAAATCCTAGAAAAATAAAAATAAATGGTCAAGATAACACTACGAAAGATCCTCATATGAAAGTTCAAGATTTGAGCAATGTAGATATTCCAGAAGGAATTAATGAGCCTGAGACTCAAGAAAATGAGGAACTATCCATAAATTCAAGTGATATTGAAACTAATTTGAATCGATCTGAAATAGTAGTGATTTATGTCTTTGTATATAATGTTGCAACGAAAATCATGCAAGATAGTGAAGATCTTGAACCTCGATCTATCATAGAATGTCGACAAAGAAATGACGGGTCAAAATGGCAAGAAGCAATTCAATTTGAATTGAATTCACTTGCCAAACGTGAACGGAGTTTTTGGACCTATAGCTCAAACACCTAATGTGTTAAACCCGTTGGCTATAAATGGGTCTTTATGCGAAAAATAAATGACAAAAATAAAATACAAAGGTACAAAGCACGCCTTGCTGCACAAGAATTTTCACAACGGCCTGGTGTCGATTATGACGAAAAATATTCACCAGTTATAGCCGCAATAATATTGCGTTATCTTATTAGTTTCACTGTCTATGAGAGACTTAAAATTCATTTGATGGATGAGGTAACATCCTACCTATATGGATCACTTGATAATGAGATATACATTAAAATTCTCGAAGGATTTAAAATGCTGAAAGCGTATACTTCAAAGCCTCGGAAAATGTATTTCATTAGATTGCAAAGATCATTGTATGGTTTGAAGCAATCTGGACGCATGTGGTATAACTGTCTTAGTGAATATGGACAGAAAGGTTATACGAATGATGAAATTTGCCCATGTGTTTTTATAAATAAAACAACGTCGGAGTTTGTTATAATTGTTGTCTATATCGATGACATAAACCTTATTGAAACTCCAATAGAGCTTCAAGAGACAATTGATTACCTAAAGAAAGAATTTGAGATGAAAGATCTCGGAAAGACAAAGTTATGCCTTGATTTGCAAATTTGAGCATTTGACAAACGTGATATTTGCCCATCAATCTGCCTGCACAAAAAGGTGTTGAAATGATTCTATATGGATGGAGCACATCTATTAAGTACTCCGTTGGTTGTTCGATCACTTGATGTGAATAAGGATCCATTCTGACCTCAAGAAAAGAATGAGAAATTCATTGGTCCCGAAATACCATATCTTAGTGCAGTTGGTGCACTAATGTATCTTGCAAATACTACAAGACCTGATATAGCCTTTTCAGTTAATTTTTTAGCAAGGTATAGTTCTGTTCCTACTAGGAGACATTGGAATGGGATCAAACATATATTACGGTATCTAAAAGGGACTACTGATATGAGCTTATTTTATTCTAAAGATTGCAGTTTCGATCTTGTTGGCTATGCTGATGCTGGGTACTTATCTGACCCGCATAAAACTCGATCTCAAACATGCTACGTTTTCATATATAGGGGTACTGCCATATCTTAGAGATCAACAAAGCAATCTATCGTAGCCACTTCATCGAATCATGCTGAGATTATAGCTATTCATGAAGCAAGCTGAGAGTGTGTGTGGTTGAGGTCCACAATATATCTCATTCGAGAAAAATATGGCTTGAAACATGACAAAATACCTACGATTTTATATGAAGATAATGCAGCATGCATAGCATAACTTAAAGGAGGATTCATAAAAGGAGATAGAACGAAGCATATTTCGCCAAAGCTCTTCTATACACATGAGCTCCAAAAGAATGGTGTTATTAATGTACAACAGATTCGTTCAAGTGACAACGTGACTGATTTATTCACCAAGTCTCTTCTAACTACAACTTTCAAGTAGATGGTGCACAAGATCGAAATGCAAAGATTCAAGGATGTTCTTATTAGGGGGAGTTAATACGTGTTGTACTTTTTTTTTTCTTATGAGGTTTTGTCCCACTGGTTTTTCCTTGTAAGGTTTTTAATAAGGCAGTCTATATGCGTATTTCTAAACATTCAAAGGGGAGTGTTATGATATTAATGTATATCAATTATAGTGAATGTCTATCAAGATCTATCAAGAACTACTCAGTCTATTAGGATTTGAAATATTTATCTTTTACTCAGAAACTAGGAGTAAACTTCCTCTATAAATAGAAGGGTTTCCTTCATTGTAAATCTACCCTCAAGAAAAATAACAATTATTCTCTCTATTCTCTCTACTTTTGTTCTTTAATATTTTATAATACAAACACCTTTTTAAATAAAAAATAACTTATAAGCTATTTTAACCAAATTAAAAGCTTATCCAAACACCCACTTAGTAAGTATTAGTTCACATGTGTGCTTGGTAAGGTACATTTCATGACTACTTTTCTCCTCCCTTTCATTGTGTATTTACAATTTGGTTTGACCTTATTAGAAGGTAATAGTAAAAAACACATCTATTATTACTTTTTCGTGAATTACATCTCAAATATTCATTGTTTTCTTTAGCTATCTGAAAACTATCATTAAATAAAATATAAAATTAGTCAGTTTAATTAGCCATGTACTCAATTTTTATGAATACTTAATTTTTTTATGAAGAAATTAAAACTTCCATACAAATGTTAAATTGTTAATGATTATTTTTAAACATTTGATCTAATTAGCTTCAAAGTTTATTTTAATATATAAATAATAATAATTTAGATACATAAAGAGAATAATAAAAAATTTGAAACATAAAATTTATAAGGAAGTGATAAATAAAGTACGTTTTAATCATTATTTCTTAAAAGAAAATAATAGCATAAATATCCTTTTCATAAAATGTCATAAATTCTAATCTCCTCTACAAAATTTCCTTGGTAACTTCAACATTAAGACTATTGTTTACCTTTTCTTCTCCCAACAATAGGAGTGTTCATGGGTCGGTTTGGGTCGGTTATTGATCAAAATCATATCCAAACCAACTTAATTAGTTTTTAAATTTCTAAAACCAAACCAAACAAAAAAATAACCGTCGGTTTGGTTATTGTCGGTTTAGTTCGGTTTGGTTCGGTCTTTTCGGTTTATAACTTTAGCTAAAGTTGAAAATTAAAAAAAAACAAATTCAATCTAACATATGAGATGTTAACCGAGTGTTGTATTCTCAACCTTGAAACTAAGATTTCAATTGAGTGCTATACTTCGGCAAAGCTATGAACAACACCATATGAATGCTTCTCAAAAAATATTTTAAAACTACATTTAACAGAATGATATGATAAAATTCTCAAAAGGTGAACACGTAAACTTCTTGCTCAACAAGGTTAAAAAGGAAAGTTAAAATTAATGATTGTCTATAGTTAAATGAATCTCAGTTATAAATTTCAATATACAACAAGATATTATATTCACAATTAGTATCGTTTATCATTCAAAGTGCAAAATTCACTTAGAATCTCATAAGGTACTATCAACTAGATAAAGAAATGACTTAATGTGTTACAACTAAAGTTAAATCATGATTAAATATAAAATGTAAATAATATTTATATTGTATTTATGAATAATACATAAATAATTATAATATATATATATATATATATCGGTTCGGTTTGGTTATTTTGTCGGTTATTTTAGAGTAAAACCAAACCAAATTAGTATCGGTTTTTAAAATTCAAAACCAAACCAAACCAAACCTAACCAAATATCGGTTTTTTTAATCGATTTGGTTTGGATCGCGGTTCGGTTTGATTAAAAAACAAACCATGAACACCCCTACCCAACAAGATCTAGATCTAACGCCTGAAAAGGCTAATTCCGTAATTTCAACTATCTTCTCCTCTATTTTGCTTTGACAAAATGACCTTCTGCACCCTTCTACTATGTCGGTTTTGTAAGTTAAACACTTCTACTTACATGTTTGTTATCTGGACCTTTGAACCCATAAAAAAAATAACATTTTGTACCCTTTGACCGTTGACCACATAGGCAAGGTCATGGTGACCAGGACAAACAGAGTGTAGCCACTCATCTGGGGATGCGAATGGGGGTCAATTTTTGATCAATTTTATATTAAAATAATTAAAAAAATATATTAAAATTTAAAAAAATAAATGAAAAAAGATTCTTTTTTTCCCTCCATCTTTTTAAATTTAAAAATATTTTAAAAATATTTTTAAAAATTTAAAAATAATTTAAAAATATTTTTAAAAGTTTAAAAATATTTTTAAAAATAAAAATAAAAATTAAAAAGGTCCTTTTTTTCTCTCTATCTTTTTTAATTTAAAAATATTTTTAAAAATTTTAAAAAATAAAAATATTTTTCCCTCCCCACCCCAGCCCGTCCCCACCTCCACACCCCACCCAGCCCCATCCCACCCCACCCCACCCCAACACCCGTCCGGCCGTTCCCCAGCCCCACCCCATCCCGTTCCCACCCCCCACACCCTACCCAGCCCTATCCCACCCCATCCTCAGCCTCTTCACCCCCCAGCCCCCACCTCACCAGCCCCGTCCAGCCCCTCCCCACCCCACCCCCAGCCCCCATACCCCTCCCAGTCTCGTCCCCACCCCACCCCAGCCCTTTCCAGCCCCCACACTCCACCCCAACACTCTTCCAGCCCCCCTCCCCCCCACACGTTCACTTTTTATTTTTTATTTTTATTTTTCCTTTCAATTCAATTTTTTTCTTTTCATTTTTTTAATTAAAATTTAAATTTGAAATCTTTTTATTTTTTGGGTGATTAAAATTTAAATTTAAATTGAAAGTGAGTGATAGTGAATATTGCAAAAAAATTAGTGAATTTCGCTTGAAGAAAATTAAACTTTTTGTGAATTTGTTAAAAATATTCAAATTTAAAAATAAAAAAATTATTATGTTTGTATATATGAATTTATAGTTAAAAATTTAAATTAGTTGGAAAAGAATTTTAACTATTTGGAATGAATTTGATGTTTAATTTGTGAGCAAAAATAAAAACATGATTATTCAACTTTTTCTTATTTAATTAAATTAATTTAATATTTAATTTGTTATGTAGCATTTTAAAAATGACTTGGAATTTAATGTAATTTTTTTTAAATGATGTGGCAGCTGACATGACAGCTGACGCGGGGAAGAGTGTGTTACACTCACCAAAAAAGGATTTAAAATATTACTTTTTAGTGGGTTCAGGGATCCAGACGACAAACATGTAAGTAAAAGTGTTTAACTTACAAAACCGACATAGTACAGAAATTCAGAAAGTCATTTTGTCTTTTACTTTTTATTCATTTCTTTTCAGTCCTTCGCTTTACTATCCATTTTTCAAAATGACCAAATTGCCCTTCCCCTTACTGTGGATAACTAGTTTTACAAAATACTTTATGTTCTCTTTATTTTTTAACTTTCCATTTCTCAGGATAGGATAACATTCACGTACCTACTCTTTTCTATTTGAATTATACTGAATAAATTATTATTTTTCTTGCTCTTTTAGAAAAATTATTTTCTTAAATTTTAAGAAATTTATTGTTAAGATATTCAACCGACCTCATATGCTGATATTTACAATTTGGTTTGACCTTGTTAGAACAATAAAAGTAAACTTAAGAATTAAGTCTACTATAGTTACCTTTTTTTCTCCAACAAGATCCAGATCTAGCGCCTGCTAAGGCTAATTCCGTCATTTCGTTATTATCTCCCCTTACAATTTTATCCTTCATTTCTTTTTAGTCCCACCTTAATTACTCTTACTCCTAAAATCCCCTAGCCGGCGCTGCCGTCCTCCTCCGCAAACCACTGTTAATACCGCCACTCGCCGGCGTATCCAATTTTCCCAAAATGACGAAACTACCCCTACCCTTCCTCCTCCTATTTCTCGTCTCGTTCACCACCGGCGAGATAAAGAAACTCAAAATCTCGTCGGATCCACGTGCAATGATCCTTTTCGAACGGTTCGGGTTTACTCGTACGGGTCATGCCGCCATTAGTGTTTCCTCGGTCTCCGTTATCTCAACGTTAGCCTCTCCGGACCCTGCACGGCTCGGCTTCTTCCTATTATCGGAAGAAGCTTTATTACAAGTTCTCCTTGAATTGCAACAAAACCCGACATTCTGTGTACTCGATTCGGAATTTGTGAATTTGTTGTTCACTTTTCGTGAACTTTCTCCGCCCCCGAATTCGTCGTTTAATCGATCGTATCCGGTTACTTCTCCGAATGAGTATTCGCTTTTTTTTGCGAATTGTGCCCCTGAATCGAAAGTGTCAATGGATGTACGGACGGAGCTTTATAATATGGATAATAATCAAGTGAAGGATTATTTATCTGCGGGGTTAACGGTTTTGCCTGGGTTGTATTTTTTGTTTTCGTTTGCTTATATTGGATTTTTGGGGGTATGGTTGTATGTGTGTGCAAAAAATAGGAAATCTGTTCATCGGATTCATATGCTTATGGCTGCGTTGGTTGTGATGAAGGGATTGAATTTGATATTTGCAGCGGAGGATAAGCATTATGTTAAGGTTACTGGTACTGCTCATGGTTGGGATGTATTGTTTTATATATTTCAGTCGATTCGTGTTGTTTTGTTGTTTACTGTGATTGTTTTGATTGGTACTGGATGGTCGTTTTTGAAGCCGTTTTTGCAAGAGAGGGAGAAGAAGGTGTTGATGATTGTGATCCCACTTCAGGTTTTGGCCAATGTGGCTTCGATTGTGATTGGTGAAACGGGTCCGTTTATTAGGGATTGGGTGACTTGGAATCAGGTGTTTTTGATTGTTGATATTATTTGTTGTTGTGCTATTATATTTCCTATTGTTTGGTCGATTAGGTCTTTGAGGGAGACGTCCAAGACTGATGGAAAGGCTGCGAGGAATTTGTCGAAGTTGACTTTATTTAGGCAGTTCTACATTGTGGTGATTGGGTACTTGTACTTTACGAGGATTGTTGTGTTTGCATTGAGGACAATTGCTGCATATAAGTACCAATGGGTGGCAAATGCTGCCGAGGAGATAGCCAGTTTGGCGTTCTACATGGTGATGTTTTACATGTTTAGGCCAGTGGAGAAGAATGAGTACTTTGTTCTTGACGAGGAGGAAGAAGAGGCTGCAGAGTTGGCTCTTCGAGATGAGGAGTTTGAGCTGTGAAGTTGAGTTCTGGTGGAAGGTGTCCTGTCATCTATGCAGTTCGCAGCCTAACACTGTGAGTTCACTGAAGTGATAATTAGGTTTGCAGGGATGAATTATCATTTACTGTTCTTTTACTTTTTCATTTTTATTAAACAATATTGCGGGTTGTAGTAATAGCACTATAATCATTGAACAGTGGTTTTCATTTTTTTATATTGGAAGTTCTTTCATTGGAAGAGTGTAATGTTAACCTCATTTTCATTGATATCGTGCTTTATCACGATTTCTCTATATTGGTCTTTTCTCTGTGTTTTCCTCTGTAAGTTTGTCTTTGAATACGAAATCTTAAAGTTTGTTTTTTTAGACGAGAAATTCAGCGTAGCTGTGCTTATGTAGGTTCAGTTGGATGATAATGACCTTGCTGTCTGTCCTGTTATATCCATATTTTCCAAGTTCTGTGGTTTGCTTCATGATTTCTCATGGCTTCATGAACGATGTGGTATCTGTCTCCTATTTCCTTACTCTAAATTTTTTTGTGTGATTTTTTAATATTTCTAAGTATGTATACTATAGATTGAATTTCTTGATTAACTTGTATACACCAAACTAATACATGGTAATCATGTTGCTTCATTGAGGTTGAGCACAATGATATCTATCAAGATGTTTAGTTGTTGCCTAGGCATCAAGTTAAAGGTCATAATCTCACATTTTTTTCATAACAATACTTTCCAATTTGAACTGTTTGCTCCATGTTTTCTGAATACTATGTAATACCTTCTCTATTATTTGCTATGTCCTTCCTACTTCTGTATTTCCAATATGCTTTGATTTGTGTTACTTGAGCTGAGGGTCTTTCGAGAACAGCTTCTCTACCTCCACAAGGTAGACATAAGTTCTATTTACGCCCTACCTCCCCAGACTCCACCTGTGGGATTACACTGGGTTTGTTGTTGTACTTTCCAATTTGAACTATTGGTGTTGAAAATGCTTTGTACTAGAAGAAAAACACCTTGTGGCCTAATGAGCTCTAACTTGTTCTTGTCCACTTGACTCCATCCTGCAAATCAAATTGGTCCCACAGATAATCCATATTGTTGATATCTTCTGTTACTCTCTTTTATCACTTCCGCCTCCAATTGCCAACAATATTTACCATCAATGTCTCAGCAGATATGCTTAAGAATGTGTTCTCTTGTATGTCTAAGCAGATATGCTTAAGAGTGTGTTCTCTTGTAAAGCATTTCACATCAAACAATGACTCGATGAGTAATTAACAACACAACAGGTTATAGGTCAAAGAGCTTATTATCAAAGAACCGATAAAAGGGAATAGACCACGGATGGTATATATCGGTGGGAAATTCTTACAGTTTTTCGTCCATTGCGGAAAATTCCCCACTGCTGCCTCCCTGTAGGAATCTATGCCGTGTCTCAGAGCCAGTGTGGCTGATCATCCTCTCGGACCAGCTACTGATCATCGACCATCACTGAGGTCTGAGACCCCTTCCAGTATAAGGCCCAAGGAACCACGATGCAATCGTAAATTAACATGCTGCTATTCATCAGGACAATTCTGCCTTTTGCGTGAGAAGCCGTTTAACCGACTTTTCATCTTCATCCACCCACCCAAAAAGCCATCTTTATCAAACTGATAGTCATCTGAACAGTAAACTAATTCACCTCCAATTCCCCTCTCCAGCACCTCCTCCAGGCCAAGCACCAAATCACAAACACAAAAACAAGCTCTTTCAAGAATTACTGTTACCAATATAAATTGCCTGCAATCATAAACATCATACCACAAACACCATAGAGAAGGTGACAAGAATATTGTGTAGGGGGAGTTAGATATTGCAATGATTCAGAGAGATTTTAGGTGTTGTAGGTGTATAAAGGTTGTGGAGGTTAAGGATATGCTGCTATTTGCAGGATGAGGCAGGGAAGAATGATCGGGAAGACAAGATTTCAATGTATATTTGGAAGAACGCATGCAGGCAATGCAGGTCTGAAGTGGTTGACTACGGCTAAAATGCCAGAGGAATGGAAGTGGAGTACTATGATTCTAGTGTACAAGAAAAAAGGTAATATTTAGAATTGCAATAACTATAGGGATATCAAGCTGCTAAGCAACAATATGAAAGTCTATAAAGCAACAATATGAAAGTCTATGAGGGTGGTTGAAACAAGGATGTAGAGGGATGTGTGTATCTTAGAGAACTAATTCGAATTCATGTCGGGGAACTAAGTACAGAAGTCATCCATCGCGTAAGGAGATTGTTGATGCCATAATGGGACAAGAAAATGGACTCACACTATGGTATTCATTTACCTGGAAAAGACACACGATGAGGTCCATAAAGAGATCTTTCAGATTTGCTTGGAGCGTAGAGGTGTACGTATGACTTATATTAGGGCTATTAAGGATGTGTAACTTTATTTAGTTCTCATAGTTTCTTAGTATTAGTATTGCTGCACTTGCTTTATATCTTGCTATTGTTGGATTTTTTTCTTTTGAGTTGTAAGCCTATCGGAAAAAACCTCTCAATCCGACAAACATAGAAATAAAATTTACACACATTCTCCCTAAACTTCAGTTATAGATTAAAACGAGTATATTGTTTCTATTATTTGTTATTTATCTTAAACTTCACACTCGTACAAATTAGGACAGATCGAATGAAACGAAGGTATCTAATTTTTAGTAAATAAAAATTTTAAAATTTTCCAGAAGAACCGTTCCCAAAATCCTATTTTACGAAGGGGAAAAGCTTTGCATTAACGTGACTTCAACGTGAACATAAAGCGCATATTAATCTTTTTTTTGTTTAAACCAAAGGGCATATGAATGAAATACAAAAGTATTTGCTTCTGAGAAACTTCTGACGAAAAAGAAGAAAAAGAAATCTTTCTGAAAATGAATTGTCAAGTCTTTATTTTTTTAGGGTAAGTAGGAATTTATGAGTGTAGTTGGTTGGTTTTCTGATAATTCATTCAATTCCTCATCCATCATCAGTACATATTTCAAAGCTTTGCGAAAATAAAATATAAAAAAATACCCAATTAGTTTTAATTTGTTTTTTTTTAAAAAATCTGTTTCAAGAAGTTCTTATTTTCTTCTTTCAAATTTTTTTAATTTCAACTTTTCAATTCAATAATTATACTTACTCTCTTAGTCTTTATCAAGTTAAAATCAAATAAACAAAGAGAAGAAATACTAAAAAGTCAATGTTACATTTTTATTTGTATTTGCAACTATCAGATATTTATGCCAAATTATACACACATACATATTTGCAAATATTAGTTATTTATTCCGATTTATAAACAAATATCAAACTCTATAAAGGTAAAACACATCAACAAGAACCTCAACTTGACACGATCTTTCACTTTGACATCTCAAGTAGACGTTGTTCACTTTATGCACCCAAGTAGCATTCGGGTGTGTTATTTTGACACTTTTTAAACAATCCACAAAAATATATCCTATGTGTGTATTACACGCGCTATGACGTGTAAAGTGACCAATGTGATGTGTAAAGTGACCAATAATAATAGGACATTATCATTTTTTATCCAAATAACTTTTAAATAATTGATCCAAATAAAAAAATAATCAAACCCCTCCATCTACCCCCACCCCCCAAACCTCGTCTTCTCCAAATATCCCAGCCCCCCTCCCCCGCCCACCCACCTACGCAAATCATCTTCTCCAAACACATCAACCCCCAACCAACCAAATCACCTTCTCCAAACACCCTAGCGCCCCCACCCCACCCCCCACCCCACCTACGAATCATTTTCTCCAAAACACCCCAATGCCCCCACCCTCGAATCATTTTCTCCAAAACAGCCCCCCCCCCCCCTTCCATTTTTGTACATCATTAATAACATTATTTTTTCTCAAGCAAATAATAATGTCAAGTATTAATTATTGACAAAAATGGTGGAATAATTTTTCAAAAAAAATAAGCTTAAGATTTTAAAAAATGGTGGAAATTTTTTTTGATTTTTTTTTTTCTGTTAATTCGATCAAAGAAGAGGAAATCATTTTAAGAAACAAAAATGATTAAAATCAACAAAAGCAAAAAAATCAACGATTTTCGTTTCTTAAAAAGCAACCATTTTTATTTCTTGATTTCTTGTTTCTTAAAGAAGGACAATTCTTGATTTAACCATTCTAGATTTTTGATTTCTTGTTTGTTGAAGAATTTTTTTTTTTTTGAGGTTAAAATCAACCATTCTTATTTCTTAAAATCAACCAAATAGTGAATTAACGTTGTTTCTTAATTTTTGTTTCTCTGTTAATTCGATCCTATATTTGTTATACGTTGATTTTAATTGGTTAATTGTACTGATAAATGTTTATCATAGATCCACTGTGTCCGTAATTTTCATTATTAAATAAGCTTAAGATTGATATAAATGATGGATAAAATGAGGAAGAAAGTATAAATTAATGGAGATGGATTAATATACTGTTTGTGGGTTAATTTGGATGCCACATCAGCCGAAAAAGGGCATCTACACGCGTTTGGGTAAGTGAAACACACACATCATGTCAATTCTACAAAAGGTACCAAAATGACACACCCGTACGCTAGTTGATGTTCCTAAATTGAACAACGTCCGCTTAAGGTGCCAAAGTGAAAGACCGTGTCAAGTTAAGGGGGTTGTCGATGTCTTTGACCCTCTGTAAAATAGAATCTGAATATAGTAGAGTATACACATATCTTATTCCAACCTTAAATTCAGAAACAACAAGAGACTCTTTATTATGCTCCCACTATTTCAAAATAGTTGGTCGTTGTTGATTTTTTATTTCTTTTAAGAAAATATTAATTAGAGGTTTATTTTACCAAATTAGCCTTATTAATTATGCTTTAAAATATAAATTTGAGTATATACACTTTGTTTAGTCATTTAGCGATAGAGGTAGTATTGAAAGAACATAATAAAATTTTCTTGATTTCATAAAAAGGACAATTAAATTGAAATAAATATTTTTAGAAAAAGGACCAACTAAAACAAAACAGAGAGAGTAGTTAAATAAAATAATAAAGTGAAAATACATATTCATCAGTTATATCAAATATTAAAAACTAAGATATAAATACATTTTAATTCCTCCATTCCAATTTATATTATATTTTTAGTATTTCAAAATTCAAAAAGTCTTTCTTTGACCATATTTTTTCATTTATGGTTTAAATATTTTCAAACTCTCAATTATTCTTGACTTATAAACTTTTTTATATAAATTTTATTTTAAAAAATTAAAAAATTTCGCGACGAAATTCAATCAAAATCAATATTTTTGAAATTGAAATTTGGCAAATAAATGGAGCCACAGGAAATATATGTTAAATTGATTTAAATATTTTCAACTCTCAATTATTCTTGACTTATAATATTTTTTTATATAAATTATTCTTGACTTATAGTAATTTTTTTATAGAAATTTTATATTAAAAATTTCACATCAAATTCAATCAAAATTAGAACTTTCGAATTTTGAAAGTTGGCAAATAAATTGAGCGAGAGGGAGTATATATTATATTGATTTGATATACATGGCATAAATATTTACCCTCCAACTGACTATATTACAACGAAAAATAGTCACACTTATCATTTTCTATTCTTCCCTCTCCAACCCTGTTAAGCGGTGTGATCAATTTCCAATTGATCCACTTATTACTGGAGTTTCAACATTTTCTGTGCTAATTACATTTTATCAAATTCAAAATCCAATATGTAAGTTTTTAGTTTCCTATTACTTTTTGATTATATATTTTTTTTTTCATGAATCATTCTGTTGCATGCATTTTTATATCTGCAAAAAAAAAAAAATCTCATTTGGTTTTCTGTTTTGAAGTTTTTAGATGTAAAAATTATATTCATTTGGGTTTTGGAATTTTTAATTTTGCAACTATATTTGTTGCATGCAGATGTCGTTTTCCACGCAGAGGGATCGATCGGCGAAACTAGAAATTTCGTTAAGGGTGTTCAAGATTTAGTATATATGTAGAAAATATAATATTGACCTATGTACTTCGTATAATTCTTCATATATACATAATATAATTTTTCGACGAAACTATATCAATGTTATTTGGATTGTTCTAAGGTTGTTTCTTGATTAACCAAGAAAATTATGTTGTAATTATATTTCTTAGGTTTAATTGGATTTTTTGGTAATTTTGTATCTGGGGTTTAAGTTTTTGAAAAGAGCAAATGAATGTTGTTGGTAAAGTTAGTAGCTTTATAACACAGGGTGTGTATTCAGTTGCCACCCCATTTCATCCTTTTGGTGGAGCTGTTGACATAATTGTTGTGAAGCAAAATGATGGGACTTTTAAGAGTACCCCTTGGCATGTTCGATTTGGTAAATTTCAGGGTGTTCTTAAACGGGCGGAAAAAGTGGTTCGAATTGAAGTTAATGGTGTAGGAGCTGACTTCCATATGTATCTTGATAATTCGGGTGAAGCTTATTTTATCAGAGAAGTTACTGCTGATAATGAGCCTGAAGTAAACGAGGATTCAAGGGATTCTTTTGAAAAGGAAGAAGTGGATACTAGTGATCTTGATAATGCGAACAACAATGAAGGTGTAAAGGAGGGTGATCTGTCGAGAAATGAGGATAATGACTCTGATAAAACTGTTTTATCATCGCGAGATGAAGGTGTGACACTATATAGGGGAGGTTCCGACGGTGATAGGAGATGCTATGAGTTTCTGGATGAACAAACTTCTTTGGAGGACTTGGTTTTAGAAGAATTTGGTTCCAGTAGACATGAGAATTCGGATAATGTTGAGGAAGTGTTGGAATCACTGGACTCCAGTTCTGAAGTTGTTATGGTTAGTGTAGATGGCCATATATTGAAAGCACCAATCTTATCATCTGAAAGGAATGTGGAAGATGTCGAATTAGACACGCCTAGGTTTCATCTAGGCCCTGCTCAAGGGACAGATTTTTCTGATGGTAACTCAGAGTTCATCTCAGGTGAAGCTACATGGGTCAATGAGTATTCGAGTTATCAGGCATCACCCAAAGTTGCTCCTGCAGACGCTTGCAATGTGAAAATAGAGAGCAGTAAGGTTGAGCACCAGAGAGATTTTTCAAAAGTAGATGGTCAGTTTCCAGAGAATTTGGATGGGAAGAACCAGGAAAATGTCAATGTGGAGGTTACATCATGTGGTATTAAGAAGGATGAGGTGTCCAACAGCTGTTTGGAGCTACCAGCATCTGGCACGCATGATGGGAACAAGATAAATCAGCCAGATGTGGTTTCTCCAGTGAAGATCCGGGAAGTGGTTGACGATTTAGAAAAGAAGCCTCCTGGGAAACTGGGAGACAACAGCTCATTAAATCCTATTAAATCCCTTCAGCAAGGTGAGTCAGCGATGGATTCTAACGGTTCTGATGGCTCAAGAAATCATCATATAGTTAGTGATAAACACCCCGGTGAAAAGAATGATGTATCCTTAGCATCTGGAGAAATAAAAAGTTGCCATCAAGAATCATGTGAATGCGCTCAATGCAAAAATGTGAGGAGTCTTGTAGAAGCTTCTCTCAAAGGTACAAAGGCTGATTCAGCACTAGTTGGGTGCCCCTTTTGTTGTTGATTACAATTGTAGATTCACACTTAGACTTTGTTTTATCGCAACTTCTCACTAATTTCACACACTTTTAGTAATAGTGACAGGAGTCGAGATATCCCTTTGTGGCAACTTGCTTCATGCTGGAATGGGTTCTAGTTCTGCTAGAGAAGCCTTTGACGCAAATCGCATATCCGAGGAGGAATTCAGAAGTTCTTCAGAATCCATAATCAAGAATGAAAACTTAGTTGTCAGAATTCGAGGAAACTATATTTTTTGGGATAGAGCTGCTCCTCTCATCCTTGGCATGTCCGAATGTGATATGGAATTGCCTGTTGAATATGCTGATGTCATACCTGTGGAACAGGAAGAGACCTCAAAATCAGGACAGGATGATAGCGGGATATCTTCGGTTCCTTCTGGAAGACGATGGACTCTATGGCCAAATCCATTTAGAAGGGTTAAGACACTTGACAACAGTAACTGTAATTCATCAAATGAAGAGGTCATTGTTGATTCTGAATCTAACTCAATATATCAGCCTATGGAACAAACAGCAATCACGCAAGGAGGCAAGGAAACTCCTCAGGTGCAACTTGTGAGAACGAATAATCCCACTTCCGATCAAATTACATCTTTAAACTTGAAGGAGGGGCAGAATATGGTAACTTTCATTTTCTCAACCCGAGTCCTAGGGGAGCAAAAGGTTTGTCATCTTTTTTGCACTCAAAATATTTAGCTCTAATGATGTGGTCTACTATATTTTTGCATTCTTATTTGGTTGCTCAAGCAACTTTCTGAAACAGGTTGAATCCCATATATACTTGTGGAAGTGGAACTCAAAAATTGTTATATCTGATGTTGATGGGACTATTACCAAGTAAGATATTGCACTAAAAATTTTAGCCTTCAAGATTGATAGCTTGTACATGCTATCTAGGAGATTGTCCTTTTCATACTTGAACTTATAAAGCCCTTTGAAGTCATTAAAGATTTAATGTATAAAAATAGGAGTTCTGCCACATAAATCGGGATGGAGTTGGTAGTTTTCATTTTCTTGAACTGTGGCATAAAAATGGAAGGATTCTTGTTGTTCTTTTTAGACAGCATATGAGCCAATCAATATCTATAACCTTAAAGTCTCACAAGGTTAGATTGTGTGAAGTTATAGGAAATGAGTAAAACTGAAGTACCACAAATTCTGATGCATGCGTAGTTGGGTTGTATAGCGAGCAGATGTTTTGCTGTAAGCCTTATTTGATTTTATGTGAGAATGTATGTTTAGTGATCGTTAGTTGATAACATACTTTGAGGTACATGTTTCCTATCCAGGTCTGATGTTCTCGGCCAGTTTATGCCTTTGGTTGGAAAGGACTGGACCCATTTTGGAACTGCCAGACTTTTCTCTGCAATCAAGGTACTTCTTTTCTCTCATCCATAGTTGAGATCTCGCATATCTATGCATTCCATTATTTCTCTAAAACAGTATTATGTATATAAATACATACATATATACGTATATGTGTACACATACAATCACACTTATCTATATATTCTCCAATAGCTTATTAACCACTCTTTCCAAATGGATAATTATATGCTGTAGTTGAATGTGGCTCTATATCAGGACGAAGAATTTGCTTTTTGGCTTTATTCGAGGACGAAAAATCTGGATTTCAGAATAAGTTTTTTATTCACAAAAGTTATCGTGCTTGCTTTTAGAGGCGGTCAGACAATGCAACACATACAATTATCATTTAATATAAGATCTGGTCGAATTTAATGTTGTGTGGTGGTTTATTTGATTTAAACATGCTGCATATTTTTCAGCACAAATGTGGGGTCAAAGAGTAAGATGTGGGAAGTACTACTAGTTGTAATTTTTATCTGTTACCTTTTCCGTTTTTATGTTCTTCCATTTTCTTAGTGTATGGAATAGCATGAGTATCTGACACACATGAGGCGGCACATTTATGACCTCTCACTTCTATTGAGCTGAATTTTCTTAATAGTTTCTCATGGATACTTGTATTGATATATATTAGCTTCTTAACTGCAGGAAAATGGGTATCAGCTGCTATTTCTCAGTGCACGTGCGATTGTTCAAGCATATCTGACCAAGAATTTCCTGTTCAATCTCAAACAGGTACTAGCATATGCATTCATGAGACATCAACCACACCAGTTCTAGGCTTCTGAATTATAGTGACAGTTTCTTCAGAATCCCAAGGGAAACAGTTGGTTGAATTTTCCCCTTACACATTTTCAAATATCTAGTGTTTTTCATGGTGTTCAAATTAGCTTGGGTTGTAACTCTCACAACTTGGCCTTTTCTTTTCATTGCTTATACTTTTTCTCTTACTATTCATTGTTCTCTCTCCATGTGTACGCTTCTTTCTTGTTGGAACAAAAGGAGAGTCTTAGAGGATCTTTTGCTCATGATACTTGTCGTTCAACTGTATGTGCCACCTTGAATTTCTTAGATTCTATGTTTCTACTTGCTCGTACTCTTCAAAAATGTCAACGGGTGGTATCGGCTTCTCCATAAGTAGTGTAGTTTTGGAGAATCCGATATGGGTGTGGCGTCAAAGGTGAAGAGTCCACACAACTTAGCTTGGATGTGGCTTCTGTTCGTCTTGTCACTTTTCTGTGGTCTGATTATCCAACATTTCTGTGACTATAAGGCTTAAATTCTCTGTAGGATGGAAAAACTCTACCCACAGGACCTGTTGTCATTTCGCCCGATGGTTTATTTCCGTCATTGTACAGAGAAGGTAAGGCCACATCCTTCTAATGTCTCCTCACGCCTGTAGTTTGCATCAAATCAAAGAGCTTGATCAGCGCATAAGAGTTGGCTATGTTTCTTGGTGTTTGCTATGATGAAAGTATTCAAAATCTTTGGCTTTCCTCACTGAATAATTTACTGACTTTGCTGTTGACGATTACATGGAAGAGCACTATGCTGCCTTGCCACAAAAAGAAGTGGATCAGTTGCTTTCTCTCTGTCGCTTGAAAATTTACTATATATTACCGCATGCTTTAGGTGTATTTTCTAGTAGGATCATGAATATTTTGAGTACATTTAAATTGCTGGATATGTTTTGATCATTGAGCACAAAAAATGCCTGCACTCCGTAATTAGCCCCATTACAGACTTAGCTATTTGCTCTTTTCTTGTTTAAAGGAAAAGTTCTAGCTTGGAGTATGCAGATTATATTCCATCTCGACAAGTAAATCTAGTGGGAAGTAAATACACTTGGCACAATATTTTCTTCAATCGTATTCTTTTGATGTCCTAATTTCCATAACTGTTCTTTCATGTGCATTCTCTGGTAGGTAGTGATTTCTATCTCTTTTTCTGCCTATTAATTGATGTCCTGGCCTATTTTCAAAATTGCGTTTGAGTGCATGTCGAAGGCACACTTTCCACTTTACTACTTGAAGAAGGATTACATGTAATCTGCTTTAGTTTACTTCTCTTTCCGTTATGACAGTTATAAGAAGAGCTCCTCATGAATTCAAGATAGCCTGTTTAGAGGTATGAACCTTGAGCTGGCAGTTCTTCGTGCGGACTCCAACCCTTTGGAAACTTTTAGTGGTTGTCCTTTCTAATGCTATTTATGCTTTTCAGGACATCAAAGCACTTTTCCCACAAGATCACAACCCATTTTATGCGGGGTTCGGGAATAGGGATACTGATGAATTCAGTTACAGAAAAATAGGAATTCCTAAAGGCAAAATTTTTATAATCAACCCAAAGGTTAGCAATCCCTTCCACGTGCTTTGTTGTCAACCACATGATTTGTCAATTTAGCGTACAGCATTTGTCTAACATGTCGAAGTGGACCTGCAGGGGGAGGTATCAATTAATAATCAAATTGATGTGAAATCCTATACGTCATTGCACAGTTTAGTCGATGACATGTTCCCACCAACATCCATGGCTGAGCAGGTAAGAAACAATTCTCATCTTTTTGTGTACTACAATCTTATTAGTTTGCATGTAATTGAGTGTTAAACAACGAGATAATTGATACAGTTTACGGGGAAAGATGCTTTGCTGTCAGAGTTAATATAATAATATCCATGCTGTGGTGTTAAATAGAGTAAAGCTGTCCTATAAATTTGCTGCTATAGCCTATAGTACTTAAAACATCATCAGATGCTGCAACAAAACATCACACTCAATCCTTTTTTTTGTTGCTGTATGTTGTTATAATACCGATAAATCCAAGTTAGAGAATTCAGTTTTCTTCGGCTCTTCTTGTTCAACCCCTCCATTCCCGTAACTCTTCACATCTAACATCACCGTGAGATTTAGGAAGTTGACAACCATCTTCCCCATAAAATGCGTGATATTTGCACAAACCATCAGTCTCTTGTTATTTTCTATTATCACCATCATGGTTTAGGCTATTTAGATGCACACATCTCCATTCTTTCTTTAGCAAGTTTCCATTACAAACCACCTTTTAGTTTACTGATTTATCTGGGACATTTGACTAAATTTGTGGTTTACTAAGTTGGCATCACATTTTTCTGGATTTTCATTCTGTGTGCAGGAAGATTTTAACATATGGAACTATTGGAAAATGCCCATCTCAGACATCAATTACTTGTAGTGATTTGGGAAGCTGACAACAATTGCCACTGCTGATTTTTGGTCTAATTTCAAAGAAAAATACTTTACTTGCAACCGGTGTTTGCACCAAATCGAGCAATTAACCGTAAGAATTCCAAATTTATCACATGGTACGAGTTGTTGACAAAAGATAATATGTTAAAACACTTGTCTTATCGTTATTAGTTTGATGTAAACACCATGTGCGGATAAGTTTTCATCTTATTAAGTGTAAAAAACGATTTTGTAGTCATGATCAAAGCATAAATTCCTGAGGGAATAAAGTTTTTCGAACGACATCTTTTGTAGTTTATGTGCTCTTCCTTTTCTAATTTCTTCAACGTTACAAGGTGCATTTCATCTCCTGGTTTGATTTCCGGTACATAGGCTCAGCCAAGAATATCTTAAGTTCTCCCATACATTAATGCAAATATTATTTAATACTAACATGTTGCATTATTTGTCTTATGTGGCCAATCAAGTTTGTATTATTTTGAAGGTTTTGTTCACTATAAGTCTATGGGGGATTCAGAATTACAAGAGGCTGAGTGCGTTATTATAAGAAATTTTTTCGCTTGACAATTTTAACCCTTAGGTTCTTAGGATTGGCGTTCACTTTTGAAATTATATGGGTGGGTTCAATTTTTCTTTGAACATATTTAGTGATTTATTTGCCTGCACACATATCTTCTTGTCGAAACCTAGAAATTTTGAGATCAATTGAGAACATCATCCAAACATGAGATTTTGAATTATATAGATATTTTAATATAGATATTTGTTTTAATTATATAAAACTATAAGATGATAAAAGTGGCATAGATTTATCTTCCAAACATGAGATTTTGAAAAAACAAATCAAATTTGAAAAAAAAAAAAAACTCGACAGTTTTAGAAAAAGAAAGTATCAAATAACAAGACAGACGTCAATTTCACTTATAAAGTTTCATTTAATAATTATATCATCATAGAACACTTTAGACGTGAAATTTAGAAAGCCAATTTCACATATAAAGTTCCACTTAAAAATTAGGGAAAAGGGTCAAAATTATCCCCTACTTTGAAAACTTGATCAACTTTACCCTCAGTCATACTTTAGGGTCATATTTACCTCTGCCGTTAAGAAAGTTATCAAAAATACCTCCCATTTTAACGTTTTTCTATCATGGCAAGATCATAGCCATGTGGCATGACATTTGAAGTAAGGTGCATGCCACCTCAGCATCATACCTTTTTAAAATTATAAATTTTTTCCTTTAAGTTTTATTAATTATTTAAGTTTTAAAAATAATTAATTTTTTTAAAAAGAATTCTTTGAGTTTATAAATTTTGGATGCCACATAGAATTCAGTTAATCCGCTTTTCAAATTGACAAGAATTATTTTATTTGTGCTTGTCATTACTGAAATTACACTTGAAAAAAAATATGTTGAAAAAAATTATTTTTTTCCAAAAAATTAATAAACTTAAAGGAAAAAAAATATTAATTTTTTCACGTGAAATTTTACGTTTCAGTTTTGTTAATTATTTAAGTCATGAATTCTTTTCATGCATTCATAAACTTACATAGTTTTGTTAAGTTTTTTGTTAACTGTTCACAAAATAATTAAGCCATGGATTCTTTTATGCCAAAAATTAATATTTTTTAAAAAATTAATAAACTTAAAAAATAAACAAAACTTAAAGGAAAAAAAATTAAAAATTAAGGAAAAAGTATGATGGCATGCCATGTGGCATCCACCCCACTTTAAATGTCATGCCACGTGGTTATGATTTTGCCATGATAGAAAAATGTTAAAATGAGGGGTATTTTTGATAACTTTCTTAACGGCGGGGTAAATATGACCCCAAAGTATGATCGAGGGTAAAATTGGCCAATTTTTCAAAGTAGGAGGATATTTTTGACCATTTTCCCTAATAATTATACCATTATAGCACACATAAAACTTAGAACGCGCACACATATATATTAAAATAGGACCAATAACATAAACTCCGACAGTTTGGAGTTTAATTGAAAAAAAATCCGACATTTTGCATAATTAATGAAAATCCCAATTTTAAGTTTGTCGAGATATATAATTAACTCTCGATACATCCAATGAAGATATATTTTTTCCTTTATAAAGATACAGCTTCCGACACATTTTTTTGATTTTGTGTCTGTTGAGATATATAATACATCCAATGAAGATACATTTTTTCCTTTGTAAAAATACATAATTAGCTCTCGATATTTTTTTTTTGATTTTAAGTCTGACAAGATACATAATTAGTTCTTGATACATTCCATAAAAATTCATAATTAATTGATATTTTTATAATTACTTTATAACGGTAGAATTTTTTTTAAATATAATAAATTAACATGTATGTTTATGTTATTTTTTTCACTAACCGAACTTCACGTGAACCCATACTCCTCTGCCTAGACGCACCCCGGGTGGTAGAGGTGTCCTTATTGACAATTAACAGAATTAACTGAAAACATTCTCCCGCCAAAAGACACCAATGAACAAACCTTCCAGTTTACTATGTCAACAGAAGAATTTCACCCTTTCTCTACTAAAATCTCCTCACGAAATCTCCACATTAAACCACTTGAAGTCACTCCACCTACACCTCCTCCGCACTGGCCTTAACCACAGCAATTACGCCATCGGAAACTTCATAACCCGCTGTGCATGTCTCGGTCTCATGTCCTATGCACACCAACTGTTCGATAAAATGTTGCAACCAAATTCTTTTGTTTGGAATACCCTCATAAGAGGGTATCAACAAAATCAACTTCCTAAACATACCCTTTATTGTTTTGATCAAATGCGGGTTAATAATGTGCAGCCTGATAGATTTACTTACCCTTTCGTTATTCGCGCTTGTTCGGATTTACATGAGTTTGAAAAAGGAAAAAGTTTTCATGGTCAAGTGTTTAAAATTGGGGTCAATCTTGATGTATTTGTGGGTACTAAGTTGATTGAGTTTTATACAACAATGGGGGATTTGAACATGACAAAACGAGTTTTTGAGGAAATGAAGGATAAGGATGAGGTAACGTGGTATGCTATGTTATCGAGCTATGTTAATATATTTAATGATATGGGGAAAGCTCGGGATTTGTTTGAGAAGATACCGTGTAAGGATGTTGTGATTTGGCATACTATGATTCTTGGGTGTGTTAAAGCTGGGGAGTTGGAGGCAGCAAAAGAGTATTTTGATAGAGCGCCTGTCAAGGATCTGCTTATGTATAATACGATTTTAGGTTGTCTTGCGAAGAATGGTGAAGTTGAATGTCTTTTGAGATTTTTTCGTGAAATGCCTTGTAGGGATTTGGTATCTTGGAATACGGTAATTGGAGGGGTTGTACGTGATGGGAGGATTAATGAAGCTATGAGATTGTTCTATGAAATGCAAAGAGTGAATTTGTCGCCTAATGATGTTACTCTGGCAAGCTTGCTCTCCTCTTGTGCACAAGCTGGAGCTTTGGATACTGGGAAACAGTTGCACTCGTATATTGATAGGAGGGGTTCTGAGTTGAATGCTGTGATTGGGACAGCATTAGTGGATATGTATTGCAAATGTGGTGATTTGGAGACTGCTGCAGATATCTTCAATAAGATGTCCGAACGTGATGTTGTAGCTTGGAGTGCTATGATAATGGGGTCCTCGATGAATGGGCAGAGTAGAACTGCATTGAACTTCTTTTATCGTATGAAAGATGAATCTGAAAGGCCAAATGATGCGACAATTTTGGGGGTTCTGTGTGCTTGTGTGCATGCAGGGTTGGTTGATGAGGGAAGGATGTGCTTTTATGGCATGTCTGAAGAGTTTGGTTTAACACCAAAGTTGGAGCATTATAGCTGTATGGTTGATCTCCTTGGTCGAGCTGGTTTGCTAGATGATGCGTATAATTTGATACAATCTATGCCATATGAGCCACACACGGGCGCCTGGGGTGCCTTACTAGGGGCATGCAAGATACATGGAAATGTTGAGCTAGCTGAAAAGGCCATAGAACACTTGATCCAACTTGACCTTGAGGATGGGGGCTACCTAGCAATTATGTCCAACATATATGCTAATGCAGGAAGGTGGGAAGATGTCTCAAAAATCCGAAAATTGATGAAGGAAAAAGGCATTGGTAAATCACGAGGGATTAGCTCCATTGAGGTTAATGGAGTAATACATGAATTTGGTGTCCAAGAGAAAAAACACACTCAAGCCAGAGAAATATATGATATGATAGATGAGATCTATAGACGACTCAAGAGGGCAGGACATGTTGCAAGCACCAGAGAGGTATTTTTTGACGTTGAAGAGGAGGAAAAGGAAAAGGCTCTGTTCTTCCACAGCGAGAAAATGGCTGTTGCTTTCGGACTTATTGCAACTGATAAAACAGCTATCATCCGTGTGGTGAAAAACCTTCGCATTTGTCCTGATTGTCATGCAGCTATGAAGTTGATTTCTGCTAGCTTTGAAAGAGAAATAGTCATTAGGGACCGACATCGTTTTCACCACTTCAAGAATGGTTTTTGCTCTTGTAGAGACTATTGGTGAATATAAAATTCCTCTTCAACCATCCTTCCTCATGTCATTGCAGATGGAGAATTGCTAAAAGAACCTGAGAGGCTAACAATCAGTTCATCATGCAAACAGTTCGTAGAAAGTTCGATGATATAGGCAGGCATTCTCCTATCTAACACATGCTATGACACTAACGTAATGTCATGGTGGCTTCTCAGCAGTGCCCCATGACCAGATGACCACGCCTCATGGCTCTTTGGCAAGCCTTCCAAAGCCTAGTGTCATGGACGGCCCCGTGCCCCTGGCCTTGATAATTGACTAGTGTGCATGTGAGTATATCTCCCTACCAGTCATGCACGCCTTTGCCCATACACAGGCAATGCCCACAGCACCCATCAGCTCGCAGCCCCCTTAGCACCAGGGCACACTTGCCTCGTAGCCCACGCCCTGTGCATAGTGCATACAGGATGAAGCCAAAGACAAGGAGACACTCTCTCCAAGTGTCACAATGGACCAGCCTATCCTTCTAACTCCGACTCTGCATTGCCATGTCATGATGTTGTACAAGTTGTTTGGAGTCCTTTGTACAGCCACGGGTCATATGTTCATTTATAGCTTTACTTTTTTAGTACGCCTTTTTGTCTTCATTTTTGAAGCCATGGTTCAACATAAAAGACGACGTCATATCCTTGAAGGACTATTTAGATGCTTCAAAGATATTTGGTAAGAGTTTTGTTGAAAGTCTGTTAAATTTTTGTAGTGTTAAGAGTTAATGGTAACAAAGCACGCCTAGACTATCACATTTTCGCGAGATTCATACCTCAACTGTCACTCCTTTTGTATCAAAGCACACCACTATGCTGAGTTGACCTACACGTACTTATCGTTGATTGGGAACAAATATTTCGCAAACTCAGCATCGGTGTGTGTTTAATAAAAAGGGAGCGATAGTTTAGGTAGGTAAAGAGAACAACGAATAGTTGATGTATGAAACTCACGGAAAAATGATACTTTGGGTGTGTTTTTGACCATTAACTCTAGTGTTAATATTCATTTTAGTTTTCCAAATTTTTTTTCCCACAAATTCCATATTCAGTCAAAACTCAACAAAAGAAACAACATTATACTAAACAAGATGATAGTTGAGATCATGGAAAGAAATACACCAACAAAGAATAAGGCAAAATTTTATCGACAAAAATGAATTCAAGAGAAATGAAAAAAAAGAATAGGGGGACAATGTATATTTGCTTTAGTAGAAATTCAAATAATCCACTTCTAGCAGAAACAAAACCCTTCTGCAATAGTGCTTGTGCACAAGGTTCTTCAGAGCCACAATCAATTTTTCTGGGATTGATTTCTCCTCTTCATCTACCATTAATATTTCCAGCCAGTTTCCAGAGACGAATTCATTTACAAAACTGCTGAAATGCAGCTTCAGTATTTCCAGCAGTGATCTACTGCAACAGATTACTGTTCTTCGTATCTTATCTGAGATAACACACACTCTGAAACCACTAGCTCGAATCAGAGTGCAAACATTGGATTATAATCTGAATCGGATAAGTCTGTCTGAAATGAGCTGGTTCTAGTCCTTGTATACTTCTGCCTCTTCCTCATTTTGTGATTCCTTTTAGACTTTATAACATAATAAGTCATGGCACCTAAAACCCCTCCCATGATGATTCCGGAGACAACTGTAGTAAAAATTGCAGCCCATAGATTACGCCGGCCAATAACTACATAAGAGGCAGATACAAAGGCCAGATTAGTGAAAACCGCGGCCAACCACATTAGTTTGTTAATCACCGAAACAACTCTTTTCTCTGTTTTTGTCTCTCCCCTGACTACTGTGATTTGTACAACCACAACAGCCAGGGCCGTGAAGAGTGCAAGAGCATTCGTGAAATAGAAAATCTTAAATGCAGGAGTGTTGGATGCCACAGCGTATCCAGAATCTTCATCACCACCAGGAACTGTAAATATAGCAGCAAAAGCTACTGTTGCAAAAAGAGAGGCAACAATAGTTACAGAATTGGTAGCAGTGTTTACTCCTTCTCTGTGGAGCTTGTCAAGCTCCTTTGCAATACCAGTCATGTTCTTGTTAGTCCGTCGAGCTTGTTCAAGCTGGGAGTGAACGTTTTTCTTAATTTCTGTCACAGTCTTCCTAAGCTCATCTCGAGGCTGATTTAATTCATTGGCTCTACAAGCACCATAACGCATCAAGGACTCTTTTAGTTCTGTTGATTCTTCAGACATAGGAAGCCCTTCAGCTATGTCTAGAGCTGTTTTGTGTTCTCTTGTCAATGCATTGACATTTGTGTCGTCGATCAACAAGAGCTCATGCACTATCTGCAGTCATATAAAGCTAAATTCAAAATCACAGATTCTTTAATGCCCAACATATAGAGTGTTTTGTAGACTAGTTTCCTTTGACAAGCTATGTTACAGTCAAAAGCTTGCCAGCCTCTTATGCCAAGAAAGTATGGAAATCCAGAGAAACCTAATATTCTCCATTTATAATTATGAGGACTTTGGAATGTAACACTAACTAATTACATCAAAACATTCCCATTCTTCTCCTCTCCATATCATCATTTTCAATATATTCTGAAAAAAACATCCATCCTTAGTCTGTGCATCACTATAAATTTTAGGCATAGACACCTTAACTTGGCTTCAACTGACTTCATAAAAAAAAACCTTGGCTTCAATTGGCAACTAAACGCTTCATCTTTGAGGATGCACATCTAGACACCTCCAAAATTTATGTGTCACGTTAGCGTCGGGTCTCCACGAGACACAACGAAGACAAGTTGAGGTGTCTAGATGTGCACTCCCAAAGTTGGAGTTTTGCTTACCAATTAAGACCAAGTTTTTGAGCCTATTCTATGTATTATGCCTAAATTTTAAAGAGCAGGTTATAAATTCTAACCATTGTTAAAAAATTATTCAAGGATGTCTAAAAATGATTTAGGGATCTCTAGAATTTCTAATTAAAAGGCGTTTGACATGAAGTGGAGAGAGAAGTTACTCCATAATACTCCCTCCATTCCTTTAGAAGTGCTTCATTTGGCTTGTGATTTTGTTCCTAAATAAATGTATGTTTAGGCCTTCAAGAATCCTTTGATCATAATCTTCCCAATATGCCTTTGAGTTTAATTTTGTACAACTTCGAAACAGATAAATTTAATTAGGGGTAAGTTGGTAAAATTACCTTAATTTTCTAGGAGTGAGTAGTTTATTAAAGAGCGTGCTCAAATCAAAAGGAACACTTATTTAGGAATGGAGGGAGTAATATTTAAAACTCATATGGTATCTTAGCTACACCTAGTAAGACACAATGCTGAAATGCACCTATGTTATATTCAGCAGATGTATTCTAAAACAAAATGTGCGCGTGCTTAAATCAGATCAAACCGAAGCTGGGAAAAGAAAATTTTAAGATGGCCTTAGCCCTTAGTCCATCAAAAGAAGCTACTTACAGAATGCAATAATTTCCACAGCTAAGGAAAACAAGATGCAGACACTTAAAGCAGCAGTGATTACCTCTGACCGCTTTTTTCGTGTGGCAATATGTAATGCAGTATTGCCAAACTTATCAGGAAGCATTACAATAGCTGGATCTGCTTGCAGGAGCAACTTCACCACTTCGCTGCTAACACCTTTTACAGCCATATGTAGAGCAGTCTGTCCTTTCTTATCAGTTCTTCTTGCCAGCTGCGGATCCTTTTCCAGCAAAGCTCGAACAATATCCACGTGGCCTTGGCGTGCAGATAAATGCAACGCATTTTTTCCATTGGATCTTGATATCTCTAACAAGCTGGAATCCTTGGAAAGCAATTCATGGACAACTGCTGTATGCCCTTTTGTTGCTGCAGATACAAGAGGAGTTGCATTTGATTGGCCAAGTGTCTTGCTCAATTCTGGCTCATGCTCCAACAGTAACTTAACAATATCTGCACATAAATATATGAATGATCTCAACTTCTAAGGTAAGGACACAACTAGAAGTAAAAATTATACTCCCTCTGTCCCAATTTATGTAACAATCTTCAAATTTCGAGAATCAAACAAGTTGTCTGTCTGTAATTTTTTCATATGCTTTTAAAATATTCTAAATTATTAACAATTGTGATTTATAGTACTTTTTAAGTAGTTTTCACCACGCGTAAAAGTGAAGAAGTTTGAATCTCGAAAAGCGAAACGAGGCAGAAGAGTAACATAAGTTGTCAGAGTAAACAATGCAACCTTCTCAAGTACCTGATCAAATACTAATACAAATGCAAGCTAAAATATCGTTTTAGGATAACACCAATCAAACAATAATCAACACAAGAAGTCAATAACAACAATTCAGTTACTGTTGTTTGGTACATGAGATAAGTCTAATAATCTTGGATAACGTTTGTGATTAACTTTATCTGATTTCGGGATTATTTTTTCCCTGCATTTGTACTAAATTGATGGGATAACTATCCTATGAAAGGTAGGATAATATAGTCTCATGGGATATCCCGGCTTATCCAAATGACCAAGGCCTATCAGGCCAACAAAATGCATTCAGATTAAAGGATCAACAAGAAGAATAAAGGCATCTATAAAACACAAACTCGTAACAACAACACGAAGCAATTCAGGAATACTCTTAATGAAAATTCTTCAAAGCCATATACAAATGTTTATTACCTTGGTGACCTTGGTTAGCAGCAATGTGCAAGGGATCAAGACCAGAACGATTCTTCGCGGTGATCCCTTCCTTTGTACTATATGGTAATAACTCCATAACAACATCAATATGTCCCTTTTCAGCAGCAGTAAATAACGCGGTTTCTCCTAATTCATTTACCTCATTCACCATTGCTTCCCTTATCTCAGCCACCTCTGCATCAAACTCCGCGCCGCTCATTGTCTTCAACATTTGAGCATCAATTTCCCCTAATATCTCCCTCACAGCACCCACGTCCCCTCTCTGAGCCGCGAGATGCAGCTCCGTGTCGTTGTGTCGCCCCGTCACCTGCTTCACGTACTTTTTCTTCCCAGTTGGATCTATCCTTTTCCCTGAATTTGATAAAAGTAATGCTTTCCCCGAATTTGACACAAACAGGGCTTTACTTGAATTTGATGGCATCAGAGCTTTGCTTGAATTTGATACCACAAGTGCCGGTGCTCGTGGTGACGGCGATGGTGATGGATCACCAGGGTAATTCATGTTAGAAATCGGATGTGGCGCTGGAGGTAGACCCATTTCCAAATCCATCCCACCTGAATCACACAAATCCAAATCCAAAACAAAAATTACATTATGTACTAATAAAAGGCCGTTAGACGCTTTGTCTGGCGATAGAAATTCGTCAAAAAAGAAAAATCATATACAAGAACAATGATAACGGCTCAATTCCAAACAAGTTGATGCTTATTGCTTAGGAAAACTCATTTTCGTCTATTTGAACCCAACAATATATAATCCTACATTACAACAATAACAACGTCTCAATCCTAAACAAGGGTGGAGGCAGAGGGGTGCAAGGGGTCCAACTGAACTCCATTGTTAAAATATTTATACCATGCAAATACGATAAAAATATTTTTTCTGCAGGTATATAAACTGTTCAAGCCGATTAACATATAAAAATCTTTCTTTCTGGATCCCCTTGTTTGAATTCCTAGCTCCGCTACAGATCCCAAACAAGTCCATTCATCTATAGGTATGTATTAGGAAAACACATTTTCACGTTTATTTGAACGCAACAATATTGATTTGAATTAAATTTTTTTCGTAACATTACGAAAAAAGCTTATGCCATTACCTTGTTGGTTGCTGGAAGACATTATAGAATTTTATTTTTTTTCGTTTTTTACAAGTCCATCAATGGAGGTTTTTTTTTTTCTTTTTTTCTTTTTTTCTTTTTTTCTAAATGGAGGAAATTATGATGAGATAAATGAGAAGGAGAGGGGCGGTAGCAGCGGACGGAAAAAGGGAAGAAGAGGGATGGGGACGCCGCCGGTGATGGTTAAAACGGTTAATATGAAATGATGTTAACGCCGGTGGACTGATTATTACCATATTCTTAACAACCAAAAGGTTCGGTTTTGTTTGTTAGTTATAATGTTTGGTTTTTGACTTTTGCTTTTTTACTTCAGTGGTTATTAGAAAGTGTATAATAAGTGGTGGAGTGTAAATTTCAATGAGGGGTCTCGAGTTCAAGTATAAAAAAAATGAACAAAAAACAAATACTAGAAGCGTCACTTTTGAATGCAATGCATCGATTTGAATTTAGTTGGATTCTAATAGTGATATTAAATATAAAATGGAATTAGATGCAATGCGTGAAGTTAACTTTAGTTGAACCTCAATACTATTGTAACGATCAACTTTTTGATGAAATATGTGAATTATGTATTTCTGTGTGATTGACTGTTTTACCCCTCCCCAATACCATTGTAACGATAACTTTTTGATGAAATATGTGAATTGTGTATTTCTATGTGATTTGACTGTTTTACCCCTCCCTTAGTTGTATTATGATATTTTTGAAGTGTGAGGATGATTGACATGGTTTTCGATGCATTTTGATACCATTTATGCGATATTATGGTTTTTGATGGCTTCGAGAGCCTTATTTTGGACTTATGTGAATATCTTTTGATACGTACAACGGATGGCTGAACATACTGCGCCAAAAGCTCTAGAATATCGATTTTAGGCTAGGTAGATCTTTCGTTCGGGTCCGGTGCACCCGAGCTGATTTCGATATATTGGTTGAAAAATTAGAAATATAGACGTGGGACCCACATTTGATCGAAACGACCTCGGATAAAAAATTCGACTTAGCCACCAGATCCATAACGTCGATTTTAGGGTGATAACATGTTTAGTGTGATTTTATGACTTTTAAATCTCATTTCGACCCTTAGTTTGGAAAATTGTGATTTCGGATGTTGGGAGTCAACTTTGTGAAAGCGACGTTCTTTTGAAAATTTGATATCTCCATTGAGTCCGGAACGTCGAATTTAGTGTGGTTACATAGTTCATTTGCATATATCGAACTCCGAACATATCCCAAACACCCCGTCAAAATTCAAATTGGACTTTAAAAAAACTTTTTTTTTCTATAACTGATGCCGAAAATCTGCACTATTAATAACAACTTTTTACCCCTCCTTTTTCTCATTTTTCATCTTGCATCTTGAGAGTTAAACCCTAAAATATTGCGGGAGCTTAAAAATGAAGTTTGTGGGAGCTTGGGAAGCTAGAATAACATCTATATTCTTGATTCTATTACGGATTTAAGGTATTCACCATTTTCTTAGTAATTTCTTGATTAATTTATCAAAACTCCAAAAATCTTAGGGCTTGATTTTAAACCCAAATTTCACTCCTTTTCACTTGAATAATATTTTTATCTTATAATTACTAGTTTTTTTTTTTTATCAATTTAACCTTAAAAAATACTCCGACTCTTGAATTTAACCCGTATTTCAAAGTTTACTCGGTAAAGCTTAAAAATAGGTTTTCTTCGATTTGAACCTCGTGTTTGATTCGATTTGACTTGGGTATTCAACTGTAGGTACCTAAAAATATGGAAAACACGTTTTTGAAGTAAAGCTACGATTTTGCCTTTCTTTTTCGAAAACTTGTTCCGAGGGTCTGTTTTGATCCCGAACCAAAAGTAGTCAAGATGAGTATCGTTGGTTTGTTTTGATGCGTAGATTCCATATTTGATATTTTTAGAGGAGTTCGGGATTGTTCGTGGAAAGTAAAGTCGTGGGTTCAAAGTGTAGCGGACTGCTTTCGGCGTTGGAGGTAGGTTATGGCTTAACTCTTTCAGACTGGATTGGGTAGTAAATGATTATACAAAACGTATGTTAAGGGTGAGAACTAATCATGAAAAATAACTATCTATGTGTTGTGCCCGTGTGTGTGTTGGTGGGGGGGGGGGGGCTATATGAAATGTAATTATTGAAATTGAAATATTATATGATATGTGTGACCGTGTGGGGTCCTATTTGATGTTGATAGCATTGAATATGTGTGAATAATTGTATTGTGTTATTAAAATGCCTAATGTGGTACCATTGGTGTATTGTGATATATTTATACTTTTCGTTATATGAGACATGTGAAAATTCATGGATAAAACAAAAATAATGAGTAAATATTGGCTCACGTGGTTGTGGAAATGTATAATTATGGTTGGTTGTGAAAATATATCATTGTGACTGGTTGTGAAAATACTCATTGTGATTGATTGCGAGCATTACATCCTCATACCCTACTCATTCACGAAGCATTGGTACCACCGTGGCAACATCTGAGAAACACTGATAACACCTTTTATAAAACTCTCCCCGAGGAAAGTGTCAGGGAAGAGATATTGTAACACCTTATAAAACACTTTTCGAGGAATATGCCGGAAATGAGATATGAGATATGTGGACTGAATACGGGTTGACGAACCCCCATGGGTCCTACGTCAGGAAGCTTAGCTCCGTAGGTGTATACAGGGATTGTGCGATAATCTCGAAGGTTGTGCGACGACCTCATGCATCATCTTCACTATCATAAACATTGCACTTACTTTATTGTGTTACATTGTGTTGTATTGTCATATTGACTTGTCATCTATGTATTTGTTGTATCTTCCTTTACTTGTATTTGATGATTTTGTATATACATGTTCTCTCTTGTTCTACTTATATGTGATATAATACGTACTTGTGTCCTATCTTGGTGATGTTACAATATATATGATATATTAGAACTGGTAGTGCAAGTGGTATGGACTACCGTTGTAGGACATTTTCTAATTTCAGGTGACGTGTCCTTAGTGTGTATTTTGTATGCTTTATTTTTACTTTGTTCGGTCGGCCTATGATAACTACTGAGTACAAGTGGACCGTACTCACTCCTACTCCACCCTTTCGATGTAGCTTTAGGTTTGGATACGCCTCAAATTGGTTGATTTTGGGCGTCTTCAGATTACTCAAGGTAGCGGTTGGACATTCATACGTCCGGAGTTCACCTTTATCTTTCTGTACTAGTTATGTCTTTATTAGTGTTCAGAGACAAATATTTTCCTTTGTGGTTATTTTTCTGATGTATTTGACTCTTAGATTGCATTAATAGTTCTTACACTATTGACACTTGATTTTGGGCATGATTGATATTTTGAATAAGTTCTTTCCGGATTGTTATGATTACTTGTATGATTCGACTTCGTTCTAGAAGTCTTCCCTCGGATATTTCTGTCTTTTCTTTTTTCTTTTTGTATCAGTTTGGGTGACAGACTCACTTGTCAAGATACGCTGCGATAAGTGTCATCATGACCTATTGATTTTTGGGTTGTGACAACTATTATCCAACATAGGGTGGAAAACTAAAAAAGAAATATTTGTATTTTTTTTTATGATAAGTATATTTGTATGTGCAACATTTATGAGGTAAAATCCACCTAATGACACGTAGCACGATCAGAAGAGACCGCTTAAGAATTCTTCCACAACAAGCGGGGAGGCCATGTGAAACCTCCATCGAGCTGAAGACAATAGAAACAACCTCTCATAAGGGATAAGAACTCAGTCGCTCGCCTCTCTCGATCACATAGCGCAAAAAATAAATGGAAGACAAAATTATCAGTCTGCCAGCGACGACAAACTCGTACGAAGCTTAGCATCAAAGAAATATTAGATAGCTCACTAACAGATCGAACACAATGCCTATCAGCATAGGTTGTAGTCCTTAAGGGCTCTGCTATCGAATCGTGATTGGCCATATAGTCTAGTGTCGTAACCTATAAATTGTTGTACTCCTATCTCACTTGTAAAAAGATCCGCTCTCTCATTTTCTTTTGTTTAAGATTATTTGTCTAGCTAGTGTTAATCCTGCTCTGCTCACATCTCGAATAGCCCGAGTTAGTTTTCAATCGCACTCACATACGCATCTAGCTCGCCTAAATTTGTTTTATTTACTTTACTTGTTTCATATATTTCATACTTAATTGTTTTCGTTCATCACCTAGTAATTAAACTGCTTGTAAATCGACCTAAAACAAGGTTTAATAGTAGCATGTGCTCTTGATTTACCTGCAAATTTAACTATACTGAATCCACGGTAGACACTACCTTTTGGATGTGCAAACTCCGGTACAGTATAATAGCATGCAAATCACATAGAAGAAGTAAACCACACTAAACAAGTTTCAAGTGACGAGATCGGTCGTGAAAGCATCTGGAGGTTTCAAATTCATTTGAGTAAATATATAATATATTTTAAAAAATAAATACTATTCTTTTCATTTCAATTTGATTGTCTGACTTCCTTCTTAATTTGTTTCATACAAAATGTCTTTTTTTTTTTTTTTTACAACTTTTCAATTCTAACTTTCAACCTGTCATGTTTAAATCACAAGATTAAATTAGATTTTTTTTTTTTACATTTTGCATGTATTTGATTTAAAATCACAGGATTCAAAAGTCTTCTTTATAATATTTTTAAACTTGTGCCAAGCTAAAACAAAAATTTAATAAATTGAAATGACAGAATAATGTATGACCATTATCTTGTTGTTGTTGTCTTATCAAAAGCCGTGTATTGTGGTTATCTTGTTGTTGTTGTCTTATCATCTCGTGTTCATCTTGTTTATGACATCTAACCAGAAGATTTTCCATTTCTTTCACTTCGTCTGATGACAATGTAGCAGCAAAACCATTGAACACATGAAGATAAGAATATAAAATGCGTGATGAACTTTCGAATTTGTAGGCAAAAATGATTGATGCCAGAGATATAGATCTTTTGAATTCGAGAAAAGTTGATTATGAAATTCAAGATGTACTATATAAGTTTCTAGTTCACTTTGATTAGTGAAATGGTCACCAAATGTTTTTGATGAATGAAGCAGGACAAAGTAGAGAAAGGCTGAAAAGAATGTCAAATTCATATTTTGTTTAGGTGACTATCACATTTTGCAAGATGTGCTTATATAACAATGCAGATCAATTACTCCCTCCTTACTTTTTACTTTTCATAGATTCCTTTTTGGCCGTGAAACGATATGAAATTTGATCAATATTTTAAAATGTATCCTATTAATGTTAGAAAAATTGCAACTTATAGCACTTTTTGTGTAGTTTTTGAATCCAAATTTTAATTTTAAAATATTAAATTAATCTAATCTAATTTGGTTGTAAAAATTAGTTAAATTAGCTCCCCGAAAAGCGAAATATGACAACTATTTTGAAACGGAGGTAGTACCAGGTAAACTTATTATAGTATGAACACTCTTAATTTATATCTAATGTATATTAAAAAAGAACATAGGTTATAACTAGCCATTTAATACTATTTTGTAGGATAATAATGTATTAAACCCTCTTATATCTAACTCAGTTAATATATACTACACATAATACTTATAATGGGTTTAGTACATTATTATCCTAAATAATACGTATTAAGTTGCTAATTATCTATATATATATAAAAGCAAAACATAAGCAAGACAAGATGCCACGTGTCAAGCTATTAAAATAACCACGTAGCAATTTTTAAGACAATATTAAAAAATATTTTAAGACAAAGTTAAAATTATTGTAATAAAAATTTTGAATTGAAAAATTAAGTATTTGAATTTAAATAAATTATCTTTTTACAAAAAAAGATTTTCATTATCTTAAATATAGAAACTAATAATTAAAGAGTTCTAATAGATATATACTATTTCAAACTTATCTCTCATAAAATTTAAATGTTATAAAATAAATTTAAATATAATTTATTTACATATTAGAAAAATATAAAAATTATTAAAATAATAATAATAATAATAATAATAATAATAATAATAATAATAATTAATGGTAAGGATAGAAGCAATAGTCTAAACTCTAATTTGTGATTGCAGTAGAACGTATGTATATAATAATAATAATAATAATAATAATAATAATAATAATAATAATAATAGTAATAATAATAATAATAATATTCAAAATTAAATTTGAAAATACCTTTTCAGTATGCAAATTTTATTTAGTTATTTAGTAAATTTGACAAAATTTAATAGTATTGTAATAAAAAAATTTAAATTAAAAAATATTAAATATTTGAATTTTAAAATGCATTATCCTTTTAAAAATAAAACAAAATCATTAACTTAAAAATAGAAACTTATGGTTAAAGAGTTCTAAATAAACTCTTACTACTTCATAAATTTCTTCCTTTTATATACAATAAAATATATTTGAATATATTTAATTTAATAATAATAATAATTAATAGTAGTCCGTAGTGATAATGCTTACCAGAAAACGTGTATAGCAATAATAAAAATTTTGAATTGAAAAATTAAGTATTTGAATTTGAATAAATTATCCTTTTACAAAAAAGATTTTCATTATCTTAAAAAATAGAAACTAATAATTAAAGAGTTCTAATAGATATATACTATTTCAAACTTATCTCTTATAAAATTTAAATGTTATAAAATATATTTAAATATAATTTATTTACATATTAGGAAAAGATAAAAAACTATTAAAATAATAATAATAATAATAATAATAATAATAATAATAATAATAATAATTAATGGTAAGGAAAGAAGCAATAGTCTAAACTCTAATTTGTGATTGCAGTAGTATATAATAATAATAATAATAATAATAATAATAATAATAATAATAATAATAATAATAATAATAATAATAATTAAATTTGAAAATACCTTTTCAGTATGCAAATTTTATTTAGTTATTTAGTAACTTTGACAAACTTAATAGTGTTGTAATAAAAAAATTTAAATTAAAAAATATTAAATATTTAAATTTTAAAATGCATTATCCTTTTTAAAATAAAACAAAATCATTAACTTAAAAATAAAAAATTATTGTTAAAGAGTTGTAAATTAACTCTTACTACTTCATAAATTTCTTCCTTTTATATACAATAAAATATATTTGAATATATTTAATTTATTAATAATAATAATAAATAGTAGTCTGTAGTGATAATACTTACCAGAAAACGTGTATAGCAATAATAAAAATTTTAAATTGAAAAATTAAGTATTTGAATTTGAATAAATTATCCTTTTACAATTTTTTTTTTCATTATCTTAAAAATAGAAACTAACAATTAAAGAGTTCTAATAGATATATACTATTTCAAACTTATCTCTTATAAAATTTAAATTTTATAAAATATATTTTAATATAATTTATTTACATATTAGAAAAATATAAAAAAATATTAAAATAATAATAATAATAATAATAATAATAATAAGTTTTTAAAAAATAGTAACCGTAGTAGTAGTAATAATACTTCATTTCTAAATAAATAAGTTTAGCCTTTTCATTTTGTCTCTGATATATGGTGTTTTAAATTTATATGAAGATAAATGACAAAGATTACGTTGGAGATACTATTTTGAATTATAACTCAAATAATGAATTGATAAATAAAGGTTTGAATTTAAAATGAAATATTAAAATTTTTGAATTGAAGAAAAGATAAAAGATCATATTCAAAATTGAATTTGAAAATACCTTTTCAGTATGTAAATTTTATTTAGTTATTTAGTAACTTTTTGAACTTTTCAATTTAAATTAAAAAGATATAAAAGATACTATTGAAAAAAATAAGCTTTGAAATATAAAGAGATAACTTTATTAATTTATTCGAACTAGATAATAACTCTGTAACAAAAAAATAGAAATATATGGTATAGTTTATTTAGAACTCTTTTACAGTTTCCTTAAGTCTATCCTATTAGATATTGTAACCTCATACAATCTCTTATTTTAAAAATTTAAAATTACAATCATTTTTTTATTCAAATGAATATGTCAACTAGCAATATAAATGAGAATATATTTCATTTTGTCTCCCTCTCTCTACTATTAATAATAGCTTCTTCTCCTCTTTTTTCTTTTATTTTTATTTTATAGTTCAGTGTATTTATTTTTTTAATGCCCACGATTTCGTTTATGTAAATTTTAAGGTTCAAAAATATCTTATTGATTAGTTTAATGAAATCTAATATTTGTCATCTTAATTGTTATTATGTTGTTCAGGAAAGCAACATGTTTAATTGGTCAAATTGCAGAATTTGAAGATCTTAAATGAAGGTACGACATCAATTCAAAAATATTCATGAAGGCGATATGTTTAATGTAATGTTGCAATTGAAATTACCTAATATGATTTGTTGTGTGGAATCTGGTGAAATTTAATGAATTCAAAAAAGTGAGAAATAAGCCATATATTTGAAATATATCTTGAAAATTTGTGTTAAAAGTTTAATATTTTTGTTGTTTCTATTATGTTATTGTTGTTTACAATTAGCATTATATTTATCTTTTGTTATAAATGTAATTAAAAAAATTTAAGTTTCTATATATGCTGCATACAAATATCTCATAAAATATTAAATAAATAGTTGAACTTTTTCTTTTAAGGTAAAATGATTTAATATGTTTGAGGTATTATTAAGAAACAACACAAATGAGTAACGATATAGATGAGTATTGTGATGGGGAGAGTAAGGATAGATAATTGCAGTGATAGGGACGGAGCGGGTTGGGTTAGGTGGCATTTGGGAGTGGGGATAGAATTCGTTTTTTCTAAAAACGAGTAAAAATATTAATTTTTTTTGAGATTAGATAGGAGGTGGGGGTAAGAAAAAAAAATTCAAAATATAATTAAAATTCTGAAAAGCGGGGGTAGGGAGGTGTTGGGTAGAGAATTGGGGTGGATGGTGGAGATTAGGGATGGGTAGTGTAAAGCAAAAAGTTCTTATAGAATAAAATAAAATCTATTTATTTATTTGTTGGGAGGGGGGATTAGGGGTGAGTGGGGTTAGAAGAAAATTCAACAAAAAATTTAAAAGTTAAAAATCAAATAAAATTTTGGAGTGGGGTAGTTGGGTAGAGATGAGGGATGGATGTGAGTTTTGGTGGGATGAGTGATTTTGAGACTAGCATAAAAGCTTTTAATTGAATTAATATAGAAGATATAATAATATATATATATATATATATATAAATAAAATACTTAAAGATATTAATGATGAAGTCAAACAATGAAAAATTATAACAATAGAATAAAGTCTGAAATTTAAATGAAAATAATAAATTATTTGTGCTTAATTTGTTTTTGAATTGTAGTTGTAAATCTAAAATTTAGAATTAGAAGTTTGTAATTATACAGTTAAGTACTTTTAGTTTGAAATGAAATTAAAAGACAATATTTTTTTAAAAAAGTACAGTTAGCAGCTTAAGTTGAATTAATAGATTAAAAAATGAAATAAAAAGTAAGAGATTTAATTACAACTTTTAATTGATTAAACATATAAAGTTAAAAGTCCAAAAATAAAATTAATAATTATTTAATATTTTATATTTATTTATTTTAAAAATAGTCAATGGAATATTAAAATAAATTACTGATACTGTTCTTCTTATATCAAAACATGTAAAATAATGATAATTGTGATGTATTATTAAGTATCAGTTGTAATTTTACTATTAACGATTGTTTTTAATATTTCATTGATTTTGAAATATGCTAATTTTATACAATAAAAGTTAATTAATTTTATGTGAATAAGTTGTATTTTTTAATGAATAATCATAAAAAAAATATTTCGCGCATCGCACGGGTATTATACTTGTAGCCTCTAATCATGTTTGATGTATATAATCTTGTTTAGATCATATTAAATTTATTATGTCCCGTAATTCAGTTATCTGTCAAATTATCTGTACTAACTTTTTTCAAACATAGAGTTATCAATGTGGGTCGGCTCAAGCCATTTTGATTATCCCACAAGGGCTTTGAAATTTTATGGGTGTTACCATCCGAACCATGGTCCTGGCCATGACAGGCATCCCAAACCAACGAAGACCTGAGATGACCCCTTAGCCTTACATTATAAGCATATCATAATAAAAAAATTGCGAAAGTCAACCCATTAATACAAAGTTCAATAAACCATTAGAATAAAATCCCTCAAAAATCAAATTCAAAAACAGTTACCCAATACCATCTACAAAGCCTCTAATCTTAAAAACAACTACTAAGGCGGGACATGGCCCGACTATACCATGAAAACCAAAAATATTGGAATGGAAATGTGATTGAAAAGTAACAATGCCTTCCGCATGATGGAGGATTCACCACTTCTCACCAGCTATCCAAGAGAGGAAACCAACACCCTAGTGCTGCACAGAATCACGGAAAAAGGCCTCAAAACCTACATCATGAAATGATGTAGCCTCCGGGGACGATCAGTACGACGATCTGAACTAGTTTAAGCTCCAATGCTAGTATTAGACATCGAATGAGGAATTAAAAAAAATAAAAAAAGCAATAATGATGATATATATGTTACTTTAAATATAAAATAGAAGCATCATGATATACTCCATCTATTCCTAATTACTTGTCAGCCTTACTAAAAATAGATATATCATGATACTTGTCATTTTAGAAAATAAAGAAATAATTAGTTGTTTATTTTCATTTTTACCCTTAATCACAAGATATGAAATATTAATAGAGTGCAAAAGAAAAATAATTAAATAAAAATGAGTAGTAAGTAAGTTTATTTTAGTCAAATTATCTTCTAGCTAATGCTTTTTTAAGGCTGTGCAACTTAAACATGTTGTGACAAATAAATACGAAGGGAGGGAGTAGGTGATGTGAAAGGATTGAAGAAAAATATTGGGAAAATTTTCTGATAATCTTATTCTGTGTGAACCAATGTATATATATACATGTATCTTGTGCAAGAAGCTAAATAATAAAAACACATATATCTTGTGCAAAAAGCTTAATAATAATATAAAAAAATTAAACACTTGTATCTTGTCCAATATTCCCCTCAAATTGGAGGGTGAAGGTGCAGCCCCCAATTTGTTCAATAAAGTCCGATGCGATCCACTGGATAGAGGTTTAGTAAATAGATCGGCAACCAGACGATCCGATGGAATGAAAGAGAGAGTAATCAAACCAGATGTGAATTGTTGCCTCACGAAATGACAATCCAATTCCACATGTTTTGTCCTTTCGTGAAAGACAAAATTTTTGGTGATGTTTATGGCTGCTTGCTTGACTCTCAGAGTGCACTGGTATGGGTAACGTCAGTGGTGCAGATAGATCCTCAATAAGACGCACCAATCAAGTGATTTCAGTAATAACACGACGCATTGACTTGTATTCGGCTTCTGTAGATAAAAAGACGGATGCTTGCTTCTTAGATTCCCACTAAATGAGAGCACCACCAAGAGAAATTAAAAAACCACTAATGGATCTCCGGGAATCTTGACAGGAGGCCCAATCTGCGTCACAAAAGGCAAGGAGATCAAAAGAGGCATCTGAGGGTAAAAAGATTCCTTGACCCGGATCTGTTCTGAGGTATCTCAAGATTCGAATTGCAGCTGAAAAATGGGAATCTCTGGGCTGTTGCATGTACTGGATTAAGGTCAACACAACAAAAGAGAGGTCTGGCCTAATGTGGGTTAAGTAATTTAATTTTCCAACTAGGTGCCGATAAAGAGAAGGATTAGACAAGGTTTGCCCATCTTCCGCAGTCAACTTGGTGTATAGGTCAAGAGGTGAAGATACCTGAGATCCAGAACAATCAAACTCATGAAGAAGGTCTAAGGTAAATTTTCTTTGACTGATTATGAAACCATGCTTCTTTCGTAGGATTTCCATTCCTAAAAAATAGTTGATTTCCCCCAAATTCTTAACTTTGAACTCTTTGTAAAAATATGCTTGAATTTGTTGAATCTCATCAACATCATCCCCACTAATTAAAATATCATCCACATATACTGCTATGATAGAAATCAGCTCACCTGATCTTTTGTAAAACAAAGAATAGTCATTTAGAGAGCTAGTGTAGCCTTTGTAAATTAGTGCCCCAGCTAATCTAGCATACCACTGTCTGGATGCCTATTTTAACCTATAAAGAGATTTCTTCAAGAGACAAACTGATTTAGGATTAGAACACTCCATTCCCGCAGGAAACTGCATATAGACTTCTTCCTGCATCTCGCCATGTAAAAAGGCATTAGAAACATCCTATTGATTGACCTTCCAACCTCTTTTTACAGTAATAGTAAGTAAATATCTGATGGTGGTCATCTTGACCACCGGAGAGAATGTTTCAGTATAATCCACACCCTCCTGCTGGATGTCCCCCTTCACTACTAGTCTTGCCTTTAGCCTTTCAATGGTTCCAGTTGATCTGTGCTTTACCTTGTACACCCATTTACAGGGTAAAACTTTCTTTCCTGGAGGGAGTTGAACTATATCCCAAGTGTGATTTAACTCCAAAGATGTAATCTCCTATTTCCTAGCATCAATCCACCCTTCATGCTGAGAAGCCTATGTATAACTGTTGGGTTCAATAATGTTCAAAATAGAGTGAAAAACCTATTGATTAAAAAGAGACAAAGAACTAAAACAATAGGATATTGCTTTAGTAGGATGGATGAAACAGGAATTAGTGACATTAGTTAAAACAATAGAATTACAAATATAATCTGCAAGGTCTGCAAGTTTTTGAGTCACTCTCATTGATTTCCTTGCTGGAGTAGTTGGTAAATGATTATGATTGGATGAAGGAAGTGTGTTGGATGGAATAGAAGGATAAGGTGAATTAGGTTCTGTAGTGGGTGATATAGGTGTAGGATAGTGGAATGGCTGAGAATTGTGTGGACTAGGTTCTGCATATGTATGATCATCTTGAGCTATAGGAATGGTAGTGAAATCTATGTGAAAAGGGGGATTTCTGTGAAGGGGCTGTTTGGAAGCAAAAGGGAAAATATGTTCATAAAAATGGACATCTCTGAAGATAAAAACTTTGTTGGATTCAATGTCCAAAACTTTGTATCCCTTTTTTCCTTGTGGATATCCAATAAAGACACAAGTTGTTGTTTTTGAATCCAACTTTGTCCTGTGTTGAGACAAAGTGTTGGAGTAACATAAGCAACCAAAGCTTCTGAGTTCTTCATAATTAGGTTCCTTCCCATAAAGAACTTGATATGATGTCTTCCCTTGAAGAACACCGGAGGGAAACCTATTTATTAAATGTGTTATTGTAAGAATAGACTCCACCCAATAGGAAAATGGTAGTCTAAATTGAAACATCAGTCCTTTAGCAGTCTCTAAGAGGTGTCTGTGCTTCCTCTCTACCACTCCATTTTATTGTGGAGTGGATGGACACGAAGTCTGATGGATAATGCCTTGTGACTGTAGAAATAAGCTCTCTTGGGTCCCTTTTCCCAATTCAAAAGCATTGTCAGATCTGATACTCTTCACTTTGAGATTAAACTGTCTCTCAATCATAACCAAAAAATTCTCCAGAGTAGGAAAGACACTACTCTTAGAACATAGCAGAAAAATCCAGATTGCCCTGCTATGATCATCAATAATGGTACGAAAATATCTATAACCATTATAGGTAGAGAACTTATATGGACCCCATGTGTCAATGTGAATTAAATCAAATAACTTTTTGGATTGAATTTTGCTAACAGGAAAAGACAACCTAGTTTGCTTAGCTTTAGGACACACATCACAAACTAGAGGAGAATTAGAAGCAAATGAATAAAACTCAACTTCTTCATTGGTGAATAAGGCAAATTCCCCAATCTTACATGCCATAAGTCAACATTAGAAACAACATTTGCTAAAATTGGAAAAGAAGCTGAAATTGAATTAGGACTAGAGTTGAATTTGCTTCCTTTTTGAAAAGAAACTATATCTTCATGACACTTAGAGTTTCTAGGCTGTAATAGATATAACCCCTCATTAACTTCACCAAAAACTTGAGTGTTCTTCATTAAAGGGTCCTGTAAGACACAACCACTAGGAGTAAATAATAGATCATATTTATATTGACAAAATAACCTATGAATAGATAAAAGGTTATTCCTGAAGGCAGGAACATGAAGAACATTTTCCAAAATCAAATTTGGAAGAATAGAAACACTCTCTATATGAGTAACAATGATTTTGAAAGAATTGGGCAATGTCAGACTCAAAGACACAGGAAGAGCTTTTAAAGAAACAAAAGACCTATCATCATAACACATATTTTCCGAGGCCACTAAATCAATAATCCCATGTCCTTGTATTGAACACAGAAAAACATTTTCCATGATATTTTAAAATCGTACCAGCAATAGCATTTGGATTAAAACCTGCACTTGAGGTTCCTGCTTTTATGTCCTTTGCCACCTGCTGAACTAAGCTTGCATATTGGTCTTTGTTCATTTTCATAAATGAAGTGTAGTTATTGGTAAGTGTCTCCTTTCGTGCAATATTTCCTTTTTCCATTTCTTCTCCTGTAGTCACATCTTTTGCTTTTGCAGATCCTGGATAACCCTTTGTTTTTGTGAATTCAAAGTTATCTGGGAATCCATGAAGCCTAAAACAATCATCCTCAACATGCCCCACCTTACCACTGTAATTACAAGTCACATTAGGGTTATATTTGGCTTTTCTCTGCTTTTCTTTGGGCATGGGTTTTCTATTTCTTTTGTAGTTGTTTCTGCAAACTTCTGTGTTGGGACTGTTGGTTTGATGTTTTGATTTCCAAATTTTTGATTGAATCCGCCTTGAGCTGTTACCATGAAAGCTCCAGATTCAGTGAAAGAGTTGAATTTACATACACTTCCCTCTGATTCTCATCTTGAAGTACTAGTGAATATGCATGATCAATAGTTGGCAAAGGGTTCATCATTAAGATATTTCTCTTTGCCTGCGGATATGCATCATTAAGCCCCATTAGAAACTTGATTAGCTTCTGATCTTCTAAGGACTTTTCTAGCTTTTCTTTTCCTTGACATGTACACTCACAAGTGCAACAAATAGTATGATTAAGAGACTCTAATTCATCCCAAAGTCTCTTTAGCCTAGTAAAATATCTTGTTGCTATGTCGTTAGTACCCTGAACCAGTTCTGAGATCTCCTTTTGCAAATGATATAGCTTAGCACCATTAGATCTACCAAACCTGTGCTCTAAGCTATCCCATAATTCTTTGGCCGTCTTGGAATAGATCACACTATCCCCAATCTCCCTTGATAAAGAATTGAACAACTATGATATTACCATGTCATTGCAACAACTCCACTGTTCATAGTCAGTTGAATTCAGATCTGGTGCTTTACATGTTCCATTAATGAATCCTAGTTTCTTTTTCGCAGATAAAGCTATCAGTACTCCTCTTCTCCGCCCTGGAAATCCTCTTCCATAAAAAATGGAGTTGACAATGGTCATACCAGGTGAATCCGAAGGGGCAAAGTAGTAAGGATGATTGATGTTGATCCCAGGTGCAGTAGGAATTGCAGCTGTAGTAGGAGCTATAGTGGTAGTGTTAACCACACCTGAAGTACCGTGTTGATCCATTTCAATCAAGTGATGCTAGAAGAGAGATTGGATCGAGCTATTGCTTTGATACCATGAAAGGATTGAAGAAAAATATTGGGGAAATTTTCTGATAATCTTATTTTGTGTATAGCAATGTATATATACACATGTATCTTGTGCAAGAAGCTAAATAATAAAAATACATGTATCTTGTGCAAGAAGCTTAATAATAAAAAACCAAAAAAAACTAAACACTTGTATCTTGTCCAATATGATGATGGTTCTTTCATTACTTGTTAAGAACACATAGGAATTTGTCTAAATAACAATTGAAGAAGTCATCTCTTATAACAAATTCAAGCAATTAAATCACATTGATATGGGGAAATACTTCTATTGGACTTCTAACAGAATGCCTATGTGAAGACCAAATTAAATATCCTTGGGAATGTCCTGTAAGATCTGATGACACAGCTGTTACATTATATGACGCCTTCTGATTCAACGCTGTAAATTTCAATTTCTTAGGATTAATAGTCACCTCAACGCCTTTGAGCCCAAATACTTTAACTGTGTAAGCTGCAATTGCTTCACCGACATTAGTCACAGTCCTCGTATATGTTTGAGCACTTGATTCCTTAGGAACATAAAATGAAGGGTAGTTCAACTCTGATCGAGGTATGCCTGACGGACAATGTACCTTCTTTTTCACAATGGCACTGACTTGATTATCTGTATAGTTCAAGCCACATAAATATGAGATGTAATCTTCTGGTTGGATGTCATAAATGAGTCCAGGATCATTTGCTCTTGATGGATTCACGTGCCCTGACCCGAGTGTAAGTAGATCAGCATGTTTAAGTGTCTCGTCCTGAATTAGATCATTTCCAAGGTTGATGTAATCAGCAGTGGTCATGATGGCGGATTTAATTGCAGCTGGAGACCAATTTGGATGTGCGCTCTTTAACAGTGCTGCAACTCCTGCAAGGTGAGGGCAAGACATTGACGTTCCAGAAAGGATGTTAAACGTCAATGAAACTGCAGTTGCAGATGTTATCGCGCCTCCTACAGGGGTTGGCCACGCTGCAAGGATATTCACTCCAGGACCAATAATGTCAGGTTTTAGCATGCCTCGACTCTGCATAGATGGTCCTCTGGAAGAAAAGTAAGCAACCGTTGGTGCGTTCTTGTTTCCAGTTCTCGTTCCCTTGAATAATATCGTTGCTACTGGTGTTGATTTGGTATAGTTTATGATCATTTGTCCGTCACTGTAACCAACATTTATCGTGGGGAGGACATCACTTTCTGAAAATAATGTAGAGCCACGATTTTTTTGTTTATGAGAATCATGCCAGCACCACCAGCCTTTTTCACTACTACTCCCTTATTTGTTCTAGATCTGTAACCACTTGTATCACACAACACTATTTTACTCTTGACATCACTTGTATTCAGCGATTCACAAGCATTGCCCTTCACGATTGGTAACAATTTTCGTGAAAAATTTGTTGGTTGAAAGGCTGATTCTCCCTCAAACTCTGCTCCGTTGCCCAAAACTGCTACCGTGCTTATCTTTCTATCTGTTGTGCTAGCACCTATGGTTAGAATCCATGGAGCTCCGTTTATTACACTGCCATTACCCGGTCCACCATTTCCTGCAGAGCAACTTACAAAAATCCCCTTCTTCATCGCACTATACACACCAACAGCGACATAATCATCATACAAAGGCAGAGACACTACTAATCCAAATGACATGGAAATCACATCCACACCGTCATCAATTGCAGCATCAAGGCCAGCTACAACATCGGCTTCTAGACAATAGGAATAACAAACTTTGTACATGGCCACATGGGCTCGTGGCGCTATGCCAACAGCCGTGCCATTAGCATTACCAAGAAAATTAGCACCACCCACAAAGTTCCCCGCGGCTGTGCTTGAAGTATGTGTTCCGTGCCCATTTTTGTCCCACGGGGACTTATCCCGCTGAGTAAAATTCCTTGCTCCAATAAGCTTCTTGTTACAATAAGTTGTAACATTGAATTCACATCTGCCTTTCCATTTAACAGGTGGACTGGGCATTCCATTATCATTAAATGAAGGATGTTGAGGAGCAATTCCAGTATCAAATACACCAATAATTACACCTTTACCTGAATTTGATGCATTCCACAAGCCAACATTCTGGTGTAAGCCAAGGAAACTTGGACTGTGTGTGGTGTGCATCTGCAGTACCCGTTGGGGACGCGCTGACATAAAACCGGGCTTTTTTTCCATTTCTTTCACTTCGTCTGATGACAATGTAGCAGCAAAACCATTGAATACATGACGATATGAATATAAAATGCGCGATGAACTATTCGAATTTGTAGGCAAAAATGATTGATGCCAGATATATAGATCTTTTGAATTCGGGAAAAGTTGATTATGAAATTCAAGATGTACTATGTAAGTTTCTAATTCACTTTGATTAGTGAAATGGTCACCAAATGTTTTTGATGAATGAAGCAGGACAAAGCAGAGAAAGGCTGAAATGAATGTCAAATCCATATTTTGTTTTGGTGACTATCTCATTTTGCAAGATGTGCTTATATAACAATGCAGATCAATTACTCCCTCCATTACTTTTTACTTTTCACAGATTCCATTTTGGCAAGTCAAACATAAGAACTTTGATCAATATTTTAATATATATTTTTTCTTCATACTAATATGAGAAAAATTGTAATTTATAGCGCTTTCGTGTAGTTTTTTAATATCCAAGTTTTAACTTTAAAAATATGAAATTAATCTAATCTAATTTAGCATTGAAAATTAGATAAATTGACTCTCGAAATCAAAACATGACTACAATTTTGGAACGAAGGGAGTACCACGTAAACTTATCATAATAGTATGAACACTCTTAATTCATACCTATTTTAAAAAGAACATAGTCTATAATTAGCCATTTAGTACGTATTACTAAGGATAATAATGTACTAAACCCTCTCGTATCTAACTAATATTAATATATATATATATATATATATATATATATATATAATAATAATAATAATACATATTAAATTGCCAATTATAGCCTTTGTTGATTTTAGATGCATATAATCTTGCTTACATCATATTTAGTTTATTATGGTCAATATTTCAGTTTTCTGCCAAATTGTCCATATTAACTTATACAAACATAGAGTTGTCAATGTGGGTCGACTCGATTTATCCAGACTAGTTTATAAGAGCTTTGGAATTTTATGGGTTAGGCCGGAAAAGGGTCAAAATGCCCTTAAACAATGCGAAATTGAACAAAAATGTTCAATAATTTGGTCCAACTACGCCTTTGCAGTCAATATTTGAGTCCAAAAATATCCTTGTCATTAATACTTTGATAAAAAAAAATGCCCCCATCATTACTTATGTGTCAAAAACAGTTTAGGGGTACTTATGCTTTTTTCCTAGCTAGTTCGATTATACGTGCCTCATGCGTGTACCTCACTTTAAGTAGTTCAGTTTTACAAAGTTATTTTGATATCTTAATTAGTAATTGTCTATAAAAAATATATATTAATTTATTTTTGTAGACATACTAAATTTTTTAAAAACTTATATCAAATCACAAAAAAAGCAATCTTTGTATCATAGATACGATAAATATGTCACTAAAAACTTCCTAATCAAAATTTTTCTATCATGAATACATGATAAATTTATTATTATAAACTTCAAAAATAAACTAAATTTTCGAACACTTACCTCAAAATCAGAAGCAAATTTATATTTTTATTCATAGATATTATCAAGATTGTAAAAATCAAGAACTAAAATTTTAGAAAGTTTACCTCAAATTATCCTTTTTCGGTTCAAATTTGTTTTTATTCGATTTAATAAATTAGCTTTTGTGGTCTTTTTTGTTTTTAGGTTTAGCTTTTTATTTTTTTATTTTTTTTTGTCCTTTTTTCAATTCAAAGTACTCTTTTCTTTTATTTAATTTAACAAATTATATATAAGATAAAATTTTAATTGATTTAGAATTGTTAAATATTATGAGTTCTTTCTTAACTTAAATGAAAACTTTAGTTAATTTTAAAGTGCTATTATTAGTAATAATAAAATAATAATAATTTGAGAAAAATAGTGAAAAGATAATGTTTTTTAAAGAAGAATCGTTTAATAAAGGACAAAAAGTTCGAATCATTTTTTTAAAGATCTTTTCACTTTTAAAAGTGTGTCGGGTCTTAGAAATATTATTTGAACTTTTTGCCCTTCATTAAAAGTCTTTGTTTTAGACAAAATCATCTTTTCACTATTTTTCTAATATTTAATAGCTGAAAATTAATTAAATATTTATAGTAAAACCTTTCCTTATTAGAAGAAATCAAAATTAATGACAACTAATACCTTTTTCATTAGTTTAAGAATTCTAAATCAACTAAATTTGATTTTAAGAAGATTTGAAAAATTTAGAAATAAATATGAAAGTGCTAGAATAAGAAAAATATAAGAATTATCAAGTTTTTAAAAGTTTTGTAGACACGTGATTTTGACCCTCCCCGAGTTTAATATATTTTTTTTGATATTAAATATTTACATTTGGTCTGATATTATTTTAACTCTTACTTCATTTTTAGTAAATTTTTAGTTTAAATAAATAAATAAAGTTAATTTTGGGATTTTATTTTTATTTTTATTCTAATTTTAAAAAAATAATACAAAAATTTAAAGATATTTTTTTCTTTTTAAATTTTAAATAAATAAGTTAGTAGTTTTACTATTATCTTAATTTTGGGATATTTATAATTTTATTATATTTTTATAAATATAAAAAATAATTAATATATTTATTATTATTATTATTTTATTATTATATATATATATATATATATATATATATATATATATATATATATATATATTTTATTTGTTTTAAAAGAAAAAAAGAACAAACTTTATCCTAATAAAACTACCCAACCTCCCTCCCCTATCTGTATCTGATTTCTTAATTGTTCCCTCCCAAAATAATCCCCTATTTAAGGACTCTCTAACCCCCAAAAGTACGTACATTTTTGAAACATCAGACTGTCACTGAAACTGAGAGAAAAACACAGACAGAACAAAAAGAAAGAGAAGATAAAAAAAAAAAAAAGTTAGAAAAAGAAAGAGAAGATAAAAAAAAAAAAAGTTACAAAAGAGAGACAGAGAGAAAATGCAGTAGAAGTTATAAGAAAGAGAAAAAGAAAGTAAAAGAGGAACGACTTGAGTTCTGAATCGAGTTTTCGATTTTTTCTTTAGTTTTTCGGTGATAGCGTTTTATTCCTGTAGTCAAGTAAAATCGTCACACAAGTCCAACTCAGTACGGATTATTGTTCAAGGTTTTCTTGTTGGCGTCGAACTCCATTTGCTGGATTCCTTACTTAATCAAATCTGGGAAGATTATAATTTTGCTTCATCAAGGTTCTTTCTCATTGTTTTATCCAATATTTAGTCACTTACTTTAATTGTTTCATGGCTTGTACACATATTTGTTCATGTGGCATTTTTCGATAGGATTAATGTTTAAAGGTTCATTCGTGTGTTGTGATTCCTACTTTTGTTTGGTATATGTGATTAATACCTTTATTATTAATCCCTTTTATGGTATTCACTCATGTTGGATATCCACTTCTTAAAAATTGGTTGAGTATATATGTGCTAGACGGATGACAAATTTTTTATTATTTGTTATATGTAGGCACGTGGAGTTGAAGGATCAGAATAATGAAATAATAAAATATAATTAGGGATTAAATTTGGTTAGACTTTAATAATTATTAAATGTGTATGTTAATGGAAAACTTTTCTTTCCGTTTTTTTAATTTTTCTAGAAAACATTTACATTCACTTTGTAATACTTAACATGTTAGTGTTTTGCATTGGGGTGCTATTTGCTACTGTTCACTGCCAAATCTTTTCACAAAAGAAATATAGAACAACATTTTGAGATTAAATATTTATAAAAAAAGTGAAGGGATTAATAAGAATAGAACTATGTTGCATCTAACGAAAACTACCAAAAGTATTCTTAAGCCTAAATAAAGTAATTAGAATTTGGTCATAATTAATTTTCACAAGAATTTTATTTGCATTCTTCAATTATGTGTTTAGTTATTGACCATGCCGGTTTCGTTATGCATTATTTTAGATGTTAGATAGATGCTGTTGGTTGTGAGCTTTTCCACTTGAAAAAGTGAAAAATTTCTTTTATGGATGGAGAAGATAGACCAAGGTTTCAGTAACTTTTGTTTATCATGTTATTAATTATTTTGGTCAAATAAATTGAGTCGTTAATTGAATTCTACCAGAATTGATTCGAGCCTAAATTATATAAGACCCGAGCTACTAATTAACGTAAGCTTGAGTGAATTTTATTCAAGACCCGTCATAATAAAGAAAAGAGAAAAGAGGAAAAAACTCATTTGTAAGGTAGGCGAGTTGCAAATTTGAAAGAAAAGGAGAAAAGAGTGAACAAATAGATAAGAACAATTGTCTCGAGTTTAAAGAGATGAAACAAATGCCTTTAACTCTAGGCCGATTTTTAGGCACGTTAAAATATTCGTTTCAATTAAGAATGCGGCGTACGCATCTTTCTGAGACATTTAAAATTTCAAGGCTGCAATAATGCACCTTGGCAAATATTTTTCAAAAATTAATTTTCACCGATTTAATACACGAGTTATAGACAACTATTAGACATTAAAATAGGAGCGAAATTAGGCCTTAACATAATATATCAAAATAGTTTAAATTAGTATAAGTCGATAAAGCGATCGTGCTAGAACCGCGGGACTCGAGGGGTGCCTCACACCTTCCCCTCGGTCAACAGAATTCCTTACCCAACTTTTCTGTTTTCGCAGACCAAATAAGAGTAATTTCCTTTTGATTAGAGATTCAAAAATGTGACTTGAAACTCCATAACTCGATTCCAAGTGGCGACTCTGTAAATCAATTAATCCCTATTCAATACCGTCACTTTAATTGGAAAAACCCTTCGCTTCGACCTTTACGGGCGAAAAAGGGGTGTGACAAGTTTTAACTAAGTAATCAAAGATTTTCTAAAAATTTAACTTTCAAAATAAGAAAATATTTTAAATATGAAAAAAATAAAATAAAATAATCGTACTACAAATATGATTAAAATCGATGTATCTCTCTTAGCCTCTAGCAGTAAGAAAAGAGGTATCACATGACAACCGCACAGTGACGACCCATTAATCACTTGAAACTTCTGGTGGTAAAATATATGTATGTGCTTACAATAAAATATATGTTATGTTTACATTATTATATTAAAGTGTGAAGGATCTTTAAAAAACGAATTAAACTTTTTGCACTTTATTAAAATTTTTCACAATAGATAAAATCGTTTAATTTTAAATAATTAAAGATTACACGTGTAAGACACGTGTAATTAAACTAGTATATATAGATGCTTTGCACGTATAAATCACATGAATTAATAGACTTCGAAAACTATTATTAGTGATTACATATGAAGGAAGTGTCAGAAGTCCTAAATACTAAGGATCCTAAGCCAACTCTTATAACAAAACAAGTAAATATTGTACATCCTATCAGATAATGTGATCAAAAGCAAGTTCCTTATTTGGCTGCAAGGCTTTAAAAGAGAAGAATACCTTTAAAAGCTAATTTGTCTTTTAAAGATTTATTATGTAATATCGTGTCTTTATCATTATTTTCCTTCATCTTCAACACTCGTAATGCAATCAATATTAATGCACCTATCAAGCAAATAGTAAATGTTTTCAGCTTATTTGTTTGATAGTTAAAACAAAAGATTTTCCAAGTTAAGCATCAAGAATTGTTGGGATCAAAAGAGGAAAAAAGGTATATATTGCTTTTAAGGAATAGGCCTGTGAAGATACTTTTTTTACATCTTTGCCTACCTCTTTCCTTTCTTCAATTTTAGCTCTCCTTCATTTAGTAATAGCATTTGTGGCATGAATCAGTTGAATGTACTTAAAAGAGGAATAGAATAACTCACCCATCACACTAACAATTAAGAATGATCTCAAAAACTAAAATTACATTGATATTGATACACGAAAACACATTCTAAATAATTAGAATGATGAAAGACGTATTACTTGTAACAAACTAACTATAAAAAGATAGACTTTGATAAAGTAGAAGATTATAACCTGAAAATTGCGCGGGAAGTAAACTCAATACGATAGTTTTTGTAGAATAAAATTCTCCTCGATCGATTTGTTCAAAAATCTAGCAATCCATGATAAAAGATGGCCGGCTAATAAGACCATCAATGAATCATTATTTAGTAGGAGAATGATTTTTTTTAAAATATTCTTTCAAAATATATCCATGACTGGTATTATGTATGGAATACTTCAATTGAAAATTATAATATGAGCTATTTAAGTTATATTAATACTTTGATAAGCATCGTACCTACAATACATAGGAAGACAATATTAAGATAATTTATCTATATATAATCGGAAATTTGTAAACATGGTACAAACTAAATATACCCTCCAACAATATAATAATGTAGAGAGAACCAATGATAACTACAAGTATATTATATATACTAGTTTAGGTGTATGCGCTTTGCATGAATATTTTATTTTAATGAGTTCAAATATTACACTAAATAAGATATTTGTTTAAATAATAAAGATGAATATAATAATTAAATTTAATATCTTTTGAATATGTAAAGATGGAGAGTTTATTTATTAAACCTAACCCTTACCAAAAATATTTTTAAAAGTCAATCGACATTCATTTACCATCTGTAAATTGCAACAAAATAATACAATCATAGAGGCATCAAAATAATACAATTAAATTTAATCTTTACACACAAAAAAATTTCAAAGTCATTTGATACTCATCTATCACCTGTAAACAATAACAAAATAATACGATAATAGAGATATCAAAACAATACAGTTAAACCAAACTTTTACACAAGAAATTCTTCATAGCCAATTGATATTCATCTACGATCTGTAAACTATAAAAAAATAATATAATAGTGATCACAAAGCTTCGATTTTGATCTAACTAATTCTTGTCTGAGCGAAAATTTTGACCCTAAAGAATGATTTTGAATGGAATTAAAGAAGATATATATATACACACACATGTTGAATTCTATTATGCTGATAAAAACAGTGAAGAAGTTGAGGGTTAAAAAATCAAGCATCCACTAATCTAGACATGGAATCGAATCAAGTTAGATAAGCATCAATCATATTCTTCCAATAGGCAAACCGGTTTGTTCTCTAGTTCAACGTACACCTCAATATTTATAGAAGTATTTCCTTAATAGAGTCCTATTTTAAGAGTATTTTTCTAATTGAATAGTAGAAAGAAAAATATTAATTAATTCTTCAACCATATATTATATATTTTAGGAGTCTCATATATTTTAGGAAGTATAAATTAATTCTTTTACCATATATTATAGGAGTCACATATATTTTAGGAAGTTTAGTTAATATAATAAAAAATAATTAAATAATAAATTAGAAAAATAGTGAAAAGATAGTTTTATCTGAAGAAAAGTATTTTAATGAAAGACAAAAAGTTCAAATTACTTTTCTAAAGATCTTCACACTTTTAATATATTATAGATTATAGATATAGATAGATTATAGATATAGATTATAGATTATAGATGCTAAGAACATTTCTTATCAATTGCTTTTTAAATACGTAACAAACAAAATAGATGCATCATTGCATTTTTTAATCACATCCAACAATTATTAATGATTAATAATAAACACTCATTGTGTAAGAAATTCAACTTCTCGAACCAAAGTTTCTTTCAACTAATTATATATTTCTCTTAAAATAAAAGGGCTTTAGAAGTCGCACAATTAATCCTAATCAGATATATAAATAAATATAAAACAGAGAACAAACTAAAAAGAATAATATTACAAAAATCAAACAAGGAAGATAATTAAGGACCTCTAACCCGATCAACACATAAATACGCCCGTATAAAAACACAGTGGATTATTATAGAAACAGATAATTAATAATAATAAACACCTACATTCAAAAAAAATTATTTGAACAAAGAAATAAAAAGTATAGAGATAAACCTTTAATTTTTTCGGCTACTTCATTCGGCAACATGCTTGTTACGTTGAAATTTTAATCTAAAATTTTCAACTGCAAGAAAAACGCGAGAAAAATCATAAATTCATTGTCAATTGTTCATTATGTATAATGCATATATAATCAATCTTTAAAACTATTAGAAAAATAAAAGGCAAAAGAATGAACATAGTGAATGAAAGAAGACGACTTGAATCAAATAAGAAAAAATATAAGTAGAAGTTATGTTTCTTGTAAGTTTGATTTACAATATTACTTAAATAAATTGTAGAAATTATTTTTTTTACATAAGGTAAAGTTTTAATAATTTAAAAGTGTTAAATATAATGAATGTTTACCTATTAAGGACTTGAATTAATTTTACAATCAATTAAATAATAATTATTTTTATAACAAAAGTTACTTAAAAAATAATTTATACATTTTAAGTCATATTTAATATAGAGTTGTTTGCTTAATTAGAATCCTAATTTTGGTATGTTTTTTTTTTTTTTTTTGGTAATACTAATTGTGGTATGCTACTAAAGAAGAAAAAAGGAAATTTTGTGTTTGCTTGTCTTGAAATTTAATCCCGTTTGTTTTAATATTTTTTTTCCTTAAAACCAGTCTACTATTATTAGAAGGAAGTCTAAGTAATTAAAAACATTAATTAATAATAGCCTACACCTAACAAAATTTTCCATAAAATTGGGAGTGTTCCCATATATTTGAGGTTTTAATTATTTTTTTTATATTTATTAAACTCAATATTCAATATTAATAATAATTATTTGAGGGAAAAAAAATAAAAAGACGATTTTATCTATTGTAAATTTTTTTAATAAAGGACAAAAAGTTCAAATCACTTTTTTAAGGGTCTTCACACTTTTAATAGATTATATATATATATATATATATATATATATATATATATATATATATATATATATATATATATATATATATATATATATATATATATATATATGCGTATATATATATATATATATGCGTCAGTTACAAACTTACAATACAACTACAACAATTATATTGTGATTACAATACAACTACATCAATTATATTGTGATTTAAAAGGGACGAAAGACTTGCGGGAAGAAGAAAACTGAAAAGAAAAAACATATACCTGAATTACTTTAGTAGAAGTTTTGTTGCTCATCAATTTAACCTCTTTATATATAAATACCATAGACTTTTTATTCTTATGATTTTTAGACTTAAAATAGAGATAGGACATAATTTAAATCTATCTAAATATACACAGACAGTTTGATTTCCCAATAAAAAGTAATTATTGTAACTATAATTATATAAAAGAAAAAAATCTAAAACTCCTAAACAATAAACACTCAAAGAATCATAAACCTAAATAATCATATCAGTTTTGGTTTCTTAAAAAATAATTATAGTAATTATATTGATAAAAATTAGTAAAAAGATGATTTTGTCTATTGCGGAGTTTTTAAATAAAGGGCAAATATTTCTACCACGATAAGTGACTTTGTGATTGCAAAAAGAGTCTATAGGGGGTGCGTCGTATCTATTGGTATTAAAGAAACTGTGGTGAATCTGTTTGAATTACATATGATGGATTTTGATGTCACACTGGGGATGGATTAGTTACACTCGTGCTATGCGTCCCAAGACTGTCGGACCCATAAGGTGTTCTTTAAATTCCCTAATGAGCCGGTTATTGAGTGGGAGGGTGGTTCTGTATCTCCTAAGGGGAAGTTCATATCGTATATTAGAGCTCGGAGATTAATCTCCAAGCAGTGTCTCTATCATCTAGTCCGAGTTAAAGATTCTAACTCGAAGGTTACTTCTTTGTATTTCATCCCAGTGGTAAATGAATTTTCTGAGGTCTTCCCTAATGATCTTCCTGGTGTTCGTCCTAATAGGGAGATTGAGTTTGGGATTGATCTTGTTTTGGACACTCGTCCAATTTCTATTCCTCCATATAGAATGACTCCAACTGAGTTGAAGGAGCTTATGGAGAAATTAAAGAGCCTTTTAGATAAGGGTTTCATCTATCCTAGTGTGTTCTCATGGGGTGCATCGGTGTTGTTCATGCGTAAGAAGGATGGTTCCCTTTAGATGTGTATTGATTATCGATAGTTGAATAAGGTGACGGTAAAGAATAAGTACCCTCTTCTAAGGATAGATGACTTGTTTGATCAGTTGCAGGGTGCTAAGTATTTGTCCAAGATTGATCTTCGATCCGGTATCATCAGTTAAAGATTAGGGAGGAAGATATACCTAAGACTGTTTTTCATACCCGATATGGGCATTATGAGCTTTGGTTATGTCTGTTGGGTTGACCAATGCCCCGACAACATTCATGGATTTGATGAATAGGGTCTTCTGCCAATTTCTGGACTTGTTCATCATTGTTTTCATAGACGATATTCTGGTGTATTCTAAGAGCGAGGTGGATCATGTGAATCACCTTCGCATTGTATTGCATACCTTGAGAGAGCAACAGTTGTATGCCAAGTTTTCAAAATGTGAATTCTGGTTGAACGTTGTCACTTTTTTGGGTTATATCAATTCTAGTGAAGGCATCATGATAAACCCACAGAAGGTTGCAGTGGTTAAGAAGTGGACTAGACCCATGACTCCAACTGACATTCGAAGCTTCTTGGGTTTAGCTTGCTATTACCCGAGGTTTGTGGGGAGTTTTTCTTCTATAGCTGGCCCGTTGACTAAATTGACTCAGAAAAGGTAAAGTTCTTGTGGTCCAATGCTTGTGAGGGGAGCTTTGAAAAACTGAAGGATAAGCTAACTTTGACTTCGATTTTGACTTTGCTCGAAGGCACTTGTGGGTTTGTGGTCTATTGTGATGTGTCTCGTGTGGGGCTTGGATGTATTTTGATGTAACATGGTAAGGTGATAACTTATGCCTCTAGACAGTTGAAGGTGCATGAGAGGAATTATCCAACTTATGATTTGGAATTGTTTGTTGTGGTGTTTGCGTTGAAAATTTGGCATCACTATTTGTATGGAGTTCATGTGGATATCTTTTCTGATCATAAGAGCCTACAATATGTGTTTACTTAGAAAGAGCTTAACCTCAGGCAAAAGAGATGGCTTGAGCTTCTCAAAGATTATGACATGAGTTTTCATTACCATCCATGTAAAGCTAATGTGGTTGCTGATGCTCTTAGAAGGTTATCCATGGGGTGTCTAGCTCATGTGGATAAGGAGAAGCAGGAGTTGGTGAAGGACATTCATTATTTGGCTAACCTTGGAGTTCGTCTCTTGGACTCTAAGGATAGTGGTGTGTTCATTCAGAAAGTGATGTCGTCGTCTCTTGATGCTTAAATTAAGGAGAAACAAGTGCTAGATACTGTGTTGATGCAGATCAAGGGTGATGTTCTTGGGCAGAAAGTGGACTTTAAGATTAGTGGTGATGTTATTTTACGGTACCAATTGAGATTTTGTGTTCCCGACGTCGATGGTTTGCGAGAAAGAATCGTGGCTGAGGCACATGAGTCGCTCTATGTTGTTCATCCTGGTTCGATGAAAATGTATCATGACCTCATGGAGATGTATTGGTGGAATAATATGAAGAGGGATGCGACCAATTTTATAGTCAAGTGCATGGTGTGTCAACAAGTGAAGGTTGAGAACATGAGGCCCGGAAGTTTGTATCAAGAAATTGAGTTGCCAAAGTGGAAGTCAGGAGTGATCAACATAGATTTCATTATCGGACTTCCTCGATCTCGAATTAATTTGATTCGGTTTGGGTCATCGTGGATAGGATAACAAAGTCAGCTCACTTTTTGCTATTGAGGACTAAATTCTTGGTTGAGGATTATGCAAGGTTGTATTTTTATGAGATTGTGAATTTGCATGGTGTACCTGTTTCTATTATCTCGGATCGCGGTATGCAGTTTTCATCTCACTTTTGGTGGTCGTTTTAAAAAGGTTTGGGGACTAAGGTGAGCCTTAGTACTGCTTTTCACCTGCAGTCGGATGGGCAAGAAGAAATGACCATTTAGACATTGGAGAATATGCTTCGTGCTTGCGTGATTGACTATGGTGGTAGTTGGGTTGAGCACTTACCTCTTGTAGAGTTTGCTTACACCAATAGCTACCACTCTAGTATTAGGATGGATCCATTTGAAGCGTTGTATGGTAAGAGATGTAGGTCTCCTATTAGGTGGTTTGAGCTTGGTGAGGCGGATATGTTTAGCTCGGATTTGGTTCTCCTATGCGTATGTGAGGCAAAGAGAGTTACAGTTTGAGGTTGGGGATAAAGTGTTCTTAGAAGGTGTCTCCCATGAAGGAAGTGATGCGGTTTGGGAAGAAGGGGAAGTTCAATCCCCGATTTATTGGTCCGTACTTTGTTGTGGGGAGGGTTGGCAATGTTTCTTATGAGTTGGAGTTGCCTTCTAGCTTGAGCTCTATTCACTTGGTGTTCCATGTTTCTATGTTGAGAAAGTGTATGGTTGATCCGTCTCAAATCGTGCCTATCAAGGATATTGGTATTTTGGATTCTCTGTCCTATGAAAAAGACCCGATTGAGATCTTGGATTGGCAGGTTCATCTATTGCGGGCCAGGGATGTAGCTTCGATTAAGGTTCTTTTGAGGAAACACAAGGTTGAAAAAGCTACTTGGGAAGAAGAAGAGGATATGAAGTCCAAGTATCCATTCCTGTTTTCTGCTCCAGAAATCCGTATGGAAGGAATATGTTCTTCATCATATTTTTGTTTTCTAACTTAGTTAAAGGTTAGAGTTGAGGTGTTGGGGTGTAAATCGTGCCTATACTACCTTGTTCTATCATTTGAGGACGGATAATCCAAGTGGAGAAGAATTGAAACACCCTGGGTTCTAGTTCTTACAAGTTTCTCGAGTTTTGAGCTCTCTAAGAATATTGCGACCCACCACACTAGTTTTATGGTGAGGATACGGGTACGGTGACCAACTTGTATGTTGTCCAGTGTATGGTGGGTGAGTTTTTATTGATGGTACGGGTTAGTAGTGATGGGTCGTACGTTGAGATACGAGTGGTAAAGTCCAAGTCGTATGTTAAACAGTGTGTCTAATGTTTGATTCTATCTTGGATATGAATTACGGGTACTACTCGTATGTTATGGATATGAGTGGGGAAATGAGAGTTGTATGGTGGACAGTATATGATGTCCAACCTTCTGATCAAGATACGAGTGGAGGGTACTACTCGTATGATGTGGGTACGGGTGAGGGGTCCAAACCGTACCCAGCTGCGGAAATTTTTACAGTTTAAGTTGGGGGAATTCTGGACATTTTTTCTCTTAACTTCTTTTGACCCCATGACTCAAAACACTCTTGGGACTTCATTAACCCTTTATTTCTCAATCAAACACTCTCAAAACACTGAAAATCTCTCTCAACCTCTTGGGTCAAGAAAGTCTAGGGTTTTCTTCAAGGTGGTCAATTAAGGCTCTAAAGGGTGGTTTCTCTCTGTCTTCCTCGTTGCCTAAGGCAATTTACTCTTCCCTCATTGTTATTTCAAACTAAACGCATGTTTTAATGAATGGTTTTCATGGTAACATTGTGGTATTGATTTGGTTTTGAAATATATGTTGGGGAATTTGGTTGTTCTTGGTTGGATAATGTTTTCCCATGTTTTACTTATGTTTTTTCATGTAATAATTATGGTTTGAACATATGGTTGCATGGGAATGGTCAATTGGTTGCTGGTTTTGATTTTGGAAACTATATGCCCTTAACATGTTTGATAAAATCCCAATGAGAATGATTTTGTCACATAGTTTGACTTTTATTGAAATCTTTGCATTGCATAATATGGTAATGGAACTTAAATTGGTTTTGTAGGTTTTAAATGGTTTGGAAAGGCCTTGGTGGCCATGTCTTTGGTTTAATTGGAAATCTTGTGAGGTACATAGGAATCCCCTAAGTGTTGGCTAATGACTTTGCTTGCACGCTATAGTTGGTATGACGATACCACTTCATAATACCTTAATAATTAACTCTTGGAATTGGTGGTTTGGTTATGTTGTAAAGTTTTTAATTGGGTAATAATGACAGGGTGTAATAACTGACCGTGAAGGTGTGAGTTCGATGGATGGACACTACAAACTCTTGTTTGCCGACATGAGGGTCGGTCATGGTGACCATATACTTGTGGGGTACACAAAAATCCCTTAAGTTATACTTGTATATATGTATCATGGAGGGCGAAGGTTATACGAGAATCCGTGACCCCTATGATATCTCCGGTTCATGCGGCTACACGCACTGGGGCCCGTTAAAGGGGTAACACTGGACCCATATAGCCTGTGGGTGGTTTTAGGACGGTTAAGCTACACAACGCAGGTTAAAGTTTTAAATGCATGCTAAACCTGATTCCCTTTCCCAACATTGTATATATGTGTACATATATATGTATGTAATTGCATATGGTTACTTACTTTGGTTTTGAAGAATGGCATGGCATTACTTTATCTTTATTACTGAGTACATGCTAGCATTACCCGCTAACCTGTCTTTGGGCATTGTATTTCCACGCAATGTAGGAACCGGCCATACTACTACTCCTGCTCAGTGATTGAATTCGGGGACAGTTTTGTGACAGACTGAAGTGGTTAGCTTCCATACTCCATTTCATGCTATGGATATCTTTTCATACTTTTGTTTATTTCTTGGAATTTTGTTTTGACTATGGTCGGGGGCATGTCCCGATAGAATGTTCTTTGTTTTCAGTTAGAGGCTTTGTGTGACTACTATGGGCATGGGTGGTGTCGGTAATTGTGTCAGCCTTGGCATTGGCATTGGTATTAGGGCTGACACTAGTTGGATGTTTAGATGGTTATGGTTATGGATTTTATCTTTATCTTACAATTATAATTGTCCTATCTTGTTATATGTTTGAAATTCCTCCGACATAGGTTAATGGGCGGTTAAGGTTGGGTATTGGGGGTGGTCTTCGGTCCCTGTTGGACTTGAGCCACCTAACACGACTAGGCCTAGTTTGGGTCATGCCACCTTGTCCCGACCTAGACAGTTTATTCACTAGTAGAGTCTTCGTAGACTAGATTTGTTTAGTGATACCAAGCGGTATCTACAAGAGCACAAAACAGTCCACAAACTCACAAAAACAGTCCACACGTACAAGACATCAAACGGAAACAACAAACATACAAACTTGAAAGATAAGGATATAGACAACTTGACATAAAGAGACTATAAAATGTAGAAACTAAAGAGTGTATCAAACTCTAAAACCTCTACAAATCACATTAACAAGCACCAAGTTTTTACGGGAACACAAGAGGAACTCGTTTCACTCAAGCACTCTCGTTTCTAGCCGTCTCACAACACAAGTGGAACCTTTCACTTATAAAGCTTAAAATGTTTGGTGGTCTACTCTCTTCTTGAGAGGAAATATGGTGTTCAATGTTACAAAGTGATTTTAAAATGAGCTAACTAAGGAACAAATCTAAAGAAACACCTTAAATAGTCTTTACAAAAAGGATGGAAAAAGGACCCATTTGCCCTTAATGAAGGGGTGGCGGGTTTGGACTGTTTGGGGCAGTATTGGGGTGTATTTTTGAGCACCTAAGGTCATACCCTACATGTCAAGACGTACACTCCCTTGGGTGAGTTCGCAACAAGCTCAACTGCATCCATTTTCATAAATATGCCTTGAAGTCTTTGTAGTTCATGAGCTTGACTTCTAGTAAATGGTCTCGAGCTCATGACACCGTATCATACTCTCCATCTTGAGAGGAGTTTGACCTCAAACTCACGGGTTCTTCATCTTCAATGGTATCAATTTGTGAGAGACCACACACGTTGAACGTGTTATGCACTTGGTATTCCAGTGGAAAATCGATCTTGTAAGCATTATCGTTGATTCTTTCAAGAACTTGGAATGGACCGTCACCTCTTGGCAGTAAATTTCCCTTTCTTTGGTGGGGAAATCAATCTTTCCGTAGGTGTACCCATACCTAATCTCCCGTCTCAAGCACAAGACGCCTTCTCCCTTTGTTGACTCGTTTGGCCACCTCTTGCTTCTTCTTATCAAGCCGCGACCTCACTGTCTCATGCAAGATTTTCATGGCTTTGGCCTTCTTGTTTCCATCTAAGATAACAACAACATCACTTGGTAAAGAAGTTAGATCCAAGGGGGTTAGGGGATTGAAGCCTTAGACACATTCAAAGGGCGCGATGCCCATACTCGAATGGATCACCCGATTGTAAGCAAATTCTGTGATAGGTAGGTGATCTTCTCAAGATGTCAACTTACCTTTAACCATGGAACGTAGAATGTAACCCAAGGTTCTATTCACTACTTCCGTTAGGCCATCAGTTTGTGGGTGGAAAGACGTAGAAAACAACAATTTAGTTCCGAGCCTACCCCACATTGACTTCCAAAAGTGACTAAGGAACTTAGAATCCCTATAACTTATAATGGTCCTTGGGATTCCATGTAACTTAACAACATTTTTAATAAACAAAGAAGCTACACTAGCCGCATCTTCACTATTTTTGCAAGGAATAAAGTGTTCCATTTTGGAGAAACGATCAATGACAACAAAGATGTTATCCCTACCCCTTTGAGTCTGTAGAAGCCCCAAAACAAAATCCATAGAAATAACAAGCCACAAGCGTGATGGAGTGGGAAGCGGGGTGTATAACTCGTGAGGAAGGAGCCTAGACTCAGCACTTCTACAATCCATGCATTGGCCGCAAATTTTGATAATATCTTTGCGCATCCTTGGCTAATAGAATTACTCCTCCAATATTTCAAGAGTCTTATCAATTCCAAAGTGACCCATGAGACCGTTGTCGTATGCCTCATTCACAAACAACTCTCTCCAAGAGCTAGAAGGTACACTTAACCGTCTTCCCCGAAACAAGAATCCATCAAACATGGCATCAGGACTAGAATCCGAGGGCCTCCTTTCCCTTACCACGACTTCACTTTCCCTAAAGATAGGAGCGAGTAAGGGTCCTGGGGATATAAAGACTTGAGGCTCTCAAACCCTATTAGCTTGGACGACAAAGTGGACACAATAACATGTTTTCTAGATAATGCATCGGCTACCACATTATCCTTCTCCTTTTTGTATTGAATCACATAGGAAAAGGTTTCAAGAAATTCCATCCATTTGGCATACCATTTTTTAAGTTTATCTTGTGTCCGAAGGTGCTTCAAGGATTCATGATCCGTTCGGATTACGAATTTCTTGGGCCAAAGATAGTATTGCCAATTGCGTAATGTTCTAACCAAGGCATACAACTCCAAATCATACGTAGATTAGTTTAGAGTTGCTCCTTTGAGATTTTCACTAAAGTAAGCAATGGGCTTTAAATCTTGCATCAAAACAGCCCTATGCCTACTTTACTAGCATCACATTCAACTTTGAACATCTTATCAAAGTTAGGCAATTGCAACAATGGTGCCAAAATGAGCATATCTTTCAAGGTCCTAAAGGCCTTAGATTGATCTTTACCCCACTTGAAAGGTTGGTCCTTCAGGATGATTTCGATCAAGGGGGCAACAATGGTACTAAATCCTTTGACGAACCTCCTATAAAAACTTGCCAATACGTGGAAGCTCCGAACTTTCCCCACAATTTTTGGGGTTGGCCAATCTTTAATGGCGGTTATCTTGGATTCGCCTACCTCCACCCCCTCGAACTTACAACAAATACTAAAAACATAACTTTATCAACACCAAAGGAGCATTTTTCAATATTAGCATACAACTTTTCTTTTCGAAGAACATCAAACACATTCCTTAGATGCAAAAAATATTCATTAAGGGACTTACTATAAACTAAAACATCATCAAAGTACACAACCACAAACTTGCCAATAAACGGCTTCATCACATGATTCATTAGACGCATAAAGGTACTAGGAGCGTTGGTAAGACCGAATGGCATGACCATACACTCATATAGACAAAACTTAGTCTTCTATGCGGTCTTCCATTCATCACCCGGTTGCATACGAATTTGGTGATATCCGCTCCTAAGATCAGCCTTAGAAAACACACAAGAGCCATTGAGTTCATCAAGATTTTCATCTAGACTAGGAATAGGATGACGATATTTTACCATAATTTTATTTATGGCTCGGCAGTCCACGCACATTTGCCACATCCCATCCTTCTTCGGCACAAGCAACATTGGGACCGCGCATAGACTCATGCTTTCCTTGATGTATCCTTTATTAAGGAGGTCCTCAATTTTCCGTTGGAGTTTCTTTGTATCCGTGGGGTTGCTCCTATAAGCGGGTTTGTTTGATAATTACAACCCCGGAACAAAGTCGATTTGGTGATCAATTCCTCGAAGTGGAGGAAGTCCTTACGGCAACTCACTTGGAAATACATCATCAAATTTCTGAAAACATTAGAAATAGAAGACGGGATATGGGAAGTGGATGGGTTGGCATTTAAAACATGGGCCAAAAGTATCATGGGAGTAGTATTATCATACTCTTTGAAGAGGTTGCCCTTTCGAGCCAACATTACCATCGAATCCTTACACCTCAATGCCAAAAATCCCTCCTCACTCTCACCCTTCCCACTCTCGGGTTCCTCCTCCTTACCCACGAGTTCCTTCCCTTTTTCCCCTTTCCGTGCAAACTCTTTATTTGTCGATGTGCCTCATACACTTGTGATGGTGATAATGGTTGGAGGTTGTACTTTCGACCCTTGAACTCAAAGAAATAGTTCTTGGTTCGGCCATCATGCTTAGTCAACCTATCATATTGCCTTGGCTGACCCAACAAAACATTACAAACTTGCATATGAATGATGTCGCAAAGTACCTCGTCCTCATAATTTCCATCTTTGAACCGAATCACCACTTGACGAGTCACCTTCAATTCTCCACAATCATTCAACCATTGGAGTCTATATGGACTTTCATGTTGAGTAGTCGGCAATTTCAAGTGATCCAACATCGAGGTACTAGCTACGTTAGCACAACTTCCGCTATCAATAATCAAGGAGCACACACTCTCCTTAATAAGGCACTTTGTGTGAAAGAGATTTTCCCATTGGCTAGGATCATCCAACGCTTTGCTAATCATAACTCTCTGTACCACATAATTAGGTACTTCAAGTTCACCTTCTTGAGGCCAAACCTCCTCTTTATCATCATCACTAGGCCTCTGGGCCTCCCCTCCCTCTCCATCTTGAGAGACTTTCTCATTTTCAACCATTTCAAGTCCCAATTCTTCTCCCAAGAAATACAATTTCCATTCCTTCAATATCATATTTCTCCGATTAGGACATTCACTAGCCTAGTGTCCCCATCCGTGGCATTTGAAGCATTGGAATCCTTTGACATTGGAAGAGACATTCGATTTGCCCTCAAACCGTGGAGGAGGTGGTTTAGCACTCTTGATCATGGGTGGAGGGGTATTGACTAGTTGTTGCTTGAATTTTTTCCACACCGAAGATGATGGAACCACTTCTTTCCCGTTGGTCCAACCCGAGGACCCTTGGTAGGATTTGGTTTTATATGTCGACCTTTCCTTGTTCTCTCTTTAAATCTCTAAAGTCGCTTGAAAAATCCCTTCAATAGTTTCAAACTTATGAAGTGTCATGTGCGTAGAGATTTCCTTGTTTAGGCCGACCTTGAACCGGATGATGTCGTTGCTCACTTTCTCTCCTCTATGATCAAGTTCCAAGATGAGTTGTTGAAACTCGTCATAGTAGGCTGCCACATTTTTTTTTCCTTGCTTCAAGTTGTACAATTTTGAAGGGATTTTATGTTGATAGTTTTTGGGAAGGTACCTTTGCCTCATAAGATACCTTAACCGAAACCAAGGAGGGGGTTGCCCCTTAATCAATACGTTGCCAAAACGTTTGACATACTCCCACCACGTGGTAGCATATCCCTCAAAATGAGTAATGGCATAGCAACTCTTCTTCTCCTTCGTGATATCATTCACTTGAAAGACTCTCGCATGTGGATTCCCATGCGAGAAACTCTTTCAGATCACTTTCTCCCTTAAAGATCGAGAGCCCCATTTTTATGGTGTTGAGGCCAACATCCCTTTCCCGAACACCTTGGATTCCCCTACCTTCAAGCCCCCGGTTCTCCCTAGGTTCTACCCTTCTACCTCTCATCCCATCTTCTATTAAACAGGGATCATCATACATTCCATACCCTCCTCTTCGGTTCTCCCTCACAAATCCCTCTTCTCGCATTGACGATTTTTGGACATTTGTAATTTGGTATGGCGGATTGGCATTTAGTGGTGGAGGTCTTTGGATTAGTTGATTTTGGTTTGGAGGAGTCAGATTTAAGGGTGGAAATTGGGTTCCAATCCGTCATGTGGGACTTGGTGATGTGGAGAATAACTAGGTCCTTCAAGGCCTCAACCTTGTGAATAATAGTTGGTTTGAGGTATGGCATTTGGTTGGTATATTCTTTGGTGTGTGGCTTCGGGGGTAATGGTTGAGGATGTGTTTTGTGGAGTTAAGGGTTGAGAACTCCGTTGACTTTCTACCCTTTCCATTTGGCCACTAATAAAGGCCACTTCCACTCCCAATTTCTCAACCGTGGCATTCACTCTAGCCATATCCCGAGACAAGGACTCAAGACTAGCTACAAGGGCATTCATAACATTATGATCCACGGTTTGTGCATTGGAAGTTTCAGGTTCCATGTGAGGTGGTTCCATTTGCAAATGCACCTACAAAACGAGCAAACATTAGCTGAAAATACTCTCACACACTCTTTTCACTCGGCTCACCCACTTGGCCCTTTAAGTGTTGTAAGCCGACTATCAATCCTTGAGTGCTTAGGAATGAGTCTACTCTTGAGTTAGAATGGATTTCAGTTTTGAAGACTGAAGGAAGTTTCGTACGCACTTGAACCAAGAACAACTACGAATTGTAAATGAGTAAAGCACCACCAAGAACGTTAACACGAAAGATGTACTTGAAAACTAGTTCACAACTTAGTAGGTTGTTACTTAGTTGTCAACTAGTATAGGAGACAAATAGAAAGAAACTAGTAGAGACAAGGAAAGAAACTTGGAAGGTCCTATGACTTCATTTTTGTTGTTGATGTGGCCCATACTTTTTATTTTTGGCCGTTGGTGTTGTTTTTTGAAGTTTGATGTTGTACAACTTGAATGATTCAATTTTGTTGATTTGGTGAGGCTTTTTCAATTTTTGGAGTGAAAAGGCAAGACTTGGAACTCTCTTTCCAAAGGTCAAGGTATCAATCAACTTTCCACCAGCTTGCACCAAAATGGCAAAACACTTTTTTGGCTTTGGTTTGTTCCTTTCCCGTTTTGGTTCTTTTTGAAAAAAGTTTGACACTTTTTGGTAAGTAAGCTTTTTGGGAGGTACTTTGTCTATTTGCCTCTTTGGTGTTGTCTTGAAACTAATTCCAAGACAAACACAAGACTTTTACCTCTCTCTTCCTTTTTCAAATAAAACACACCTTTTGTTGAACATTCACCTCAAGAACATCATGAACAACAATAAGAACACTTAAGAACAACAACAATATTCAAGCCGTCCAACCTTCAACAACACTAAATAAAAACTCAAATCTTGGACCTTAGACTCAAGTGTGCTAGGGAAACAACAAGCTAACACACGAAACTACTAAGACAAGCGAAATAACACCTAAATCTAGACACTTCTCGGCCAACACGTCACCAAATAACACCACTCCTTTTTTTATTTTTGATTTTTCAACTAGAAGAACCCAAGATTGGTGGTGTAAGAACACGATCAACCTTCGCTCTGATACCAAATGATACCAAGCGGTATCTATAAAAGCAAAAATAGTCCACAAACTCACAAAAACAGTCCACACGTACACGACATCAAACGAAAACAACAAACACACAAACTTGAAAGATAAGGAGATAGATAACTTGACATAAAGAGACTATAAAATGTAGCAACTAAAGAGTGTATCAATATCTAAAACCTCTACAAATCACATTAACAAGCACCAAGTTCTTACGGGAACACAAGAAGAACTCGTTTCACTCAAGCTACTCTCGTTTCTAGCCATCTCATAACATAAGTGGAACCTTTCACTTGTGAAGCTTAAAATGTTTGGTGGTCTACTCTCTTCTTGAGAGGAAATATGGTGTTCAATGCTACAAAGTGATTTTAAAATGAGCTAACTAAGGAACAAATCTAAAGAAACATCTTAAATAGTCTTTACAAAAAGGATGGCAAAAAGACCCCTGTGCCCTTTATGAAGGGGTGGCGGATGTGGACTGTTTAGGGTAGCCTTGGGGTGTATTTTTTAGAACCTAAGGTCAGCCCCCACATGTCAAGACGTACACTCCCTTGGGAGAGTCCACAACAAGCTCAACCACGTCCATTTTCATAAACACGCCTTGAAGTCTTGGTAGTTCACGAGCTTGACTTCTAGTAAATGGTCTCGAGCTCATGACACCCGTATCAGTTAATATTTTATTGTGAATTTACTGAAGTAATTTGCTTATACGATATCTTGTGCTTCATTATATCTTCCGAATTTCTTATGAATTATGATTATGATAGTATTCTAAGGGGGTTTTCAAGCCTTCGTGGTTCATGATGCCCATCGCGTCTAGGGCCTCGACTCGGGTCGTGACAAGCTTGGTATTGGAGTATAGTTTAGAGTCCTAGATTGTCTACGAAGTTATGTCGAGTAGAGTTCCTTTTATGGGCGTGTAACATGTCAAACTTATAAAAGAAGGCTATGAGGCATTTAGGAATATATCCATTTCTTCATGTTCTATTTCATTTTACAGAGTCTAGTTATAACAATTTTTTTCTAACTTATGACTTTTTCCATTTCAGATCATGCCTCCTCGAAGATACATACCCGGTATAGAGCTCGTTCTTCAAACTTCACTGCTCATCTTAGGGTTCCACCATCCCTAACTAGTCCTCATCGAGCTTCTTGGGCCAGTATTAATCATACACAGTCCCCTTAAATAGAGGTCTCGAATGTCGAGTTTCTTTAGTCCATTCACATGCTTGCTCAGCTCGTGTCATTGCAGTCCTATCAGTCTGGAAACATTGGTCCTGTCACTAGTTCTTCTGATATCACTCAGGTTGGTCAATTCATGAGGCTAAACCCACTTACCTTTATGGGTTCTAAGGTTGAGGAAGATCTTTAAGAGTTTGTAAATGAGACGGAGAAGATATTTACAGTTATGCATGCTAGTGATACAGAGGAGGTAGAGTTTTTAGCCTATCAGTTGAAAAAAATGGCTTACCAATGTTATGATGAGTGAGAAGAGTTAAGAGGTAAGATACTGAAGTTGTGGTATGGGAAGAGTTTTCTTATGTTTTTCTTGATCACTTGTTTCCTCAGGAGATGAGGGAATCTAAGGCTGAGGAATTCATAAATCTAAAGCAGGGTAAGATAAGTGCCAAAGAGTATGCATTGAAGTTTACCCAACTGTCTCTTTATGCCTTAGAGTTGGTGCCCAATATGAGGGCTCGTATGAAAAAGTTCACATCCGGTCTTTTTGATGATTTAGTGTTGGAACGTAAGGGGGAAATACTGAATAGTGATTGGATATCTCTAGGTCGGTAGTGAATATGCAGTAGGTAAATAAAGAGAAGAAGAAATAGGCAAGGATAGAGGAAAAACAAACAAAAAGGGCTAAGTCGGCAAATCAAGATATCATTTAGAAACAGGGTAACAAATGGGGCAAGAATGGACCAAGAAGAAATTTTAGGGTAATGTTCATTCTTTATCTAGTGCATGTGTACCTAGACTTTTAGATGATTATTAATTATAGCATAGCAGTGGGTCGAAGACGCATGACACTCAGTCGTAGGGTAGTGTAGCTCAGAGTTTCAAGCCATACCCTTATTGTATCACTTGTAAGATGTATCACCAATAAAATGTCAGTATGGGACTCTGGTGTGTTACGGATGTAGCCAGGCCGATCATTTTCTATGAGACAGTCTTTCTACAAAGGTAACCTTTTAGGGAACCAAGGGTCAAGCTACTTCATCGGCCCCTCCATCTAAGGGTACTACTTATGGTTCAGGCGATGGTCACAACTGCTTGTATGCCTTTTCTACTCGCTAGGATTCAAAGCTTCACTTGATGTTGTTATGGGTATATTATAGATCTTCTCCTGTGATGTCTATGTGTTGCTTGGCCCTAGGTCTACTCTGTTTTATGTGTCCCCTAATGTGGCATTGAGTTTTGGTTTTGAGCTCAAATTTTTTTTTAACCCTTCTCTATCTCTTCCCCTGTTAGTGATTCTATTATTGCTAGACGAGATACTATGATAGACCTTGTAGAGCTTGGCATGGTGGACATTGATGCGATTGTAGGGATGGATTGGCTCCATTCATGTTATGCTACACTATATTGTAGAACTAAAAAAGTTACCTTTTTCCTAATGAACCAATAATAGAATGGAAGGGAAATTCTTTTGCACCCATGTGGAAGTTCATATCCTATCGTAGAGCCTATAAGCTGATATCCAAAGGTTGTTCGTATCGTCTTGTTCGAGTCAAAGATTCTAACACTGAAAAGTATTCTCTCCAGTCGATCCCAAAATTTGATAAATTCCCAAAAGTCTTTCTTGATGATCTCGAGAGACAATATTTGGAATTGACCTGTTTCCTAATACTCGCCTATTTCCATTCCACCGTATAGAATGGATCCTGTAAAGCTAAAGAAATTGAAAGAGCAATTAAATTACCTTCTTGATAAGTGTTTCATTCATCCTAGTATTTCTCCCTGGGCTGCTCCCATACTTTTCGTGCATAAGAAAGATGGTTTCCTCCGTATGTATATCGACTATCGTCAACTAAATAGAGTCACTGTTAAGAATAAGTGCCCTCTCCCCAGAATTGATAACCTTTTCGACCAACTTCAGGGTGCTAGATGTTTCTCTAAGATAGACCTTTATTCATGTTATCATTAGTGTAGGGTTAAGGATCCTGACATTCCTAAAACTGCCTTCTGAATTCGATATGGCCATTATGAATTTCTGTTCATGTCATTTGGATTGAATAATGTACCTAAAATTTTTATGGATCTCATGAATAGGGTATTCAGGCAGTTTTTGGACTTATTCATTATAATTTTCATTGATGATATTCTGGTTTACTCCAAGAGTGAGGAGGATTATTCCAATCACCTCTAAATCGTACTTCAGACCCTTAAGGACTAAGAGTTATATGCTAAATTTTCTAAGAGCGAATTCTGGCTCAGTCCAGTAACTTTTCTGGAGCATATTGTTTCTAGTGAAGGGATGAAGGTTGATCCTCTAAAGATTGAAGTAGTGAAGAAATGGCCTAGACCCATGACTTCAACCGACATCAAGAGTTTCTTGGGTCTGGCAAGATATTATAGGAGGTTGGTGGAGAGTTTTTCATCTATAGATGCTCCACTTACCAAGTTAACTCAAAAGAAGGTGAAGTTTTTGTGGTCCGAGGTTTGTGAAAGTTGTCTCGAAAGGTTAAAGGACAAGTTGACTACCGCACCAATTTTGACCCTTACCGAGAGTACAGAGGGGTTTGTTGTGTATTACGGAGCATCCCTAGGTTGGAATTGGTTGTGTACTCATGCATCATGGTAAGGTGGTAGCTTATGCATCCAGATAGTTCAAGGTTCATGAAATAACTACCCCACTCACGATCTAAAAGTGGCGGCTATAGTTTATGCACTAAAATTTGGCGTCATTATCTTCACGAGGTGCATATGGATATTTTCACCGATCATAAGAGCTTACAGTATTTGTTCACTCAAAAGGATTTGAATCTTAGGCTATGGTGGTGGCATGAGTTGTTAAAGAACTACGACATAAGCCTGCACTATCACCCAGGTAAAGCTAATGTAGTTGTTGATTCTCTTGACAGGTTATCTATGGTAAGTCTTTCCCATGTTAAGAAGAAAGAGAAGAATCTGATTAAGCATATTCACCACTGGCTAATTAAGGAGTCCAATTCTATCACAACTCGAGCCGGGCTCTGGCCGTAATGAGCATCCCGAACCATGAAGGCCTGAGCGCTCTTCTAAATCTAGTAATCATGCACAATATTCATATAGCACAAGAAAATTTGCAGAAAATAATACAAAACGGTACCATGGTAAAACGCATAAACTTGAACAATTTGAAAGGAGTTCTGAATATTCTAGACATATAACACTCGTCTGTGAAATCTCCAACATTACAAGATCCATCATAAGTCAAACAAAACTGGGACAAGGCCCCTAGTTAGACCCAAAAAAAAAAAAATAACAATGCTCTAGAACAGGCCTTCCGAAAGAAAGATCACCAACAACACACTGCTGTATGACACTTCTACGATTTAGCGGGACCCCTGGACTGAGTTTCAGATACTGAAAAATAGGGGGTCAATGCAAAAATACTGGTACGTAGAGCAATCCAAAATAATGCATTTATATATATAAAAAAGATGAGAGCAGGTCATGAAACATCATGCATAATATAGTTTAAAGTACATAGGCAAACATTCTTGTCAACACAGTTCTATTCTTTGTATTACTTCTGAGTTAGGTGATACTCCCCTACAAGTCTGATATTCCACGGGCTATATGAAATCCACCATTGACTCGGCTAGGGAGACCCCAACCTAAGTTTGCCGTAAAAGTTGGAGTGTCTGAGTCTGATACGCCACAGGGCACTAGGCCAGCGTAAAATCCCTCTAGGGGACATAATAACCTGTATCGGCAAAACATGGTTCCGGGCAATGAGTCATCTGAACCCAAGCCTTCTTCAGAGAACCACCTAACGACTCTTTATGCCCAATTTTAGCCTTTTCTGAACATGCTTCTTTCTGGATCCAAAATCTGTAAGTCTGCATAAAATCTGATTCTATTTTATTCAGTGTCTGTTATGGCATTGTCTGTATTGGTATCGTTATACCAAGACTTGAAAGTCATGATTCTGAGCCATAAAATCATATCACAGTTTTCTCTTTCAAAACATAAAGTTCAAACCACCATAAATAAATAATTCAAGAAGATTCATTTTTCAATGCATTTATCAAGTTATGCAAAAATCAATCATTTCAATCATTTCAATAAACATTTGGTGGTCATGCAATTTAAGCAAACCATGCAATTCTTTCATTATACATATTCAGTATTTATCAACATGCAATACCTCCTACTCATCAATTTGAAAATCAATCTTAAATCATTCAACAATAGTTAAGAACATTGATACTATGCTTCTAAATAATATTCTTCAACTCATAACATTCTAAAATCAAGAAGTGTTGCAACATGAGAGGGAACGTAAATAGTCATGCTCTCAATTAAATATTCAACTCAATTTCATAGATACATATATAAGATTACAAATCAATTTGGGGGAAAGACCTAAACACCAAAACAATAATTCCATTTAAGAGTCCATAATGCATAATCGAAATGTAAATTTCAAAATTCCTTTGTAAATTGATGAATTCTAAACTCTAAATCATATTCAAAGTGTTTAAACCAGCCCGTGTAGTTTTAGGAAACCCCCACGTACCTTAGATTACAAGGTTTGAAGAGTAGAACTCAAATCTTGACTCGTTTCTTGGAATTCTTGATCTTAGGAATAAGTTTCTTGATCTTTGGGGGAAAAGTTAGGGTTTTTGATTTGAAAGGAAAATTGAATTTTAAAGTGTAATATGGTTTTTGGGGCGCAAATCTTATGTTATGGATGGATTTTAGGTGAGAGGAAGTGACCAAAATGCCCCTAGACCCATTAGAATCTGATTTAACGAGTAAAACAGTTTCGTAACGCACTGGCCGACGTGTCGCGTCGACATTGTATCGGATTACTGCCTCACACGAAAAATGTCATAATTTTTTGTTCGGTTATCAAATTTTGGCAAAATTGGTATCGTTGGAAAGATAATTCAATTATCTACAATTTGGTGGGTATTGAACTGGAAAATTATGTGTATAAAAAGTTATACACGTTCAAAGTAGATCCTTGTAGAATCGAATATCCAATTTTGGATGAATGAAAGGTTCTTAGCTCAACTTTGGTTTAGGCCATTTCTATGAACATTTTCACCTCATAATCACTTCATATACTAGGCGAAAGATCATGACACATGAATCTAAACATAAACCATGGAATTAGAGCTTACGCACATAGGAACGACGATTCAATTTCTAGCTCGAAAATGCGGGGCGTTACATTATCTCCCCCTTGGGATCTTCGTCCCCGAATGATAGGTAGGGACTTTTGAGGATCTAAAAGTGTATAATAAAGAACATAATCTCACATTGAATAATTTTTCTCAACGAAACATACAAAATTATATGGTAACCCCGAGCGAAATGTGTAAGCACGAAACATGAGGCAATGAGACTTTACATAGGGATGATCTTGCGCATGAGCTCTATGAACCATAATCACCACAACATAAGGCATGAGTTAATTTGGCGATAATAGGACTGACTTACATCGGTAATAATCATGAAATAAAATTTCGCGGAAGATAGGATTAGAAGCATTCTCCACCTCTCATGATACAACAAATAGACTTAACTTAAAGGCACTACTCAGCTATGCCCCAACATTAAATAACATACTTCGTTCTTTCCATCTTACAATTCTCCCATCACACATCTAACTACAAGAGTTTGAGTCCCACTACTTAGTTCTGCTATGTTGAAGCCTAACTCGGAGTTAAAAGGTGCTAACTTAAGCTACGGGACCCTGTACTTTACATCCCTTTAAGAATGTTTCTTCACCTTATCACTACCATCAAACACACTCGAGATTTAATTTAGAGAGTACTAACCACATAGCACATAGGTTTGTGTTTCCAGCAACCACAACATTTAAGCCTAATCATTACTATATCCACTACATGGATCTCCCCACTAAGACCAACGATTTCAATCACTACCACAAATATTTTTGCTGAATTCCTCCTTCTTAGCTATTTCACACAACAAAAGTGCATCTCCTTCCTTTCCCTCACCTATAACCTTAGCTCGAGAATCACATCAAATTTTCACCTTCAAGACATCTACTCCTCTACCTATCACATCCCCACGCTTCAACAATCACCATCATACTATTATACGGAGGGTCATTAAGGGACCCGAGCATAAACGTCATGAATGAAAGTAACACTATTAGACCATAACTCATACTTATTGCACTACTCAATGAGGGACACGAGATGAAGACACGATAAAATAGACACGAAGTGCTACATATATCATGTGTCTGGTTCATAAGTAAAGAGTATTCGGAAGAAACATAATACAACATAAATTCTTAGGATAGAGCACAGTGAGAAAGCATTGGAGCATATATCAAGATAAGACAAGGGAAAGACACCAAATTACCATCTTGGACCCAGAAATCAATAGGACGAACTGGGCACCCGATGCGCTAAGCAACGCGTCATGTCGGTCCCTACCGATGCGATTCCTAACGCGACACATCAACATAGCGTTGGCGCACTGTTTTGATCATTCAAACATGCCTCAAACCTCGTCTGAAAAAATTAAAACTTTATTGAGATGTCCCCCCTTACACCCTTGTCATGAATCAACTAAAAAATCTACGTTCCGGAGTCGGGAAGATCAATTTAAAAATTATGGAAGTTAAGAGCTCATAAATATGACTAAGTCTTTTAACAATTAGAAAGATTTTCAGGTTGTCAACTCTCCATATATGCATCCAAGAGTGGTATTGAGTCAAGAATGCTACAGGGTGTTACATTACAACTAAGACAAAGATTGCCGCTTGAAGCGATTGCTCCTCATTTAAGGTACTGAGATTTGCCAAGAGTTTGCAAAAACTTTATCACTTTGACTAAACTCGACATAGAATGAATCGGTGACACATAGAAGCATATTTCCTTAGGACTAAGCATGCTGAGAGACATAGATTTAGATCATGAGCAACATAACATATGGCTTAAATACACGAAGGACTGGATTACTGAGAGACATAATTGCTTCTAGTTTGGTGGTCAGATCATAGACATTAGTCCATAGAGAACTCGAACCATAGGCATAGGCATTACTTGAACACCTGACGTAGGACATTAGCAGAATATTCTCTGAAAGGGAAGTAGAAGGAGTATGCTTGGGTAGGAATAGATTTATCATGACTCCTCCCCGCAACTTGCCGCATTGAGACAAATTCGGGAACTAACTTAATTCTCCATCTCCCCCTTAGATAAAAGTCACAATCTTAGACTTGCGAACATAACCTCACACTAAAATCTATAGCCACAACTCTCAACACAAAAGAGACATCACCATATACTTAAACTCTAACCTCTCCCTGAAGAACTATACTCGGAGGGCCTTGCTTTTTTGTAAATGCTACTCTTAACATCCGCTAGCCTCTATAGCCATCACTCTACATCTCCCACTTTCATGAGCGCACACATCCACACTCCTTATCACAAAAGGGATATCAGTATATACATGAACACAAACTCCTCTCATTAATCTCTAATACAAAAACACTAAATTATTTTCTAGGACATTCCCTTTTAGGGACACTAATCCGAATTTCCTCTAACCCCCAAGGTCATCAACTTACGACTACCATTATCATGGGTATAAACACCCACACTTTTGAACACTTAATACTCTATCTTCAATTCCTTAGAATAATCGCATTACACCTAAAATCACATTACTTGCAACTTAACAAAAAATTGTAAAACCATACCCAAGGCTCACATTGCCTACCTATATTTCCTCAAGTTCCACTTTAATGAACACTATACAACCACTCCCTAGACTTCTTCGTACTACAAAATTCAAAAACACAAGCTGGGTACACATGACACTTATACTATACAACCTTATCTAACAACATGCTATCTTGGGTATAACTTATTCTTATATGACTATCACTCTTATCATCTTAATGACTCAACCACAATTCATCATTTTTAACACTAGTCCTCAAGTATATATATCACCATTTATCCACTTTTTTTTCACAAATTGCCAACCTTGGCCATTCCCCACATCTCAACAAGCCTACTAATTAATTCTGACAAAACATGCATCATCAATCTCGAGCTACTATTCTCACCACTACACTCCTTATCTAAAGTTCAAGCCTATTGTCTATCCTCAATTACGTACAACCGATGAAGCATGCGACATATTATGCTAGTCCATCAAATTGGGAAATCAACCCAAATATTTCACTTCACTTAACTACTACCGACAATCACAACCACTTCATGACATCAGCATTACAACTCAACATCCACTACATACCTTCTCATATGAAGTACTAGCTTACAACTACTAGAGAAAGAAAAATCAAGGGGGGGGGGGGGAGGTAAAGTCACTAACTAAGAATAGATGGTCTAAGTCTTATAATATAACCTATTACAATCTTATCAACATATTTCACTTTCTCACATCATAGTTACTTACCCATGCATACATCACAACTACCTTCGAAATTCCATATACCACAATGTGTCTATACTTATAACTTATTTGTCATTTTAACCCTTTCCATTCACAGCCTATAAGGGATTCATATAACAATCATCACCATCCATTCTAGGCTCATTCCCTATTTTGTATAACTAACAATCGTAGCTAGTCACATCCTTCACAGACTACCATACAATCTACAAATATTACTACAACATTAGTCACTTACTATAAAAATGCAAATGTCACCCTCACTGTGACTGCTAACCTTGTGACTTCATGTGACTCATTTCGGGACCATCTCACTACCATTAGGTCAGGACACTTTAACATACACTACTACTCGGGTGGAAATACAGTTCCAACATTCTTCTACACATTCTTATCCTTAAACATGACATCCGCAACAAGAATTTATTAAAAGCGACTGAATACACTACATACCTCAGGCTCAACCACACGACTGGTGCAGATAGGGGTATATACTTAAATAAACACACTTTAAAGCACTCATGGACTCCTCTCAAGTCCTTGTGCAAATTCATAACTTTATGGACAACTCAATTAGAGAAAACCACATCGTTGGGGGAGCTAGACTCTTAGACTTGTATTGCCTCGACAGTGAGGCATGACCCAGGAAATTAGAACGAGGAACGAACTTGGATAACTTTCTTATGGACAACTCTATAGTAAGAACTAGAGTATGAAAGAATAAGAAACAACTCTTAAACGCCCGGTAGCCTCCTGATTATAAGTGTGGTGCACAACATACCCATAAGCAAAATTCTACTAGACACGATTTTGCAGAAATCCTGGGACCATGAACCATGTTTTGAATCCAAGTTTGTCACGACTCAAGCCGGGCCTTGGCCGTAACGAGCATCCCGAACCATGAAAGTACGAGCGCTCTTCTAAATCTGGTAATCATGCACAATATTCATATACCATAAGAAAATTTGCGAAAAATAATACAAAATGGTACCATGGTCAAACGCATAAACTTGAACAATTTGAAAGGAGTTCTGAATATTCTAGATATATGACACCCATCTGCGAAATCTGTAACATTACAAGATTCATCATAAGTCTGAAACAAAAATAGGACAAGCCCCCCAGTCAGACCCAAAAACAAAATTAATAACAATGCTCTAGAACGGGCCTTCCAAAAGAAAGAAGGCACACCAACTGCACACTGCTGTCTGACACTTCTACGATTTACCGGGACCCCTAGACTGAGTTTTAGACCCTGAAATATAGGGAGTCAATATAAAAGTACTGGTACGTAGAGCAATCCAAAATAATACATTATCTATATAAAATAAATGAGAGCAGGTCATGAATAATCATGCATGATATAGTTTAAAGTACATAGGCAAACATTCTTGTCAACCAATCCAAAATAATACATTTATATATATAAAATAGATGAGAGCAGGTCATGAAAAATCATGCATGATATAGTTTAAAGTACATAGGCAAACATTCTTGTCAACACAGTTCTATTCTTTGTATTACTTCTGAGTTAGGTGGTACTCCCCTACAAGTTTGATATTCCACGGGCTATATGGAAACCGTCATTGACTCGACGGGGAAGCCCCCAACCTAAGTTTGCCGCAAGGGTTGAAGTGTCTGAGTCTGATACACCACAGGCACTAGGCCAGCGTAAAATCCCTCTAGGGGACATAATGACCCATATCGGCAAAACACAGTTCTGAGCAATGAGTTATCTAAACCCAAGCCTTCTTCGGAGAACCACCTAACGTCTCTTTAAGCTTAATTTTAGCCTCTTCTGAACATGCATCTTTCTGGATTCAAAATCTGTAAGACTGCGTAAAATCTGATTATATTTTATTCTATGTCTGTTATGACATTGGCTGTATTGGTATCTTCATACCAAGACTTGCAAGTCATGATTCTGAGCCATAAAATCATATCACAGTTTTCTCTTTCAAAACATAAAGTTCAGACCACCATACTTAAATAATTCAAAAAGATTCATTCTTCAATGCATTTATCAAGTTATGCAAAGATCAATCCTTTCAATCATTTCAATAAACATTTGGTGGTCATGCAATTTTAGCAAACCATGCAATTCTTTCTTTATACATATTCAACATTTATCAGCATGCAACACCTCTCTCTTATCAATTTGAAAAATTAATCTTAAATCATTCAACAATAGTTAAGAACATTGATACCATGCTTCTAAATAATATTCTTCAATTCATAACATTCTAAAATCAAGAAGTGTTGCAACATGAGATGGAGCGTAAATAGTCATGCTCTCAATTAAATATTCAACTCAATTTCATACATACATATATAAGATAACAAATCAATTTGGGGGAAAGGCCTAAAGACCAAAATAATAATTCCATTTAAGAGTCCATAATGCATAATCGAAATGTAAATTTCAAAACCCCTTTGTAAATTGATGAAGTCTAAACTTTAAATCATATTCAAAGTGTTTAAACCAGCCCATGTAGTTTTAGAAAAATCCCACGTACCTTAGATTACAAGGTTTGAAGAGTAGAACTCGAATTTTGACTCGTTTCTTGAAATTTTTGATCTTAGGGATGAGTTTCTTGATCTTTGGGGAAGAAGTTAGGGTTTTTGATTTGAGAGAAAAATTGAATTATAGAGTGTAATATGGTTTTGGGGGCGCAAATCTTATGTTATGGACGGATTTTGGGTGAGGGGAAGTGACCAAAATGCCCCTAGACCCATTAGAATCTGATTTAACGAGTGAAACAGTTCCATAACGCGTTGGCCGATGCGTCGACATCGCGTCGGCTTACTACCTCACACGAAAAATGTCATAACTTTTCGCTCGGTTATCAAATTTTGATGAAATTGGTATCGTTGGAAAGCTAATTCAATTATTTACAATTCGGTAGGGTGTTTGAGCTGAAAAATTATGTGTATAAAAAGTTATACACATTCAAAATAGACCCTTGTAAAATCGAATGTCCAATTTTAGATGAATGAAAGGTTCTTAGCTCAACTTTGCTTTAGGCCATTTCTATGAACATTTTCACCTCATAATCACTTCATATACTAGGCGAAAGATCATGGCACATGAATCTAAACATAAACCATGGAATTAGAGCTTACGCACATAGGAGCGACGATTCAATTTCTATCTCAAAAATGCACGGTGTTGCAAACTCTTAGACTCCGAGGATGAAGGATTGGTCATTCAAGAGGTGGCTAAATGCTGAAGTTAAGAAAAAAATAAGTTAATGACCCCATATTGATGCAAATCGAAAAGGATGTTGGCCAGGAAAAGGTTATATCTTTTGAAATCAGCGGAGATGGTATATTAAAGTTTTTATACCCCATTTAACACGAGTCAAACTGAGGTACAACATATTGAAAAACTTCTATGTAAATTGAGAATGTCGCCACCTAATTAATTCTACGATGAATTAGGACGCCTATTATAAACTATGTGATAAAGCAATTAAAGACTTCATTTTAAGGTCTGCGCAACTTAAACTTGTAGATAAGGATTCTAATTATCTTAAATGGAAGGGATTAGGCACCCTAAAGCATCTGCTAACTACGATTAACCGTTCAAACTTAGATTAGATAAGAAAATCAAATATTAAATTAAGAAAAGGATATAGGTATGACATAAAAAAAAATATTTGTCTTTTATAAGAGAATAATTATTTATAAGAATAAGATTAGAAAAAAAACCTTTAAAAGAACCTCATCATAAAACCTAATTTTCAAAAATTATCTAAGATAATATTTTATAATAACTCCTAACATAATGCAACATTATTTTGTCAAAAAGGAAATTATTTAAAATCAATTCTTTACGAAAGCTTTCAATTAATAATTAAAAAAAGGTTAACTATATTAAGAACTCCACATTTTTTTTCTAAGAAATGACCCTTTTGCTTTTTTTTTTTTTTTTTTTAAATCAAATTTTATGAAGAGTAAGTAAGATGGTTAATTATCCTATATTAAATGAATAGATAAAAATATATAGTTGTTCAAATATATAATGACTTGAGAATTTAATATTTCTTACGATACGACTAAAAATAAATAAAATATTTCTTGTCATTAGAAATCCTAAAAAAAGGGACTTGCGAAGTGCCATCTTTTATTTGAATTTAATTTTTTAAAAAAAATTGATTTACCATGTTAAAAATAATTAAAGTCGATTTCCGAGTCTAGCGACGATAAACCCATCTACAGCGATATTAATGTTTTTATTAATCTGACATTACTAATTAGTAACAAAACTAACTCGATTCCAAAGATAGACTACTATTTCATATTAATGAAGTATTAAAGGATTCTAACAAACTCGACCATTTATTCTAAAGGTATGTTTTTAACCTACAAAATTTTAAAACTTTGAATGATATAGATTAAACATCTAAGTCTAAATATGCTAAATTTGAAATCTAAGAGGGGCGAAAAGGGAACAAATGAATTCACTATCATATTTAAGAATTCACACTAATTCAAATAAGAATATATAAAACATAAATTTTAAATAATAATGTGAGAAATATTAAAAAAATAAAACAACAAGTGTCCACAAAAGAAGAATAAAACTTAAAAAGCGATGAGGAACTAGACTGCTAGACGAAGATACGTAATGCATTTGTTATAGCTTCTCTTGTTTGAACAGAGATGGAGTAAAGCCATGAGACCCCAAATGTGCTCCCGAATGTACATATGAAAAAAGAAATAAGGATTAGAACAGCCCATTAATCAATCAAGTATGAAAAAAAAAAAGATTAACGCAGTTATGTTCAAAGAAAAGAAAAGATTAACAAAGTTATGAAAAAAAAAAAAGAGTTTAACTTATCCACTAGCAAAACTTCATATACGAATCAAATAATGAGAATTATACGTACAGAAGTTATCCAAACAATTGGGAGAACCTGCTGGCCTTATTTCACACTAATCTCTAAAGTGGCAAAATGACAACAACTAATTCATGAACCCCACAAATTTCAAACATATTTCAAACTCACGCTTGTATTTTAATTCACTACGAACAGAATTAGCACATGAGTAAACTTGGTGATTAATAAAATACGACTAGCCAATACACATAAACAAGTTCACATAGTATAAATGAAAGAAACTAGGAAAGAAAGTGGTTATACTAAATCCGAAGGACATTGAGTAACGACACAATTCACGTTCCTACGTTTTAAAAGCATCGGGGATGCATAAAGGTGAGGGGTTAGCCACTGAAATTCTTTTTTTAAAAAAAAAATAGTCGAGATGATAAATGAGCTAACGAAGACTCCTTTTATTTATCTATATCACTAATAACCGAATACACACTAGAATGAAAAGTATCTACAACTTCAGAATGGTGAAGAGTTCCAATTCTTAAAGTTAATCATGCTTGCTCAAACTTTATTAGAGTCATAGCAGCCCCTTTTAATTAACTGCGACTGTAATGAAAACATCCATCAAATACAGAATGACCTAAAGTCAGATTGTCAGAATCACTAATCATACTTAAATGTTAAGAGCTTACGATGTCTTTTTCGTGCTCTACTTAGAAGCTGAAAATTTCAAGGAAACATTGCCCAAGATTAACATATGCACCCATATTTGTATATATAATTATCCTTAATTTATTTCTGGCTATGTCTTCCCGTATTTCTTCCAAGAAGTACAAGTCTCGCTAATCCAAAAAGAACAACACGTCACGAGTTTTCGGATTTTCAATCGTCCTATATTTGGTAACACCATCATCTAATGGCTGGCACGTGAATAATAAATCAATCAAGGGCAAGTCATACTAGAGCAGATTTAGCAAATAGAGGTTCAAAACCATTTACACTGATTTCTATAGTCCCAGAACTAATCAACTGAAATAAATCGTGTAGGCAGACAGAAACACAACTAGGGGTTAGACGTATTGTTTAAACAAATTACTGCTCTTAAGACTTGCGGTTTATCAGATTAAAATCCCGATGTGATATATGTAGTGATTGAAAATAACTTCTTTAACAAGCCATAGTTTGCAAACAAAACAAGAGAAGGATGCCGACTATAGTAGTGGGACTAAACTCTCCCCAGTCAGCCTTAGTTCCGAACAAAATTATTTTAACAAAGAACAAATTTCAACTTAGTTCCCAACATTCAGCTTTGGAGGTGATGTTCAGGAGCTTTGGTTAAACATATATACAATAACACAAAATAGCGACCTAGTAACAACAGAGAATTATGTTCAAGGTTTAGAACACGCGGAACCCCCTTTTCATGTCAAGTGAGAAATTGAGAATCCATTAAAGTACACGGATAAATCGAGATATGATAAACGACTAACACCATGTTCAAGTATTCCAGCACATGGATGCAATGGTTCCACGATGGACAACCAACATACATAAGGTTTTTAGCATTTTTGGAGCTTTTTCATGCTAAACCAAAGGCTGATAATGCCTTAAAAATGCACAGCCAGGAGGAAAATGAAGCAACTATTACCAAGTTTGAAACGTCCAAACCAATATAGCAATGATCTTATAGTAAGCCACTAACTAGGCACAATACTGGAGGCCTTATTCAAAGCAACTCCACAAATTGTAAATATTTTTGCAAACACTCAATCAAGAGTACGCGGAACTGAATGACCCCACATTAATAGATTTGGAACCCATAAAAATTCTACTTAAAGCTTCATGTAATCTGTTTCGAGATCATTAGAGGGTTTGAGTAATCTTCTAACCTACTGTCAAATATGTACAAAGCACAATGACGCGAGAACTGTCGCTTCAAATTCACATTCGTGGCCAGCAAAACAAAGCGTATGGGTTTTTATTTAAGATAGATCTCACAAACACATAATCTGATGCAAAATATAAATAAACGACCAGAAAAAAAAAAATTCTTTAAGTCATGTATTCGCATCCGAAATCAAACACCCTAAAGCAAAAAATATCCATACTCAACACAGAGTTAAGAACTTACAAACAACGTACACTGTAGTCAAGATGGGATAGAGTTTAATCAAGTTAACTCAAGTGACAGACACACATAATTTCAAACTCATAAAAATTATTTTTTCTTCACATTTTACACTTTAAGTCAGCCATTTATCATTCCGACTAACCACAGGCTAAACAATTGATAAAACTAAATACAACATAATTAAGCCGGAAAAAGATTTACTTAAGCTACATCTCAAGTCATGGACTCATTACGAGCACATCATTCACAATATGACCAAATGATCAGAGAATGCTTCACATTTTTGTGCCAAAATTAAATCGGATAAACGGCTAATTCCAAACCAAACGAGCAAAATCTAAAGATTAAATGAGAAAGGAGTATTACCGGATGTTGTGCAACAAACTAAGAGCTCCAACGTCAAATTCCGACGAGATAACGACCTCTTCAACTCGAACCCAAACTCGGATTTCGTACTCGACTGAGAGAAAGAGAATAAGGAGCAAATAGTAATATGAACTACTATTGGTAACCTCTTCTGATGCTTCCTACTTGGTGATTCTTTTTTGGTAATCCCTGATGAAAAAAATTGAAACCTAAGGGCTCCTTTTATAGCTGAACTTGAGCGGCGTTTTTTAATATTTTGGAAAAAAAACTTAAATTCAAAATTTAAAACCCTGAGAGTCTCAATTGTAGGAAATGACAAGTAAAGGCTGAATTTTCACCCCTTTTTGAGATTGATGTGAATGGGGAAAGTGACCATTTTGAGGCTTTAAGTTCAAGCCCAACAAATTACAGAGGTAACAAACCCAAATCCTACGGTTTTCCATGCTCTTAACCTTTATCAGACACAGCAGGGAAGGTGGAGTAATTTGGGATCTGATTTTGAAAGAAAGGTGATGGAAATGACATAAAGTTGATGGAGGGGGCTGCAATAATGATTGAAAAGTGAGAGGAAAGGGTGAATACCACTAGATTTTTCATTATCCAGTGGTCTAGCGGCGTACACCGCTGATAGAGGGGAAAAAGAGGAGAGACCACCACCTTTGTTGATGTCCAATTATTTTAACATGGAGAAGAAAATGAGAAAACTGAGTCAAAAGATCCTTCCAAAGTTTTCAATAAAGAAAAGGGATAAGTAGGTCCCATAAATTTATTAAAAAAAAAATTAAATCTTTTTGAATAACTGAAATAGTTGTTGGACAATTACATTAGTTGTCTGAACAACTTCGCGTAGTTGTTGAATAACTTGTGCAGTTGTTGAACAACTTCGCAAAGTTGTCGAACAACTACTAAAGTTGTTCTATAACTGGAACAAGTTATTGGAACGAAAAAACTTAAGAAAAAAAACTCAAAAAAAAATTGTCTCTCCCACCTAATTTAAAAAACTTGAAGGACTCTCACTTAAGTGGATAACTTCTTAGTCCTTTTTAATCCAAAGTCCAGAAGAAAATGGGGATAGGGGTGGTTCAATTGTTGATTTGGTTCGGGTCAGGGGTATTTAGGTAATGGTTGGATAGTTTTGGGGGATTTTGGGCCGGTTTTAATTGGATTTTCAAAGCTAGAAATTAATTAAAGAGACTGGCACAAACAAATAAATGGATTAATCTAATTCTCTCCAATCGATTTCATTTAACTAATTTAACGATGCTTATTTTGTTCGATTAATTTAACATGTGTGTATGTGTATATAATTTTCCAAATATGTAAATATGTTATATTTTAGCTATAATTTGAAATCAAATAAATAAAATAAAATAGAGTAAATTTGTAAAAAATACGATACTATAGCAAGGATTATGTTAATACACTATCATATATATATATATATATATATATATATATATATATATATATACTATTCATTTTAAAAAAATAGTTAAATGATAAATTAAAATATATTTATTTATTATTTTCGAGCAAATTTATAAGATGCAAAGATAAGAAAGTATCATTTTTCAAACTATTAATGTAAAAAATAAGGAAAATGTACTGGAAATATATCCAAGAATTTTAAGCATCAAAAAATTAATTTTATGAAAAAGAGAGTCAAAATTAGGTGTCAACAAATATATCAAGGGAGGTTGTGTGTTTCAGATTTTAATGGGTTGCGAGAAAGGATATTGAATGAAGTTCATATTTTCTTGTATGTAGTTCATCCCGGTTCTACTAAGATGTATCATGACCTAAAGGAGATATATTGGTGGAATAACATAAAGATAGATGTTGCTAATTTTGTAGTTGTGTTTAAATTGTCATCAAGTTAAGGTTGAGAACTTGAGGCCGGGTGGTACCTCCTAAGACATAGCTTTACCCATGTGGAAGTGGGAGATGATTAATATGAACTTTATTATTGGACTTCTACGATTTCGAGATCAATATGATTTCATTTGAGTCATTATAGATAAAATGACCAAGTCCGCTCACTTTCTGACTATGAGGACTAATTATTTGGGAGAGGATTATGTGAAATTATACATTCAAGAGATAGTTTGATTACATGTAGCCCCGATGTCCATTATATTCTATTGAGGTACGCAATTTTCTTTGTAATTTTGGCAATCTTTTCAGAGAGGTTTGGGTACCCAAGTGCACCTTGAGCGAACCATTTAGGATTTAGAAGACATGCTAAGGGCCTACATTATTGAGTTTAAAGCTAGTTGGGTAGATCACTTGCTACTTATAAAGTTTGCCTACAACAACAATTATCATTCTAGCATCTAAATGACTTCTTTTGAGCCTCTTTGTAACACCTTTAAAAAATTTGAGTATTTTATTTTTGGCCTTTCCAAGTTCAAAATATTGATTTTTGACTCAAATTGTACTTGGGTATATTAGAGAAGTGTCCCAGAAGAGTTTCAAAACTTTCGGATGGGGTTCGGGGTAGTTTTGGACCCCAAAGGTAGTGAGCCTCCGCGATATCCCCATGTCACAGAGGATAGCCTCCGCATTAGGGTCCGTGACACAGAGGATAGTCTACGCGTTAGGGTACGTGGCACGGAGGTTAGCCTCTGTGATAAGGTCCGTGCCACGGACCTATGTAAAAATTGGTACAGTTTTGTTTTAATTACTTAGGATGAGAGGTATGGGGGTCTTTTCATCTATGAATGACTTTTAAACACTATATTAACCTATTTCCATCAGTTTTCATGATACCAAGGCTATTATTCCACTCCCAAACTTAAAAATCTTAAGAGAACTAAGGATTTCATTGTACGTGTATCTTCCGGGTTCCAAGTTCTCAATTGCTCACAAAATTTTGTGTGTCTAAGGCATGTACCTCTTTTCCTACACTTGTATTTTATTAATGGCACAAAAATTGATTTATTATTCATGGATTTGATGTTGCGTTATATATTGTCTAAATATTTTCTCATGATTACTATTAAACTATTATACTTTACATTATTGATTTATACACTTATTAGGGTGCATGAAAATGGTAAATAAACTAAAGGGTCATGTTTATGCCCAATTTGATGATTTTGCCTTGATATATGGTTTGGAAAATTGTGTTCTCTCAACCCAAATTGTGAAATTGATAATGATTATGGTTTTGTCATACGGTTTGACTTGTTCACTTGAACTAATGCATTAACATAAAAGGTTAATGAACTATGGTATGATTTTATTGAACCTTGGGGTATGTGGATTCCCTGTGTGAATGTTAATAAAACCTAAGGGGTCATTAATTTCTCCTATGTGATGGTTAATGGATTGTGGCATGGTAATGGACTTGCAAGTGGGGTTGGTATGACGATACCAACGGGATGTCTAAATGTATAATTGGTTCAATAAATTGGGAACCTGCGTTAAATATTATAATTAGGCTTAAAAGCAGATTTTGTAGCCAGTCCGTGAAAGTGGAGGTCCCGAGGGATCAACATCGGAAACTGCGCTAGCCGGCGCCGGAGTCTAAATGACTAGAGGTTCGAGTTCCCCTTATTATTATATGTGATTGGGAAGTTCGAGTCCCCCATGTTATATAAATTGGTGCTTAAGTCACCCTTGATTTATGTCGGTAGGTTTGAGTCCCCCATCAGGCATATGACATATGTTTATCCTCTGGTTTGTACGGCTACATGCACTGGGGCCCTTCCATCTGAGAGAAAGTTGGGACCATATAGCCCGTGGGTGCCTTGATTATGACGTTTATGCTACACAATCTAGGTTAACGTTTTTTTAAACGTTCATGCTAATCCTTGTTCCCATTCTCGACATATGATATATATATGTATGTATTGCATATGACGTTGTGCATTGGTTTTAATGATTTTTGTATTATGGCTCATAATTTAATTTTATCCTTTATCCATGATTTACATGCTAGCTCTCCAACCGCTAACCGTCTCTGAACTATATCCCCACGCGATGCAAGTATTGAAAATTTTTCTACACCTTACCTTCACAATGATAGGTCTTCGTGGATAGTCTGTGAGTCGACTTAAAGTGGTAAGATTCCATCCCCTGGAAGACTTTATTTCATGTTTTGGATTCTTATGTCTTAGACTTTGTTTCAGACTTGTTTTTGGCTATGGTCGGGGGCATGTTCTGACACTTTATTGGTATTCAGTTTTGTTAGAGGCTTTGTAGATAACTGTGGAATTTGAGATTTGTTGTTGAATTCTTAGACTTCTTTTGAGTTATACTTATCTACCTCTTTTTATGTTTGGAATTCCTTTGTTATATTATATTGTGTTATGGTTGACTAGGCAAAGGGGTGGTCTTCGATCCTTGGTGAACTTAAGATATCCATCACGGTCAGGCCCTGGTTTGGGTCATGACACTCTTTATACTAGAAGGTATAAATCACTGATTAGTTGGTATGAGGTAGGTGAAACCTAATTGTTTGGACCTGATCTGGTACATCAAGTAATAATAAAGGTGAAGGTTATTAGAGAAAGACTTAAGACTGCCCAGAGTCGCCAAAATTCCTATACCGGTGTAAGGAGAAGGGAGTTAGAGTTTGAGGTTGATGATTGGGTGTTTTTGAAAGTCTCCCCTATGAAAGGGGTCATGAGTTTGGGAAGAAAGGAAAGCTCAGTCCTCGTTATATAGGTCCTTACCAAATTATGATCGAGATTGATAGTGTTGCATATGAGATAGATTTACTCACAAATTTGGCTGCAATTCATCTCGTATTTCATGTGTCCATGCTTAAGAAATGTGTTGGAGATCACACTCTTGTCTTGCCTATTGAAGAGATTAGTATGACAGATTCCTTGTTATATGAATAAGCTCCCATAGCAATTTTGGATAGACAAGTTCAAAAATTGAGAAGCAAAGAGATAGTTTTGGTCAAGTTATTATGGAAAAATCAAAATATGGAAGAAGCGACTTAAGAATCAGAAGATGATATGCGGGCTAGATATTCATCGCTATTTGAATCTTTGGATGATGTCATAGAACATACTAATCCTATTTTACTCTTTAATTCCATAAAGTTCTTTAAATTGTGCTTAGCATGTCCCGAGCCATCATTCGGGAACGAATGATCTCAAGGGGGATAATGTAACATCCGAAGCTTATGACCTTAGAATGAGCCTCTAATACCCCTAGATCAAGAATAAATTATTTTAGGTTGAGTTAGGTCATGTTGGGGGTAATTTGAGGTGAAGAAGAGACCCGTGCAATATGGGGGGGACCCCACTCGACGATCCCGCATCATGAGGGCCACCGCAATAGGCCACTACCTAACCCATACAGAGGGACCCATGCCGTGATGGGACCTGATCTCGATAGGGTTCGTGTCATGTGGTCTCACTCTTGCGATGAGTCGCACCTTAAGGGTGCCCCCATGCGATAAGGGTCACACTATACCCTCTTTGTTCATTAATAAATGATTGTTTACGTATTTTCCAGAGGTATTTGGGTCTTTTTACACCCTTAAGTAGTTTTTATCCCCCCTAATAAGTTTTTAGTACCTAATACAAGTGGAAGTGTGCAAGAAATTACAAGCTTTTGTCAAAGGGCCAAGATTTGGATTTGCATAGTGATTGAAGACCTTTGTAGAATCATTTCAAATCCTTGTTCAAATTGAAGAGAAAAGAAAAGGTTCTTACACTCAAGGGGCACCTATTCATTAAGTCATGGTGGTCTTTACCCTCAAGAGACGTCTATTTCCCTAAGCTTATTAAGGGCATTTTTGTCTTTGTTAGTAATAAGTATAAATAGATAATTATTCTTCTATTTTACTTAGTTTTGAAGAATTGATTGAGTATTACTCAAATTGTATTTTCTTTCCTTAGTGTAGGGCTTGGAAAAGCTATCTTAGTGTAGGTCTTGGAAAAGACATTGGAACTAGGGTCATCTTTGAGTGTGGAATCACTCTTGTTGACACTTTGGCAAGAAAGTTTGGGTGCTTGAGGATATTGAATCCCTTTGTGTCCACCTAAGAGTGTGGTGTTATTCTTCATTGGTGTTGTGTGTCTTAGTGTTTGGTACACACCTTGGTGTTATTCATTGGTATGGGTGTATGTCTCACTATCTATCCTTTATGTTTAATGCACTTTTCTTTTGTTTCTTGTTGAATCCGAAGGTGTGTTTGTGTGTTCTACTTCATCTCATCTTCTTCTTAGTGTGTTTTCACATTTTTTGTTCAAGTTCTAGGTTAGATCTCATATCATTTGGTATTAATAGCCATGTATTAGAGTTGTGGGCTTGGATCTAAGAAAATCTCCACAAAAAAGAGTCTAGAGTCAAGAAAAATCACCAAAAAAAGTAGTATCTTGTGTTGAAGTTGTAGATCCGAACCTTACAAGTTAGATCTACACGTTTTTGTTTTGTTTTGTTGGTTTCTAGTGCTAGATCCTTGTTTCCTAGCATCTAAAGAGTCTAGATCTAAGTTTGGAACAAGATTTGGTTGTTTTTGAGTTAGATCCACCATTGTTATGGCTTGTTGAAGCTTTTGTGAAGGTGGGTTCGTGTGGTATTGTGGTATTTTGGGCATTTGTGGCTGATTTGTTGTTATTTGTGCTTGGCTTGGCAAAGGAACCTAGATCTCAGAGAAAAATTGAATTTAGGGTCCATTTGCCTAGTGGTCAAACCTTGGTCAACTCTTGAATATTCATCTTGTTCTTCCACCAGCTTCAAATTTTGTTGAAGAAGAATATTCAAGTAGCTTGTTTGATCTAAAAAGCGGGAAGAAAGAGAGTATACTAATTGTTTGTACAAGAATATTCCCTAGCATATTCTAAGTTTCCAGAAAGGAAGAGGGGACAAGGGAATATCAAAGTACAAATGAAAGTACAATTGAGGGGATCAATTGATTTTGAATCCATTTGAAGCCCCAAAAGGCTCCAAACTTGTATATTTCCCCCTCAAAACTGAATTCTCTTCTTTCCTTAAGTATTGTTTGTCCGAGACAAAAAATTTGAAAATTTTGAAAAGTGACGTCCAATCACAAGATGCCACATCATCACTTTTATGAACAACCAAGTTGAGTTCTAAATTATATTTCTAAGTTTTAATTTATTGTTTTTAGTTTCTTTTGTGTTGATTCTATCACGAATTAGCAAACTAGTAACTACCTATTAGGTTGATAATTAGTTTAGAGTTCTTTTGTTCCGTGTCATCGTTTTTTGTGTGCTTTGTTTGTTTTGTAATTTGTAGTATCTTGTTGGTTCAAGTCCGAAAGCTATTTTTCTTTGAGTCGTCTCAAACAAAAATCGATTTTGGGCCAAAGTAGAATCATCCCTCACTCACTTGCCAAGTACATGCCAAAGTATTAACACTTATGATACCAAGTATGAGGTAAGAATCCGAGAGTGAGAGAGTTGGTGAGGATATTTGAACTAACTTGTTTGCTCATTTTGTAGGTTTTTGCTTCTTGATTAGGGATAATTGACACGAAATCCAAGGACACAACACCCCAAACATTGGGAAGTGATGTTGCTAGGGCAATCTTGGCTAAACTTGAGTTCTTTGGCCAAGATATGAAGATGATACACTCATATATAGCATCACTAAAGTGTAAAGTGTCACCATAAGTATAAGGCTTGATTATGTTGAGAGTCGAAGGAACTCACTACCCTCTACTCCACATCCCTACCATGCATCTTCTAGTGTTCAAGCTAATAACTCATCCATGACTATCACCCTTGAAACCCTCCACCAAATGCTTTACCCTCTACAACCTCCACAAAACCAAGTCCAAACAACCACAAACTGAAACCTACAAAGACCCTTGTACCCTCAAATGAACCAAGTTCCCCAAGAAGGTTTTGGACACCAAAATCCACCACCAAACCCGAACCATCAACTCCCAAATCCACTTGACCAAAGGTCATTCCCTCCATAAAACCAAATACCTCTACCAAATTCTAACTACTAAGTTCCAAATCCATTTGAACAAAGACCTTATCCTTCACAAAATCCAATTCCACAAGTCCATATACCACTTAACCAAAGACTAAATCAACCACCTCAAATACCTACCCCCCAAGCTCCACAAAATTGAAACCATCCATTCTAAAATAAAGATTATGGTAGAGGGGAGAAAGAAGGTTATGATGTTCCTAATTATGACTATTGGTTTGAGGAAGAAAAGATCAAAGAGGGCATTATGGAAGAAACCGAGGGCAAGAAGGAATAAAAGGAAACTGTGGGGTGGGCATCAATACAATCATGGTTGGCATTCTAATCTTCAAGGGTGAGAGTGATCCGGAAGTGTATCTTTCTTGGGAATCTTCTTATGAAAAGTTTTTTCACGTGAATGATCTTTTCAAAGAGAAGAAAAGTTATTATGCTATTGCTCACTTTGAAGGATATACAAACACTTGGTGGGACTATACAAAGAGGTTTGGTAATGTGTTGATTGATGGCCAACCACCTCTTTGGCAGATGTTGAAGAGACTTATGAGAGAAAGGTGTGGCCAGGAGCATTATAGACATGAGCTCCTTGCTAAGCTTTACAACTTGAGGCAACATATCAAGAGTGTCATAGACTATTATGATGAGTTCCAACAACTCATTTTGAAGCTTGGTCATAGAGGTGAACAAGTCCAACATGATGTCATACACTTCAAAGTTGGGTTGAACAAGGACATATCTTCAAGGTTGACTTTTCATAAGTTTGAAACAATTGATAGTATCTTCCAACCCGCCCTAGAAATTAAAAAAGAGATCCATGACAAGGCTTCCCAAAGGTACAAAATCCCTCCATCAACTTTGGGTTGGCCTAAAAGCAAGGAATTAACCCATTTAATGCCAAAGAACCCATGAATAAGTTTGCCCAACTTAATCCTCCAAAAAATAAAGGTAAACCATCTTCTACTCCTCATTCTAAAGGTCTAAAATGCTTCAAGTATAAAGGTTAGGGTCATAGGGCAAGTAAGTGCCCTAATTGACGTAATGTAATTCTAAGAGGGGGGAAGTTATATCATCTTGGAGAAGAAGTGGAGTTGGAAACAGTGGGGAATGATGACAACTCTCAAGATGGAGAGTGTGTAGAATCTGAAATAAAAGAAGAGGGAAGTGAAGAAGAAGTATTTCCATGTGAAGGGCAGATGTGAAATACCTAACTATGTCGTTAGAAGAACCATGTTTAGTAAGGTCTTGGATGATTCAAGCCAAAGAGGAAGTCTCTTTCACATCAAGTGCCTTATTAAAGGTTGAGTATGTTCAATGATTATAGATAATGGGAGTTGTGTTAACATTGCTAGTGTCACCATGGTTGACTACTTGAAACTACCCACTACCTCTCACCCAAATCCATATAAGCTATAATGGTTGAATGTTTGTGGTGAATTGAAGGTGACTCGACAATGCTTGATTCAGTTCTAAGTGGGAAATTACAAGGATAAAGTTTTATGTGATGTAATCCTGATGCAAGCATGTCATGTATTGTTGGGTAGGCCTTGGCAATTTGATAAATCCGCTAAGCATGATGGAAGGTCTAATAGATACACCCTAGAGCATGGTGGATGAAAGTTCACTCTTGTCCTTCTTTTACAATCTAGTGTGAATGAAATCTATGAGAAATCCAAGGAGTTGAAAATGAAAGGAAAAACAGAAAGGGAAAGGAAGGCCTCGGGTTGTGAAGATGAAAAAGGGGAAAAATATTTGATTGTGGGTCTTGCCCACAAAGGACCCATGCTAGTCACTTACCCAAATGCTAGCATTTTGCCTAGCATTGATTCTTTATATGTGCAGGTACAAGAAGATATAATTTCAAAGGAGAATCCAAAAGAAGTCCTTCCTAAACATGTTGGTGTTCCCATTACACCCTTGGTCGAGAATACAAAGAAAGTGGGCTGCCCTAGTACAAACCAAGGTAAAATTGGTACACTCTACACTTCCTTAAGTTTAAATGTTATGATGTGGCTATTAGTAGCCAAGGTGAAGTGATTTCGGGTTCACCTAGTGTAGAAAAACATGAATCTTTCCTTGGTAGTACTCTTGTTGTGTGTAATGCTTAATTTGCTTTTAAGGATGGTTCACTACTTGGTTATGTGAGTGATGTAATTAAAAATCCTCAAGTTTGTTCTCATTCTCGTAATGTTGATTATGATAGGGAACATGACCCTTTGAGTTTATGCGATGAAAACTGCTCTACTAGTCTTGTTCATGATGATTGTGTGTTTGGCAAACTAGTGAATAAAGGTGTGCTTGTTCCTAGGAGAGAAATTTTAGGCCACAACCCTTTAGTCTTGAATGATAGCTTTCTGTTAAGGGTGATTGTTTGGGGTAATTATGAGCATGATTGTCTATTAAAAAGAATGGCTAACCTCGTCTTAGATCCTTGTCTATTTCTTCCTTTTGATTCCGGTACACTAATGGGGTGTGAGAGGTATAGCTTTGGTTTAAGCTCATTCACTCTTAATGTTAATACTATTCGCTTTTTTTTGCCTTTAATGCTAAGATTTTCAAGTCACACATAAAGAACCCGTAGATGTATGTCAAGTGTGAACAACCTTGGATTAATGATATATTTGTGGTTCTAATGCTAACCCTCATACCATAAGGATTATATGTTTGTTTTCCTTCTCTTTGGTTTTGCAAGGTGTGAATTTGAGGTCAAATTCCTTTCAAGATGGAGAGGATGATACAAGTGCAAGTGTGCAAGGAATTACAAGATCTTGTCAAAGGGCTAAGATTCAAATTTGCATAGTGATTGAAGACCTTTGTGGAATCATTTCAAAGCCTTATTCCAATTGAAGAGAGAAGGAATGGTTCTTACACTCAAGGGGCGCCTATTCATTAAGGGCATGGTGGTCTTTACACTCCAAAAGGCTAAACTCAAGAGGCGCCTATTTCCCTAAGCTCATTAAGGGTATTTTTATCTTTGTTTGTAATAAGTATAAATAGACAATTAGTCTTCTATTTTCTTTAGTTTTGAAGAATTGATTGAGTATTACTCAAATTGTATTTTCTTTCCTTAGTGTAGGGCTTGGAAAAGCTATAGTGTAGGTCCTGGAAAAGAAATTGGAACTAAGGTCATCTTTGAGTGTGGAATCACACTTGTTGACACTTTGGCAAGAAAGGTTGGGTGGTTGAGGGTATTGAATCCCTTTGTGTCCACCTAAGAGTGTGGTGTTATCCTTCATTGGTGTTGTGTGTCTTGGTGTTTGATATATACCTTGGTGCTATTCATTGGTGTGGGTGTATGTCTCACTATCTATCCTTTATGTTTATGCACTTTTCTTTTGTTTCTTGTTGAATCCGAATGTGTGTTTATGTATTTACTTCATCTCATCTTCTTCTTAGTGTGTTTTCACGTTTTTTATTCTAGTTCTAGGTTAGATCTTGTATTAGTACCCTAAAAATGACCCTTTTCACTTTAAGTCTCTTAGTTGTCATTCTTAAAAATAAGTGAGGAGAAAACTACCTAGGGTTCAAAGCTATTTAACCCTAAAGATGAAATTACGTCACTTTCTCTCAATTACGAGGTATGTAGAACTATCCTAACATTCATGGGCTTGGAAATTATGTTTTTTCAATACTCTAAATTGTAAACATATATATGAGATATGGGTTTTGAAATTATTTAAAGAGCTTGAACTATGAACCCCTTTTGATGTTAAGAGTTATGTATTTTAAAATTGATGTGGGTTACTAAACTAATGATGAAAAGATTGATGTTTCAAATGCTTCTTTTATTGAATTATGCATTGGTTATTAGATAATTTTGAAGAGTTTCTTTTTTACTTTACTCTTGTTTTCTGATGATAGGCGAATTTACGCACCTATATCAATATATTTTGCCCATATTTTAGCCTAGTTTTGAGAATAAATTATATATTTCATGCACTTTTAGCCCTTTTTCCTGTAAGTGAGCTAACGAACATGATTAGTAAAGTTTCAGGTATAAATGATGCATAATTCAGCATTTTATGGCTTACTTGACGCTAAAGAAAGCTCACGAAGGAAGGAAAGGGAGTTTACACGCCTAAGGACCAAAACTGCTGCATGGAAAATCTGTCCCGGGCTAAAACAGCATTTCTGAAGACTTTGGGGGACCAAAACTGCTGTATGGAAAATCTGTCCCGGGCTAAAACAACAATTCTGAAGACTTTGGGGACTTACAGACACAAAGCTGGATTTTGACAATGATACATTAACCTAGTACAATTAGGTTATGTATTTCATTATTTTAAGTGGATTATGATAATGTTACCTTAACCTAGTACATATGGGTTAAGGATTTCATTAGTCTAGGAGGATTTGGTTATTTATTTCATTAGCTTAGTAGGATTAGGAGATGGGTATTATAAATACCCTATCATGCTAGAGATTTAGAGACATCTTCTACTCCTCTATTATTCTACACTACAAATAATTCTACAACTCTTCTAATCTTTCCATCAATTCTATTTTCGTCTATTCTTCTATTCTTAAATTCTGCAACAAGAGAAACGTTACTCTGCAAGAAATCACACCTAACGCCTACCACTCTTGTGCTACACGAAATTGATCATTATTGTGGTATAATAACAATGACAATTGTGGTTTTCTTCGCATTCATGGGTAACTAAACTTCTCTGTTGGGGTTATGGAAGCCGAATGAGTTACTATCTATTGCTGCGAGTTTGTGAGTTCGAGGCACGTATATTGCTTATATCATTATTCTCTTCATCTTAATCTACATTCTTTGCGGTTGCAAACGCAAGAATACGCCAGTCTAACATTTAACTTGTTCGAGAGAAAAGTTATTTGTCTGGAAAAGAGATAATGTCAAGGTAGTAGGACACCCTTTCCTATTAAAAAGCTAGTGCCGTAACTGGACTAACCTCTTGGAGAATTCGTACCGTTAGACACGCTTTAAGCTCGAGAGAGTTAAAGTGAAATAGTCCTTGTTTAGGTCGAGAGACGCTTGGATTTACCATCGACTACAATCCTCTATAAGCAATTGCATGTCAGAATTCTACACACTCATAGCCAATAGAGACATATACCTCAGAAGGTGGACATAACCCCAACTTCTCAATTCTCATTGTTTACATCTCACTAAAACATTCTTTCTCTTTTTACTTTGCTATTACCGTTTTTAGATCTTATTTTGGTTACATTACTTGCACGACAAGACTCCCCCCTTTTTTACGAGACTTGCACTAAAAGTCTAGTAATCTTTACTTACTTGTTGACCAAGCTATTCCCTGTGGGATCGATACCCAACCCAGTTGGGTTCTATATTTGCTAACGACCGCTTTACACTCCTATGAGAGCTGTAGATTGAGCGTTATCAATAATTGGCGCCGCTGCCGGGGAATACAAGTGTCAATTAAGTTCGTAATAATTACTAGACCCTTTGGTCGAAGACTCTCGTACTTTTACTTTTAGTTTTTGTTTTTGTCTACTGCAGGTTTTTATTTTAGTGCATGCCCCATACTCGAAGTTCTGGTCAACCGTTATTACCAATCAATCCTGAACCACAACGCATTGGTAGAATGGAAGCACAAGCTGAAATCGCAAGGATGGCTGCTCAACAGGAACAAGCAAGATTGGCTGCCCTTGCCGCAGCCCAGGTTCAACAGCAGAACATTGATAACCCTGCACGAGCACCAAATCCTGACGATGAGGATTTAGGTGATGACGAGTTACTAAACCCTAGGCGTGATGCTGAAATCATAACACCTGCCAACAGAAGAGGTCGACAAGCTCGGTATAGATATGATCACCAACCTATGCAGCCAGCTTTCGACGATGATGATGATGGTCTTGATGGTGCCGGAGCCACTGGAGCTATAATTCCACCACCATTAGCGCCCGGAGCCAAGTTCAACATCACAAGCACCATGATTCAGTTATTGCAACTCAAGGGATTGTTTGGTGGATTAGCAGGCGATGATCCGAATATGCATCTCATCAACTTTATTTCTACATGCAAGTCTTTTGACAATCCTGGTGTTGGTCAGAATGCAATTCGATTACGTCTATTTCCATTGTCTCTGTCTGGGGAGGCAACACTATGGTTGAATGGGCTGACTCCTGATTCAATTACAAATTGGAGGCAATTGAGAGACGCTTTCCTAGAAAGATTCTTTCCGCCTTCCAAAAGGGCACAATTGAGAGATGAAATCAGCAACTTTCGTCAGCTTCCCACTGAAGCTCTTCATGAAACATGGGAGAGGTTCAAGACAAAGCTAGCAAGATGCCCAAACCATCACATGACTAATGTTCACCTCATGGAGATATTGTATAGAGCCTTGAATTCAATAACTAAGCCAGTGGTGGATAACGCAGCTGGAGGATCTTTTATGGACCTCACCTTTGGTCAAGCAAGCAATATGCTAGATCACATGACGAAACAAAGTAGAGCTTGGCATACCAGGGATTCTGAGGTAGCAAGCCCCACTTATTCTATAAGCATGACTGCAGACCAAAGAAGAAGACAAGAAGAACGTGATCAAGATATGGCGCACATGAAAACACAAATGGATCTTCTTACAAAGCATTTATTATCAGGGAAGGCCGAAAAAGTGAAAGCTGTGGCGCTAAAAGGAAGAGACGAATCAGATTCAGAAGAAGAAGCCAACTACTTGAACAATCAGGGGGGTTTCCAAGGGAATGCCCAAGGAAACCAAGGTCGGAACTATTATGATAATTCTGGAAACAAGAACCAAGGTAGTTGGAGAAAAAACAATGAAAAGAGTGGTGTTTATGTTCCCCCTGGTAGACGTGATACCACCACATCTAATTCTGGAAGTATGGAAGACGTGATGGCTAAATTATTGAAAGGAGTGGAAACAACAAGCGCGGGAGTTACTGAGGTAATCAATGATTTGTCTTCCATGAAACAACTAGTTGATTCTCATTCCAATTCAATCAAGCAAATAGAGCAGCAACTAAGCCAACTTTCAGCAGCACTCAATCAAAGAAAGGCTGGCACTTTACCTAGCGATACTGTGCAAAACCCAAGGAATGATGGGTCATGCATGGCCATCACTACCAGAAGTGGTAAGGTGCTGGAACCTTCAGAAAAAGGCAAGCAAGTGGTTGAAGAAGTTGCGGACATGGATGATAACGCAAAAGGAGAAGATGCCGAAACAACCAGTCCTGACGTCAAGGACATCATGCCCAGTGACGTGCAGCCTGAAAAAATAAAAGAACGGAAGCAAGAGGAGAAGAAAGACATGGAGAGAACACTTCCATACCCACCACCACCTTTTCCTCAAAGATTGAAGAAGGTGGCTGAGGACACGAAGTTCAGCAAATTCATGACTATGTTAAAGCAGCTGACCATTAATGTTCCATTGGTGGAGGCACTTGAACAAATGCCTGGGTATGCGAAGTTTATGAAAGATCTTTTGACTAAGAAGAGGGCAGCAAGTTATGAGCTGAAGGATGATGTGCATCATTGTAGTGCAATTGCTACCCGATCAATAGTTCAGAAGAAGGCCGACCCCGGAGCTTTCACTATTCCTTGCACTGTCGGATCTTTGAACTTTGCCAAAGCATTATGTGACCTAGGAGCCAGCATCAACTTGATGCCATTATCGATCTACAAGAAGTTGGGGTTAGGAGATCCTACACCAACTAACATGAGGCTTTTTATGGCAGATAGGTCGGTAAAACGACCGGTTGGTATTCTATGTGATGTCTTGGTAAAGGTTTCTTCATTTATCTTTCCAGCAGACTTTGTCATCTTGGATTGTGAAGCAGATTCAGAGGTTCCCATAATCTTGGGACGCCCTTTCCTTTCTACAGGAAGTGTGCTTATTGATTTGAGAGCTAATGAACTTTCATTCCGAATAAATGACGAAGTGGTTCGATTTGATGTTTGTAAATCAATGAAGCAACCCAAAGATCTGAGTGTATTTTCTGTGGCTGATGTTGTCCTCGACGATGAGAAAGAACGCCTTGAAGAAGAGCAAATTCTTGATGATCCTTTGGAGGTTTTTCTCATGAAAGGAGAGAATGAGGATGCTGAAATTTCTGAAGAAGTTGTTTGTGCGCTATCGGGATTAGGGACATATCGCTATACTCCCAAGAAGCTGGATCTTGATCTTAAGAATCGACCCACACCACCAGCCAAGCCATTTATTGAAGAACCATCCACACTAGAATTGAAGGAGCTGCCAAGTCATCTGAAGTACGCATTCTTAGGAAGCGGAAACACACTTCCAGTCATAGTGGCAGCCGATTTGGGTGAGCAACAAGTCGCAGCTCTTATTTCGATCTTACAAAAGTATATTAGAGCCATTGGATGGACCATTGCGGATATTATTGGTATTCCACCTGGGATTTGCACACATAAAATTCAGCTTCAAGAAAAGTGCACACCCACCATTGAACATCAAAGGCGTTTAAACCCACCTATGCAAGAAGTGGTGAAGAAGGAGATTATAAAGTGGTTAGACGCAGGAGTTGTATATCCTATCTCTGATAGTACGTGGGTAAGTCCTGTACAATGTGTTCCCAAGAAAGGAGGAATGACGGTGGTCGCAAATGCAAAGAATGAACTTATTCTACTCAGGCCCGTTACTGGATGGAGAATATGCATGGACTACCGCAAGCTGAATTCGTGGACACTCAAGGATCACTTCCCCATGCCATTTATGGACTAAATGATAGATCGATTAGCGGGGAAAGGATGGTTTTGCTTCTTGGATGGTTATTCAGGTTATAATCAGATTTGTATTGCTCCCGAAGATCAAGAGAAGACAACGTTCACATGCCCATATGGTACGTTTGCCTTCAAACGCATACCATTCGGGCTGTGTAATGCACCAGCCACCTTTCAACGTTGTATGATGTCTATTTTCTCTGATATGGTTGAAGACACTTTGGAGGTATTTATGGACGACTTTTCAGTTGTCGGTGAGTCTTTTGAAGCATGTTTGGCAAACTTGAGCATGGCATTGCAAAGATGTGTAGAGTTCAACCTTGTGCTGAATTGGGAGAAGTGCCACTTCATGGTAAAAGAAGGAATCGTTCTTGGGCACAAGATCTCTGAAAGAGGAATAAAGGTTGATCGAGCAAAAATAGAGGTAATTGAGAAGCTACCGCCTCCAATTTCGGTGAAGGGAGTCCGTAGTTTTCTTGGCCATGCTGGTTTCTATCGTAGATTCATCAAAGACTTTTTCAAAATTTCTAGTCCATTGTGCAAACTACTGGAGAAAGATGCGAAGTTTGACTTCAATGACAATTGCTTAAAGGCATTCGAATGCCTTAAAGTAAAACTCATTGAAGCCCCTATCATGGTAGCACCAGATTGGACGCTCCCGTTTGAGGTCATGTGCGATGCTAGTGGTGTAGCCGTTGGTGCTGTTCTTGGACAAAGAAAGGAGAAACTATTTCATCCTATATACTATGTGAGTAAGGTCCTAAATGAAGCCCAAAGGAACTACACTGTTACTGAACAAGAGCTCCTAGCGGTTGTATATGCGTTTGAGAAGTTTCGTGCCTATCTATTGGGTACCAATGTGATCGTCCATACAGACCATGCAGCTCTTAAGTATCTAATGACAAAGAAGGATGCCAAACCAAGGTTGATTCGATGGGTACTGCTGCTGCAAGAGTTTGATTTCGAAGTCAAAGATAGAAGAGGTTGCGAGAACCAAGTGGCTGATCACCTATCTAGTCTTGAGAATGAACATGTGGCGCAACCTGAAATTCAGATTGATGATGCATTCCCTGACGAGGAGATATTAGCGACAAAAATGGAGAAAGTACCATGGTATGCCGACTTTGCAAATTTCGTAGAGAGTAATGTGATACCTGCCAACTTATCTTACCACCAAAGGAGGAAGTTTATGCATGACGTTTAGCACTACTATTGGGATGAACCTTATTTGTTTCGAAGATGCGCGGATGGGATCATTCGACGATGTATATCCCATGAAGAAGTACCTGCTATATTGGAAGCATGCCACACTTCGCAAGTTGGAGGACATCATGCAGGGAATCGAACGACAAGAAAAGTATTGCAAAGTGGTTATTATTGGCCCTTGATATTCAGAGATGCATACGACTATGTGAGAAGGTGTGACCAATGCCAACGTCAAGGTACTATTTCAAAACACCATGAAATGCCCATGTCCAAAATTATGGAGGTAGAACTTTTTGATGTGTGGGGTATTGATTTCATGGGTCCATTCGTGAATTCGTTTGGAATGAAGTACATCTTGGTTGCTGTGGATTATGTTTCGAAATGGGTTGAAGCTGTAGCATTGGCCGACAACGAAGGAAAGCGTGTTGTAGCGTTCTTAAAGAAGAATATCTTCTCTCGCTTTGGGGTACCTCGTACTATCATAAGTGATGGAGGATCTCACTTTTGCAACAAGCTATTCAAATCTATATTGGCCAAGTATGGTGTCAAGCAACACAAGGTAGCTACGCCTTATCATCCCCAAACTAGTGGACAAGTAGAGGTTTCCAATCGCGAGATTAAGCAAATCCTTGCAAAGACGGTTAATGCAAATAGGAAGGATTGGTCTCGAAAGCTAGATGATGCACTATGGGCATATAGGACTGCATTCAAGACACCCATTGGCATGTCTCCTTATCAACTAGTTTATGGGAAGGCTTGTCATCTACCCATCGAGCATGAATACAAGGCATTGTGGGCATTGAAGCACTTGAATCTGAATTGGAATGATGTGAAGAATCTGAGGTTGGAGCAGCTGAACGAATTAGATGAGTTCCGTCTCCATGCATATGAAAGATCGGATTTATACAAGGAGCGGATGAAGAAGTATCATGATCAGCGGATTGTTCGACGAAACTTCCAAAAGGGTGATATGGTACTACTCTTCAACTCCAGATTTAAGCTCTTCCCAGGTAAGTTAAAATCTAAGTGGTCTGGTCCATTTAAAGTTATCCAAGTCTACTCGTCTGGAGTAGTCGAATTGGAAGACAATAAGGGTGTTGTCTTCAAAGTGAATGGCCAACGTGTTAAGCCGTATATCGGTCCTCTTGACTCGATGAATGACATGGCCATCACTTATCTCGACGAAGTCTAAGTACTCGAGATTACTACGTCGAGCCACGACAATAAATAAGGCGCTATATGGGAGGCAACCCATCGTTTATCATTTATCGTTTATCATTTTTCATTTTTCATTTCAGTATGTGTTTTGTTTTTGATAAATAAAAATCCAAAAATAAGAGTCGTGTCACGACCAAAACTAAGGCGCTTGGTGGGAGGCAACCCATCGTACTAATCATTTTCATTTGTTTGAGCGAATATAGGTGCAAGAAGTTTTCAACGAGGAGATTGATTTCAATTGACGATTTGGACGCATTGTATGGTAAAGTTGGTAAATTAGGAAGGGTGATGCATAAGGCTATGGATTGAGCCTTTCCCACGCCAAAATAGGCTTCGAGGAAGGCTAGGCCTTGATAAAACTAGGCCACAAACGATGCACAACCTATCCTATAGCCTAAGGTCTCGGAATCTAGTGTGCTATACACTATGCGCCGCCTATTCCTAGGTATGCTTTTGACTATGCGCCGCCTATGCTATGGCATTTGGTCTCAGTATCTCATATGCCATAGACTATGCGGCGCATATGTCCCATTATGCCATAGACAATGTGCCGCATATGTCTACAAATGCCATAGACTATGCGGCGCATATGTCCCATTATGCCATAGACAATGCGCCGCATATGTAGGAATTTTGTCTCCAAAACCGATTGTAAATGGGTCATAACCCGACCCATACTCTTCCTATATAAAGGGGACTTAGTCTTATAACACAACCACCATAGAAAATACCCTAAAGGCGCCGCATACTCTTCCAAATCCTCTAAAATTTTTCTTCTTTTGCTCTTCCAATTCACAAAACCATCTCCACAAGCTTCAAGCAAGTAAGTGCTCTCTTATTCTTCATTTATTTCTCGTAAGTACTACGTTGCTATGGCTATTATTAATTGCTAAATTATATAAGATTGTTGGTGATGTTCATGTGTTTGGATTGTTGTTGCAAAATCATGTGAGTGAACATATACGTAGGAAAATCTTGACTTGTTTCCGACTTGAATTTGGTTTCAATAGCATTATTATGATATTTGCGGAATTGCTATGGCTATGAATATTGCTTAAGATTGTTGTTTGGATACTTACATGTTAGACTATCCCGGCCATCGGAATAAGACTTATAGTGCCTACCGACTTAGGAGGTTGTGATTGTTGTAAGAATAACGATAACCCCCATGTAGTAGTGTTGCTATATCTACCATGAAAGTAGTCCAATGGCTGCAAGTAAGTGATGCATTGCTGATTTTCTTGCCGGAATACAATCCTTAAACGTATGTCAACGAAATCTGAGTAAATCAACTACTTTCACCTCACTGATTTGTGTTAACAAAACTAAGTGTGGGGTGGTACCCCTAATGCTTTCTTATAGATTGTATCAAGTGAGACTGTGCTGCAACTAACACTATTTCTAGTCTCAGGTACAATGGCACCTAAAGCGAGGCAAGGCAAGGAGAAGGCGACCACTTCCCAAAAGGGCAAGAAGAGAAGTCGAAAAGACCAAGGAGAATCATCCTCAGCACAACCACCACGCAGAATGTTCGGAATAAAATGGGTTCTTGAGGAAGAAGCTAAAGCATGGTACAACAGCAACAAAGAAAGAAAATATGTGCACGTCGACTTGATCAACAAGGATACCTTAGCAAAGAAGGAGCCGCGTATGTTGGCAAAAATAATGGCTTTGAAGTTAGATTTCATCTTCCGCGACATGGGAGAGTGTAATCTTGATCTAACAAGAGAGTTTTATGCCAACTGGTCGCCAAACACAACAGGCAATGAAGTCAAAATTCGGGGCCAGGTGTTACAGCTCACCGCGGAGTGGATCAACTCTTTTCTTGGCTTACCTTCAATCGACGCAGCACCATTCAAAGAGCTGTACAGCAGGCCTCCTTAAAGAGCAATACGACACACGCTTTGTGGAAGTAGATCAATGGCAAGGTGGGGCAGACATAAAGAAACTGGCCGACACAACACCTTCCCCTATGCTCCACTAAATAGGGAAGCAAGAATCTGGATGCGCATTGTCAACTCATGTCTTATTCCTGGGACTCAATACACCAAGATATCGAGAGATAGAGTGTGTTTGGTCTATGCTTTGATGATGAATTTCCCAATCAACTTTGGGGCAATCATTCGATCCACCATGAGGAAGGCCAGACTACACAAAAGGTCTCATTTCACATTTGGAAATTTGTTGACAGCAATCTTGCGGAAGGAGGATATCGAAGAGGAACCAGCTGATCATAAACTCCCACACAATCCGAAGAAGGTTGACCTCACAAAGGTCAAAGATGCTAAATCAACACATGGCATCAACCTTACTACGGCAGAGAGACATGCTCGGGATGAGAGTTTCTCCCGCCATATGTATGGCATGATGAGGTTTATAATGATAAGCGGAGGTCGTGTTCCAACTGCTGCAGAGCTCCAACAATTGGACCACGATTATCCCATGAACATGCATGCACGGGAGATGTGTGGAGTGGGCGTATACTTTGAGGAACCTCTAGATGATGATGTGCCGACTGATGACGATCGACGCTTACCAGACTCTGACGAGGAGGAGAACTCTGACGACGACTCTTATGATGATTCTGACGAAGGGGGTATGACCCCCGACAATGAGGAAGAGTCCGACTAACCAGGTTCCTCGTATTTATTTTCCACTGAGGGCAGTGTCCCGTTTAAGTGTGGGGTGGTGGTATCGTATGCTATACTTCTCTATTGCATCTATGTTTGCTTGCTTTGTTTTTTTTTAGTAGTAAATTTTTTTCTAGCTTCGCATGAAATTATTTTGATAGGCAGCATGAGATTATAACAAGAGTATGTGCTACAATTGTGACTATTGAGACGTTTAGGCTCTAGTTGTGACTCATTATGTGATATTGTGTGGTTCAATTCCTTCACTTGTTGGATCGAGAGTCTATATTACTTCCAAGCAAGTCGACCATGTGCCTTGTGTGTGTGAGATAATCGTATATTCTATGTGTGTAGCTGATGCTAGAACTTGCCTGGTATGTATGCAAAGCGAAAATAAGGAGTGTAAGTTTAGGATATGATTTAGGCATTTCTTTGGCAACCTATATATGTTTACCTTCAGTTTTACCTACCCATGGACATCATCCTAGTTAACCCTTTTGAGCCTTTAGCCTATTTCTTTGACAACCTTGTATGTAAGCCTAATCCATTTCTTTCAAGACCGTAATTTGATCCCAAAATACCTAAGTGCTTTAAAGTGAAAAAGTCATGTGACAACATAAAAGGAAATTGGGTGAGTATAATGCTATAAATTGAAATGGTTCTTGAATGTGTTATGAAAAAAAAAAATGCTATCATAAGAGGTATGTTGTGAAAAGAAAAAGGAAAAGAAAGCTGAAAAGTGAGTTGTGTTTAAAATTGAAAAAAAAAGGAGAACAAGGGTGGTAGAAAAAAGAAAGAAGAAAGGTTGAAAGAAAAAAGTGTCAATGATACAAAGTGATGTATTAAAGCGCTTAGGAACCTAGTCACTATTCTTGGCCAAAATAGTCCTACCCGTCCCTTAGCCTACATTACAACCATCAAAAGACCTACTTGATCCTAATCTTAACATTCCAACATTTAGTAGAGTATTACATTAAGGGCAAGCCTATGGTCATCAGTTGCTACATATGAACTCTTTGTGAGAGTGAGAGCAAGGACATTTTGATACCCATGTTTGAAAAATATGTTATATTTGTGAGTGATTATGGGTACTATATGGTGAGACACACATGGTTGATGAGTTTTGGATAGTTGTATATGATTCTATGCACTTTAACGTTTGCATGCGAGTTGATCACCATCACGAGTCTATACTTGAGGTTAAATTGTTTCTACTTATAATCGGAAAGCTACTCTTGGTTGATAATTGTTGTGCTTGTCTTGACGAATATTTTGTGTTGTTGCTGTAAAACCCTAAGTTGATGTTTAGAAGGACATGATAGTTTGTTCGAGGACGAACAAAGCTCTAAGTGTGGGGTGTTGATGATAGGCGAATTTACGCACCTATATCAATATATTTTGCCCATATTTTAGCCTAGTTTTGAGAACAAATTATATATTTCATGCACTTTTAGCCCTTTTTCCTGTAAGTGAGCTAACGAACATGATTAGTAAAGTTTCAGGTATAAATGATGCATAATTCAGCATTTTATGGCTTACTTGACGCTAAAGAAAGCTCACGAAGGAAGGAAAGGGAGTTTACACGCCTAAGGACCAAAACTGCTGCATGGAAAATCTGTCCCGGGCTAAAACAGCATTTCTGAAGACTTTGGGGGACCAAAACTGCTGTATGGAAAATCTGTCCCGGGCTAAAACAGCAATTCTGAAGACTTTGGGGACTTACAGACACAAAGCTGGATTTTGACAATGATACATTAACCTAGTACAATTAGGTTATGTATTTCATTATTTTAAGTGGATTATGATAATGTTACCTTAACCTAGTACATATGGGTTAAGGATTTCATTAGTCTAGTAGGATTTGGTTATTTATTTCATTAGCTTAGTAGGATTAGGAGATGGGTATTATAAATACCCTATCATGCTAGAGATTTAGAGACATCTTCTACTCCTCTATTATTCTACACTACAAACAATTCTACAACTCTTCTAATCTTTCCATCAATTCTATTTTCGTCTATTCTTCTATTCTTAAATTCTGCAACAAGAGAAACGTTACTCTGCAAGAAATCACACCTAACGCCTACCACTCTTGTGCTACACGAAATTGATCATTATTGTGGTATAATAACAATGACAATTGTGGTTTTCTTCGCATTCATGGGTAACTAAACTTCTCTGTTGGGGTTATGGAAGCCGAATGAGTTACTATCTATTGTTGTGAGTTTGTGAGTTCGAGGCACGTATATTGCTTATATCATTATTCTCTTCATCTTAATCAACATTCTTTGCGGTTGCAAACGCAAGAATACGCCAGTCTAACATTTAACTTGTTCGAGAGAAAAGTTATTTGTCTGGAAAAGAGATAATGTCAAGGTAGTAGGACACCCTTTCCTATTAAAAAGCTAGTGCCGTAACTGGACTAACCTCTTGGAGAATTCGTACCGTTAGACACGCTTTAAGCTCGAGAGAGTTAAAGTGAAATAGTCCTTGTTTAGGTCGAGAGACGCTTGGATTTACCATCGACTACAATCCTCTATAAGCAATTGCATGTCAGAATTCTACACACTCATAGCCAATAGAGACGTATACCTCAGAAGGTGGACATAACCCCAACTTCTCAATTCTCATTGTTTACATCTCACTAAAACATTCTTTCTCTTTTTACTTTGCTATTGCCGTTTTTAGATCTTATTTTGGTTACATTACTTGCACGACAAGACTCCTCCCTTTTTTACGAGACTTGCACTAAAAGTCTAGTAATCTTTACTTACTTGTTGACCAAGCTATTCCCTGTGGGATCGATACCCAACCCAGTTGGGTTCTATATTTGCTAACGACCGCTTTACACTCCTACGAGAGCTGTAGATTGAGCGTTATCGTTTTCCCATGAGAAGTGTATGAATATGAAAGAGATGACCACATAAGAGTTAAGTCTTGAAAAGAAGAATGTTTTGCTTAAACTTGTATATCCTTTTCGAATTAAGAACTCTTGTTTGATATTGAATTACTATGGTGTTCAATGATACATGTTTTGAAAGAAGGGCTATGGATATGATATGATACAGCTTGCAAGTCTAGGTATGGCGATACCTTTTATGAATTACCCTTACAAGAATAAAAGATGAAATTTTATAAGCATGTAGAATGATTTTAAGAGGCTAAAAATGGGCTCTAAGAAAGTTAGATGGTTATCCGAAGAAGGAATGAATTGGAAGCTTATTGCCCAAAATTGTATTTTGCCGATGCGGGTGTGATTCAGTCCTGAAATATGGATTATCATTGTATACTTGCTTTATGCATTGGTATATTAGACCATATACTCCAATCTTTGTGGAAAACTCAGATTGGAGGCTTGGCCGATGAGTTAAGTGCAGACTCATATAGTCCATGATGTAATAGACTTGTAGGTCATACCATCTATCTTAGAACTAAAGAAAAAAGTTGAGTCTACGCTTTACTAGACTGATTGAAGCTTTTAATTATGCCCATGTGTTTTGATTATTATTGATTAAATTGCTTTCATGATGTCATTACTGTTTTGGATAAAGAAATATTTATTATTTTTGAATTATTCTGCATACCAATAACATTCCAAGTATTGACTGTCCTCGGGTGGCTACATCTCATAATGTAGGTTACGAGGCTCAGTCCCGTGGTCCAACGCAGCAGTAGACTTCCTCCAAAGTTTAAAGTTGGTGAACCCTTCGTTGTTTGGAAGGAATTTACGTATCTGTTTAGTTTCATTCAGTTTTATGGTCTGGACGAGGGCCTTGTCCTGTCCTAGACAGTTTATTCTCCAATAAAGATTTTGTAGACTAGATTTGGTTAACGTTTCATTGTGACTTTATTAACGAAGTTTGCTTATACGATATCTTAAGCTTCATTATATCTTCTACATTTCTTATGAATTATGCTTATGATATTATGCTAAAGGGTCTTTTGGGTCTTCGTGGTTCAGGATGCCCGTCGCGGCTAGGGCCCCAGCTCGAGGCGTGACAAGAAGCTTATCAAATAGTTCTTCATAGCTGATTGGAGAGTCTCGTACCGGTATGGCTGCTGAAATTTCATAAAATTCTGGACTGATTCTACTCAAAATTTTCACCACAAATTCTTCGTTACTGACTGATGAATCGGTTGTTTAAAGATCATCAGACAGAGAGCAAAATCAAGTAGATATTCAAAATTGAGATGGTGACGAAGGCTAAATATGCGAGTTTTATGATTTGATCGCAAATAGGGTATGAAGTTGATCCCAGGAAGCTTTGAAGTTGTTTGTGGAAGCGATAATGGATATGATTAAGGCATCAACAGAAGCTATAAGAGCATTTTAGATTAGCTTATATTGGCGAAACCATCCTTGTACTCAGGGTTGGCAAACTCAATTTCGTTAGTGATGATTGTTTTCGGTGGGGGCAACTTTCTGCCTTCAAGATGGACATGAAGTAGCATGGAATTTGAGCCTTCCAAATACTGAAGTTCTGGTTGCTAGATAGTTTAATGGGCAGTTGTGATGCTGGGTTGAACTGATTTATGTTTTTGAAGATAGGGGTGGCATCAATAGTAGTAATAGACTACATATATAATTATTAAATACATCTGGGTTATTCTGTAATTAGTTATTCTTCAGTTCTCTATATATACAGCTGTAACCCCTTCAATATCAATTAGATCAATTAATTCTTAAATCTGTATCATGGTATCAAAGCTAGGGTTTCTTCTTCCGCCCAAACCCTAATCTCTCCTCTTTTCCGACGTGTGTGCGCCGCCGCCACCGTCTACACCACGCCGCACGGCCTCCCTCCTCCGCCGTAGGTCGGCGCCATGGACAAGGTTATTGATCCTCTGTCAAAATTACCGTCTGGAGTAAAATTACTGCTCAGGAATCTCCACAATCTCATCCCCGAAAAATTATCTGACAACAACTACCCGGCCTGGGCACTTAACGTCCGCACCGCCCTCGCAGCCAACTTGCTGCTCGGATGGATTGACGGTGCGGAGAAGCCGCAGCCCGAGACAGCCGAGAAGGACGGCGTCAAGCTCCCAAATCCCGACTACCTTCCGTGGATGATCGTAGACACTCAGATCCGAGCCTGTCTTCTCGCAGTTATTAGCCCCTCTGTGCACAAACACGCCCGGGGTTTTCTCACATCGGCTTCACTTTGGGACGCACTAGCCACAAGGTACAACTCTGTGTCCACGGCTCATATTTTTCAGTTGCGTGACAAATTGCATACTCTTCGGAAGGGAACGAAGACGATGACTCAATACCTTGATGATGTGGCCTCTATTCTGTCTGACCTAGATGCTGTGAACGAGATTATTCCTGAACGAGACGTGGTGAATGCCGTGATACGTGGTCTTCCGGCTGGCTATTCCTCTCTCAAACAGCATATTCGCCTCTCGCCTGTCGAAATCACTCTGAATCAACTTTCTGGATGGCTTAATGCAGAAGAATTGAATCTAGACATGGAACACAAATTACTGCTCGGAGAAGCCAGTTCCACCCCTGGCGTCACGGCTCTTTACTCGGCTGGCAGCGGAGGCTCGGCCAGGGGTCGCGGTGACGATCGCCGTAACCAAGGGCGAGGCAGCGGCGGCGGTGACCGTCGAAACACCGGGCAGCAAGGCAGAGGCGGGCCTCCACCGAGGGACGGCTTCCAGTCAGGCCGCGGACAGGGACGAGGAAACCAGCGGATGCCCATACGAGATCTTCCGACGTGCCAAATTTGTGCTAAACGGGGCCATTCTGCGGCTAATTGCTGGTATCGTTATGATGACTCGCAGAATGTAAATAGCCAGTCCGGAGGATCAAGGGCGATGCATGCGTCCACAAACGCTCAATCTGGCGATTGGTATCTAGACACAGGTGCTAACACCCATGTGACGTCGGATTATTCACAACTTCAAGCTCCTCATCCGTATCATGGCTCAGAAACTATTACAGTAGGCAATGGTCAATCCCTTCCCATCACAAACACCGGCTCTGGGTATGTCTATACCCCAAATGGTAAATTTCATCTCTCAACCCTTCACCACGTCCCTTCCCTCACATCCAATCTTTTATCTGTTTATCGCTTTACTAAAGAAAATAACTGCACCCTCATTTTTAATGACACCAATTTCCAGATAGTGGACAATACCACGAACCGGGTGCGGTACACGGGCCGCTGTGAGCATGGGCTATACACTCTTCCATCCAGGTCTCCGTCTGTTGTGAGTCAAGCCATTCTCTCGTCAACCTGGCATCGCCGGCTTGGGCACCCATCATCCGCCATCACCAAATTCATTTTATCTTCCTTAGGTTTTAATTTTTCAGAAAAATTACATTGCGAGTCCTGTTCAGTGTCTAAATCTTGTCGTTTACCTTTTTCACTGTCTGAACACAAGGCCACTGCGCCATTTCAATTAATTCATTCTGATGTTTGGGGTCCAACCTCAGTTCCTTCTGTTCAAGGTTTTCGTTATTATATCTGTTTTGTTGATGATTACAGTAAATTCACTTGGCTTTATCCTCTGAAATTTAAATCCGAAGCTTATACTATTTTTGTAAACTTTGACCGAATGGTTCAAAATCAATTTAATGCCAAAATCAAAATTTTTCGAAGTGACAATGGCAAAGAATTTGTCAACAATGCATTTGGTGTTTTTCTTCAAAATCTAGGGGCTCTTCATCACACTTCATGTCCATATACCCCTGAACAAAATGGCGTTGCTGAGCGCAAACACCGTCACCTAATAGAAACAGTTGTTGCGCTCCTCCATGATTCCACCTTACCTGTTTCCTTTTGGGTTGATGCCCTTGCTACTGCCAACTACCTCATAAATCGCATGCCCACTCACACTCTCTCCAACTCCACTCCATATGCCCGTCTCTACAATCATCCACCCGACTATATCCATCTCCGCCCGTTTGGGTGTCTAGTTTATCCCTGGTTGCGTCCGCACACTCAACATAAACTTCAACCTCGGTCCACCCCTTGTGTCTTTCTAGGCTATCATCCCACTATCAAAGGTTACAAATGTTTCGATCCTGTATCTCAGAAAACATATGTTTCCCGTCATGTTCGTTTTGTGGAGGAACAATTTCCTTACACAAGTCTTTCCTCTACTCCATACTCCCCCAATCCACTTGGCGTTGTGCCATTATTTCCGTCCTTTTCTCACGCTCATGCTCCGGCTCACTCGGCACCTAACCCGGTACCCCACTACACCACTACCCACCCGAAACCCCAAACCTCCCACCCGAACACCCAGCCGACTGCCACACAACCCACCACTTCCCTACATCATACTCCTAACACACATACAGCCACCCCATCCACCGCTGCACATCCCAGCTCCCACGGCAGCCCCACCCAACCCCCGCCCACGCATCATACAACTCCACCACCCCTTCCTAATCACCCTCCACTCAACACTCATCCTATGACAACCCGAGCCAAGGCCGGTACCTTCAAACCCAAAGCCTACCACACTCAAATACCCTTTGATGCACATCCCACAACTGAGCCTACTACCTACAACCAAGCCTCCAAAAATAGTTTCTGGTGCCAAGCTATGGATGAGGAATTTCAGGCTCTGAATGAACAACGTACATGGGATTTGGTACCTCTGCCTAGTAACCGAAAGTCTATTGGGTGCAAATGGGTGTTTCGCATCAAACGAAATTCAGATGGATCTCTTTCTCGCTATAAAGCACGTCTGGTTGCAAAAGGGTATCATCAGGAGTATGGTGTGGATTATAAGGAGACCTTCAGCCCTGTTGTTAAGCAACAGACTATTCGTCTGGTCTTGTCTCTTGCTCTTCACTATGATTGGCCGCTTCATCAGTTAGACGTCAGCAATGCCTTTCTTCATGGTCATCTTGAGGAAGAAATCTATATGGTTCAGCCACCGGGATATGTTAATCCCAACCGTCCTCACTATGTTTGCAAGCTTCGCAAATCACTGTATGGCCTGAAACAGGCCCCTCGTGCCTGGTACACACGTCTCTCTACTTTTCTGCAGGGTCTTGGTTTTCGCACCTACCATCATGACAACAGCCTCTTCACCCTTCACTGTTCTCGAGGGACAGTCATCATTCTTATCTATGTGGATGATATTGTTATTACAGGCAGCTCGTCATCACTCATCACTGAAATTACTGAAGCTATGCATCGTGACTTCAAACTTAAGGACCTCGGTCCTCTGGAGTTCTTTCTTGGCCTCGAACTCATCCGCAAATCGGGAACCATATTGATGCATCAGACAAAATATACCCTTGAACTTCTAAATCGGGCTGGAATGACAGACTGCAAACCCGCGGTCACTCCCATGGCAGTCCGCCAATCCCCAGGGCCGAATACTCCCTTTGCCGATCCTACACTATATCGGAGCCTCGTCGGTGGACTTCATTATCTTGCTGTTACTCATCCGGACATCCAATATGCAGTCAATCGAGTCTCCCAATCAATGCATGCTCCCACAGAACAACACTTTCAGGCCTTGAAACGCATTCTGCGCTATCTTCAAGGTACTCTTCACTGTGGAATTTTATTTCAAAAGGGCTCGTTTGATATATCTGTTTTTTCTGATTCGGATTGGGCTAACGACAAAGATGATCGAAAGTCCACTACTGGATATATTGTTATGATGGGACCGAATCTGATTTCCTGGTGCACCAAGAAGCAAACGCGAGTGTCCCGTTCCTCCACAGAAGCAGAATATCGTGCCATGGCTGCGGGTGTTGCTGAAGCCATGTGGTTACGATACCTTACGGATGCACTTGGCATTCCCCCGACGAAACCACAGATTTATTGTGACAATCAGTCCACTATTTGTGTTACCAAAAATCCAGTCCTTCATGATCGTATGAAGCATGTTGGGTCTGACTGTCACTTTGTTCGCGATGAGGTACTTGCAGGAGCGATGGCCACGCACTATGTCCCATCTACTGACCAGCTTGCTGATATTCTCACCAAGCCTCTTCCGTTACAGCCTTTTCAGTCTCTCTGCTCCAAGCTGCCCCTCGTTACCGCTGATCAGCTTGCGGGGGGATAATAGACTACATATATAATTATTAAATACATCTGGGTTATTCTGTAATTAGTTATTCTTCAGTTCTCTATATATACAGCTGTAACCCCTTCAATATCAATTAGATCAATTAATTCTTAAATCTGTATCAAGTAGCAACTGGGGGGTAGAGGTGGAGGAAGCTATTGATGTGCAAGAAAAAAATTACTTGTTAGAGTATTTGTGTCTCTGATACCATATAAAAGTAGAGAAATAGAGTAGAAGAAAGTATATTTCTTTAATGAGAGTCCAATACAGTTTATATACATCTGAAATAAACGAAATTAACCTAAACTAACTTCTAGAATGTAGGAACAAATAACTACAGCTAATACAAACTAACGCCTAAATAAATTGAACAAACCTAATCCTAATCAAATTATATATCCTTAGTATTAGTACATGTGTATAGTAAAATAACGTTATAACATTGGTAAAACACTAAAGCTAATGAGCTATTATATAGTACTATACAATATGATATATTATGAAAATATATGTAACAATCATCTAAATAAGTTGTTAATAATGCTTTCTGAAAGTTATATTGTGATTAATAGTTGGCATTCTCTTACTTTATAGTACTATTTTTTCAGGGGTGGATCTAGGTTCAAAAATATGGCGCTCCGGCATCCGTTAAATTTGATGCAGAATAGGTAAAATTATATAAGAATTGTAAAAGAAAATTGATATAAAATGGAAAAAGCATCCATGAAACCAAGAAGATAGCTGAGTACTTTGATTTTCAGGCGGAGCCCTAATGCTTTGGGTGTTTATATGTTTTGTTTGAACCTCCCGAGCACCTAAATTCTAAGTTCGCCACTGTTTTTTTTTTTTTAATGTTTGAACAACTAAGTTGTGTTTTTTCCATTGATTTGCAAGTCAATACATCTTGAAGGCAAACGCCAGGATTCATTATTTTATATATTTTATTTCAATGTTTGTAAATTTGCCTTTTCTGGAGATTAATAGCACAAAAAATAACGAGCTTTTCGGGAATATTCACCAAGTCTCGCAGAAAATAAAATTACTTAAACAAAAGTACTGTATATATCCCGTTGAAATTTGAATAAATTACAATAGAAACCTTGAAATATGACTAATATGTAGATATGCTCCCTATATTTCTAATCAAATACTCACACACCTTATATTCAATCTTGGACATCAAGTGAAAACAAATCCAAAAGTGTGATTCTCCTAGGGAAGGAGTCATTTAACAACTCGAAAACTGAGTTTCTCCTAGGGCACAAATTGTTTAACAATTCAGAAACTAAGTTTCTTCAGGGGCATGAGTCGTTTAACAAATTAGAAATTGAGTTTCTCTTGGGGAACAAGTCGTTTAACAATCCAGAAACTGAGTTTCTCTTACAGCATAAGTCGTTTAGCAACTCGAAAACTGAGTTTCTGTAGTGCGAAAGTTGTCATTTTTCACTAAAGTACTCGTCTTCTTCTTTTTTAAATTGAGCAACTTCTTAATTTTCTGAATTGAACTTCCATTATTACTCATCTAGTAAGTACACAATTTTTTTTGCCTATTAATATAATAATAGTTTTCCGTATATGAGGTCTCACGCTCAGATCTCAAGAATGTCATTCAATTCCTCAAGAATTCTACTTCCGTGTCTACCCAACTATGTTGTTTGAGCAGCAAATCTTCTTCATGCAAGAACAACTTCGGATTATAATCATGAGAGAACATCATTATAATTGTTGTTATTGGTCTTGTTTGCTTAATTTATAGATCTCTTTTGTGTACAATGATCACTTTTTAAAATTTTTGGAGGTACGTCTACTAACTTGTTTTATTTATAAGCTATATCTAGTCTACAAAGATTTCATTTAGGTTTACTTAATCCACAGGGAATTAGAAAAAGACTTAATTTTCAAATATATTTGGGATAAAAAAAAGAAACTATTTCCACCCGAAAACTTTATCGTAACTGTCAAACTTTATTTTTTTGAAAAAAAGAAAAGCAAACGAAGAAAAATTCCACGTCAAAACTCGTTAGAATTATAACTCCTAACCTAAGTATTATTCCTCCAGCTCATCCAAGTTTGGATGGGTATTGATTCACTTATTTATTAGCTCAGCTCAACCCATTCAACCGATAAAAAATTGGACATACATATTGACCCACGAGAAATATTATTGAAATAATTTTAAAAAGATATAATTTTTTTTAATTTGATATATTATATATAATCATAATAATAATAAAGCAAAAAATAGTTTTATTACTTATAAAAAATTAAATCAGAGTTAAAACTTAATAAGAATTGTATACCTCATCTCAATCCAAAAAAACTTTTTGTATGAGGTCGTTTTGATTCGCCCAAAGTCCATGCAATTGTAATCTAAATATTAATTCGCACAAGATTTCCACGTCATTGACGGCTGTAATTTAATGGTTATTAATAAATCATGGGTTTGACACTAAATCTTTATTCTTTTGATAACAATCAAGTGTTAATCGAATAGTATAATATTTCCTTCATCCCTAATTAGTTTTCGTCCTTATTTAATAGATATTTTTTAATATTTATGATTTCATAAAATTAAAGCATAATTAATTTTTTTTACTTGTATCTTTAGTCATAAAAATGGAGATATATCAATATAGTGCAAAAAAGAGTAGTACTCCTTCACGACCCTTTCAATGTTGCACAAAAGTCATTACTTTATGTTCAGCTAGCACTAAAAAGGTTTCTCCTAATAAAAGTGGTAGAATTATGTTCACTTTTACCTGTCGCTTAATTCAAAAATAAATTTTCATCTTTACTTGTCATTTTTGACATATCAAGCAAAGAAAGAATTTTTTTTCATGGTTTATCCTTAACATAAATTGCTTACTTTCCATACCATTTTCAAAACATAATAGTATTAAACATCACTAAAAGGGATAATACGGTAAAATAGTCATAATACTAATAATTTTCTTAATAAATGTGACAAGACAAAATGTAACAAATAAAACTAAACAAAGAAAGTATTAAATATAGAGGAATACTCTCACCGTCCGTCTTTACTTGTTCATGTTACTAAAAATAGATGTCCAATAATACTTGTCCAGTTTGAAAAATAAATGGATAGATTGCCCATTTTACCCTTTCTATTAATACTATTCATTGGTGACAAATAAAAGTGAGCAAAGAGAGTATTAAAAAGAGAGGTGTACTGCCTCCGTCCACCTTTACTTGTCCATATTACTAAATATAGATGTCCAACAAACTTGTCCAGTTTTAAAAAATCAATGAATAATTTACCCATTTTACCCTTTCTATTAAAATTCATTACGTATTTTTCAAAGCATTAAATTCATTATGTTCAAAGGAAGATATAGTGAAATTGCCCCTACTAGTGTTGCTTCTTAAACTATGTATCAAGTCAAAAATGAACAAGTAAAGATGGATGGATGGAGTAATAAATAAGAATAATTTAGTAATTTAGCCTGTAATTAATGTTTAACGGTACGATTAAAAATTAGTTTATTGCTTTCATTAAAAGTTAGATAAACAAATACTCCCTCTAATCTAAAATAAGTAATTTTTTTAACTCAATGCACACCTATTAAAATAACCTATTCAAATTTCTGTTTTTCCACTATAATAGCAGCTAGAGTGCCAATCCATGAGCCATATCTAGGCAGATGTGATACAATCCAAATGACCTTCGAATTTTTAGAGAGGATGCTTATGGGTTAAGAGACACTTGATAAATTCTTATTGTCTATCAAAAGGCATCCATTGGATGATTATGATGATCAGGGAGGCTCAAGGGACGTTAAAAAGGTCAAGGGAAGGCAAAAAGGGGCTAGAAAGCCCCCGAAAGAGGACATGTGCCCCATCCGCTTTAGAGGTGTGCCCAACCCACTTTAGATCCTCCAGAGCGGGTCAAAATAGCCCACTATATCCTTGGGATACACCCCATGTGCTCTACAAATGCTTAAGCATATTCTTAATGAGCTTTTATGTTTTGTCTTTCCTAAATGGGTCACTTTTGGGCCCATATGATGTAATAACTTAGCCTAAACTATAAATAGGACTTATTTTATTTTAGTAGGTAGTTTATTGATGAATTATAAATGTAAACAATTGTGAAAGTGTGAGGCAAGCTTGGATTAGCTTGTGGAAAGTGCGGAATCGCCTGTGTTGATTTTCTGTTTAGAAACTTGGGAATCAAATTCCCTTGAGGTCTACGTAGGAGATTAGGTGATTTGAGTGACATTGAATAGAGTGTTTAGGGTTTGATACACCCTTTATTTGCTATTCATTCATCCATTATGTTGATCTATTATTTGTTCTCTATCTATCTTTACCTTTTGTTTTCATATCGTAGTTTAGTTTTAGATTCTATACTTTGTTCGTATATCATTTAGTATTAGAGCCGAGCTTGATTTCGTTCCTACGAAGTAAATCTTGGGTTTGTTATCTTGAAAATTCACAAAAAGAGAAATGTCAAATTGAAAATTCCAAAAAAAGTCACTAGTCACATTTTTAGCCCTAGGTCAAAATTTGAGTTTTCGATTTTGTGTTTTTCATGTGTTTTAGTGTTATATTTTTGTTCTCTAACACTATAAGAGTCTAGGTTTCAAATTTGAGCTTAATCGGAGTCAAATTGAGTGAGATACCATTGTTAAGAGCTTGAACTTGAAGAAAGTGAAAAGGATCGAAAATCTAGAAAGATTGGTTGAGAATTTGGGCAAAATGATGTTGGGAATGAGTTTAGAACATTAAAAAGTGCTTACGTTCAAAATTTCAACTCATTCTGAGTTTCAAAGAAGAAGTTAGTGTTCTTGAAGACATTCAAATCTTCAAGTTGAATCTTCATAAAAAATTGTTGTTTAATCCAAAAAGAAGGAATAAAAGTGTGGAAAAAGTGTTAGTCCTAAATCATAAAAGAATATTCCACAAGAGAGTACAAGGGGGGGGGGGGGGGCATTTAGAGAGCAAAAGGGTTATTTCAAGATAGAGCGGCAAGTGGCCTGCCTTGCATCTGCGCCCAAGGTGCTCTTGGTCTGCTCCAGCAGGTCCAACGCACCTCCAAATAGTAGGTAAGGTCACTCCTTTATCCAACCTGTGACCCACATGTTTCAGCATCCCCCAACACATCCCTCCAATGCAGAACACCTCTAGTGAATGCAAACAACCCCCAAACGCACTCCAAACGCATTTAAACATTTCTCCAACATCAATCCAAGTTCTAAAATACATATCAACACTTTAAAAACTCAATTTCTCATGTTCTTATTCTTAGTTTCAATTTCTTGATTCTTAAATACCTTCTTTGAATCTTAAACTACTAATCGACTAGTAATTCATCTACTACGTTGATCGATGATTCTTGAGTCCTATTTCTATTGTTGTCCTTCTTCTTTCAAGCTTTTCTCTTTTGAATTCATTGGTTCAATTCCTTAAGTAATTTTTTTTTATTCATTTCAAACAAGAATCTATTCCGACCTTAAGCCACAATTGGTATCAAGCATTCTCATTGGAGTATAAACGATCTATCAACGCTTGCAATGCCAATTAAGTGAACAACCAAAGCTATGAACTTTGAGAGTTTTTGAGGTTGACTTCCTAACCTTTAACTTTTTTGTTTTTGTTTTTGTTTAGTATTTCTTAATAGGTGCATTGGCTCAGTAAGGCAAAACATCACACACCATGGATAATAACACCACAAATGCCATGTTAGCTTCCATCATTGAGAAGCTTAATGCTATGGATAGCCGATTAGGATCCCTTGAAGGAAGAATGGAAGGGATGGAAGGTTCCCCCTCAAGAAGGATGGACCCGTTGGAAGTTCGTCTAAACTCCACCACACCCACTCCTCAAAACTATCATGCTTCCTCTAGTGGTCATGCTCATAACACCTCCACTACTATAACTTTGGAAACACTTCACCAAATGCTCAATCCACCTAGGAAAACAAATAAAACGATCATCCAAACCACTACATTCCCAAATAACTGAAATACCATTCGTCCACTACAACCTCAATTCAATCAAGTCCACCAAGAAGCTCTACAAAACCAAGAACCCCATTTCCAAATAGCCTAGGAACTACCTAAATCCCCATTTAACCAAAACCAACCACCTCAAATCCCAGCTAACCACAATCAAACAATCTAAATTGAGGATGAGGGAGGTGAGAAACCTTATGGAAGAGGTGAAGAGTTAGATGAAGTGCCCCTCTTTGCAAAATTTGTACAGAATAGAAGAGGAGCTCAAAGGGGAGGATATAGAAGATGAGGAGGTAGATTTGGTCTGGTTCCACATGGAAGAGAAAATTTGGGAAACCATCCCCTAGTTCAAGAAGATCATCACTGGCATCAAGGAGGTAACATGAGTCGAAAAACGGGACTTAACTCAATCAAGTTCACTCTTCCTACCTTCAAAGGAACTAGCGACCCATCAATCTACCTTGATTGGGAAAATACAATGCAATAGGATCTTCCAACTTAATAAGTTAATCGGATACAAGAAAGTCTCCCTTGCAATCGCTCAACTTAAAGGGTATGTTTCTATGTCGTGGAAGAAAAAAAGGGTGCAAAGAGAGAGAAATGGTAATCCCGACCTTTAGGATTGATATGAATTGGAGGCACTCATGAGAGAGAGGTATGTAACATAAAGGTTCAAGCAAGAACAACTAACAAGACTCTACAATTTGAGACAAGGTGGTAGAGGTGTAGAAGACTATTATGAGAAGTTTCAAACATGATACTTTGTCTTGAGATCGTCGAACCCCCAAATCATTATATGGCTTAATTAAAAGGTAGGATAGATTATGAAGTTGTTTCTCAACTAGTTGTCCATAAGTTTGACCAAATGGAAGATTTTTTAAAACGGCCAATGAGGTTAAAAGGAAAAAAAATGCCAAGAAGTAATTTAATAAAGGTAGAAATTCTTTTACTTCCTTCGGTTGGAACAAGAACAAGGATTTCAACAAGTACTTAGAGAAGAAGTTCATTAAAAAAGAAATTCAAAGGTACCCACCAGGGAATGGAGGTAATCCAACTTCTAAAGGTATTGTTTGCTTTAAATGTCAAGGTTGGGGTCATAAGGCTAGTGATTGTCCCAAACAAAGGAACATAGTATTGGTGGAGGGTAATACTTACTTTGTTAGGGATATAGTGACAAAAAATGATGGTGGTGAGAAAAACCCTCAAGGCGGTAATGACCTTAGAAGTGAAGGGGAATTAACGGATGTTGAAGGGGACTTTAGTATTCCTTGTGGATTGATGATAAAAGTTTCCAATGAAGATGTTTGGCCCAAATAATGAGAGGTCATGAATCTTAACCTCATGATGAGGAGGGATATGAATGGTGAAGATGAGGATCTTTGGTATCAAGAAAGAGAGCTTAGCAACACACTCAATCCGTTGTTATTCACTACATTCGGCACTAGCATTGTGCCTACTTCCAAGTTGATGCATAAGAGGATAAGTCCATATGGTACAAGTCTAGAAGGCAAGAGAGAAAGCTCAAGGCTTTTCTGCATATGTATGTACCTACCCCCTCTTATTTCTATCTTTCCTTGGAATCATGATGATATTTGTAGACAATGTTATAAAGATATTTGATTTAAAACCCTACCTAGATGGTATTGATGTCTTTTGGAATGACTTGAATGTATATAAAATATGTGGCCTCCCTAACCCAGATGGCAAATCTATTTGTTGTTCTAAGAAGAGTCTATGGTTCCCACTTGATAAACAACTCCCATTCTTTGTTTCTTGTCACACTTATGTGGATAGACAAGTGGGCTCTTTCTTGGAAGGTTTCTCAAGTGAAAGGAATGTGAGGTGCTTAAGTTGTTTGTTCTTACCTTGATGTGATCTTGTTCTTGGTAGCACCTCAAGTAATCTTAGCTCTTGTTATTCCATTTTCTTCATTTGTAAGCATAACCAAGTTGGTGCTAAGTATGTATTATGTGTAAACATGGTTTCTTGTGAAAGGGAGAGTAATCTTCACTCTAATGACTCCTTGATTATACCCTTAGTTATTTCAATATGTGATGGTTTATTTGGTAATATTGTTAATGGAACTAACTTAGGAGAATTTTTTGATACTATCATAGCCAACACCTTTGTACTCTACATGTTGACTTCTCTTCTATTGTCTTGAAGGATGTTTGGTTATATGTGAAATGGGTGTTCCCTTGGCATGGATGTTTTGATTTTAAACCTTGTGATTACCCTTGTGACACAAGGAAATATTGGTTGTGTTTTCTTTTGTTGTGTTTAAAGGTTGTAGATTTGAGGACGAATTTTCTTCAAGAAGGAGAGGATGATACAATTAAAATGGCCTCTGGATTTCTATAGAGGATGCTTACGGGTCAAGAGACACTTGATGACTTCTTGATGGCTATAAAAAGGCGTTCATTGGATGATTATGAGGATCAAGGAGGCTCAAGGAACGTTAGAAAATCCAAAGGAAGACAAAACGGGGCTAGAAAGCCCTCAAAAAAGGACATGCGCCCCATCCGCTTTGGAGGTGTGCCCAACCCACTCTAGATCAGCTAGAGTGGGTCAAAACAGCCCACTATACCCTTGGAATGCGCCCCGTGTTCTCTACATATGCTTAAGCATGTTCTTAATGGGCTTCTATGTTTTATGTTTCCTTAATGAGTCATTTTTGGGCCCGTATGATGTAATAATTTAGCCTAGACTATAAATAGGACTTCTTTTCATTTAGTAGGTAATTTATTGATGAATTGTGAATGTAAATACTTTTGAAAGTGTGAGTTAATCTTGTATTATCTTGTGGCAAGCATGAAATCGCTTGTGTTAATTTTTCATTTAGAAACGTGGGTTGCTCAAAAATCTAATTTTCTTAAGGTTTACGTAGGAGATTAGGTGCTTTGTGTGACATTGAATAGAGGATTTAGGGTTTGATACACCCTTTATTTTCTATTCATTCATCCATTTTGTCTATCTATTATTTGTTCTCTATCTATCTTTACCTTTTATTTTCATATCATAGTTTAGTTTTTGATTCCGTACTTTGTTCGTATATCAAGATGCCTCATATGTTCTTTCCCTTTTGCTGATGTCTTGTCTTTCTGTGTAGTCGTTACTTATTGTATTATTATTTTAAAGACAATGTTTTGATTGTTACTCAATTGCAATGTCAATTATCGATAATTATGTTATGATTAAAAAATTATATTTTATTTGAAGAAAACTTTCGAGTAAATACTATTGCAACTAAACATGCTTTGTACCTATCAATATAGCCATCAAACTTAGTTTTAATTAGAAATAACTATTTACAAGGGACAATATTTCAGGCATGGTCTGGTGGAACCAAGTCCCTAGTCTAGTTCTTTATTAATGCATTATATTCAGCCTTCATAGCATCTTTCTAATATGAAAATTTTTGTGCTTACTTGTGGGATATAGGAATAGAGGGTGCAGGCTGGTTCATTTGGATAGTGTAGTCAATGATTTTTCGTCGCTTAAAGATGTTGTTTTGTGATCCCATTACCACTCTATGTTGTTCTATGGGCGGACTATTAACTATAGGCTCAGATGAGAGAGGTAAACTGAGAGATGGCGGAGGTAGTACAGACGATGAGTGTGGTCGTTACTGATAAATATGAGTATTGGTGGGAAATAATTCTTAGAGATACGATAGAGGGAATAGGGGGTTGGCTTTGGAAAACAAAATTGAGCTGAAGGTTATCAACAGGGGATTGACTATACCTATTAGTAGAAGGGGTTAAGGAAGTAGTGGGGATATTATCTGGTTCCTGAGTTATGGAGTGATCGGCCTTCGAGTAGTTCTCCTGTGTGGCACAAATTGAGCATGTATCTTGCATTAGTGGAATAGTTAGGGCAACTAGGTATTATTAGTATCAAGTGTATTTTCTCCATGATTAAAAAGGTTAGAATATTTGGAGAAGAAATTTTATCAAACTTTAAAGAAAAAAAGTTTTGTTTCAATTGCGAAAACATACTTTCAAACGAAAAAAACATCTTCAAAAAATTTACATCCCCAAAGATAAAATTTTTGAAATCGATCGGATCAAAACACTGATGGAAATAATGAGTGATGAATAATCCAAGAAAGCCACAAGGTCTGGAGTGCGGTTCAAATTTATTTTGGACATATGACCGAAACCATAGGTAGAACAAATAACCAAATTTATAAAGAGATTTGTAAGATGATTTATCATTAAAAAGAGCTTCAAATGGTGACTTGTTATTCAGTATGCTAATGGGTTTACGACCGATGAGATATGTGGCATGATGGAAAGAAAACGACCAAAATTTAGATGGTAAAGATGCTTGATGAAGTAGTGTTTTAGCTGCCTCAACTAGGTGACGAGTGGAGAAATAAGGTGTTGTATGCCATTGGACTGGAGATACAGATCTAGTATTTGATATTCACTTCCTCCATCAGTGTATAAGGTGAGTATTCTTTTATCAAAATATTTTTCAAGCACAGGATATAGGTTTTGAAAAATTTGTTGAACTTCTTTTTGTTTTTCATTGTGTATAACCAAATGTATTTGCTACACTAATCAATAAAAATACAATAATAACATTTTTTATTAATTGAGTGCACTGGAGATGGCCCTCGGAGATCATTGTAAAGTATTTTTAATGGAGATTTACTGGACAATTTGTTTGAATAAAATAGAAATCTATAGACTTTGTTGCAGCAACAAGAATTACAATAAGTGAATTTGTCTTTTAAAGAATAAGAAAGACTGAAATAATTTAGAATGCAAAATAAAACTCGAGAATGGGGACTACCCAATCTTCGATACCATAGATATAAGGAAGGGTCGGTAACAACAACATTGTTGGATGGGTTAAATGATTGAGCGAGGGTAAAAATTACCTCATTTTACCATCTTTCGTCTTACATTTATTCTATTTTGACATTTTCTTGAGCTTAAATGATTTGATTTATGCCTGTGTTTTGTGATTAGCTTATATAGGAGTGTCCTAAGGTATTTGAAGCTTAAAAAAGAAGAAAAATAGAATCAAGGAATCAAAAGAAATCAAGGAAGAATCTATGTCATAATGCATTGCAAAACAAGTGTGGAAGGTCAGAAATTATAATTCCTTGCGCCACTGCTGCAAAGCAAGCAGTGGCTCTCAGACTTGTGCTACTGTCAAGAAAATATTTAAGGCTTGCGCCACTCACTCAAAGCAAGGAGTGGCGTAAATTTAGCCACAGTCTGAATTTTAGGTTGTTCCTTGCGCCACAACTCCACTTTTGGGCTGTGGTGCGAACTAAAACTTATCCTAACCCGATTGAGATTGGTTTTAGATATTATAAGAGTTTCTAAACTCTATATAAACCCCCTCACCACACATTTTTTATTAGGAAGAACTGATTTGGGGAAGGTAAAGTCTAGGGAAAAGCTCAAGAACAAGGTTTAATTAATTTCTTTTATTTATTTATTTTTAATTTTTGCCTTGTAAACCCATGAAATCTCTCATTCCAAAGAGATTTATGAATAGATAAACCTCTCAATTTCTAGGGTTGTGGTTGAACATGAAAGTTTTGGCTTGAAATTATATTATCTATTTTGTTTTCCATCTATTAAGTTGTTTTTTCTTCTTATTTTCTATTATTTGTTTGACTAATCACATTGCGAATATTAACTAAGACTTGTTAGTTGGAATTGAAAAAGGGAACGACAAGTATAAAAAGAGGAAATAGAATTAGCTTGTGAACCTTATAGGAAAAGAAAATGATTCGTCACTGAGGATAGAAATATACTCTGTGATCTAGCTTAGTCGATATAGACTATTTCTTTATGCACTTCACTATTAATCGACGACCATAGAAATATAGGCATTAGGGATAGTCAAGTTGGCTTAGAGTTGTTGGAAAGATACTCAATATAGCTACAATTAACCTGCGACTAGTAACTCAGAAAAATAAATTAGACGAATGATTCGACATAACAACTAGATTGCCAAAACACCGCCACCCTAGATCTTTTCTCAAATATAAATTACCATACAACCAATCTATGACTTGCTTACAATTATTTTTATTTATATTCAAAACATATAAATCACTCCTTATTATTGGACACCTGCTGAACATCTCGAATAAGAATTCAAATACAACACGTACACTTGCATATGTGAGAGGATGCAACAATGGGGATGGCCATTCGTAGAGTCCTACTTTATTCGGGAGGCATAGAAGAGGAGTTTTTGTAGTCAGATCTTTCACAAGAAACTTAAAAGGAAAAAAATTCTATAGAGGTTAGGTTATCTTGGCAAAATTGAGAAACTGCAAGAAGCTTGCTCTTGATAGCAGGAGCACATTAAAAAGGAGAGAGTTTGAAGGAATAATTTCACGTGTATAAATGAGTAGTAAAAGTTTGAGAAATTGGAATCACATTACCATTAATCGTCACTTTCTCCATCCCTTTGAAGTCCTGAACATTCTGTAGGGAGTTGGTATTGGAGGTAACGTGGTGAGATGCACCCGAGTCAATATTCAAAGGGGGTCGCTTGGTTGTGTTTTGGAAATAAAATTAGCCTTTTCTTAAAAGTGGTTGTGGGATCGGGATCAGCATACATCTACCGTATAGCTAAATTTACCATGGAGCAGAAACCAGACTCGTGAGGGTTGGTGTGGGAAGTTACTCCCCTGAGAACTATGTTTGAATCTTGGGGAATGGTTTTTGATTTGGTTGTCTATTTAGTGGATGCCAGTTTTGTTGCTATTGGATGGGCGTCGATTATTGTGTGGTGTTGATTGGGAATTTATGACTCATTGAGCAATTACTATAGTGACTTGTGTGATCATTTTTTTAAGGTCCACATATTTGAGAAACACTTCGTGATCAAGAATCTTGTCAAATAGTTCATCATAGATGATTTGAGAGTCTCGTGCTTGTATGGCTATTGAAATTTCACAGAACTCTGGATTGAGTCCACTCAAAATTTTTACCATAAGTTTTTCGTTATTGAACGGTGAACCGGATGCGGCAAGCTCATCATAAAGAGAGTGAATCTCATGAAGATATTTAATAATAGATTTGTTGTTTTTCTTGGCCCGACTGAGATGGTGACAGAGACTAAATATGAGGTTTTGCAATTTGTTCGCAAAGGATGTGTGAAGTTGATCCCAAACAGCTTTGGAGTTGTCCGCGAAAGTGACAGTAGATGCGATTGTGGCATCAACAGAGTCCATAAGAGTATTTTGCATTAGTTTATCTTGATGAACCCCATCTTTGTACTCAGTGTTGGCGGACTCAATTTTGTTAGTACTAATTATTTTCAGAGGGGACAACTTGGTGACGTCAAGATTACCATAGCGGCCATGGCCATGAAGTAGCATGGAAATTTGGGCCTTCCAAATAGTCAAGTTGTGGTTTCCAGATAGTTTAATGGGCAATTACGATGTTTGGTTGAATTGAATTAAGTTTTTGACGACAAGGGATGCTTCAAAATTAACAACTGGGGTAGAGGAGGAGGCAACCATTGATGTGTAGAAAAAAATTACTTGTTAGAGTATTTATGGCTCTGATACCATATAAAGGCAGAAACAGAGTAGAAGAAAGTATATTTCCTTGACGAGACTCTGGTGGAGTTTATATACAGCTGACATAACTGAAATTAGCATAAACTAATTCCTAGAATGTAGGAACAGATGACTACAACCAACACAAATTAACACCTAAATAAATTGAACAAACCTAATTCTAATCAAATTATACCTTAGTATTAGTACACTTACATAGTAAAACAATGTTACAATACTGGTAAAATACTAATACTAATGCGCTATTTATAGTACAATACAATATGATATATTACGAAAATATATGTAACAATCACCTAAAGAAGTTGTTAATAATGTTTTCTGAAAATTTAATTGTGACCAATAATTGACATTCTCTTACTCTATAGTACTGTTTTTTTTTAATGTTTGAACTACTTGTCTAGTTGTGTTTTTTCCATTAATTTGTAAGTCAATACATCTTGAAAGCAAACGCCAAGATTCAATGTTTGTCAATTTGCATTTTTGAAGATTAATAGAACAAAAAATAACGAACGTTTGGGGAATTTTCACCAAGTCTCGCAAATAATACAATTACTTAAACAAAAGTGCTCTATGTTACCCGTTGAAATTTGAATAAATTAAAATAGAAACCTTGAAATATGACTAATTTGTAGATATACTCCCTATATTTCTAATCAAATACTCATACACCTTATAATAATTTTGGACATCAAGAGAAAACAACTTCAAAAGTGTGATTCTCCTAGGGCACAACTCATTTAACAGTTCGGAAACTGAATTTCTCCGAGGGCACGAGTCACTTAACAACTCATAAACTAAGTTTCTCCTTGGGCACATGTCATTTAACAACTCGAAAACTGAGTTTCTCCTAGAACACATGTCGTTTAGCAACTCGAAAACTGAGTTTCTCTTAGTGCATGAGTCGTCATTTTTCACTGAAGTACCTCTCATCTTCTTGTTTTTGAAATTAAGCAACTTCTTGATTTTCTGAATTGCACTTCCATTATTACTCATCTTGTAACTACGCAAAAAATTCTGCCTATTAATATAATAATAGTTTCTAGTATATTAGGTCTCACTCTTAGATCTCAAGAATGTCATCCGATTCCTCAAGAATTTTGTGTCTGCGTCTACCCATCTATGTTGTTTGGGCAACAAATCTTCTTCATGCAAGAACAACGTCGGATTATAATCATGAGAGAACATCATTATATCTATTGTTATTGGTCTTGATTGCCTAATTTATAGATCTCTTTTTTGTAGAATGATCACTTTTTTTAATTTTTAGATGTACGTCTACTAACTTGTTTTATTTATAAGCTATATCTAGTCCTACAAAGATTACATTTAGGTTTACTTAATCCACGGGGAATGAGAAAATGACTTAATTTCCAAATATATTTGGGATAAGAAAAAGAAACTATTTCCACTCAAAACTTTATCGTAACTGTTGAACTTTAATTATTATTTTTTTGGTAAAAAGAAAAGTTGACGAAAAAAAAAATCCAAGTCAAAACTCGTTAGGATTATAACTCCTAATCTAAATATAATTCCTTCAACTCATTTAAGTTTGGACCGGCTATTGATTCACTTATTTATTAGCTCAGCTCAACATATTCAACCTATAAAAAGGGGAAAGGATAAAAACAACACTTCAAATTAAACTATTTCCATGAAAATGACCATGAAATTTAAATTTCATTTTCTAGCCATTTCAATTTATTGGTTTGTTCTATACCGTTTCTACACACCTTCTATACAGTTTCTATACAAATCTTATACATATAAATATTCTATACGAAAATTATACAGTTTTGATATACAATTTATACAATAACTGTACATTTTTTTTATACATTTTATACAACAATTATATAATTTTCATACACTTTCTCAAAAAAAAATTCTATATATATATTTTTTTACTTATACATATTTGATAGAACTATACAATTTCTATTCATATATCTTATATAGATACATATTCTATTTAACAATTATATCATTTTTCTATAATTTAATTATTATTTCTAAACAATAAAAAAAAATTAGAATATTTGGTCAATTAAAAAATTTATAGCAAAAAAAAAGTTGAAATTTATTTAAAAGGGCCAAATTGCCCAAGTTGAATACTGTATCAGTATTGTATATAGACTGTATCAGTATCGTACATGGACTGTATATGGAATACGTAGGCCAAAATGACCTAAATTAGGGAAAGGCTATAAAGTGGAAATAGTATATCCGACCGGCCACTTTTTAGAAAGTTTTCAAACTTAGGCTATTTGTTTTAAAAAATGCTATAGAGTGTCCTTTTCCCTAAAAAAATTGGACATACATATTGACCCATGAGAAATATTGTCGAAACAATTTTAAATAAATATTTTTTTTTAAAATTTGATATGTTATATATACTCATATTAAAGGAGAAAAACAGATTTATTAGGTAGTATAACTTTATAAAAGAATAAATACATAATTAAAACTTAATAAAAATTGAGTCGATGGGGCATGATCGTACTTTAGCTCATCTCAACCCAGGTCACTTTGACTCGTCCAAATTCAGCTCCAACCCGTTAATTTAACCCTTTACGTAATTGTAATCTAAATATTGATTCGCATAAGATTTTCCACATAATTGACGGCCGTAATTTAATGGTTATTAACAAATCGTGGGTTTGACATTAAATTAATTAAAGTTGTTTTCTTTATTCTTTTGATAACAATTAGGTGTAAATCGAATATAATACTCCTTCCATTTCTAATTAGTTGTCGTCCTTATTAAAAATAAATATTTTTTAATATTTGTATCTACGGTCTTTTGTCTTGAGCCGGGTGTCTATCGGAAACAGTCTCTCTACCTCTTCGGAGGTAGTGGTATGGACTGCGTATATTTTATCCTTCCCAGACCCCACTATGTGGGAATCTACTGGATTTGTTGTTGTTGTTGTTGTATTTTTTTAATACTTATCATTTCACAAAATCAAAGCACAATTATTTATTCTTTTACACTTTTAGCCTTAGTCATAAATATTAAGAGATATCAATATAGTGTAAAAAAGAGAAGTACTCCCTCGTACTCTGTCAGGACCCTTTCGACGTTGCACAAAAGTCATTATTTTACGTTCAGCTAGCACTAAAAGAGCTACTCCAAATAGAAGTGGTAGAATTATATTCACTTTTATTTGTTACTTATTTCTAAAATAATTTTTCATTTTTGCTTGTCGCTTTTGACATATAAAAAAAGACAAAAAAGAAATATATCATGTTTTACTATAATTGAACGTGTTCAAATATTGACTCTAGTTGATGTGCTAAGTGGATTGAGGAAAAGAATCTTGAAAGTTCACAAAAATACTGATGCTATAGTTGAGATTGTCATCAATGAGCACAAGAAAAATATTGCAGGTGGTAAAAAGGGAAATAGTGCATTTGGAGGTGAAGATATAATTGTAATACTAAGATTAATGGAGAGTGGGGAACTTCAAATCTCAATCACCAATGATAACATCAAGCAATTATGATTGCAAGTGTTCTTACTTATAGAGAAAATGTCTAAAACTATTCTTAATTATCAAGGAAATCATGTGTTTCTTTTTGGTATTCTTCCTTTTATGGCTACAAGAATCTGTATACTAGAAACAACCACTTCAACTAATTCAAGTTTAAGAACAAGAACACAATGAAGTACAGAAAATATCCTCAACCCAAGATCAAAGTGATCTTTATAAGAGGTGTATTTTAATTTCAGAAATAAAGATGAAACAGAAATGGCCAAGTCGCCCGAATTCACGGACTTTTCTTAAGGAAATAATTTCCCTCACTGTACCCGAGGTTGCGGAATTTTTCTCTCAGGATAAAATGGCCAAACAAATCAACTGTAGCGGTACCTCAAACAACTGGAATATCTTCGAACTCACTGAACGTTTTGAGTGATCACACAAAATATTTTTAAGGCAAGAAGAGTGTTTTTATTCTGTAATTTTCGTATCTAAACCTGTGAATAAAAGCAGGTTTATATAGCCACAACATGCCTCTTCCGAAAAGAGGCAATGGTTCACTTTAAAGGTTGCACCTCTTTCTGAAAATTCATATCTGTTCATCAAAGAGTGCATCTTTTCCTGAATAGTCATCTCATTTCGTGAAACATTGTGTTACTTCGTTGAAGGATTGCATCCTTCTGAAGCATGCATCAGTTCACTTGAAACAGTGCAACTGAAGCATCAGTTCTGTTCGAAACATTGCAACTGTTACTGCATGCATATTATATAAATGGAGTATCAGAAATTTTTTCCTACGTTTTTTCCTTTGGTATGTTCGGATCTCAAATAAATTTTGTCCAAAAAGATAGATCTCATCGATCATTTTCCGAATCCGAATCGAGCGAGCGACGACGACGACGGCGTGAGGCATCTCTTATTTCTTGCCTCACTTACCATGTGGAGTAAGTGTTCTTGATTATAAACACTTTCAAGTTCTCTTCTTCCACCAATGTGGGAGAAAGAGTAAACTTTCCATTTTAGTGTCTCCTTCCCTCCACTATTTTACTCAACCCAACACTTTTTTCATAACAAAAAAAACAAGTCAAACCTTTAAGCTATTCAAATTTCTCCTAGTTAAGGGTCTATCGTTGTTATTTCCCACAATATATTCGGGTACGCAGAAATCTGTATAGTAGAACAACAACTTCAACTCAAGTTCAAGTATAAACAAGAACACAATGAAGTATCAAATACCCTCAACACAAGATCAAAATGACCTTTCCAAGAGGTGTATTTATTTTTTCAGAAAAATAAAGATGAAACAGAAATGATTAAGGCCAAGTCGTCCGAATTCACGGACTTTCCTTAAGGAATAATTCCCCTCACTGTACCCGAGGTTATGGAATCTTCCTCCCAGGATAAAATGGCCTTCAATCCGACTATAGTGGTACCTCAAATAGGCGGATTCTTCGAACGCACTCAACGGTTTGAATGATCACTCACAGAGTTTTTGTTAAGACAAGAAGAAGTTTGTAATCTAAAATTTTTTCTCTTACAAAACCTGTGGATGAAATCAGGTTTTTATAGCCAAGAAATGCCTCTTCTGAAAAGAGACAATGGTCCATCTTAGAGGTGTGATGTTTTTGAAAATGCATGTCTGTTTACCCAAAACAGTGCAGTATTTTGCTGAAACAGTACACCAGTTCGAAACAGTGCATCACTTCATTGAAGAGTTGCATCTGTTCGAACCAACGTATTAGTTCAGGAAACATTGTTTCGAAAATCTGCACCAGTTCAAAAACAGAAACACAGAAGCAGTGCATCAGTTCGCAAAACAGTGCAATAATTCGTTGAAACAGTGGCACCAGTTCACTTCGAATATTGCATCTGTTATTACTGCATGCATGTATATTTAAATGGAGTTTCAAAATACTTTTCAGATTGAATTTATTCATTTTATTTCTGTCAAATAAAATTTGTCCAAAAAAATAGATCTCATTGATCGATCATTTTCCAAATCCAAATCCGAAGCCGAGCCGAGCGACGACGACGCGAGACATCTATTATTTCTTGCCTTACTTTCCATGTGGAGTAAGTATTCATCAATATAAACACTCTCAAGTTCTCTTCTTCCACCAATGTGGGAGAAAGAGTAAACTTGCCAATTTGGGAGTACACTTTCCATTTTAGTGTTTCTTTCTCTCCACCCTTTTACTCTTCATTTTTTCATTCACACTTCTTTCATCTAGTATGAACTCAACAATCCCCCACATGAATGAAAAATGGATAATTCCCGTAAAACTTTTATGGACAAGTATGTGATCACCAAGTAAAGACTGATTGCATCTGGATAAATGGATTTCCCTTTGAACTTTCCGTAGTAAACATGCATCGGATACACTCGGTCAATCGGTAGATTTGATATCTTTGAACCGTCGAGATTTAATGTACACCTAGACAACACATGTCACACAACCAGCCTTTTACCGTTTATGGTTCTTACAGTTTTGGTCTTTTCATCCATGAACACATTCCGATTTCATGAGATCTTAGAGAATAGGCCTTTACTAACATTCTCTTTGAAGCGGCTTCCACTTCTCCCTCACATAGGTTATTTCTAAACGTTCAATCCTGTAGATTAAACTGTTTGGTCAAATCTGCCAAATTTAGATAATCATTAAAAGATTTTTTACCTTAAGTCTTATCCTTGTTTACTATACATTGTCTACATCATGAGAATAGGTTGGGTAATTGACAATGTTGAACCTATCAGACACAACTTTGTTTGATCTCCTTGAACCTAGCTCTTGGGATCTCTAGTCTGCTAAGTAGAGTTACCGCCATGCTGACTCGTCCTAGGCCTTAAACCCATTTCCTTGGATGTTCTTTCTACTTCTTCTCTAGATAGGCCTTTTGTAAGTGGATCCGACACATTATCCTTTGACTTTACATAATCAATATTGATAATTACACTAGAGAGAAGTTCCCTAACGGTATTATGTCTCCTCATATGTGACGAGATTTACCGTTGTACATCATGCTCCCTGCCCTACCTATTGCCGCTTGGCTGTCACAGTGTATACATACTGGTGCCACTGGCATGGGCCAATACAGAATATCTTCCAAGAAATTCCGGAGCCATTCTACTTCTTCACCGGCTTTATCTAATACGATAAATTCAGATTCCATTGTAGAGCGAACGATACAAGTCTGTTTGGATGATTTCCAAGAAAATGCTCTTCCACCGATAGTAAATACATATCCACTTGTGGATTTTACTTCGTTCGATCCGGTGATCTAATTTGCATCACTATATCCTTCAATTACCGCAGGATATTTATTATAATGCAAAGCATAGTTTTGAGTGTATTTAAGATACCCCAAAACTCTTTTCATTGCCATCCAATGAGTTTTGTTGGGATTACTCGTGTACCGACTCAATTTACTAATAGTACAGGCTATGTCTGGTTGTGTACAGTTCATTATATACATTAAACATCCCAATACTCTTGCGTCCTCCAATTGTGAGTCACTTTTACCTTCATTCTTTCGAAGTGCAAAGTTCACATCCAATGGAGTCTTGGCAATACCGAATTCCATATACTTGAACTTTTCAAGTACTTTTTGATATAATGAGACTGTGACAATGCTAACCCTTGTGGAGTTCGATGGATTCTTATACCTAAGATCACATCTGCAACTCCAAGGTCTTTCATATCAAACTTGATATCGAGCATTCGTTTTGTTGCATTTATGTCAGAAATGTCTCTACTGATGATTATCATATCATCCACATATAAAAAAACAATGACTTGGTGATTTGGAGTGTCTTTAATGTAAACACATTTATCACATTCATTTATCTTGAATTCGTTTGCCAACATGGTTTGGTCAAACTTTGCATGCCATTGCTTAGGTGCTTGTTTTAGTCCATAAAGTCACTTAACAAGTTTACACACCTTATTTTCTTTTCCTGGAACCACAAAACCCTCAGGTTGTTCCATGTATATTTCTTCCTCCAAGTCTCCATTTAAGAATGCGGTCTTCACATCTATTTGATGGATTTGAAGATAATATACCGCCGCTAAGGAAATTAACATTCGAATCGAGGTTATCCTAGTTACTGGTGAGTATGTATCAAAGTAATCAAGGCCTTCCTTTTATTTGAAGCCTTTTACTATAAATCTTGCCTTGTAATTGTCAATAGTACCATCTGCTTTCATTTTCCTTTTGAAGATCCATTTAGAACCTAAAGGTTTATTTCCGGGAGGAAGGTCAAACAATTCCCATGTATGGTTGCTTAATATTAAATCTATCTCACTATTGACTGCCTCTTTCCAAAAGGATGAGTCTTACGACGACATCGCTTCTTTAAATGTTTACGGCTCATTTTCTAAGAGAAATGTTACAAAATCCGATCCAAATGAAGTTGACGTTCTTTGACATGTACTACGTCTTGGATTTTCTTCATTATGTACATTCTCACTTGGTTCATCTCGAGGTCGTTTAGATCCTCCACTAAACTGTTCATGTCTAGTTTTATACGGGTAAATATTTTCAAAGAATTCAGCATTGTCTGATTCAATTACCGTATTTTCATTAATATTAGGATGTTCGGATTTATGAACCAAAAATCGACATGATTTACTACTTTTTGCATATCCTATGAACACGCAGTCCACCATTTTAGGTCCTATCTTAACCCTTTTAGGTATAGGAACTTCAACCTTCGCTAGACACCCCCACATTTTGAAATATTTCAAGTTGGGTTTTCTTTCTTTCCATTTTTCGTAAGGAATTGATTATGTCTTAATATGGGGAACTCTGTTGAGTGTACGATTGGCCGTAAGGATAGCCTCCCCCCATAAGTTTTGCGGTAAACCAGAACTTATAAGTAAGGCATTCATCATTTCCTTCAAAGTTTGTTTTTTTCTTTCCGCAATTCCATTAGATTGAGGTGAATATGGGGCTGTAGTTTGATGGATTATTCCATTTTCTACACATATTTTCGCAAAGGGAGATTCATATTCTCCGCCCCTATCACTTCTTATCATTTTGATCTTTTTGTCTAACTGATTTTCAACTTCAGTTTTATATTGCCTAAACACATCTACTGCTTCATCCTTACTATTTAGCAAGTAGACATAATAATATCTAGTGCAATCGTCAATAAAAGTTATGAAATACTTTTTCCCACCACGTGATGGTGTTGACTTCATATCACAAATGTCAGTATGTATTAAGTCTAAGGGATTGGAATTCGTTTCAACGGACTTATAAGGATGCTTTGCATACTTCGATTCCACACGTTTGACACTTTGATTTATTGCACTCAAAGTTTGGCAAAACTTCTAAGTTAATCAGTTTTCGTAATGTTTTGTAATTAACATGGCCTAAACGTTCATGCCACAAATCATAAGACTCAAGCAAATAGAATAATTTGAACTTTTATTTATTTCAACAGTCATTACATTCATCTTATAAAGGCCTTCGGTTAGATAGCCTTTCCCTACATACATTTCTCCTTTGCTAATTATAATTTTTCTAGAAACGGTTACACATTTGAATCTGTTCTTAGCTAGGAGTGAAACAGAAATTAAGTTTCTATGTAACTTTGGAACATATAACACATTGTTTAGTGTCAAGACTTTGCCGGAAGTCATCTTTAAACAAATTTTTCCTGTTCCCTCCACCTTATCAGTAGCGGAGTTAGCCATGTAGATCATTTCTTCTGCTTGAGCTGGAGCAAATGACGAAAACAACTCCTTATTAGCACATACATGGCGGGTGGAACCAGAATCCATCCACCATTCGCGAGGATTCCCCACCAAGTTGCATTCGGAGAACACAACACACAAATTATTGCATTCTTTGTTGGATTCAATCATATTTGCTTGATCCTTTTTCTTGACTTTCTTCGGGGCTCGACAATCTGTGGACTTGTGGCCAATTTTGACACAATTGAAGCATTTTCCCTTGAACTTTTTCTTGGGTTGATTGCTTCCATGTTCAACTTTCTTTCTTTTCTTCTAATTGTTTTGGTCATCTTCTACAATATGTGCTTCATTAATTATAGAATTCCCCTTTAACCTTCTTCCGGCAGCTTTATTGTCCTCTTCAATACGAAGTCGGACAATAAGATCTTCAACAATCATCTGCTTGCGCTTATGCTTTAAGTAGTTTTTGAAGTCTTTCCACAAAGGTGGTAGCTACTCAACTATCGCTGCTACTTGGAAAGCATCATTCACAATTAAACCTACAAAAAGTTTATGTGAGTATTAAGAATATTTTTAATTTGTTCAACTAAGGTATTTTTCAAAGATATACCTTCTGCTAGGAGATCATGTATGATGACTTGCAACTCATGTACTTGAGAGACAACAAATTTGCTATCTATCATTTTGAAGTCCAGGAACCGTGCAACAAGGAATTTCTTAATTCCCGCATCCTCCGTCTTATATTTTCGTTCAAGTGCCCCCCACAGTTCCTTTGATGTCTTGGTTCCACTATAAACATTGTAGAGGTCGTCTTGGAGACCACTTAGAATATAATTCCTGCAAAGGAAGTCTGAATGTTTTCAAGCTTCTACAATAACGAAGCGGTCTTTGTCCGAAGTTCCCTCGGGCACTTCAGGAGCATCTTCTCTAGTGAACCGTTGCAGACATAAAGTGGTGAGGTAAAAGAACATCTTTTGCTGCCACCGCTTGAAGTCAATACCCGAAAATTTTATGGGCTTCTCCGCCGGTGCCATTGTTGGCGGAGCATTTGTGCGGCTTGATGAAGCAATATTGTTTACCCCCACAGTCGTAGCCACATCATGCGTTTGACTTTCAGTTGTCATTTTTTCTGTCACCACAAGACAGAAAACTTAGTATTTTTTTCAGAATACTATTTATAAAGTTAAATAACTTGAAACTCTTCTTCTTGTTTCTAGTTAACGATGAAGTTTTTATTACTTTGAATCGTCAACCGAGTGAACCTTAACTTGTGATGAAGATTTTATGTCTTCTAATCACTAGTTAAATTCAAGCGGAGTAGAAAGCTTAAGCTTTAATCTCCAAAAAAAAGCAATACAGATTCTGTAGTTTATTCCTTAAGATTGTTATTTCCCACAATATATTCGGGTACGCAGAAATCTGTATAGTAGAACAACAACTTCAACTCGAGTTCAAGTATAAACAAGAACACAATGAAGTATCAAATACCCTCAACACAAGATCAAAATGACCTTTCCAAGAGGTGTATTTATTTTTCCAGAAAAATAAAGATGAAACAGAAATGATTAAGGCCAAGTCGTCTGAATTCACGGACTTTCCTTAAGGAAAAATTCCCCTCACTGTACCCGAGGTTATGGAATCTTCCTCCCAGGATAAAATGGCCTTCAATCCAACTATAGCGGTACCTCAAATAGGCGGATTCTTCGAACGCACTCAACGGTTTGAATGATCACACACAAAGTTTTTGTTAAGACAAGAAGAAGTTTGTAATTTGAAATTTTTTCTCTTACAAAACCTGTGGATGAAATCAGGTTTTTATAGCCAACAGATGCCTCTTCTAAAAAGAGACAATGATCCATCTTAGAGGTGTGATGTTTCTGAAAATGCATGTCTGTTTACCCAAAATAGTATAAAATTTTGCTGAAACAGTGCACCAGTTGAAAATAGTGCATCACTTCATTGAAGAGTTGCATCTGCTCGAACCAACGTATTAGTTCAGAAAACATTGTTTCAAAAATCTGCACCAGTTCAGAAACAGAAACACAGAAGCAGTGCATCAGTTCACAAAACAGTGCAATGATTTGTTGAAACAGTGGCACCAGTTCACTTCGAATATTGCATCTGTTATTACTGCATGCATGTATATTTAAATGGAGTTTCAAAATACTTTTCGGATTGAATTTATTTATTTTATTTCTGTCAAATAAAATAGATCTCATTGATAATTCCGAATCCGAGCGACGACGACGACGGCGCGAGGCATCTATTATTTCTTGCCTCACTTACCATGTGGAGTAGGTATTCATCAATATAAACACTCTCAAGTTCTCTTCTTCCACCAATGTGGGAGAAAGAGTAAACTTACCAATTTGGGAGTACACTTTTTATTTTATTATCTCCTTTCCTCCATCCTTTTACTCTCCATTTTTTCATTCACACTTCTTTCATCTACCATGAACCCAATAGTCGTTTGGCCAGACAAAATGTCAAACGATGCAGTTACGTACATTCTGATTCAACTATATGGTGGTTTTGAAACACGTCTTGATAGAATTTTTTCAAGAAAATTATAAGCTAGTTACCAACAAAATCTTCGATAAAATGAAAAAGATCTTTCCACACTTAACGAGAATCATCAAGTTGGAGACTCATGGTATAGGGTGAGTTCCTCCACACCCTTCCCGACCCCCACCCCATCCCCATCCCTTAATCAGGATTTCTATTATATTTTTTCAAATGAAATCAACCTTTATGCCAATAAAGGAACTTGTCCTAGTCAATAGAGTTCTTTTCATTAATGAAATTACAAACTATCATCAACAATGGACATATATCATATATTTTTAACAACGGAAAAAAATAACGAATTTTTGGGGAATTTTCACCAAGTCTCACAGAAAATACAATTACTTAAACATGAGTACTATATATTACTTGTTGAAATTTGAATAAATTACAAATTGTAGATATTCTCCCTATTTTTCTAATCAAATGCTCACACACCGTATATTCAATCTTGGACATCAAGAGAAAACAACTCCAAAAGTGTGATTCTCCAAGGGCACGAGTCATTACTCCTAAGGAATGAGTAGTTTAACAACTTGAAAATTGAGTTTCTCCCAGGGCACGAGTCATTTAACAACTCAAAAACTGAGTTTCTCTTGGGGCACAAGTTGTTTAACAACTCAGAAACTAAGTTTCTCTTAGGGCACAAGTCGTTTAGCAACTCGGAAACTGAGTTTCTCCTAGTGTAGGAGTCGTCATTTTTCACTAAAGTACTCATCTTCTTCGTTTTGAAATTGAGCAACTTCTTGATTTTTTTAATTGCCCTTCCATGATTACTCATCTTATAACTACGCAAAAATTTCTGCCTATTAATATAATAATAGTTTCCCGTATATGAGGTCCCACGCCCATATCTCAAGAATGTCATCCGATTCCTCAAGAATTTTGCGTCCGCGTCTACCCAACTATATTGTTTGGGCAACAAATCTTCTTCATGCAATAACAACGTTGGATTATAATCATGAGAGAAAATCATTATAATTGTTGTTATTGGTCTTGTTTGCTTAATTTATAGATCTCTTTTTTGTATAATGATCACTTTTTAAAAAATTTTGGAGGTACGTCTACTAACTTGTTTTATTTATAAACTATATCTAATCCTACAAAGATTACATTTAGGTTTACGTAATCCACAAGGAATGAGAAAAAGACTTAATTTTCAAATATATTTGGGATAAGGAAAAAAAACTATTTCCACTCAAAACTTTATCGTAACTGTTGAACTCTAATTTTTTTTTTTGGATAAAAAGGAAAGTTGATGAAAAAAAAAATCCAAGTCAAAACTCGTTAGGATTATAAATCCTAATCTAAATATAATTCCTTCAACTCATTTAAGTTTGGACAGATTATTGATTCACTTGTTTATTAGCTTAGCTCAGCACATTCAACCCATAATAAAATGGACATACATATTGACTTGACCCATGAGAATATTATCAAAATAATTTTAAAAAGATATAATTTTTAAATTTGAGATGTTATAGATAACCATAATAAAGAAAAAAAAAACAAATTTATTAGGTAATAAAACTTTATAAAAAAATAAATACAGAGTTAAAACTTAATAAGAATTGGATACTTCATCTCAATCCAACAAACTTTTTCTATGAGGTTATGTTGATTCGCCCAAATTCCATGCAATTCTAATCTAAAAATTGATTCGCATAAGATTTCCACGTCATTAACGGAAGTAATTTAATGGTTATTAATAAATCACGGTTTGACATTAAATTAACTAACGGTGTTTTCTTTATTCTTTTGATAACGATCAGATGTTAATCGAATGTAATACTCTCTTCAGCTAGCACTAAAAAGGTTTCTCCTACGTACTAAAAGTGGTAGAATTATGTTCACTTTTACTTTTCACTTATTTCTAAAATAAATTTTTATTTTTACTTGTTACTTTTGACATATCAAGAAAGAGACAGAAAAAAATTTCACGTTTTACCCTTAACATAACTTTCTTATTTTTCAAACTATTTTCAAGACATATTAGTATTAAACATCACTAAGGGGGTAATAAGGTAAAATAGTCATAATAATAATAATTTTTTTAATAAATGTGACAATTTAAACTGAACAAAGAGAGTATTAAATAGAGAGGAATACTCCCTCCGTCCATCTTTACTTGTCAATGTTATTAAAATCGTAAAAGGATAAAAAATATCTCTGAACTATCTGTAATGGAGTGAAAATATCCTCCATTAGTTTTTGATTCAAAAATATCCCTCTGTTAAATTTTTGGCTCAAAAATACCCTTCTATGCAACAGAATGACACCAAGCACGCCACGTAAACAAAAAAAAATACCACATGACCAGTCTACATCAGCGTCCAGTTGAAAAATCACCCTATTTAATAGAACTAACCATAATGTTGCCTTCTTTTGTTCGGCTGGGATGCATTCAAAGAATAGGTAACTTTTGACTTGAATAGTTCAATCTAGTTTTGATTACACAAAAGGCGCAACGTATTGCTATAACACTGCACCTCTTTATTTAAATGACTCAAGTAGGATGAAAAAGAAAGCAAAAATACTTTTACAAGCATTGACGCACATTTTATGGAGGTTTTTGGCCAAAAGATTCTTTAGACGTTACGTCTTAATTACATTTTAAAAATATATTTATGATCAGGAATCACCCTTAATTTTTTTTAGCTTCCTCCTCACGTCACATCAATAACAACACACCCAGTATATTCCCACCAAGTGAGGTATGGGGAGGATAAGTGTACGCAGTCCGTACCGCTACATCAAATGTGAGATAGAGAGGTTGTTTCCGATAGACCCCCTACTCAAAATAAAGCAATCTAAGATAAGATAAGGAATAGTAATAGAACAAGATACAATTGAAATTAACATATTCAATAATACCAAAAGCAAGATACTCCAAGTACACGTCAAATCATGCAACATCCTAACTCAGACTAACCTTCTACCCTAATTCGGCTCCTCCACAACTTCCTATACAGGGTCATGTTCTCGATAAGCTGAAGCCGCTCCATGTCATGTCTAATCACCTCCCTCCAATATTTCTTCAGTCTATCTTTACCTCGCTTGAAATCATCCCTAGCCAACCCCTCACACCTCTGCACTGGGACATTTGTGCTCCTCCACATCACATGACCAAACCATCTCAACCTCGCTTCCTTCATCATGGCTTCCACTGAAGAAACTCCTATCTTATCTCAAATAACCTCAATCCTAATCCTATTTTTTCTAGTACACCCACACATCCACCGAAGTATTCTTATCTCTGCCACCTTCATCTTCTGGATGTAGGTCTTCTTAACAGGCCAACACTCTGCCTCATACAACAAAGTCGGTCTAACCACCACTCTGTAGAACTTGCTTTAAAGTTTGGGAGGTACCTTTTTGTCACGCAAGATACTGGAGGCGAGTCTCCATTTCATCCACCCCACCCCGATCTAATGAGTGAGATCCTCGTCAATCTCTTCATTCTCCTGAATCATCGACCCCAGATACTTGAAACTATCTCTCTTACTGATAGAATGAGTGTCAAGCTTAACAACCACATCGGACTCATGAGACACCTCGCTGAACTTACAATCCAAATAACAAAAAAATAACACAAAATCGAAAGTTGCCTAACTGTACAATGGGATTCATCTGGCAGTAGCTAGCAAGGTTGTGCCACCCTTTCACCACCAAATTATAGTTCGTTTCGCAGAATCAGAACAATATCTATCGTGATAAGATTGATTCTGATGAATAGAACTATTGTTCCCTTGATGCAAAGAACAACATGTTGAGGGCTCAACTTGTATAATTGACTGAATGGTTGAATTCAGTGAACTCACTCACACAATTTAAGATATTCGTTTATTGAATGCATTCCAGGAAGAAGAACAAGACAACAATGATTATAGTTAGTGATTTTAACTGGAGTGATTTTTCATGTGTACGCTGACATGGACTAGCCATGTGATATTTTTTGTCCATGTGGAGTGCTTGGTGTCATTCCATTACATAGAGGAGTATTTTTGAGCCAAAATACTAACAGAGGAGTATTTTTGAGTCAAAATACTAACGGAGGATATTTTTTCTTCATTTTTGATAGTTTAAGGGTATTTTTGACCCTTTTCTGTATTAAAATAGATGTCCAATATTACTTATTTAGTTTTAAAAAAATAAATGGATAATTTATCCATTTTACCCTTTCTATTAAGAGCCTGTTTGGATAGAATTAAAATCTGATCAAACTAGTTTTTAAGCTCATTTTTAGCTTTTTGGGTATTTGGTAAAATTAAAAGTGATTAAAAACAGATAAAAATTGATTAAAAAAGTAAAAAGTGAGAAGTTGGGTATCCCCAGTTTTTCACTTTTTGATTAAAATTCTTTTAGATTTGATCAATATATTTACCTTTTAATCCTTATATTTTTTTCTAATTCCAACAATACCCTGAACTTGTAGCCTTTAAATATATAATTTTTCTTTCTTTTTCTCTTTGATGCTTCTCTTCATCTCTACCCTCCAATTTCCTCTTCAACTTTCTCCATTATTTCAGTGAATCCATTATTACATCGAAGGTTTGCATATTTTTTAACATAGCCAAATTGTTACAAGCTTGCAATATTACAATATTAAGCGATTTATATATAAAAAAATATCTTACAATTTTTATGTTTTAGCATTTAAAAATAAAAAAGTGACTTATATTTATAAATTGACCTCACATAATCACTTTACGTTGAAAGTGCATTTAAATAGAATTATTTTTGAATTATTAGAATTAAAATTTATAAATAATTAACCTTATTTATGGTGTTAACAATTTTAAGGACATTTATGTCATTTTGACGACAAAAAAGTGTTTAACATCACTTGATTTTCAAACACATCAATGATTTTTTTTTCAGTTTCAGTACTTCCATCCAAACACTTACCTATTTAATTTATAAGCACTTACTTTAAGCTTTTAATCACTTAAGCTAAAAAGCAATTTTTTTAATCCTATTCAAACGGTCTCTAAATAATATTCATTAGTGGCAAATAAAAGTGAGCAGAGAGAGTATTAAATAGAGAGGAATACTCCCTCCGTGCACCTTTACCATATCACTAAAACTAGATGTCCAACAAACTTGTCCAGTTTGAATAAAATCAATGAATAATTTGCCCATTTTACCCTTGCTATTGAATACTATTCATTACATATTTTTCAAAGCATTAAATTTATTAAGTTCAAAGGATGATATAGTAAAATTGCTTCTACTATTTATTACTTCTTAAACTATGTCTCAAGTCTAAAATAGACAAATAAAGTACTAAATAAGAATAATTTAGTAATTTAGCATGTAGTAAATGTTTAACGGTACGATTAAAAATTAATAATTGCTTTCATCAAAAGTTAGATAAACAAATATTTCCTCTAATATAAAATAAGTAAATTTTTAACTCAATGCACACATATTAGGATAACCTCTTCAAATTTCTGTTTTTTCCCGTGTAATAGCAGCTAGAGTGCCAATCCATGAGCCATATCTAGGCAGATGTCTCATATGTTCTTTCCATTTTGCTGATGGTTTGTCCTTCAGCGTGGTTGTTACTTATTGTATTGTATTATTATTTTAGAGACAATGATTTGATTGTTACTCAATTTCGATAATTATGTTGTGATAAAAAAATTTATTTTATGTGAAGAAAACTTTAGCGTGGTCGCGTTCATATCTTACTTTTTGTCCTTGACTTTTTACTAATTAACTCTACCTCATACCTTTTTTGAAAAAAAAAAAAAAGAGTTAGTCATCTCCACTCCTTGAGGATGACTGAAATTTTATTTTATAACTATTTCTTTATGATATTGTAAGCTTATTCTTCAAATTATTAATGTACAAAATCTATTCAAACAGTGTATTCATCAAAACAATACAGTATATAGGTAGAGAAATAGAATAGAAGAAAGTATATTTCTTTGATGAGACTTAGTGAAGTTTATATACAGCTGAAATAAATGAAATTAGCCTAAACTAACTCCTAAAATGTGGGAACAGATAACTACAGCTAATATAAACTCACGTCTATATAAATTGAACAAATCTATTCCTAACCAAATTATTTTTTTTAGTATTAGTCCTAATCAAATTATAACCTTAGTATTAGTACACATGTACAGTAAAATAATGTTACAATACTAGTAAAACACTAATGCTAATGCACTATTACTCCCCCCTCAAGTTAGGTGTGATGAGAGAACACGTAACTTGGAAAGCATTCGTTGGATAGCTAATTTGGAAAATGGTTTGGTAAGAGGATCTGCAATTTGATTAGGGGAGTGTATATGCCTTATTTGAACCAATCCATTGCGGACCTAGTTACGAACAAAGTGAATATCAACCTCAAGGTTCTTCATGTATGATGTAACTAATTCTCGGCAATGTACGTAACCCCAAGGTTATCACAAAATTATAGGTGTACCAGGGAGTGACACATGAAGATCTTTGAGCATGTGAGTAACTTAATTCGTTTCTGACAAGGAGGAAGCAACCACACGACATTCAACCTCAGTGGATGATCGAGAGACACTAGGTCGCTTACGAGAACTCCGGGAGATAGGCATCGTGCCTAGACAACAATGTAACTCGAGATAGAGAAACAATCATTGATGTCAACTTTCCAATCAGCATCAGCATAGGCATAGAGAGAAGTCCGTTTTTATGGGTAAATATGAATATCATACTGGAATATTTCCTTAAGGTATCAAAGAATACGCTTAACTGCCTTCCAGTGAAGCACAAAAGAGAGGTGTTGAACTGAGTAAGCTTGTTTACTGAATATGTGTTATCGGGTTGAAGAAATAAAAGGCACTGAAGCTTACCGGACACACTTTTGTATTTTTTCCATCAGTTTAAGGTGCTCCGTCATCAACTAGTAGGGTCTTGGACAGGCACATTGATGACTGAATACCTTTGCAGTCTTACATTTAAATGTTATGTGAAATCTCCTCTATATACTTGGATTGACTGAGAAACAATACATCAACATTCTTGTGAACTTCAACACCCAAGAAATAGTGTAATAAACTAAGTAACACGGAAAACAAAGCTAGAAACCAAAACTATAACTAAAGAAAGGAGATGAAGATGATAACAATGACACAAGATGAAACAAGACACGGATTCAACACAAACACAAGAGAAATTGCATAGAAAATAAAGATAGATAGTGAGACCAAGATTATTACAAGATTTAGAACAAGTGTATTTCAACACTAACCCCTAATGAATGTAATAATCAAAACCACACTCATACGGTGACCTCCAAGGAAATCAACTCACCTTAAGATCCACCGTTTCCAAGCAAAGGTCAATATTGGCTTTTCCAAGCCCTATACTAAGGATGGCTTTTCCAAGCCCTAACTAAAACTACACTAAGGTGGTCTACTCTCAAGAGAGAGGATTTTCAAGTATTTCATACATTCATCATTCCAAACTAATGAGAAAAGACCTAAAAGAGACTATATATAGTATATTACAAAAGAAAGACAAAATGACTCCAATGCCCTTAATGGGGTGGGGTGGACATGGAGTGTCATTTAGATAAGTCTAAATGACCAAAATGATCTCAAGTCTAAGTGATCAAAATGCCCTTAATAAAGGGAACCAAAACCGTGAACCACCAAGTATGGCCCAAACCCGAGAGTCCTCAAGTCATCAAGGCTCCAAACAATCTTTCATACTCGAATTTGTTTAATGGCATGCTCAAGACGACCCCTCCAAGTATGATCTTGTGCCCTCCATGCGATCAAAACTTGATTCTTCACATAGTGACTTTAAATGATGTCATCGAAAGCTAAGGCGTCTATTTGACTTGTATCATCCTCTCCTTCTTGAAAATGATTCGACCTCGAATCCATACTTTGCAAAACTAGAGAAAGGACAAACAAGCACAAAATCCTCAAGGTACGAGAGTTAGGGTTAGCACAATAATAAACATCATCACACCAAGGCAGAACATATTTGAAGTATAACCAAGGATCTTTTGAATGAAATATTAAAAACTCAATGAAAGATGTACAAAGGATTTGGTTATAGGATTCACTAAGAGTGACACTTTGTTTGTCATGTAGACCAAGCAATAAGTTGTATGCACTAACATCACCATTTCTACATTTGGCACCAGGGTCAAACGGGAAGAGTGGTCATAGACACGGGTCTAGACAACACTCCATTTTCCTGTGGTCTCCACCCAAACTAAACGACATACTCTCTAAAACAGCATATATAAGTCATCCAAAGTAAATAGAGAGTAGCAAAAGGTATCACTCAAGTCGACTTTTACTAAGGTGCCCTCATGTGTGTACTCACTACTAGTTTCCCAATCATCACCATGAGTACTCTCAACAATAAAGTCACACAAAGTAGAAGGAGAAGTAGTTTCCAAGACCACACATCCCTTACCCTTAAGAGTACTCTCATCTTTCAAGAAGAGATTTCCATCTTTAGGAGGAATGTTGTCACACCATAGTGGGTTAGCATATCGGCTATAGATTTCCAGGCAAGCCATACCATTATTTTCACCACTAGGTCTATTAAGAGTGTGTATATCATATTCAAATAAGACATTATACCTAAAGAGAGCATAATCTATTTCACGGGTCGATTTGGAACAAACACGTTCATCACTCTCTAAAAGATCAATATCAAGTTTCAAAGAGATTTCAAGTACAAAATTATCCCAAGAATAGCTCTCGGGTTCACTCCCATTTTGTTTACCAACATTTTCAAATACTTCACTCACTTGAGTTCTATTAAGCACATCACACATAACCTCAAGTGGTAGTCAAGTTTCCCACATAAGTTGATCAATATCAATTACACAAGATGATGTACTTTCATTCAACATGTTGGCTTCGACACTAGGTGGACATAAATTGATCTTACAAGAAAAGTTAATTTTGTCATCAATAGGATCAACTAGTGTATCCACACTCACAACATGTACATCATCAACAAGAGGCAAAGAATCATTAGATTCACAAGTAAGTAAACTACAACTCATACTCAATAGGCTACTAGCCACACAATTATCATTCACATGCACCAAAGTGCAAGAGTTAGCTATTTTCCCTTTAGCTCACATGACCTATAGTCTTCATCTTGACGTGTGTCCAGGCAGCCAACTTGCTCCCTTGGACCTACCATACGATCCAATCTTTCTTTTACCATAGCTATTTCTCGGGAAATAGTGTCAAGGTAGGCCAAAATGACATTGGTGACATTGTTGTCCATGGTTTGAGAGGTGAAAGCCTCGGGTTCCATTGCAATTGTACCTAAAACAAATAAATAAACAAACCTACAAAATGAACAAAGAAGATTAGTGGTAAAATCTCCCCACCAACACTTGTAGACACTCATTTTTGTGATCTTCACAATTGGAGCGACGAATATTGAAAGTTGCTTATACTCCGGTATTCAATAAGATGTCAATTTTACTTCGCGGTCAGAATGGATTCTTATTTGATCGACTCAAGACACAAAAACAAAATTTACTTATGAACTTAAAACAAAGAAATCACTACGAGTTAAAAACGAGAAAAACACACAAATAACGAAGAAACAAAAGAAACGGATTCAAAGGACTAATTGGCAACCTAGTAGGAGTGTACTAGTTTGCTAATTAGTTCTAGAACAAAGTAATGAAACCAAGAATCAACAACTAGAAACTAGAAAATTCCAAATTTGAGCTTATTAGTGACGTGTACAGTAGAAATGGTAACATGAAAGCATGCAATTGGTCTTGGTCCCACACGAATTTTAGTCACAAATTTGAAATTTCAATATTCTTACAACTTGGAATGGAATACAATTGGTTTTGGAGAGAAAGTAAAAGTCTTGTAGTCTTTTTCAACTTTTCAAACTCAAAAAGGTGAGATTTGACTTTACTAGTCCCACAAGACAAGGTCCCTTGATTTAAGGAAAAGTGGTTGTCAGGTCAAGGAAGTGATGTGTGCAAGTCTTCTTACAAACAACTTTACAACTTTTGTCTTACAACTTTTTGGATCTATTTTACACTTTTTGTTGTCTTAAGTTGTAAGAATAGATGAAGAACAAGATGAACACCACAATAACCTTCAAGAACACAATAACAACTTCTTCAAGAACACAATACAACACCACCAATTGTCAACAACAAGGTAAAACATACGACCATCTTCAAGTCACCACAACAATGGTCAATTTTATAAATTCAATTTTAGATCCAGATACTTTTAGTGTTGGTGAGAAAGAATCCAACACTAGAAACACACTAAACAAATAAAAGACTACTATATCTAGTACAAATCTTGGCGAAGACAACTTCACAAGAAAAATAATTTCTCTCGGCCAAGAACAAGATCTTCAAGAACACTTTTTTTTTGAATTTTCTAACAAGAAAGCCCAAGATTTGATCTTGTAGAAACAAGATCAAGCTACGCTCTAATACCAAATGATACAGAAAATAAATCTAGAAATCAAAACTATAACTAAAGAAAGGAGATGAAGATGATAACAATGACACAAGATGAAATAAGACATGGATTCAACACAAACACAAGAGAAATTGCATAGAAAATAAAGATAGATAGTGAGACCAAGATTATTACAAGATTAAGAACCAAGTGTATTTCAACACTAACCCCTAATGAATGTAATAATCAAAACCACACTCTTACAGTGACATCCAAGGGAATCAACTCACCTCAAGATCCACTGTTTCCAAGCAAAGGTCAATATTGGCATTTTCAAGCCCTATACTAAGGATGACTTTTCCAAGCCCTAACTAAGACTACACTAAGGTGGTATACTCTCAAGAGAGAGGATTTTCAAGTGTTTCATACATTCATCATTCAAAACTAATGAGAAAATACCTATAAGAGTGTAATGCCCCAAAGTTTTTCTTAGCTAAATTTTATCCCTAAAATATCAAGCATTGACTTCTAGATTGATTTATACTAATTTTCCTATGGAATACATTAGATTTAAACTTTTTATTACATAGATGACTGAATAAGATTTCCGTCGATATAAGATTGTCCAAAACAGACACTCGGTGAAGAAGTTATGACTATTTTATGTACTAGTCGTAAAACATCGTTATTTTGGTGTTTAGCGCATTGCGGAGAGGGTTTAATTAGTAATTTTCAAATTCCAGTGGGACCTTGCAATAGTGACGCATTTTGGAGGATCCCAATTTCCCATTCGTCAATTTTCAGTGAGCCACCGCGATAGTGGCGCGTCGCAGTGACCCATAAAATTGGGTTCCCAGTTTAATTTTTCCAGCTTCGTTCAGAAGTTAACAAGGGTAATTTGGACTTTTTTCAAGCCTCTTAAAACGTCCAAATAGTAGATTAAGACCTCTACAATAAGAATATATGATATTCTCAAGATTTTTCTCAAAATAAAAACCCTAGTTCATATACTTCTCCTCCAAGAAACTCAAGATTCAACTGTGGATTTTCAAAATTGACTGAAGATTTGGAATCCTCAAATCGTAGGCTCCAAGGATCATCTTTTATTCTTCGTAATCGAGGTACGTAGGGTTTATCCTAAAAACTAAATGGGCTTAAAACCATTAGAGCATGATTTTTAGATTTTTATGCATGAATGTCAAAGGGGTTTTGGAATCTATGTTCTAAATTACGTACTCTGAATGTTTTAATGTTACTATTGTTTTGACCCTGTGGTCCTATCCCCTAAATTGATTTACATGTATAAGTATATGTATGGAATTTGAGATTTAAGATCGTTGAGAGCATAAATTATGAACTCCCTCTCGTGTATTGAATTAAAGATTATGGTTTTGTGATTTGAAAGATGTTTTTGCAATATTATAGCATTTGAGCATGATTTGAAATTGTTGAGAGGGTGTTTATTGATATAAATGTGTTCCTGTATTTAAGAGAAAGAATTCCATATGAATTGAGAACTTTGACATAACCACCTTGTACTATTGAAATTCTTAACAAATATGTGTTCCTTGCATGTGTTTACATGAGGTTTGAGAAAGAGTTTATTGTATTGAATTATTGAAATGGTGGTCCCAAAACTTGTGTTTTGAAAATAGAGATTTATGATACACTAATAATGACTCAGATATGTGACTTGAAAGTCAATGGTATGATGATACCATATGTATTTATGCCATAACAGAGTATGTTTTCAGAGTATGTTTTCGGAGTATGTTTACAGAGCATGTTTTCAGAGTATGTTTTTAGAGACTGCATGTTTTGATAGAGTTTTAAAAAGGGGCTTAAAGAGGGTTAGGTGGTTACCCGAAGAAGGCGCGAGTTTAAGTAACTCTTAGCCTGAAATCGTATTTGCCAATATGGGTAGATTATTATTGTACGCTGGCGACGGCCATGTGGCGTGTAGATTCAGAGACTCCAACCCTTGCAGCACACTTAGGTTGGGGGCTTCGCTGCCGAGTTAATGGCAGTTTCCATATAGCCCATGAAATTTTTTAGAGTTGTAGGGTATACCACCCAGCGCAGAAGTAACATAGATTTCTCAGAGTTGAGATAGTTTTTACAGAGTCTTTAAAATGCCCATGTGAATTCTTACTATATGATATACTTATGAACTATTTTAAATTGCTCTCATATATATTTATTTATAAATTATTATTTTGGATATGCTCTGTGTACCAGTACATCTGTATTGACTCCCCCTTCCCCTACCTCTCAGGTTCTGAGACTCAGTCTGGGGGTTCAGATAAGCAGTAGATAATTCAGACAGATGGTTAGATTGTGCAGTGGTGAGCCTTCTCTGTTCCAAAAGGCCTGTCTTTTCAGATTATGTCACTTAATTCAGTTTTGGTCTACTGAGGGCTTTGTCTCAGTTTCAGACAGTTGTCAGATTTTCATGTAGTAGAGATTTCGCAGACTGAGTCAGATATTATTTAGATGTAGTTGATTTACAGTTTCCATACTTATGTTGAATTCAGAATTGACCATATTTCCGTAGCAGATTATTTTTTCGCATCTTGTTTTATTAAATGAATGTTGTGCATGATTACCAAATAGAGAAGGGTGTTCCGGGCCTTCATGGTTTGGGATGTCCGTCACGGCCAGGCCCTAGTTCGGGTCGTGACAAAGAGACTATATATAGTATATTACAAAAGAAAGACAAAATGACTCCAATACCCTTAATGAGGTGGGGTGGCCATGTAGTGCCATTTAGATAAGTCTAAATGACCAAAATGCCCTCAAGTCTAAGTGACTAAAATGCCCATAATAAAGGGAACCAAAACCGTAAACCACCAAGTATGGACCAAACCCTAGAGTCCTAAAGTCATTAAGGCTCCAAGCAATCTTTCATACCTGGATTTGTTTAATGTCATGCTCAAGACGACTCCTCCAAGTATGATACCGTGCCCTTCATGCGACCAAAGGTTTATTCTTCACGTAGTGACTTTGAATGATGTCATCGAAATCTAAGGCGGTCATTTGACTTGTATCACTAAGGTACTTGATAGAATTTGTTTTTTAAAGAGAGATAACAACATGTTGAATGAGTGTTTCATCACTGCTTGTAATTATGAAGTCATTCACAAATATCAGAATATAAATAGTGACTCTAATATTATGCAAAAAAAGAAAAGAATTATCACAATCAAACATCTTGAATCCCATTTGAATCAACGAATAAGTCAATACATCACACCAAATCTTAGGATCTTGTCAGAGTCTGTAAATTGCACTTTAGAGATGCCAGCCATAGTTGGGATGATTCGTATTTTCATAGACAGGAGGTTGAGACATATACATGTCTTCTTGAGTCTTCCCCAGAAGAAAAACATGTTGACATCTATTTGATGTAGCAGCTAGTTCATCTGCACAACAACTGTGAGTATTCTTCGAATTGTAATTGGTTTAATCATTGTACTGAATGTTTTGTGAAAATCATCTCCAAGCCTTTGAGTAAATACTTTTGCAACTAAACATGCTTTTTACCTATTAATAGATCCACCAGACTTAGTTTTAATTAGAAACAACCACTTACAAAGGACAATATTTTGGTCATGGCATGGTGGAACCAAGTCCCAAGTTTGGTTCTTCATTAATGCATCAAATTAAGCCTTTATAGCATCTCTCCAATATGGAAATTTTTGTGCTTGCTTGTGGGTTACAGGAATAGAGGGTGCAGGCTGGTTCATTTTGGCAATGTAGTCAATGATTTTTTGTCTCTTGAAGATGTTGTTTTGAGATCTTGTTTCCTCACTATGTTGTTCTATGAACAAAATGTTAACTATAGGATTAGATGGGGAGGTAAACTGAGAGATAAGGGAGGCAGTATGGAAAATGAGTGTGGTCGATACTGATAAATATGAGTATTGGTGGGCGACAATTCTTGGAGATAGGATAGAGGGAATAGGGGGTTGGCTCTGGAAAATAAAATGGGGTTGAAGGTTATCAACAGAGGATTGCCGATACCTATTAGTAGAAGAGGTTAAGGTAGTAGTGGGGATATTATTTGGCTCCTGAGTTATGGAGTGATCTGCCTTCGGGTAGTTCTCTTGTGTGGCACGAATTGAGAATGCATCTTGATGTCTCTCTCATGTTAGTGGAATAGTTAGGGCAACTGAGTATTATTAGTATCAAGTATATTTTCTCCATGATTGAAAAGGTTAGAATTATTTGGAGAAGAAATTTTTTCCCACTTTAAAGAAGAAATTTTTTGCTTCAATTGCGAAAACATACTTTCAAATGAGAAAACATCTTCAAAAAATTTTACATTCCGAGAGAGAATTTTTTTGAAATTGATAGGATCAAAACACTCATTGGAATGATGAGTGATGGAGAACCCAAGAAACACATCAGGTCTGGAGTGCGGTTCTAATTTATATTGGGCATATGGCCGAAAACACGAGTAGCACAAACAATCAAATTTATAAAGATATTAGTAAGCTGATTTGTCAATAAATAAAGATTCAAATAGTGACTTGTTATTTAGTATGCTAGTGGGTTGACGGTTGATAAGATATATGGCATGATGTCAAGCAAACGACCAAAATTCAGATGGTAAAGCAGCATGGAGTAATGTTTTAACTGCCTCAACTAGGTGACGATGGCATCTTTCAGCCTTGGAAACCATTGGAGACATGTACAGTGGAGAAACAAGGTATTGTATGCCATTGGAGTAGAGGTACAGATCTAGTATTTGATATTCACTTGGTGAGTATTCTTTTATCAAAATATTTTTCAAACACAGGATGTAGGTTTGAAAAATTTGGTGAACTTCATTTTTGTTTTTCATTGTGTATAACCAGATGTATTTGCTACATTGATCAATAAAGTATCAAAACAATATTTTTATTAATTGAGAGCACTAAAGATGGCCCTCACAGATAGATTACTGTAAAGAATTCCTAATGGAGATTTACTGGACAATTTATTTGAATAAAATAGAAATCTATGGGCTTTATTGCAACAACAAGAATTACAATAAGTGAATTTGTCTTTCAAAGAATAAGAAAGACTGAAATAATTTAGAACACAAAATAAAACTCGAGAATAAGGATAACCCAATCTTCGTACCATAGATGTAAGGAAGGGCCGGTAACGACAACATTGATGGATGGGTGAAACGATTGATGTGCGGGTAAAAATTACCTTATTTTACCATCTTTCATCTTACATTTGTTCTATTTTTGACATTGTCTTTGAGCTTAAATGATTTGATTTATGTGTGTGTTTTATGATTTGATTATATAGGAGTGTATTGAGGTATTTGAAGCTTAAACAAGATGAAAAATAGCATCAAGGAATAAAAAAAATTCAAGGAAGAATCTGTCATAATTCATTGCAATCAGAAATTCTTTACAGCAATGGCTCAGACTTGTGTTGCTATCAGAAAAATATTTAAGGCTTGCACCACTCACCCAAAGCAAGGAGTGGCACAAATTTAGCCTCTGGTCTGAATTTTAGGTTGTTCCTTGCGCCACAACTCTGCTTTTGGGATGTGGCGCGAACTAAAACTTATCCTAACCCGATTGAGATTGATTTTCGATATTATAAGGATTTCTGAACTCTATATAAACCCTCTCACCACACATTTTTTATTAGGAAGAACTGATTTGGGGGAGGTAAAGCTAGGGAAAAGATCAAGAACAAGGTTTAATTTATTTCTTTTATTTATCTTTTCTTAATTTTTGCCTTGTAAACCCATGAAATATTTCATTCCAAAGAGATTTGCGAGTAGCTAAACCTCTTAGTTTCTAGGGTTGAGGTTGAACATGAAAGTTTTGGCTTGAAAATTATATTATCTATTTTGTTTTCTATCTATTGAGTTTTTTTTTTCTTGTTTTCAATTATTTGTTTGATTGATCACACTGTGAATATTAACTAAGACTTATATGTTGGACTTGAAAAGGGGAACGACAAGTGTAAAAAGAAGAAATAGGGTTAGTTTGTGACCCTTTTAGAAAAAGAAAATTGATTTGTCACTGAGGATAGAAAATTTCTTTGTGACCTAGATTAGTCGATATAGACGATTTATTTATGCACTTCACTATTAATCGACGATCATAGAAATATAGGCATTAGGGATAGTCAAGTTGGCTTAGAGTTATTGGAAAGACGCTCAATAGAGCTACAATTGACCAGGGATTAGTAACTCGGGAAAACAAATTAGACGAATGATTAGATACAACAATTGGATTGTCAAAACACCGGCACCCTAGATATTTTCTCAAATTTAAATTACAACACAACCAATCTACGACTTGTTTACAATTATTTTTATTTACATTTAAAATATACAAATCCTCATTGTTATTGGTCACCTACTAAACAGCTTGAATAAAAATTCAAAGTGGAACTTCAATTCATCAAATCCATGTGGGTATGATATCTAGACTTACATCCTTTATTACCTATACCACACGTATACTTGAATATGAGAGAGAACGCAATAACAGAGATAACCATTCGTAGAGTCTTGCTTTATTTGGGACACATAGAAGAGGTATTCCCGTAGTCAGATCTTTCACAAGAAACTTAAAGGAAAAAATTCTATTGAGGTTAGGTTATCTTAGCAAAATTCAGAAACTGAAAGAAGCTTGCTCTTAATAGCAGAAGCATATTAAAATATAGAAAGTTTGAAGGCATAATTTGATGCGTATAAATAAGTAGTACCAGTTTTAGTAATTGAAATCCCATTACCATTACTCATAGTCACCTTCTTCATCCCCATCCCTTTGAAGTTCTGAACATTGTGCAGGGAGTTGATATCGGAGGTAACGTGGTGAGATGCACCCGAGTCAATAATCCAAGGATCATTTGGCCGTGTTTCGGAAATAAAATGAGTCTTTTATTCAAAGTGATTGTGGGATCAGGATCGGCATACATCTGTCGTAAATCCAAATTTTCCATAGAGCAGACAACGGACTCGTGGGGGTTGGTGTGGAAAGTTATGCCCCTGAGAACTATGTTGGATCTTGGGGATTTGATTTGGTTGTATATTTGGGGGATGCCAGTTGTTGTTGTTATTGGATGGGTGCCGATTATTGCATGGTGCTGATTTGGAATTTGTGACTCATTGAGCAACTACTATAGTGATCTGTGTGATTATCTTTTTAATGTCCTCATGTCCTTGTCAAATAGTTCTTCATAGATGATTGGAGAGTCTCGTGCCCGTATGGCTGCTAAAATCTCACAGAACTATGAATTGAGTCCACTCAAAATTTTACCATAAGTTTTTCGTTATTGACCAGTGAACCGGACGTGGCGAGCTTATCAGAAAGAGAGCGAATCGCATGAAGATACTCAATAATAGATTTGTTGTCTTTATTGACCCGACTGCGATGGTGACGGAGGCTAAATATGCGAGTTTGGAATTTGTTCACAAAGGAGGTGTAAATTTGATCCCAAACAGCTTTGGAGTTGTCCGCGAAAGTGACAGTGGAGGTGATTCTGGCATCAACAGAGGCCATAAGAGTATTTTGAATTAGTTTATATTGATGAACCCTATCTTTGTACTCAGGATTGGCAGACTCAATTTCGTTAGTAATGATTATTTCAAGAGGAGACAACTTGGTGGCGTCAAGATGACTATAGAGGTCATGGTCATGAACTAGTATGACAATCTTGGCCTTCCAAGTAGTCAAGTTGTGGCTGCCAGATAGTTTAATGGGCAGTTGTGATGTTTGGTTGAATTGAACTAAGTTTTTGACGACAAGGGAGACTTCAAAATTAGCAACTGGGGTGGAGGTGGAGGTGGAGGCAACCATTGATGTGTAGAAAAAATTTACTTGTTAGAATATTTATAGCTCTGATACCATATAAAGGCAGAAACAGAGTAGAAGAAAGTATATTTCTTTGATGAGACTTCGGTGGAGTTTATATACAGCTGACATAAACGAAATTAGCCTAAACTAACTCCTAGAATGTAGGAACAGATAATTACAACTAACACAAATTAACACCTAAATAAATTGAACAAACCTAATTCTAATAAAATAATATCTTAGTATTAGTATACTTGCATAGTAAAATAATGTTACAATACTGGAAAAAAAACTAATACTAATGCGCTATTGTATAGTACGATACAATATGATATATTATGAAAATATATGTAACTATCATCTAAAAAAGCTATTAATAATGCTTTCTAAAAATTTGATTGTGATCAGTATTTGAAATTCTCTTACTCTATAGTACTATTTTTTTTAATGTTTGAACTACATGTTTAGTTGTGTTTTTTTTCCATTGATTTGTAAGTCAATACATCTTGAAAGCAAACGCCAAGATTCAATGTTTGTCAATTTGCATTTTCTGAAGATTAATAGAACAAAAAATAACGAACGTTTGGAGAATTTTCACTAAGTCTCGCAAAAAATACAATTACTTAAACAAAAGTACTCTATATTACCCATTGAAATTTGAATAAATTACAATAGAAACCTTGAAATATGACTAATTCGTAGATATACTCCCTATATTTCTAATCAATACTCATACACCTTATATTCAATATTGGACATCAAGAGAAAACAACTTGAAAAGTGTGATTCTCCTAGGGCATGAGTCATTTAACAATTCGAAAATTGAATTTCTCATAGGGCACGAGTCGTTTAACAACTCGAAAACTAAGTTTCTCCCTGGGAACGAGTCATTTAACAACTCGGAAATGGAGTTTCACGTGGTTTAGCAACTTGGAAACTGAGTTTCCCTTGGTGCATGAGCCGTCATTTTTTACTGAAGTACCTCTCATCTTTTTCTTGTTGAAATTATGCAACTTCTGAATTGCACTTTCATTATTACTCATCTTGTAACTACGCAAAATTTTTTCCTATTAATATAATAATAGTTTCCCGTATATGAGGTATCACGCTCAAATCTCAAGAATGTCATTCGATTCCTGAAGAATTCTGCGTCCGTGTCCACCCAACTATGTTGTTTGGACTGCAAATCTTCTTCATGCAAGAACAACATCGGATTATAATCATGAGAGAACATCATTATAATTGTTGTTATTGGTTTTGTTTGCTCAATTATAGATCTCTTTTTTTGTACAATGATCATTTTTTTAATTGTGGAGGTACGTCTACTAACTTGTTTTATTTATAAGCTATCTGTAGTCCCACAAAGATTACATTTAGGTTTACTTAATCCAAAGGGAATGAGAAAAAGATTTAATTTCCAAATATATTTGGGATAAGAAAAAGAAACTATTTCCACCCCAAAACTTTACTGTAACTGTTAAACTTTAATTTGTTGGTAAAAAGAAAATTAAAGTTAACGAGGAAAAATTCCAAAGTCAAAACTCGTTAGGATTATAACTCCTAACCCAAATATAATTCCTTCAATTCGTTCAAATTTGAACAGGTTATTGATTCACTCATTTATTAGCTCAGCACAACACATTCAACTAGGGGTGTGCATCGGTTGGTTCGGTTTTATGAGTTATTGATTCGGTTTATCGATTTTTGATTTTTAAATATGCAAACCAATAACCAACCAATAAAATAATTTTTATTGATTTTTGATTTATCGATTTTTGATCCTTAACATTTCGGTTTTCGATTTAACCAATAAGAAAATACTCATAAAATATAAATAATAACAATTAACATAAAAAAAATAATGAAATCTTAGTTGCCGCCAAAATCCTACGCAATGCATTTTAGCGTTTACAAGAATCTTCAAACTTCAACTGAATGTTAGTTTGGAAAAAGATTCAATCCTAATTGTTGGAAGCTATTTAATGCTTCAAGCTTTCAAATACCTGTGATTTTGTGCCTTTGTTGCCCTGCTTTTATTCTAGTTAAGCTTTCCATCTAACTTAACTTGCAATAAGTAATATATATATATTATAAATAGAGGTAAAACGGTAATTTGGTGTATCTTTATTGAGTTATCGATTTAACCGATAACCCAATTAGCTAAAATCGAAACCGAACCAGTTACCCAATAAATAATTTTATAAAATCAATAAGAAATCGTTAATCCAATAACCCAATATCAATAACTCAATAGCATTTTTATCGATTCGATTTATCGATCGATTCGATTTTTGACACACCTACATTCAACCCATAAGAAGTTGGACATTTATGTTCACCCATGAAAAATATTGTCGAAACATTTTTAAATGAATATATTTTTTGAAATTTGATATGTTATACATACCCATATTAAAGGACAAAAACTGATATATTAGGTAGTATAACTTTATTACAGAATAAATACAGAATTAACATTTTTAAATGAATATATTTTTTGAAATTTGATATGTTATACATACCCATATTAAAGGACAAAAACTGACATATTAGGTTGTATAACTTTATTAAAGAATAAATACAGAATTAAAACTTGATAAAAATTGAGTCGATAGGGTATGACCGTGCTTTAGCTCATCTCAACCCAGGTCACTTTGGCTCAAATTCAGCTCAACCCGTCAATTTAACACTTTACTTAATTGTAATCTAAATACTGATTCGCATAAGATTTTCCACATCATTGACTTTTGTAATTTAATGGTTATTAATAAATCGTGGGTTTGACATTAAATTCATTAAAGCTGTTTTCTTTACTCTTTTGATAACAATCAGGTGTTTATCGAATATAATACTCCTTCCATTTCTAATTAGTTGTCATACTTACTAAAAATAAATATTTTTTAATACTTGTCATTTCGCAAAATCAAAGCATAATTATTTTTTTTTTTTCACTTTTACCCTTAGTCATAAATATGTAGAGATATCAATATAGTGCAAAAATGAGAAGTATTCCCTCAGGACCCTTTCGACGTTACACAAAAGTCATTACTTTACATTCAGCTAGCACTAAAAAAGCTACTTCTAATAGAAGTGGTAGAATTATGTTTACTTTTACTTGTTACTTATTTCTAAAATAATTTTTTATTTTTAATTGTCCCTTTTGACATATAAAAGAAGACAAAAATAAAATAAAATCATGTTTTACTATAATTGAACGTGTTCAAATATTGACTATAGTTGATGTGCAAAGTGGATTGAGGAAAAGAATCTTGAAAGTTCACAAAAATACCGATGCTATAGTTGAGGATGTCATCAATGAGCATAAGAAAAATATTGCAAGTGGTAAAAAGGGAAACAGTGCATTTGGAGGTGAAGATTTAGTTGTTCTACTAATATTAATGGAACTTCAAATCCCAATCACCAACGACAACATCAAAGAAATTATGATTGTAAGTGTTCTTACTTATAGGGAAAATGTCTAAAACTATGCTTAATCATCAAGAAAATCGTGTGTTTCTTTTTTCATAACAAAAAAACAAGTCAAACCTTCAAGATATTCAAATTTCTCCTAGTTAAGGGTTTGTTCGGCTAGACAAAATGTCAAACGATACAGTTACGTACATTCTGATTCTATTATAATGTGGTTTTTCATACACATCTTGATAGAATTTCTTCAACAAAATTATAAGCTAGTTACCAACAAAATCTGTGATAAAATTAACAGAATCTTTCCACACTTAACGAGAATTGTCAAGTTGGAGACTCATGGTATAGGGTGAGTTCGTCCACGCCCTCCCCCCACCCCCACCCCTTAATCAGCATTTCTATTATATTTTTTCAAACAAAATCAACCTTTATGCTAATAAAGGAACTTCTCCCAGCCAATAGAGTTCTTTTCATTTATGAAATTACAAGCTATCATCAACAATGGACATATATCATATATTGTTAACAATGGACAAACAATAACGAACTTTTGGGAAATTTTCACCAAGTCTCACAGAAAATACAATTACTTAAACATGAGTACTATTTATTACTTGTTGAAATTTTGAATAAATTACTAAGAGTAGATATTCTTCCTATATTTCTAATCAAATACTCACACCTTATATTCAATTTTGGACATCAAGAAAAAACAACTCCAAAAGTGTGATTCTCTTAGGGCACAAGTCATTTAACAACTCTGAAACTGAGTTTCTCCAAGGGAATGAGTTATTTAACAACTTGAAAACTGAGTTTCTGCCTGGGCACGAGTTGTTTAACAACTCAGAATTTGAGTTTCTCTTGGGGCACAAGTTGTTTAACAATTCAGAAACTAAGTTTCTCCTAGGGCACAAGTCATTTACCAACTCGGAAATTGAGTTTCTCCTAGTGCAGAAGTCGTCATTTTTCACTAAAGTACTCGTCTTCTTCTTTTTGAAATTGAGCAACTTCTTGATTTTCTGAATTGCACTCCCATTATTAGTCATCTTGTAACTACGCAAAAAATTCTGCCTATTAATATAATAATAGTTTCCCATATATGTGGTCTCACGCATAGATCTCAAGAATGTCATCCGATTCCTCAAGAATTCTGCGTCCGCATCTGTCCAATTATGATGTTTGGGCAACAAATCTTCTTCATGCAAGAACAACTTCGAATTACAATCATGAGACAACATCATTATAATTGTTGTTATTGGTCTTGTTTGATTAATTATAGATCTCTTTTTTGTACAATGATCACTTTTTAAATTTTTGAAGGTACGTCTACTAACTTGTTTTATTTATAAGCTATATCTAGTCCTATAAAGATTACAATTAGGTTTACTTAATCCGCAGGGAAAGAGTAAAAGACTTGATTTCCAAATATATTTGGGATAAGAAAAAAAAATTATTTTCACTCCAAAACTTTATCTTAAGTCATAACTATTGAACTTTGATTTTTCTGGTAAGAAAAAAAGTTAACGAAAAAATTTCAAGTCAACACTCGTTAGGATTATAACTCCTAACCTAAATATAATTCCTTCAGCTCATTCAAGTTTGAACAGTGATTGATTCACTCATTTATTAGTTCAGCTCAACACATTCTACCCATAAAAAATTGAACATATATATTGACCCATCAAAAATATTGTCCAGACATTTTTAAAAAGATAACTTTTTTTTAATTTGATATATTATATATAATCATAATAAAGAAAAAAAACAGATTTATTAGGCAGTAAAATTTTATAATTTTCACAAGAATAAATACTGAATTAACTTAATAAGAATTGGACCGACAAGGTATGGCCCTGTTTTAGCTCATCTCAACTAGGGGTGTCTAACGGGACGGGCCGGGCCAACCCGGAACCGGCCCTCCCATTTTACCCGGGTTCCGGGTCAGTTCCGGGCCGGGTTTGGCGTTAACCGGGCCGGGTCGGGTCGGGCCAAACAGTAAAAAAATTAAAACCCATCCGGACCCGGCCCACTAAACCCAATCCGGTCAAACCCACCAAGACCCGGTCAAACCCGGTTAAAAACCGGTCAAACCCGTTTAAAAAATAAATAAAAAATCCAATATACACTATATACACTCCAATATACAACATATATTTTTAAAAAAATATATAAAGTATAAACAATTACACATATATACGTACCATTCAATATATAATTATATATGACTATACGTACTACTTTAAATAAAACATTTGTTATAATAGTATAATATATATATATATACACTACAATATATATATATATATATATACTAATTTATAAAACATATACACATGTATACGTTAAATATATACTACTTTAGAAGATATATACACATATATATGCACCATTCAATATATATGTACTACTTTAAATAAAATATATACTACAATATAGTGATATACATATAGATATATATACAATAATATGTATATATATATAGTTACATACTAATTTATAAAACATATACACTTGTATACTTTAAAGATATACGTCTATAGAAGATATATACACATATATACGCACCATTCAAAAGATATGTACTACTTTAAAAAAAGTATATACTACAATATATATACTAATTTATAAAACATAAAGTAATGTATACGTTAAATATACACGTCTATAGAAGATCTATTCACATATATACACTCTATTCTATGTATATGTAATACTTTAAATGAGATATATGCAATATATATACATTACAATATATAGTTGTATAGTTATATACTAATTTATAAAATATATACACATGTATACGTTAAATATACACGTCTATAGAAGATCCATTCACATATATACACTCTATTCTATGTATATGTAATACTTTAAACGAAATATACTATAATGTATATACATTACAATATATATTTGTATAGTTATATACTAATTTATAAAACATATATGCATGTATACATTAAATATACACTTCTATAGAAGATATATACACGTGTATACGCACCATTAAATGTATATATACTACTACTTATAAAATATACTACATTATATATACATTACAATATGTATAGATATACTTATATACTAATTTATAAAACATATACACATGTATACGTTAAATATACACTTCTATAGAAGATATATGCACATATATACGTACCATTCAATATATAATTATATATGACTATACGTACTACTTTAAATAAAACATTTTCTATAATAGTATAATATATATATATACACACTACAATATATATATATACTAATTTATAAAACATATACACATGTATACGTTAAATATATACTACTTTAGAAGATATATACACATATATATGCACCATTCAATATATATGTACTACTTTAAATAAAATATATACTACAATATAGTGATATACATATATATATATATACAATAATATGTATATATATATAGTTACATACTAATTTATAAAACATATACACTTGTATACTTTAAAGATATACGTCTATAGAAGATATATACACATATATACGCACCATTCAATATATATGTACTACTTTAAAAAAAGTATATACTACAATATATATACTAATTTATAAAACATAAAGTAATGTATACGTTAAATATACACGTCTATAGAAGATCTATTCACATATATACACTCTATTCTATGTATATGTAATACTTTAAATGAGATATATGCAATATATATACATTACAATATATATTTGTATAGTTATATACTAATTTATAAAATATATACACACGTATACGTTAAATATACACGTCTATAGAAGATCCATTCACATATATACACTCTATTCTATGTATATGTAATACTTTAAATGAAATATACTATAATGTATATACATTACAATATATATTTGTATAGTTATATACTAATTTATAAAACATATACACATGTATACATTAAATATACACTTCTATAGAAGATATATACACGTGTATACGCACCATTAAATGTATATATACTACTACTTATAAAATATACTACATTATATATACATTACAATATGTATAGATATACTTATATACTAATTTATAAAACATATACCCATGTATACGTTAAATATACACTTCTATAGAAGATATATGCACAAATATTCAAAATTTATTCAAAAAAAAATTAAAAAACAACGACTAAGGACTGAATGAATTTGGGGAATTTTATTGATTGCAAAATGATCCAAAATTTATAATTTGCATGAATGAAAAATCTATAAATTATGCATCATTTTTTCCAACTCATTCATGTTAATATTAATGGGAACTTGCATAGGATAATCAAAGTCAACGGGGGCAAAACCATGCATTGGACTTGATTCTGCTGAGTTCTCCCGTGAAGTCATAATTTCTTCTAGTTTCAGCTCGTCGCTCGGCTCCGGTTCCATTCCTTGGTTTCTTCTTTCCGCTCTAATCCAATCTCTGAGGCAAACTAGAACATTCATTGCATTGCTTCCCAATGAGTGTCGGTTGTCTCCAAGCTGCTGTCGTCCCTGACTGAAGGCGCTCTCTGATGCAACGGTTGACATTGGAACATTCAAGATATCTCTAGCTAATCTTGAAAGCACAGGATATTGTGATTCATTATTCCTCCACCAATCCAGCGTGTTGATCCGTCGTCTGCGATCCTCTGGTGCCGTCCGAAGATAATATTTCAGCTCTTCCCGATAAGTTGATGTGTAAGTTCTCTCATCAACACTGTTCCAATAATTTAAATCATAAAACGAATCAGAAAAACCACTATGTGCCGGCCTTTTAGAAGATGATGGCTCCTCGGGAGGATGAGAAGCGACAGTTGGAGTGATATTTGTAGGTACGGCTGAATCAAATAAATCAGCATAGTGATTATATAATTTTTCTATATAATCTTTTGCATCAGCCGTAGCCGTCCACAAATCAGGCTGTACTTGTTCAGAATCATGGTTAGTATTTATTTCTAAGTTAGTATAAATAAGAGTACTAAAGTGACACATATTATTATATTTCATGCACGGATTTAGCATAGCACCAACCAAGTAAATAGGGGGAATCGGGAAAAAATATTTTTTAAATTTTGTAAACATGGCGCCAACAGCTTCTTTATAACCTTCTTTATTTTTATATTGTTGGAGCAAACCAGAAATATCGGCTATATATGCCAAAATATTACAAACAGTAGGATAGTAAGCACCGGAAAATTCAACCGTAGCTACATAAATTTTTTCTAAAAACATAACAAGATCATTAATTACAACCCAATCAGAATTATGTAGCATGCAATCAGCAGAATCAGCAAATGAACCGCAATGTTGGTTAAAAGCTAGTGTAATAGGAATTCTATATTTATAACAAGTTTTTAAAAATTCATACGTAGAATTCCATCTAGTATCAATTTCCTCAGGCATCAAAATCGGTGTAAGTCCATTTTCTTGACATTTAACTTTAAATTCTCTAATTCTCGATCTATGATTATTTCCTTGAATAAAACCAACGGCAAGACGAATTTTTTCAATATAAAGCTCAAAAAACTCAAGACCATCTTTTACAATTAAATTATATATATGACATGCACACTTAATATGAAAAATTTCAGGCAAGGACGGAGATAGCGTAGATTTTATTTTTGTTATAGCAGTCTTGTTGTTAGAAGCATTATCAAAAGCAATACATAAAATTTTATTTTCTATACCATAGTATCCGGCAATTTTAACAATAGAATCAGCAATAAATTGTCCAGTATGTTTACGATCTTCATCATATAAAAAAGCAAGAATACGTTTTTGCATCACGAAATTACTATCCATCCAATGACAAGTAACGGTTAAATAATCATTTTTATTTACAGCACGACCAAGATCAGAAGTTAGGGACAATCTACATTGAATATTTTTTAACAATGTTGATAAATAAAAACAATATTGTGAATGGAGTCTAAAAATATCAGACCGACAAGTAGTTCTAGGAATATCATTAAACATAGGATTATAAATTGTTTGTATATAACGAATAAAAACATCAGAAGAAGGAAAACTAAAAGGCAAACAACCCACAACTACCATTTTAGCTATTTCTTCCCTGTCCCTCAATTTATTATACTTTTTCGCTACTTGACCGGTTGTTGGGTCCATTCTAGTTTGCGTTGACCCACCAACATCCCCACCACCTTTTGCAATATTTAACTCTCTTTTGTGATCTTCATCTATATGTCTCATTAACGTACCCGTACCCCCTTGCTTGCCTCCACTTCTATGCTTATATATTTGTTGACAAATATTGCACTGCACCTCAATATCTGATATACGTTCAAAAAATTGCCATGCAATACTAGTTCTTTTACGAGGTTTTGGGGCACTGGGAGGACGGGAAGGGAGATTAACTGATTCAGATCTAACGTTAGCATCTCCTACTGCGGGTGTTTCAGCAATATTTTCATTATCTTCGTCTAAATTAACTGCATCTACTTCATTTTCTTCTTCTATACCATAATTTTCCTGAGCTTCTACATAATCCATATCGTGAGCACCTACACCTATTTCTTCCTCAAAAGGTGTACCAAGCGGCACCGGAGGCGAAGGCACACAAGTATATCTATTACTTGAACTACCTCTACCACTAGTAATTCGCTTTTTACTACCACTACCGCTTTCGGGACAAAAAATTTTAACACCTTTAGCAGCGAGGTTTTTTAATTTATCCATAATATAAATTAAATTAAACTAAAAATATTCAAAATACACAAATATAATAAAATTAAATAATAAACAATTAATACAATAAATAAAAATTAAACGTAAGAGATGGAACGACAATACCAAATTTTGGAAGTATCCGAAGATTGCGACTTTGGAAACTTCCGCTCGTACTTTGTAAACGAAAATTAAAAAATTAAAGTGAACACTTTAAGAAATTAAATATATTGAATATTAGAGAATTGAGAATTGAGATTTGAGAGAGTGAAAAATTGTGTGAAAAATGATTTGAAGTTGTAGGGTATTTATAGATTTTTTTTGGGGATTAAAAAATATTTTTTAAAGTTTTTTTTTTTTTTTTTAATTAAATAGGCCCAAACTAGCCGTTTGGACCCAAAAACGGCTATATAGCCGTTGGGCCAACGGCTAGTTGGCCCAAAATTATTTTTTTTTTTATTTTTTTTATATTCCGGGCCGGGCCGGTTAACCGGCGGGCCTGGACCGGGCTTGGTCCGGGCCGGGTTAACCGGGCCCATTTAAAAAAAAAATGGCCCGGGACCCGGAACCCTTAAGTCCTAGGGCTTATCGGGCCGGGTCAAACCGGGCCGGGTTAGCTATTAGGGCCAGGTCGGCCGGGTCGGGCCGGTCAGCCCGACCCGTTTGACACCCTTAATCTCAACCCACAAAAAACTTTTAGTATAGGTCATTTTGACTCGCCCAAATCTAGCTCAATCCGTCAATTTAACACTTTACGTAAATGAAATCTAAATATTGATTCGCATAAGATTTTCCGTATCATTGACGGCTATAATTTAATGGTTATTAATGAATCGTGGGTTTGACATTAAATTAATTAAAGATGTTTTCTTTATTTTTTTGATAGCAATCAGGTGTAAATCGAATATAATACTCCTTCCATTACTAAGTAGTTGTCGTCCTTATTAAAAATAAATATTTTTTAATACTTGTCATTTCACAAAATAAAAGCATAATTATTTATTCTTTTTCACTTTTAATCTTAGTCATAAATATGTAGAGATACCAATATAGTGCAAAAAAGAGAAGTACTCCCTCAGAACCCCTTTGACGTTGCACAAAAGTCATTACTTTACGTTCAGCTAGCACTAAAAAAGCTAGTCCTAGTCGAAGTGGTAGAATTATGTTCACTTTTATTTATTACTCATTTCTAAAATAATTTTCATTTTTACTTGTCCTTTTTTACATATAAAAAAAAGTCAAGAAAAAAAAAATGCATGTTATACTATAATTGAACGTGTTCAAATATTGACTATAGTTGATGTGCTAAGTGGATTGAGGAAAAGAATCTTGAAAGTTCACAAAAATATGGATGCTATAGTTGAGGATGTCATCAATGAGCACAAGAAAAATATTGCCAGTGGTAAAAAGGGAAATGGTGCATCTGGATTTTGGAGGTGAAGATTTAGTTAATGTTCTACTAAGATTAATGGAGAGTGGGGAACTTCAAAATTCAAATCTCAATCACCAATGACAACATCAAAGCAATTATGATTGTAAGTGTTCTTACTTATAGGGAAAATGTCTAAAACTATGCTTAATTATCAAGGAAATCACGTGTTCCTTTTTTCATAACAAAAAAAAAAGTCAAACCTTTAAACTATTCAAATTTCTCCTAGTTAAGGGTCTGTTTGGCCAGACAAAATGTCAAACAATGCAGTTACATACGTTCTGATTCAATTATAAGGTGGTTTTCAAATACGTCTTGATAGAATTTCTTCAAGAAAATTATAAGCTACTTACCAATAAAATATGTGATAAGGCGTGCTGTCGTGTCAGCAAATCGACCCTCAGATATATGAATACTTGTCGGTCGTCTATAAGGCGGAAGTTGTCTTTTCTTTTTTGGTTTTGTAAGATCAACTTTTTCCTTACCTTTCTCACCTCTGCCTGACATCTAAATTATATAAAGTTAACAAGTAGTTAGTTTCTACAAAATGAATATATAAGAAAACATTCCTAATAACTAATTTCAAGTTACTAATTCACATTTCAAATTGCTCCAACAAAACGAGATAAACAAGAATATTTTTATTACTATATAAATTATGGAACAGTGAAAACAACAATCTTAAACAGTATATTACATATCAATCTTAAACGAGAAACATAAAGGTAAATATATAGTACAAAACATAAAGACATCAATACATAATAAATACAACCTACACAACTAATCCTCCTCTTCTGAAGACTCTCCATTAAACCATTTTCAACCAACTAAGTCACCTACCAAACCACTTTCAAAACAAATAAATCCCCTTTAAAGTCCTTACACTTAACCATTTTCAACCAACTAAGTCACCTACCAAACCATATTCAAAATCAAAAAATTCCCTTTAAAGTCCCTACACTTAACCATTTACAACCAACTAAGTCACATACCAAACCACATTCAAAACAAAAAAATCCACTTTAAAGTCCTCACACTTAACCATTTTCAACCAACTAAGTCACCTACCAAACCACATTCAAAACAAATAAATCCCTTTTAAAGTCCCTACAATTAACCATTTTCAACCAACTAAGTATCAAAACAAAACCACATTCAAAACACAAAATTCACTTTAAAGTCCGTACACTTGACCATTTTCAACCAACTAAGTCACCAACCAAACCACATTCAAAATAAAAAAATCCCCTTTAAAGTCCTCACACTAAATCATTTTCAACAAACTAAGTCACCTACCAAACCACATTCAAAACAAAAAAATCCCCTTTAAAGTTCCTATACTTAACCATTTTCAAGTGACTAAGTATCAAAACAAAACCACATTCAAGAAAGAAGCAACAACAAGACCTACAAGATGTCAACAACAATGCTAGTGAATCGAACAAGGCCACACACGGCTTCACTAGACTTCAATATGAACAATAACAAGAAGATAACAACAATGCTAGTGAATCGAACAAGGCCACACACGGCTTCACTAGACTTCAACATGAACAATAACAAGAAACTAATAACAATAGTGAATCGAGAGAAATTAACTTACCTTTGCTTGGCCTATATTAAAGTGAAAGAGATAACCGGTCACCGAATCAAGAACCTAAAAATATCAAGACAAGATATTCCAACTTTGAGTGATGTAGCAAAACTCATATCAAAAACAACAAGCTAAAGTGCTAAACTATAAAAGTAAATCCATTCACTTTAAAGACAACAAGCTAAACCCTCATAAAAAATAACAAGCTAAACCATAAAATCCATTTAAGAATCTTACAAAATCACAATTAAAGATTCCAACTTTGAGGTTTTATACAATCAATAACTTCAATCAAGCAAAATTCATATCTAAAACAAGAAGCTAAACAAGCAAAACTAGTTCAAACAATTATGTGTATAGCTCTAAAATTTCACAAATAACTAAACAAAATTTGAGCTACAAACGAGCTTAAAAAAACTAGTTCAAACTAACCTAATCTTCATCATTATAAATTTCACAATTATATAAACTAATACATCTATAAATCAACCTCAAAAAGCACAAATTTCGCAAAATACAACAAAATTCATACCTGAGCTGAGTTGTCGTCACCAGAGCAGTTGTCAGAGCACTCGCCGGAGTAGTGGGCTTTGCGATTGAAAAATTATTTTGGATGTGTTTAGGATATTTTTGTGTGTGTACGTAATTTTTGTGTGTGTGTTTGTGTGTTTAGGTCGATTTAGGCTAGTTTAGATCGGGTTGGATCGGGTCATGTGGTGGGTGGGATCGGGTAAGAGTTATATAATTAAAATATTTTTTTATTATTTTGTTGAAAATCGACCACTTGTGATCGGTTTTCTGGATATTTTAATAAAAATCGACCACATGTGGTCGGTTTTTAATTTTTTTTCAGAAAATCGACCACATGTGGTCGGTTTTTAACAAAATAATAAAAAAATATATTTTAATTACTATAATTAATAAATCAATAAATTAAAATTAATTTTAAATAAATTAATTTTAATAAATTCTATAATATTTATACCAATAACACGAGTATTATATTTCCTCAATCGTATAATAATATCAATGAATTTTATAATTTACGATAAATTTTTGGTTAATTAGCATTTAATTACGATATTATATATATATATATATAAAATATCGTAATTAAATGTCAATTAACCAAAAATTTATCGTAAATTATAAAATTCATTGATATATATATAGACCTCGTAATAGAATATGTTAATCAAATAAATTATTGATTACTTGTTTTACGTTATTACAACTTCAACAATATACGCGTATCTACATATTGACACTAAATAGTATATCTATTTCCTCAATAGTATGATATCAATGTATTATTCAAAATATTTTGATATATAGATTTAGTTATCGAGCTTTTGATTACTGAATACGTCACTACACGAGATATACATATATATACATATATTCAATTGTCTATCAACTTTCAAATAAGTACTATAAACATCACATACTCAATTTTAATATACTACCCCATAATAATAAATAACGTATTTCATATATACTGATCAGATGAATTATCGGTTAGTTTTATCTTATGTCATTAATATACCTTCACTATATATATATACCTATACATACACACACATATACACACTATCGACTATATCAAGTTCTAAATACGTACTATATATATCACATACGTACACAAGTATATTATCCAATAATATAATGCGACGTGTTTCATATACATACTTAGATGAGTGATCGATTAATTATATTTGATTAGCTTAATATACTAGGTTTTGACTAAATCGTTCATCAATCGATCACTACATGATATATATATATATATATATATATATATATGAACTCTTGAATACGTACTATATATATCACGCCCACAAGTATATTACCGTATAATAGAACACATTCATTATATTCTGATGAATTATCGGTTATATGTACACATATTCATTATACAAAGATTATGCTTGTTTAACGTCATTTAACGTATATACAAGGAAAAAATTTATTCCATATATTGAAACATAAGTAAAAGATAAATATTATGTTTAACGTAATTTATTTATTTTATTTGATATATATTTTTAGTGTAATTTGTTTCACAAAATTTAAGAATGATTGATTTTTATTATTATTATACTGGTTATCGACTATGTGTGATCAGTGTAATTTCAAAAAATTATATATAAATTATATTATACATAATTATTTTTAATGAAAATAATATATATATTTGATTCCATATATATAATTATTAGTTACTAAAAATTATTTAATTTCTAATTTTTTTAGTACAAAAACTAACCACAAGTGGTCGATTTTTTAAAATATTTTCTTTTTTTTTAATATTAAAAACCGACCACTAGTGGTCGGTGTTTTTAAAAATAAATTTTTAAAAAAATTTAAAAAACTGACCACAAGTGGTCGGTTATTTAAAATATTTTTCAATCTTTTTTTTTTAAAATGACCACTAGTGGTCGGTTTTGCTATTTTTTTATTTTTATTTGTAAAATAAATAATAATTAATATAAAAATTATTGAAATAATTATTTTGATTTTTCAAAATAAAAAAGCGACCACTTGTGGTCGCTTTTTTTTAAAGTTTTTTTTATAAAATATTACGAAAAACCGATCACTTGTGGTTGTTTTTTTGCGACCACAACATGTGGTTGGTTTTTTAATTTTTTTTAGTAGTGACACAACTTTAATTTAAGGCCACAAGATTCAAAAGTCTTCTTCATTTCTTAAACTTTGTGCCAAGTCAAAGTAGGTCATTCTTTTTTAAACGGAGGGAGTATCATATATTGTTAACAATGGACAAAAAATAACGAACTTTTGGGGAATTTTCACCAAGTCTCACAGAAAATACAATTACTTACACATGAGTACTATATATATATATATATATATACCGCACGTGTCTCGCACGTGTAATATTTGATTATTTAAAATTAAAAAAAAATTCTATTGCAGAGATTTTAATGAAATGTAAAATGTTCAATTCACTTTTCAAAGATCTTTCGCACTTAAATATAATAATGTAAACCTAAACATATATTTTGGTATAAGTATATATATATATATATATATATATATTACATAAGAAGTTTCAAGTGGTTGATGGAGCATCACTTTTACGTTTGTCATGCTGTACCTCTTTCCCTTGATGTCAGAGGCTAAGAGTGACGCATCAATTTGAGCCATATATGATTATTTTCTTCTTTTTCCCTATATTTAAAGTTTTTCCTTGTTTTTAAAGTAAAATCTTTACAAAATCATTAATTACATTCGTATTACGTAGTTAAAACTTTTCACAATTTGATACTTCTTAAATTTTTTTATTCTAACATTTTTTATATCTAATTTTAGATTTTTCAAATCTTGTTTAAATCAAATTTAGTTGATTTAGAATTCTTAAAGTAATGGAATTAGTATTAATTGTCATTAATTTTATGACTTCTAATAAGGAAATGTTTTACCATAAATATATTTAATTAATTTTCAACTCTTAAATATTAAAAAAAAATATGAAAAGACGATTTTGTCTAAAGCAAAGACTTTTAATGAAAGGCACAAAGTTCAAACAACATTTCTAAGGCCCTTCACACTTTTAATATTATATATATTATATCTATATAACTACTATATATTACTTGTTGAAATTTGAATAAATTACAAATTGTAGATATTCTCCCTATATTTCTAATCAAATACTCACACACCTTTTATTCAATCTTGGACATCAAGAGAAAACAACTCCAAAAGTGTGATTCTCCTAGGGCACGAGTCATTTAACAAAACGAAAACTGAGTTTCTCCTAGAGAATGAGTCGTTTAACAACTTGAAAACTGAGTTTCTCCCAGGGCATGAGTCGTTTAACAATTCAGAAGCTGAGTTTCTCTTGGGGCACAAGTCGTTTAACAACTCAGAAACTGAGTTTCTCTTAGGGCACAAGTCGTTTAGCAACTCGAAAACTGAGTTTCTCCTAGTGCAGAAGTCGTCATTTTTCACTAAAGTACTCATCTTCTTCTTTTTGAAATTGTGCAACTTCTTGATTTTCTCAATTGCACTCCCATTATTACTCACCTTGTAACTACGCAAAAAATTCTGCCTATGAATATAATAATAGTTTCCCATATATGTGGTCTCACGCTCAGATCTCAAGAATGTCATCCGATTTGCGTCTGCGTCTACCCAATTATGTTGTTTGGGCAACAAATCTTCTTCATACAAGAACAACGTCGGATTATAATCATGAGAGAACATCATTATAATTGTTGTTTATGGTCTTGTTTGCTTAATTATAGATCTCTTTTGTACAATGATCCCTTTTTAATTTTTTGGAGGTACGTCTACTAACTTGTTTTATTTATAAGCTATAACTAATCCTACAAAGATTACAATTAGGTTTACATAATCCACAGGGAATGAGAAAAAAACTTAATTTCCAAATATATTTGGGATAAGAAAAAAGAAACTATTTCCACTCCAAAACTTTATCGTAACTGTTGAACTTTAATTTTTTTGGTAAAAAGAAAACAAAAAAAAAAAATTCAAGTCAAAACTCGTTTGGATTATGACTCCTAACGTAAATATAATTCCGTCAACTCATTCAAGTTTGGACGGATTATTGATTCACTCATTTATTAGCTCAGCTTAACACATTCAACCCATAAAAATTTGGACATAAATATTAAAATATTTTTAAAAGATATATTTTTTAAAATTTGATATGTTATATATAATCATAATAAAGAAAAAAATAAATTTATTAGGTCCTAAAACTTTATAAAAGAATAAATACAAAATTAAACCTTAATAAGAATTGGACCTATAGAATATGAACTTATTTTAGCTCATCTCAACCCAAATTTTTTATTTTGATATTAGGTCATTTTGACTCACCCAAATTCAATTCAACCCATCAATTTAACACCTCTAATTAATTGTAATCTAAATATTGGTTCGCAGAAGATTCCCCACATCATTGACTGCTGTAATTTAATGGTTATTAATAAATCATGGGTTTGACGTTAAATTAAGGAAAATTTACATAAATGCACAAGTTAATTATTAGTTATTACATAATATCTCATTTAACAAAAGTAATTATAAATATTTCAAACTAATTCCACAATATCCCATTCTTTATATTTTCTCTCTCTAGAATTCTCATACATATCAAACACAGAATTTACATCTAGTAGTGCAAAGATTTTAGGAAGTGTTATGATATATATCAATTATAGTGAATGTCTATCAAAATCTATCAAAATTTATTTGATGTCTATCAGAATTTGATGTATTTGTCTTTTAGTGTGAAACTAGGGGTAAATTCTCCCTATATTAAGAGCTTCCTTCATTGTAAATCATCCCTCAAGAGAAATAAGAATTACTCTGTCTATTCTCTCTACTCTTCTTTTTTCTTTCTTGTTTTATAACACGTTATCAGCACGAGACTCTATCGTCTCAAATTTGAAGGCTAAGGCTAAGGTATTATTATTTTTCTTTTCTTTTTCCATATGGCTAACAATCTTATGAAGTGTGAGTTCGTTGCCCTTCAAAGTTCGGACAAGAACTATATTTCATGTGTGTTGGATGCTGAAATTCACCTAGATGCTATGGGTCTTGGAGATGCCATAAAGATTGAAAATACAGCATCTAGTCAAAATCATGCTAAGGCTATAATTTTCTTGCGTCATCATCTTGACGAAGTTCTGAAAATTGAGTACCTTACTACTAAGGATCCACTCGTATTGTGGAATAGCCTAAAAGAAAGGTTTGACCACTTAAAATGGTCATCCTACCGAAAACACGATATGAGTGGATGCATCTAAGATTTCAAGATTATAATTCTGTTCATGAGTACAATTCTGCCATGTTCAGAATTTCTTCTCAATTGAAACTATGTGGAGAAACGGTCAATGATAATGATATGATGGAAAAGACGCTCTCTACTTTTTATGCCTCTAATGTGCTATTATAGCAACAATATCGAGAAAAAGGTTTCAAAAAGTATACTGAACTGAGTTCTCATCTTCTCGTGGCTGAATAAAATAATGATTTGTTGATGAAAAATCACGAGAACCGACCAACTGGATCTGCACCATTGCCTGAGGTGAATGATGTGCATGCACACCATGCTAGGCGTGGAAAAGGTCGTGGCCCTGGTCGTGGTCATGATGATCAAGAAAGAACCCATGTTCCGGTTGTTAATCATTCATCAAACAAAAAGAGAAAAGATGAAAAACGTGAAGCAATTACTTATTTTCGATGTGGCGGAAAAGAACATTATTCACGTGATTGTCGTGCTCTCAAGCACTTGGTTGATCTTTATGAAGCATCACTAAAAAAGAAAGAGAAAAATCTCGAGGCTAACTTTCTCTCTGAAAATAACATTGACATGACATATTTGGATGTAACAGACTTTTTCGAGCACTCTGAAGGAAAGATTGATCACTTGATTGGTGATGGTTCCGTAAATATAGAAGAATGAATGCTTTTAATTTTTTTATTATTATTGATAAGAGTTAGTGAATAAAGAATCATGTAAAAGTAGTTGTTTGCATGAATATTAGTTTTTGATTAAGTATTAATTAGTTTAATTATATTATTGAATCGAATTGATTTCAATTTTGTCATTTTTTATTAAAAGAAAAAGGAAACAACAATCTATATTGTTTGAATAGAAGTACGTTTTAACTTTGTATATTATATGTGTTTGAGCAATTAAACACGACAGAAATATGGTGTAGTACAACATGAACATATAAACTGAGATACATCTTTAGTGATAAACGATTAATATACTATTACTGCATTCTATAAATTTACATGGTAACATGTTATTTTCTGGGCAAGCTGATGTCATGCATATGATGGTGAAAAAAGAAAAAAAAAGTTCAGTAATCTCTTTTTTTGTCATAGCCATTTAAGAAAGAAAAAATAACTAGTTTGTGTTGGTTTAAATAAATTAAGGACAACTTGTGTGAATAATATAAAGTAGTGATGATTAAAATGAGAAAAATATCTCACTTAATTTGTTGACATTTTGTGGCAGATGATAGTCATACATTTTTTTTAATTATAACTATTGATAATATATTAATTTTGTTTGTATATAAATAGCATGTATTTGTTAATTGTGGATCCAAAGTTATTTTTGTTGTGATTTTATTTTCATATAGTATTATCTAAAATTAAGATATGATTCACATTCTTTGTGTTATATAAATATTATAAATATTAAATTTGTTTATGTTTAAAATAATCACAACTCACGATATTACGTCTATTATGTAATTAATTGCTTAGATAAAAGGTAATTAATTATTTATTGATATATTTTTTTGTGCAATGATATATTTTATGTGTATTTTTTATTTGAAGATATGAATAATTTTCAAAGTAAGTTGTCCAATTGTGAAGATATTTGTTTGATTGATTCTGGCACTACACATACGATATTCAAAGACGAGAAATATTTCTCTCATCTAAACATGGGTAAGATTAATGTTACTACAATTTCTGGTAGTGCTAATTTGATTGAAGGCTTCGGAAAATCCATTATAATCTTATCCAAGGGAACTAAACTCATCATAAATAATGCCATGTTTTCTCCTAAGTCTCGGAGAAACTTGATGAGTTTTAAAGATATTCGTGAAAATGGTTATCATATCAAGACAATTGATGAGATGAATCTTGAATATCTTGGTATCACCAAGAATGTCTCTGGGCAGACATGTGTTATTGAAAAGTTTCCTGCTTTATTTTCTGGCCTGTATTGGACAAAAATTTGTGCAATTGAGGCACATTCTATAGTAAATTGGAAGTTTACTGATTCCAATACTTTTGTACTTTGGCATGATCGTCTAGGACATCCAGGATCAATAATGATGAGACGAATCATAGAAAATTCAAATGGGCATCCATTAAAGAACTTGAAGGTTATTTTGAATGGTGAATTTTCATGCAATGCTTGTTATCAAGGCAAGCTGATTGTGAGGCCATCACCAAAAAAGTTGGAATTGAGTCTCCCGCGTTCTTGGAACGCATACATGGAGATATTTGTGGACCCATTCACCCACCTAGTGGGTCATTTAGATACTTTATGGTTCTAATAGATGCTTCATCTAGATGGTCTCATGTGTCCCTATTGTCATCTCGCTACTTGGCATTTGCAAAATTATTGACACAAATAATACGATTATGGGCACAGTTTTCTGATAATCAAATTAAGTCTATTCGCCTTGATAATGCTGGAGAATTTTCATCCCAAGCATTTAATGATTATTGCTTATCGATTGGGATAAGAGTGGAACATCCTGTACCCCATGTTCACACTCAAAATAGCCTTGCTGAGTCATTAATTAAACGTCTGCAGTTGATAGCAAGACCATTGCTTATGAAAACTAAGTTTCCCACTTTTGGGGTCATGCAATTTTGCATGCTACAACACTTGTTTGTCTTAGATCGATAAATTATCATAAATTTTATCCGTTGCAATTGGTTTTGGGTCAAGAGCCTAATATATCTCATTTGAGAATTTTTGGGTGCGGTATTTATGTGCCTATAGCACTACCAAACCGCACCAAGATGGGCCCCCAAAGAAGGTTAGGAATTTATATTGGGTTTGAATCACCCTCCATTATTCACTCTCTTGAACCATTAACGGAAGATATGTTCACTGCTCGATTTGTAGATTGTCGGTTTGATAAGATAGTTTTTCCAAAATTAGGGGAGAAGATAGTGATATCAAAAGAGAAATTTTATGGAAAAATCCATCACTATCTCATCTTGATCCACGTGATTCTATTTGTGAGCAAGAAGTACAAAAGATTATTCATCTGCAGAAAATTACAAATCAAATACCGAAAGCATTTACTGATCTGAAAAGGATCACCAAATCACATATTTCTGCAGAGAATGTCCCAATTCGAATTGATGTCTCTAAAGGACCATCCACTAGTGTCATAGCTAATGAATCTAAAGCATGCTTGAAGCGTGGAAGACCATTAGGGTATAAGCATCGAAATCCTAGAAAAAGAAAAACAAATGGTCAAGATGACACTGCGAAAGATCCTCATATGGAAACTCAAGATTTGAGCAATATTGATATTCCTGAAGGAATCAATGAGCCTAAGACTCAAGAAAATGAGGAACTATCCATAAATTCAAGTGATGTTAAAACTAATTTGAATCGATCTGAAATAGTAGTGGATCATGTCTTTGCATACAATGTTGCAACAAAAATAATGCAAGATAACGAGTATCTTGAACCTCAGTCTATCACAGAATGTCGACATAGAAATGACTTTCCAAAATGGCAAGAAGCAATTCAATCTGAATTGAATTCACTTGCCGAGGTTTTTGGACCTATAACTCAAACACTTAATGGTGTTAAGCCTGTTGAATATAAAAGGGTCTTTGTGCAAAAAATAAATGAGAAAAATGAAATACAAAGTTATAAAGCACGCCTTGTTGCACAAGGATTTTCATAACGGCCTGGTGTTGATTATGATGAGACATATTCACCAGTTATGGACACAATAACATTGCGTTATCTTATTAGTTTCACTTTCCATGAGAGACTTGAAATGTATTTGATGGATATGGTAACAACCTATCTATATAGATCACTTGATAATAAGATATACATGAAAATTCCCGAAGGATTTAAAATACCGAAAACATATAGTTCAAAGCCTTGGGAAATGTATTTCATTAGATTGCAAAGATCATTGTATGGTTTGAAGCAATCTGGACGCATGTGGTATAACCGTCTTAGTGAATATTTATCTAAAGAAGGTTATACAAATGATGAAATTTGCCCATGTGTTTTCATAAAGAAAATAACGTCGGAGTTTGTTATACTTGCTGTCTATGTCGATGACATAAACCTTATTGGAACACCAATAGAGATTTAAATGTCAATTGATTACCTAAAGAAACAATTTGATATGAAAGATCTCGAAAAGACAAAGTTATGCCTTGGTTTGCAAATTGAGTGTTTGACAAACGGTATCTTTGTCCATCAATCTGCCTACTTAGAAAAGGTGTTGAAATGATTCTATATGGATGGAGCACATCCATTAAGTACTCTGATGGTTCTTCGATCACTTGATGTTAATAAGGACCCATTCCAGCCTCAAGAAAAGAATGAGGAACTCCTTGGTCCTGAAATACCATATCTTAATGCAATTGGTACACTAATGTATCTTGCAAATACTACAAGGCCTGATATTTCCTTTTCAGTAAATTTGCTAGCAAGGTATAGTTCTTCTCCTATTAGGAGACATTAGAATGGGATCAAACACATATTACAGTATCTAAAGGGGACTACCGATATGGGCTTATTTTATTCTAAAGATTGCAGTTCCGATCTTGTTGGTTATGCTGATGCTGGGTACTTATCTGACCCGCATAAGGCTCGGTCTCAAACAGGATATGTATTCATATATGGAGGTACTTCCATAGCTTGGAGATCAACAAAGCAGTCTATCGTAGCCACTTCATCGAATCACACTGAGATTATAGCTATTCATGAAGCAAGCCGAGAGTGTGTGTGGTTGAGGTCCATAATACATCTCATTCGAGAAAAATGTGGCTTGAAATATGACAAAGTACCCACAATTTTATATGAAGATAATGCAGCATGCATAGCACAACTGAAAGGTGGATTCATAAAAGGAGATAGAACGAAGCACATTTCGCCAAAGATCTTCTATACACATGAGCTCCAAAAGAATGGTGATATTGACGTACAATAGATTTGTTCAAGTGACAATGTGGCCGATTTATTTACCAAGTCTCTTCCAACTGCAACTTTCAAGAAGATGGTGCACAAGATCGGAATGCAAAAATTCAAGGATGTTCTTATTAAGGGGAGTTAATACACGTTGTACTCTTTTTTCCTTACAAGGTTTTGTCCCACTGAATTTTCCTTGTAAAGTTTTTAATGAGGCAGCCTATATGCGTATTGTTAGACATTCAAGGGGGAGTGCTATGATATATATCAATTATACTGAATGTCTATCAAGATCTATTTGATGTCTATCAGGATTTGATGTATTTGTCTTTTAGTGTGAAACTAGGGACAAATTCCCCCTATAAATAGAAGGGCTTCCTTCATTGTAAATCATCCCTCAAGAGAAATAAGAATTACTCTTTCTATTCTCTCTACTCTTCTTATTTATTTTTTCTTGTTTTATAACAGGAAGTAATTATTCGATAATTATAAAGATACACAAAGTAATACGTTAACCTTGCAATTGTCAGTGCCATTGATATCCTTTAATGGTAATACGCCTACGTACTATTTTTATTTTTAATCAATCAAAAATCATGATATCGGTATAACACGAGAAGATAATTAAACAAACAAATTAATTATATTAATAAATCTTTTTGCCTTAATCAAATCAAATAAAAGTTAAACTCATCATAATTAAAATAATCAAAATGACATATGAAAACTTTAACGTTATGTTTTGGCATAACAAAAATAGTATCAAACTTAAATATGAACAACTAAGAATCAATCTTTAGTCGTTGTTTTGTAGTTCTTTATACGTAAAAAGGTAAATTATTAGACTTTTACATTATACATTATATTGGTTACATTATACATTAGAATGGTAATATCCCTTACTTGACTATGTTAACCCCAAACATTAAAATGTTTACATTATATATTAGAATTGTAACCTCATACATTAGAATGGTAAAACAACTTAACTTGAATGTGTTAACATCACACATTAGAATGGTACCATTATATATTAAAAATGATAGCATATCTTACCTTTATTGTGTTAACCATACATTTACTGAATAACATTAGACATTAGATTGGTTACATTATACATTAGAATGGAAATATCACTTACCTTAACTGTGTTAACCCATACATTGGAATATACCTATAATATACATTAAAAATGATAGCTAACTTACCTTGACTGCGTTAACCTCATCTATTAAAAATGGTAATATTGTACATTAGAATTGTAACATAACTTACATTGACATTGTTAACCTCATACATTTGCTAAAAATATTATACATAGGCATATGTTCATAAATTAACATGATAATGTTATAAATATGCATATTATGTATAAGGTTGTACACAAACATATGTATGTTTTTGTATTAGTTTTTTTTGGCAGTCTGCAGGTAGATTTTCCAGCTATATACATTGTTGCAAATGTTTATTACTGTCAAAATTTTCTTTTTGTGTTTGTATTTTATTCTTTTTCTTTGTAACCTTATTTTTTTTTGTGATAGTTGTGATAACTATGCAAATATATATTATTGTCTCAGGGGATGAAATATCGTATTGACAAAGTTTCGCGTCACCCACTGCATATTGGTAGTTCATGTAACTGAAAATTTGGAGAAGATATAAAGAACTATTTTGGAGAAGAAATTTCTTATAATAATTTGTGAAGAATTAACTTCCACGATATAACTTTATTTCTATTTTTTTCGGCATTCATCAATATCTAGTTCTAAAGCAATCGTCGAGATCAACCTAAAAAATGTTATACTTTTCGAAACAACAATACCATCACTTTTGTATTGTTCATATTCAATTTCAAACTGTCAAATACCAGAATGCCTCAACAAAATTGTGATGGTCATATTGATGTGGAAGTTGCTATAAAATAGATCTTGAAATAATTCGCCAAGAATTGTTGGTGGAGAAATTTCAAGATCAATCAACTCAGTTGTTGTGAATTTTCAGAATTTTTTCAATTTGAATTACTATTACTGATTTTAAGGTTCCACTAAATCAGCAAATTAGTGATTGTCGTTAATTAAGTTAGAGAATAATGGTGATTGATTTAATTTCCTTAAATATGAAAAAAAAATGATTTACCTTATACATTCCATCAATGTCTAAGGTGTGGTCGACATGTATGTATTTTTTCAAATCAAGAAGTGAGAAAAGAAATCTAGGATACAATATAATTAAGTTCATTAAATATGAATTTCTGTTGTTTATACTTGAATTAATTAGAAATGTTTTCTTTATTCTTTCGATAACAATTAGGTGTTACTCGAATGTAACACTCCCTTCATTTCCAATTAGTTATCGTCCTTACTAAAAATAGATATTTTTTAATATTTGTTATTTCACAAAATCAAAGCATAATTACTTGTTCTTTTTCATCTTTATCCTCAGTCATAAAATGAAGAGATATCAATATAGTGCAAAAAAAAAGTACTCTCTCAGAATCCTTTCGACATTGCACAAAAGTCATTACTTTACGTTCAACTAGCACTAAAAAGGCTATTCCTAGTAGAAGTGATAGAATTATATTCACTTTTACTTGTCACTTATTTCTAAAATAAATTTTTATTTTTACGTGTCACTTTTGACATATCTAGAAAAGACAGATTCTTTTTTTCATGTTTTACCCTTAACATAAATTGCTTATCCAAACCATTTTCAAGACATAATAGTAGTAAATATCAGATAAACGGGGGTAATATGGTAAACAGTGATATCAATAGTCATTTTCTCAATGAATGTGACTAGTCAAAATGTGACATATAAAAGTGAATAAAGGAAGTATAAAATAGAGAAGAACACTCTTTCCATCCATCTTTACTTGTCCATGTTACTAAAAATAGATGTCCAATAATATTTGTCCAGTTCGAAAAACATCAATGGATAATTTGCCCATTTTACCCTTGTTATTAAATACTCCCTCCGTTTCAAAAAGAATGACCTACTTTGACTTGGCACAAAGTTTAATAAAATAAAGAAGACTTTTGAATCTTGTGTCCTTAAATTAAAGTTGTGTCAAATGTACCAAAATGTCCTTTAATCTTGTGGTCCTAAACATGTCATGTGGAAAGTTGAAATTAAAGTATTGCCAAAAAGAAAAAGGGATCATTCTTTATGAAACGGACTAAAAAAGAAAGTAGGTCATTCTTTTTAAATGGAGGGAATACAATTTATTGCCTAATGCATTTCCCAAAGTATTAAATTCATTATATTCAAATAATGATATAATAAAATTACCTCTATTATTTATTGCTTCTTAAGGTGTGGGCCAAGTCAAAATTAGACAAGTGAAGATAGATAGAGGGAGTAATAAATAGGAGTAATTTAGTAATTTAGCATGTAGTTAATGTTTAACTAAGTAAGTATGATTAAAAATTGGTTTATTGCTTTCATCAAAAGTTTGATAAACAAATGCTCACTTTAGTTCAAATTAAGTGAATTTTTGCCTCAATGCACATCTATTAAGAAAAAAAACTATGACATAAATTGTACATTACTTTCCATTTTTACCTTTTTAGATATTATTAAACTATTCTTAAAATTTCAAACAGATTAAAATAAATTCAATTAAGTCTCTTGAAACTCATAACCTAAAAAGTGTAAACGAAGGGTAAAATTGAAAGAAATTTTCAACACGTCTCTTAAAGAATGAACAGTTCACTTATTTTGGACATTAACAAGTAACTGATAGAGTACGAAACCTACTAATTTATTTATTCTAACTTAACAGTAACCTATTAATGCAACAAGTCACCTAACGTATTTCGATGATATTAAAACAGTAAGTAAACAAGACTGTGATTTTCACGTTAAAATAACCCGGCTTAAAAAGGTGTGAAAAACACAACGTGAACCTCTACAGAATTTGAACCTAAATTTTATTAAACAAATTTAAGCCTCAACAAACAACAAATTACAAGGCTAATGTAATCTAGGAATTATAAATTCTAACTCCTACTTCAACACAACTCACAAACCTCCCAAGGTATGTGATCCCAAGTGTTCGAGTTCTCAAACTTGAAGACAATAATCTAGTTCATTTTATACTTCAGTGAAACTAGAATTGCATCAATATTACAACTCAAGAACCAAATCTAATAGAAACTAAGACACCTTATTTACTTTCTAAGTAATAGAACTAGGATCAACCACGTGTTTCTTCAAACTGTGAACTGTCAAGTCAATTTGCCAATTGCCTTTTGCTTTGTAAGTGCATGAATGACTGCGCAAGTCACTCCCTCCGTAGACACATAATTTCGCCCCTCCCCGAAAATCAATTCAACTTGATTACCGTATTATGTACCTCATCAATGTGGTAATCTTCCCACAAGAAAAATAAATAAATAACCACCTCATCATTTTTTCTTTCTTTCTTTCTTTCTTTCTTTCTTTCTTTCTTTCTTTCTTTCTTTCTTTCTTTCTTTCTTTCTTTCTTTCTTTCTTTTTATCCTATCCCAAATAACAAAATTTCTAACAACTTTAACACCCCACTCAATCAAATTTAACCAACTCACATTATTCTAACAACCCCTACCCCTTACCTCACCCCCTACCCACGTGCCCCCTACCCCTACCCCTGCCCACATTTTATTCCCCTTTTCTAAAAAACTCAGAAAAGGATAAAGAAAATATTCACCACATTCACATATACATACACCTCACACAGCTATATATGTAGAGATACATCATCAGAAAAGAGGGCTTCTTCCACACAATTCACGCACACACATACTCTCAATGGCTCATAATACACACTCGAAGAAGAAGGTACGCACATCATCGCACATACACACCTTCGAAAAAAGGGAAGAACACAGATAGAAATACACATACACCCATCGAGATTCACATTTTTTAGGAGAAAAAAGGGTAAAAATAGACTGAAGCAGTCAAGGGTCGATTAAAATAGTGAAATCAATGAGAAATTTGATTGTTTTATTAAGATTTCTGGTGAAATCTTCGCCAAAATCATTTAAACTCGTCGAATTGACCCACCCAGTCCTGAAATCCCCCAAAATCTCCTTATTTCCTTGGTTTTTAGATGAAATCTGGCTGGAAAAAATAAAAGTCGCCGGAATTCGACCCTTTCCTGTCAGTTTTTGTTGTTGTCAGCACTCTTCAGAGCTCCGGCCATGTGGATTTTTCTAGTTTTCTCATATTTTTTGGGTTCGGGTGTTCTTCTGTACTTCATAGTTTTTTAGTTCGGATTAGATTTTGGGTTATTGCGTTTTGGGGCTAATTCATAGTCAATTTGGGAGTCCAGATTTTGGTATTTATGGAGATTTCTGGGACAACTTTATTCTCTTCAATTCGCTCAAAAATACTCAAAAGGTCCATTTCTTAAACTCTTTCTCTTTTTGTCTTAATTTATCGGATTGATGTTATGATTATGTGTTTGATGTTTATGGTTGTTTGTTTTCGTGGATGTGCGATGAATAATTGTAACACCCCGCACTTTTGGGCTAAAGTTTAAATCGTTCTTTCTACACGTATAGACCCGAACTCAATGATTCGTTGTTAATATATGTGCGATGATCAATCCTATAATATGTGAATACCTTTTAATATGAATTGAGGACACAAAAAATCCTCAAACTCAAAGACGAGTTGAAAACTCTTCTATCGATTAAGTTTTGATGAACGTCTAAACTTGGGTCAACTTTAATCGACCTTAAGTTTTTGTATATATAGATTTTGGGGGCCTACTATATATCAAATAAAAGGTCTTTGAGTCCTCTTTTCAATGACACTGGTTTCACCTTAATCTGATATGGGAGTAGAAAGTTATGCTAATTTTACTTTGAAGTGTCTGTCTGCCAAAATGTGACGACGAGGTTGATGACCTATCAACTAGGTGACGGCCCATCAAACCTAGTCATCAGCCTAGGGCAGAAAGTAGTAAAATCCATTTTAAAAGTGACAACCTAGGTGACGTCCTATCACCTGAGTGAAGGCTCATCACCCTTGGTCGTCAAGTGATGAAGTTCTGCGACTTTTTTGGTTTTCTTAGGGGTATTTTGGTCTTTTCCTCACTCCAAAAACCTTTTTCACTAATTTAATTACACTCTAAACGTTATTAGTCAATCATTATCGGTTATATAACATATAAATTCTCTCTTCACTCTTAAATACAAGATCTAACTAGGGTTTCCTCAAAGAATAAGAAATCAAGAAAAATCAATCCTTAAGTCCAAGATTTCCAAGGAACAAAACAAGATTCGAGTTCTACTCTTTAAACTAAGTAATCTAAGGTACGTGGGATTTTCCTAAACTACATGGGTATGGTGAAATTGTTTTATTAAGTTTTCAAGGTTTAGAAATCACATATTTATGAAGAGTTTTGAGAACAATTTAAAGAATATGTATTATGAATCCTTCTCAACCATATAATATTTTGGTCTTGAGGCCTTTCTTTGAATCTTAATTTTCTCATGTATATGTATATATGTATTTTCAGTTTTGATACATGAATTTAGAGCATGAATAATGAATTTTCCCTCTCATGGTGTTATTTCTTGATTGACAAGTCATGAATAACTCAATTACATATCTTAAAGCATGAACCAAGTGTTTTACTATCAACTATGAATTTTATGTTGATTGTGAATTAAAGAGAGAGATAATTCTTTTTTTTTTGTAAAGGTTGAATGTGATAATCGAAAGAATTGAATAATTGTCTTGAGAAATTGACCACCATTTGTTGAAATATTAAAAAAGAGAATCTTTGCATAGTTTGACATATGTTTTGAAAACATGAACCCTGTTGTACTGTTTGAATGACTTGGTGATCTAAACATTATTTGAATAAAAGAGCTATAATATGGTAATATATTGAGTAGATATATGACTTGCAAGTCTTGGTATGACGATACCAAACAGATGAATGCCATAGCAGATTCAGAACAGACACAAAATACAGATTTTACTAAGATTTTTAGATTTTGAACTCAGAAAGATGCATGTTTAGAAAAGGTTAAAAATGGGATTAAAGAGAGTTAGATGGTTACTCGATGAAAGTAAGAGGTAAAAAACTATGCTAAAAATTGTGATTTACCGACACAGAATTATGGTACCCTGCTATGTGATCTTGTATACCTTGATTCATGTCGTCCCAATTTGGGACTATGGTTAGGATCCCTTCTTTGTGATCTTGTGCACTACCTTAAGATGTTTATTTGATTGGGAATTTTGGCACTCTGCTATGTGATCTTGTGTGTCCCTCTTATAGATACTCCAATCCTTATGGCAAACTTAGATTGGGTACTTGGCCACTGAGTTAAGGGCGGATTCCATATTGCCCATGGAATAACAGATTGTAGGTTGTACCAGCTAGCTCAGAAGTAAATTAAAGAGTGGTTCATGATTTCAAAGAAATATTTCAAAGTCTTTGAAGTATGCCCATGTGTTTTCATATATCATATGTAATATGTTTTATGAATTGCTCTCAGTTATGTTATATATAAATACATTATTTTGGATTTTTCTGCGTATCAGTACATCTGTATTGACCCCCTATATTTTAGAATCTTAGGCTCAGTCCCGAGGCCTGCTAAGCCATAGATTGATTGGTTAGAGATTTGCAGTTGGTAAGCCTCCCTTATTTCGGAAGGCCTAATGTATAAGTCATTATTATTTTATTTTGATTTATGGTCCGACTGGGGGCCTTGTCCCAGTCTTTAGACAGAGGTTATTTTTAGTTAGTAGAGATTTCGCAGACTAGTGTTAGATGTTTTTGATCTTTATGAACTCATTTTAGTATTGAGTAGTTTGGAATAAAAGTTGACCATGATTCTATTTTGTTATGTATTTCCGCATTTTCTTTTAGTATCTGAATGATGTATATGATTGCAAGTTAGAAGGGGCGCTCGGGCCTTCATAGTTCAGGATGTCCGTCATGGCCAGGGACTTGGTTTGGGTCATCAAAAAATTAGTATCAGAGCACAGTTCATGGTCCCAGGGTGTCTGCGAAATCGTGTCTAGTAGAGTCTTTCTTATGGGTGTGTTGTGAACCACACTTATAATCAGGAGGCTACTGGGAATTTAAGAGTTCTTTCTTACTCTTTCATACTCTAGATCGTGCTATTGCATCTTCCATAAGAAAGCTATCCAAATTTATTCCTTGTTCTAATTTCATCGGCCATACCTCATTGTAGAAGAGATACAAGTCTAAGAGTTTTGCTCTCCCAACGAGGTAGTTTTCTCTAATAGAGTTATCCTTAAAAGTTATGAGATAGCACAAGAACTTAAGAGTAGTCTATTAGTGCTTCAAGGCGTATTGATTCAAGTGTATACCCTTATCTTGATGAAATTATGCTTTCCATACTGCGGTACGAAGTGTATTGAATCCCCTTTTACAGTTCTTGTTGCAGATGTCATGCATATAGGTAATGATGTGTAGAAGAATGTTGGAACTGTATTTCCACCCGAGTAGTAGTATATGTAAAAGTTTCATGACCTATTAGTAGTGAGATGGTCCAAGAAGTTGGCGATACGGAGTCACAAGGTTAGAAGTCAGAGTGAGGGTAACTTTTATGTAAATAAAGAGTTTTAATTATATAACCTTTGATTAAGGGATGGTTTGTCATTTTATAGTGATAGACTAATGTGGTAGCAATATCTATAAATTGTATGGCAGTTTGTACAGGAAGTGACGAGATATGATTATTATTTATTCAGAATAGGGAAGGATCTCAGAATTAATAGTTATGGTGGTTGTAGAAATTATTCATAGGCTGTGAATGGAAAGGGGTAGACTAGTCAATAAGTTATGGGTAGAGACTTATTGGTGTTTATGGAATTTGGTGATAGTGAGAATGTATACATGGGTAAGTAAGTATAATGTGAGAAATTAGAATATATTGATAAGATTGAAATGGGTCATATTATAAGGTTAAAATCGACTATCCCTATTATGTGACTTTAACCCCTTTGATTTTCTTTTCTTTAGTAGTTGCAAAATAGTACTATGTGAGAATATATGTACTGGAATTTGAGGTGTAGTAGTAATGTCATTGAGGGGATGTGATTGTAGGAACTAGCTAGGCAAAATGAAGTATTTTGGGTTAATTTCCCAATTTGATGGATTAGTATAGCATGTGGCATGCTTCGTTGGTGGTACATGATTGACGTTAGACTATAGGCTTGAACGCTAGATATGAAGTGTGATGGTAAGAGTAGTAGCTTATGATTAATGGTGCATGTTTAGTTGGAATTAATTAACAGTCTTGTGTGATGCGTGAAATGGCCTAGGTTGATAATTTATGAAAGGTTTAAGTGGTAATCGTGAGATATATGTGTAAATGAGGACTAGTGTTAAACCAATGAATTGTGGTTGTATCATTGAGTGGATAAGAACGTGAGTATAAAGGAATAAGTTGAACCCCAGGTAGCAGGTTGTTAGATAAAGTTTTATGTGTATAAGTGTTTGGTGTACCTAGTCTGTGTTTTTGAAATTTGTAGTTTGAAGACATTTGGGGAAGACTAAGGAGTTGTTGTATGGTGTTCGTTATAGCGGAATTGAGAAAATAGGTAGGCAATATGTGCCTTTTATATAGTTTCGCAAATTTTGTTAAGTTGTAAGTTGTGTGATTAGTGGTGTAAAGCTAACATTCTAAGGAATTGAAGATGAAGTGTTAAGTTCTTAGAAGTGTGGGTGTCTATGCCTATGATGATGGTAGTCGTAAGTTAATAACCTTGGGGGTTGGAGGAAATTACGATTTAGTCTCCCTAAAAGGGAGAGGTTATATAAATAATTTAGTATCTTTATATATTTATTAAGGGGAGTTTGTATTCATGTGTATATTGATACCCCTTTGTGAAGAGTGTGGATGTGCACGCTCATGAGATTAGGAGTTGTAGAGTGATGGCTATAGAGGTTAGCGAAAGTTAAGAGTAGCATTTTTTGCAAAGCAAGGCCTTCAGATTATAGTTAATTAGGGAGAGTTTAGAGTTTAAGTTTATAGTGATGTCAATTTGCGTTGAGAGTTGTGGATACAGATTTTTATGTGAGGTTAGTCCTGCAAGTCTAGGGGTGTGACTTTGGTCTAAGGGGGAGATAATGGATTAAAGTAGTTCCCAAATTTTTCTTGATGTGTCAAGTTTCAAGTAAGAATCATGATAAATCAATTCCTATTCAAGCAAGCTCCTTCTACTTCAAATTGAATAGACATCTACCAATGTCTTATGTATTTAAGTCCTGCCTATGTCTAAGGTTTGAGATCTCTATATAACACATGTCATGTTCTGACCTCCAAACTAGAAGCAATAATATCCCTCAGTGATCCAATATTCAATGTATTAAAGCTCTATGTTATATTGCTCATGATCCATAAAAGTCCATGTCTCACATGATGCTTGATTCGAAGAAACTATGCTTTCCATATGTTACCGATTCATTTTATGTCGGGATTAGTCAAAGTGATAAAGTTTATGCTAACTCATGGAAAATTTCAGTTCTTTAAATAAGGATCAATCGCTTCAAGTGAAAATCCTTGTCTTAGTTGTTAACTACATAAATTTTGGCTTTATGCCATATACCTCATGATATGTGTATCCATGTTTGTCATTGTGGTCTGTCCTAAGAAAACTATGTTGTGTTGTGTTCGTTCCGAACGACTCTTTACTTATGATCCGGACACTTGATATATGAAGCACTTCATGTCTATTCTATCGTATCTAAATCTCGTATCGCTCCTTGAGTAGTACAATACGTATAATTTATGTTCTGACAAGTGTTACTTCCATTTATGATGCTTATGCTCGAGTCCCTTAATGACCCTCCATATGTTAGTATGATGGTGGTTGTGGAAGCGTAGTAATGTGTTATGTAAGGGAGTAGATGCTCTTGAAGGTGAAAATTTATATGTGATTTCTTGAGCTAAGGCTATAGGAGAAGGGGGAAGAAGGAGATGAACTTTCGTTACGTAAGATAGTTAAGAAGGAGTTATGTGGCAAAAATCTTAGTGAGAATGATTGAATTGGCTAGTCTTAGTGGGGAGATCTATGAAGTGGGTGTAGTAATGAAACGCTTGAATGTTGTGATTGATGAAAACAAAAATCAATGTGTTATGTGGTTAGTACTCTTTGATTTAAAACCCGAGTGGGTTTGTTGGTAGTGACAAGGTGAAGTAATTTTCTTAGTGGGATGTAAAGTAAAGGGTTCCGTAGCTTAAATTGGAACCTTTTAACTCCGAGTTAGGCTTCAACGTAGAAGTACTATATAGTGAGATTCAAAATCTTATAGTTATATGTGTGATGGGGGAATCGTAAGTTGGAAATAATGAAGTATGTTGTTTACTATTTGGGGGCATAGAGGAGTAGTGTCTCTAAGTTTAAGTCTTTTAGTTGTATCTTGTAAGGTGGAGAATGTTTCTATTCCTATATCCCGCGAGAATCTCATCTTATGTCTTGTACCAATCTTAATCAGGCTGAGGATTCTTAGAAAAATTCATGTCTTACAATGTTTTGATCATGTGCCATAAAACACGTGCCAAGATCATGTCGACGTCAAGATTTGTTATCTCATGTTTCGTGATTACATGTTTTCCCTAGGGGTTATCATGAAGCTCGTTGGCTGCCTTCACATATTTTTTGTGGAAAAATATTCAATGCGATGTTAGGTTCTTTATTCTAAACTTTTAGAGCTTCAAAAATTCCTTACCCATCATTCGAGGACGAATGATCCCAAGGGGGAGATAATGTAACACCCCGCACTTTCGGGCTAAAGTTTGAACCATCCTTTCTATGCGTATAGAACCAAACCCAATGATTCTTTGTTAATATATGTGAGATGATCAATCCTATGAATTGAGGTCACAAAAAATCCCTAATCTCAAATACGAGTTGAAAACTCCTCTATCGATTAAGTTTTGATGAACATCTAAAATTGGGTCAAGTTCCATAGACCATAACTTTTTGTATATATAGAATTAGAGGGCCTACTATATATCAAATGAAAGGTCTTTCAGTCTTTTTCCCAATGACACTGGTTTCACCTTAATATGATATAGGAGTAGAAAGTTATGCTCATTTTACTTTGAAGTGTTTGTCTGCCAAAATGTGACGACGAGGTTGAGACCTATCAACTAGGTGACGGCCCATCAACCCTAGTCATCAGCCTAGGGTAGAAATTAGTAAAATCCATTTTAAAAGTGACAACCTAGGTGACGTCCTATCACCTGAGTGACGGTCCATCAACCTTGGTTCTCAACTGATGAAGTTCTACGACTTTTTTGGTTTCCTTAGGGGTATTTTGGTCTTTTCCTTACTCTAAAAACCTTTCCCACAAATTTAATTGCACTCTAAACGTTATTAGTCAATCATTATCAGTTATATAACATATAAATTCTCTATTCACTCTTAAATACAAGATCTAACTAGGGTTTCCTCAAAGAACAAGAAATAAGGAAAAATCAATCCTTAAGTCCAAGATTTCCAAGGAACAAAACAAGATTCGAGTTCTACTCTTTAAACTAAGTAATCTAAGGTACGTGGGGTTTTCCTAAACTACATGGGTATGGTGAAATTGTTTTATTAAGTTTTCAAGGTTTAGAAATCACATATTTATGAAGGGTTTTGAGAACAATTTAAAGAATATGCATTATAAATCCTACTCAGTCATATAATGTTTTGGTCTTGAGGCTTTTACTTGCACCTTGATTTTCTTGTATATATGTATATATGATACATGAATTGAGAGAATGAATGATGAATTTTCCCTCTCATGGTGTTATTTCTTGATTGACAAGTCATGAATAACTCAATTGCATATCTTAAAGCCTGAACCAAGGATTTTACTATCAACTATGAATTTTCTATTGATTATGAATTGAAGAGAGGGATATTTCTTGTTTGTAAAGGCTGAATGTGATAATCGATAGAATTGAATGATTTTCTTGAGAAATTGACCACCATTTATTGAAATGTTGAAAAAGAGAATCTTTGCATGGTTTGACATATGTTTTGAAAACTTGAACCCTATTGTACTGTTTGAATAACTTGGTGGTCTAAACATTGTTTGAATGAAAGAGCTATAATATGATAATGTATGGCATAGAGATATGAATTGCAAATTTTGGTATGACGATACCAAATAGATAAATGCCATAGCAGATTCAGAACAGACTAAAAATATAGATTTTACTTAGATTTTGAATTCAGAAAGATGCATGTTTAGAAAAGGTTAAAAATGGTCTTAAAGAGAGTTAGATGGTTAACCAAAGAAAATATGAGTTAAAAGACTCTATGCTAGATACCGTGATTTGCCGACACAGGATTATGGTACCCTGCTATGTGATCTTGTGTACCTTGACTATGTCGTCCCAATTTAAGACTATGTTAAGAGCCCTGCTTTGTGATCTTGTGCACTACCATGACATGCTTATTTGATTGGAGATTTTGGTACCCTGCTGTGTGATCTTGCATGTCCCTTTTATAGATACTCCAATACTTGCGGCAAACATGGATTGGGGGCTTGGCCGCCGAGTCAAGGGTGGATTCTATATATCCCATGGAATTAAAGATTGTAGGGTGTACCAGCTAGCTCAGAAGTAAATTAAAGAGTGGTTCATGATTTCAAAAAAATGTTTCAAAGTCTTTAAAGTATGCCCATGTGTTTTCATATATCATATGTAAAATGTTTTATGAATTGTCTCACTTATGTTATATATAAATACATTATTTTGGATTGCTCTGCGTACCAGTACATCTGTATTGACCTTCTATATTTTAGGATCTTAGGTTGAGTCCCCGGGGCCCGCTAAGCCATAGATTGATTGGTCAGAGATTTGCATTTGGTGAGCCTCCCTTATTCTGGAAGGCCTAATGTATAAGTCATTGTTATTTTATTTTTATTCATGGTCCAACTGGAGGCCTTGTCCTAGTCTTCAGACAGAGGTTATTTTCAGTCAGTAGAGATTTTGTGTTAGATATTTTTGATCTTTATGAATTCATTTCAGTATTGAGTAGTTTGAAATAAAAGTTGACCATGATTCCGCTTTGTTATGTATTTCTGCATTTTCTCTTAGTATATGAATGGTGTATATGATTACAAGTTAGAAGAGGCGCTCGGGCCTTCATGGTTTGGGATGTCCGTCATGGCCATGGCCTCGGTTCGGAGTGTGACAGTGATTGATCATGATACAAGTTTGGAGTTCATGTGGTGGATAATTATTTCATATGGAATTTTTTTGTGTTAAAAATGGAATTTGGGGCGGGAATTGAAAATGGATAAAGGTGAATTTTTATTATTTTAATTTATTTATGGTTGTTTAATTCAGAATAAGTATTGACCTTGTTAAATACAATAGTATCATGATAGGTTGAAATGGATAGGCAAACGTAGTTCGGGTATGCAAATTTAGGGATTATGGTTGTTGAATGCTTGATGGTTTGAATGATTTATTTTATCGCATTAAAAATGTATTCATTTAGTCGGGGAATGCCCTGAGGTCATTTGTATTTATTCACTGGAGAATTCCCTGAAGTATCTTGTATGCGAAGGACATTCGTGATGATGGCCCGAGGCGTCTGGTAGAACATAGTATAGGTTATTATAGGTTTATTTCAGTATCTTTTATTTTGGACTATAATAATTGGACTGGACATTATTTTTGGACTTATTTTTTTTGTTTGTGTGACTGATTGTTTTTTTGTGTATGTTTAATGTGGTTTATACATTCATACTATCGTAATAGCTAATATACTCCACGAAGAGACCATGGAAGAACCACGGGACCGAGGGGTGCCTAACACCTTCCCCTGGGTCAACAGAATTCCCTAACTGGAATCTCTATTCGTGGATCAGTTTTAAAAAGTCAAAATCATTTTGGAAAAGGATTTCCAAAGGTGACTTGGCACACCCGATTTATGCCAAGTGTCGACTCTGAATTTAAATGTAAATAATTCTTTTCGAAACAAATTTACATTTTTTGTTTCATAATAATAAAAACCCTTTCAAACTTAAAATTTAATCTTTTCGATTAAAAAAAGGGTGTGACAGCTCTGGTGACTCTGCTGGGGACTTTTCAGAATTCGAGATTATTTTTGAGTTGTATCGCCTTAGTAAGATGCTATAGGTGTATAGATATTTTGTGTGTGTTATTATTTGTGTTATTGTTTTATCATTGTGGCGTGCTTATGTGCTCTATGTTTACAGCTTTTTCTTATGTGTTATCGCTTTATATTTGTCATCATTTGCATAACTCGAGTTAATTTTTTGTGGACCGAGTCCCGTAGTGCACGCTCTGTACACGACCTCTAGTTGAGTCACCATTATTTTAGGAGGGGGATCGGTCGGCTGGTATGGAGTAGGTGGAAATCAATCGCATCCACTATCGACCATACGCTCCCCTGAACAATCTTGTTAGTGGAAGCTCAGCGTAGGTCAGCCTTTAGGTCATGCTTATCTGTATCGTATTGAGACCTAGAGGGACCCACTTGGTCCTTTGTAGGAGACTCACCCTTAAAGCATCACTACGTGCTAATTGTTTCATCTTTGGGGGTAACAAGGTCATTTGACAGACTGCTTTTGAAAAAAAAGAAGCTAAAATCAAAGGAAAACGTGTGTAAGCAAGGGAAAATTTGGAAAAAAAAGAGAGAAAGGCAAAAAAAGGTGAGTCCAAAAAAAAGAGTGTTTCGTAGTTTTTTAGAGTTCTTTATGACTTTTGTTTCTCACAATCCAAAAATTCAAAAAGATTTTTACCTTTTGCACTCATTTGTCCAAAAACAAAAATATCAAAAAGTCTTTTTTTTTTGTTTTTTAGTAAGTGTTCATAATTCAAAAATTTCAATAAAAAGATAAAAAAAAATTCTTTCAAAGTTGTTGGCGCCAGTTTTATGTGAAGTGTCAAATTGAAAACCCCAAAAAGATTTTATTAACATTTTTTTTCTTTATCTATCTTTGATTGTGGCTCTCAAGTCAAGGTTTAGTTTGTCGTTTAATTATAAATTGTCCAATCTAGCATACTTGATTCTTGTCCTTCGGGGCAAAATACGTAGGCAAACCTCGTTGGGTCCGGTAATCTTTTTATTTTGGTCATTTGTCTTAGTTCTAGCTTAGGATCTTTCTCCTCTTAGTCTAGTGTTGTTAGCTGGTCCTAGCCAAGTAAGCTGATTTCATTTAGTGGTACCATTCAGTGAATTTGAGTTACAAGTTGATCTGTCCTTTCGTATCATACGATATTTCTCCATGTTAAAATCCCGAGGGTCAGGAATTCGTGTTCTTATTGAATTTTGGGTCAATGTTTTATGTGTTATTACAGGATGGATACGTCTACAAATTCTAGAGTCCTGATGGTTTCCAAGGTGCCCAAAAAATTAATCAAATGGCGAGGCATGTTCGACTACGTCGAACAACAAGAGTTACCAAAGAAGTTAGGCACTCTCACTTCCTTCCTAGACATCACGCCCCGCCCAAATCTGATCGAGGTTATATTAAATTTTTGAGACCCGAATATCTTGGTGTTTAGGTTTGTAAATTGTGAAATTACACCTACTCTGACAGAGATATATGGTTTATTTGAATTGTCTTACATTAACAAAAAGATGATTCGAGCGCAACTCCACTCTCCCACACAGTTTCTTTATGACTATTGATTAAAGGTTAATAACCACCTGGGATGCCTTAACCAATCTTGGTTCTCCTTTGATTACTTGTGTGCTTGGTTTGGTCCCTCGAAAGATTTTGATTGCTTTTGGGATGAATTTTATACAACTAAGAAGAATTGAGAGAAACATCGTCTAGAAGTCTTCACTCTTGCCTTGTTGGGCACTTTGTGTCTTTCCACTAGAAGAAAGGTGGGTTTATACTTATTTTCAGTCTATAGTGATGGCTTTATTTAATAAGGATATAGGGGATACTGTAACGCCTCAAAATCTGATTCTGAAACGTCACACGGTGATCAAGGCTACGAGTAGCCTCAAGCTAACCCTTTGAGCCTGCTACTAAGTCTGAACCTTACTTTAAGATCATCTAATCCAGAAATAATACTGTATTATACCAAAACTGAACTGAATAAACTTTAGATAATGTTTGAACAACAAATGTTGAAAGTATGTAAATAACTTGTAGTCCGATAAGCCTCTACTACTAATAAAGAACTAGAGATCCATTGGGACAGACCCCCAACTGACTCGGACTAAACTAAAAATGATAACTCAAATACTATAAAAGCTGGAAATCTGAAAAAGTAGGCCCTCAAATCATGAGGACTCACCAACTATGGGAGCATAGATAAAGATGCCCAGACTACTCACGCTGTTGATACTGAGAACCTAAACCTATATTATAAGACAATGTAGCACATAGACATATATGTGGATCAACACTTTGAGGATGACTGAGTATATGAGATGTAATGCATAAGTAACCATCATCATAATTAGAAAGTAAATGCATGTGGATATATATGACTCACATAAGCTTGATTATCCAAAATATCGAAATATAAAATCATGTATAACAAATCATACTTGTAAATATAGTGAGTCATAACACTTAGTCTTATAAAAGCTTTTCTATCATTTTTTTCTTTTGAAACTTAGAAGCTTTGGGACTTAGAGACTTTGGGCTTGGGAGTTTCTTATAACCGATATAAACCATGTGACCTGACATGGAGTCCAACGTCTTGCCCACATTGGGGAGAGTTGTTCTACCCTTTCCATCGGAATAGAACATTAACTTAAGTGATCACAATCTTAGTCATCCACGTAGAAATGGAAATAATCTTAGTCTGGCACGTAGTTCTGGGGAATGAGACCTTGGAATCATACTCAACTTGGTGCTAAATACTACTCCCATACTTACGCTCAGAACTTTTAGAAAATCCACCTTAAAATAGCATAAGGGTTTATTATTAAAATTGATTATGCTTCTCTTCTTTAAATCTCAAACTATGTGAAGAAAAATTTGGATTCCTTGTCTTAGCTTAGGATCAAAAGATCAATCTTTGCTCTTGAAATCACTTATCAAACTTGTCAATAAAACTTGAGATCATAATCTCCTTATAAATTCATCACTTGTACTTAGGACTCAAAATATACATCTTTAATGCATCAAAATCATATTTAAACTCCATGCTCAATAGTCATCTTAAAAGTTTTCAGCAATCTCAATCAAGATAGTGAAAAATAACTCATAATATGAATCTCATGATTTCAAACATGGATATATGTAAATCTCTTGCATTTGAAGCCTTAAATAATATGATAATTTCATAAACAAAATAATAAGAATTGGGTAACATTCCTAACCTGCAAATCATGTAATCTTTAATAAAAATCAAGCTTTTAGGCACAAGGACGAAAAGATTGTCCTTGTTCAAACCCCACATACCTTAATTGATGATCTTTGATGGAAGGCTTGAATTTTTTATTTCTATTGATGCTTTGGAGATGATTTCTTAGTATTCTTGTATTGGAAAATCTCAATCTTGAGTTTCTTGGAGAGTTAATGGAGGAATCTTGAATTTTTTGGGGAGGAAGTTGATGAAGTAGGATTTTTTCTTTGAGAGGGAATGATGAATAATGCATAATGCGCTCTCAAATATGAGTGATCTTGTGTTTTTGGACGGATTTGGGAGTTGGGGATTTAAAAAAAATACCCCCTTTAAGCTTTTAAACAGAACTGGAAAATGATCAAAATCCCAATTTTTTGCCTTGGCGCGACGCGACACTATCGCGCCAAGCCACTAGAAAATGCCAACAGGGAAAATACATGGTGGTGCGATGCGGTGGTATCGCATTTCCACCTTGGATGGGACCTGGACACTTGGCGCGATGCGCCAATATCACGGTCCTTCATTGGAATTGGATAATTGAGAATTTGTCTCTCTCCGCGATGCGACAATATCATAGAGGGATATTGGAAATTGACAATTAGGAATTAACACTTCTCCACAATGCGCTAAGGGTCCAAATGATGGTGTTTTGCGACTGGAACTTAAAATAGTCATAACTTCTTACCCGGTTATCAGATTTAGGCAAATCTTATATCGTTGGAAAGATTATTCAATTTCCTATGCCATGGAAAGTCCAAATCTAAAGAATTCCACAAAAATTAAATAATATTCATCTTGGAATCTATCCCTTAACATCCTAGGGATAGATTCCATCTAGAAATGGTACGGGGTATTATAGATACGTTCACTGTAATACCTATGATCTTAGCAAAAATACATAAGGATTTGATCGAATTAAAAAGAGGGATGGAATTTTTTTAGGGAAGCAACCTGATATTGAAACTATGGATGATAGAGCATTTGTATTTGCCTTCTTTGATTAAATTGGCTATGGTTGACTGTTGTTTGCCCGATCGAGTAAAAGCCATGAAACATAGAATGTATTTTGATAAGTTCTCGCTGCCAGTGAGAGTCGATTCTTGGATTGAATTTCTTGAGTCAAGAACTAAGGACAACATTTTATGGACCTATCTCTGGCTTCGTGCAAAAATAATCCTGTTTGGTTGTTAGATGCAACTCCTTCTAGTTTTGTTAGGGCTCAATTACAGTAGACCATACTCTTCTTCTAAGGTAATGCGCCAGTTGGGTAGATTGCAAGACGTTTCACCAGTAATGGATCTTCTAAAGTATGTTGAGCATTTTAAGAACCAAGCCTTAGGTGAGAGCAACTGCGAGCAGTTCTGGCGTCACAAAACAAAACAAGGTATGGATACTCTCAAAGTAGGTTTGGACAATCCGGGATACACTCAGATATATGAGATATGGGTACAATCCACACCTTGGGGTATCAGTAGGCCATTACCAGTTCAACTTAGAGGGAAGATACGGGAAGCAGACATAGTTAAGGATAATGAGGATAAAGATAGAGGCGCTAAAGTGAAGATATTGAGAGTTCCGTTATTAGGTTTGATCACAACTGTGGAAGGGTACCAGAAAAATCTTTTTGGGTGTACTCTCCAAGAGGAAGGGACACATGCGAGAAGCTTCCCCCCAAATTTCAAAGTGTCACTACAGGATATGTTACAAAGTTTGAGTAAGAGAGTGAGAACTTCACAGAAAAGTCCATCTCAACCAGGGTCATCATGCAGCGCAGCAGTTTGAAGGGGTATTTTCTATCTTTTGTTTAGTTTGAATCCTTTGTATTTCTGTCATTGTTTTATTGTGTCTTTGTTAGGTCAGTGTCAAGTTTGTCTCAACATTGGAGTCTTCATTATGAGTGTTACGTATGTTGTCATGTTGGTCTAGACTGTTGTTCATGTCTTTGTTGTTTAGTATTAAGGTTGTCTTGAATTCAAAGTTTGTTTTAATTGTTTCTTTTATGAAAATTTAGTGATGTTGCATTGTGCTTTATTTTGTTTGTTTTTCGTCATTAAAAAAAATCAAAAATCAACTTTGTGACGCATATGTTCCTAAACTACGCAAGATCTGATTCATGTACAACATGATACGTAGGCAACCTATTTTTGGGTTCGATCTTATTATTTTTTTTCTTTGTTCTTCCCCAATTTTCCCTCTTTTGAAGAAAAGCAAAGGCCATAAATAATGATAAAAAGAAAGAAAATAGAGAGAGAAGTAAAAGAAAGAAATAATAGTAAGAGAAGTAAAGAGAAAGAAAGAATAGTCAGAGAAGAAAAGGGAAGAAAAAGTGACTGATGCAAAGAAGAGAGAAGCGAGGGAGAAAATTAGAAAAGAACGAGTGTTATGGGAGGGGAAGAAGAAAATAAGTGTAAGGGAGAGATCGAGATGATGTTAAAATGGCCTTATTACCCTCAAAGGCAGGTAGAAATGCTCATGAATCTAGGACAAATATACAATGTGATTTTCATGTTTGTTGTGTGACTTAATCCTAACGGGTTTTATCTTTTATGAGCATGTTCTTTCAGATAAAAGTGGTTAGTTTGTAGCACTCTGGATAGTCATCCTTACTTCACTAGATCAAAATCAAAGCTCGCCATGACCAATAAAGAGGTAGAAAATTCACTCATTGACCCAAACTAAAATCCTGGGGAAAGGGGTTCAGAACATAATGAGGAGATATTATGACTCAGACAACAACTGGTAGAGATACACCGAGCATGGGCTAGTGGCATGCCTCCTCCTCCATGCCCGGATGATCTCGGCAACTCTTCCAATTATCCGTCGCTGTCTTAGGCATAATTTTTTGGTCCCACTGATAAGCCCCAACATGCGCAGGATTCACACCACATTATTACTATCCTAGCACTTCTAGTGTGCCCTTGAAAGTCTCTTAACAGAGGCCCTCTGCTCATCCAGAACCACATGTGGCACTTGTGTTTGTGGCTCCTCCACTACCTGAATCTCCTACTTATGTTATTCTTCCAATGATCATGCTCTCTCGATCTGCTAGTGAGCCGGTGTTGAAGGTTTTGGATGATCAGTATTATACCCCAGAGCCTATTTTTGAAGATGAATGAACTGTATGGGTACAATCAACCACCGACATTTCTATTTGATCCAGAAAAGTCTGTTGCAACAGAAGATCAAGAAGGCATGGCGCGGAAATTGAAGAGTCAAGAATAGGCCATGCGAAATTTGCAGGGACTTGGGAGTTATAAAAGTATTTTGAATAAAGATTTATGCATGTTTCTAGGTGTTAACCTTTCTTTTGGCTTTAATATGCCGAAGTTTGAGAAGTATAATAGACACAGAGATCCGTTGGCACATTTGAGGAATTATTGTAATCAATTAAGGGGTGATGAAGGTAAAGAATAATTGGTCATAGTTATTTCACTGAAAGTCTTTCGAGTCTAGCCTCAGAGTGGTTTGTGGATCAGGACATTGACAAGTGGAATAGTTGGGATGACCTGGCTAACGAATTCATGCAACAATTTCAATATAATATGGAGCTAATTCCTCATGAGAAATCCCTGATTAATATGAAGAAGAAGAGTACTAAAAACTTCAGGGAGTATGCGATAAGGTGGCGTGAACAGGCCACTAGGGTAAAACCTTCGATGAAAGATGAGACCTATTTTCAACACTTTCTTACGGTGATGGGTAAGCCATTTGTCGAGGTCCTCAAAATGGGAGAGATAATAGAAGAGGGTATTAAGACTGGATGAATCGTGAGTTTTTCCGCATTAAAGGCCACCACCCAAGCAATTCAAAGTGGTTCTAGGACTTTTGGAGAGAAAAAGAAAGAGAAAGATGCGGCGACTGTTGTAGCTGAACCATACGCCTATTCGAAAGACCACCTCGCCCCTATCCCCAGTCCTAAGCCCAAGTCTATGCCCAAGATACATATACTACCCCCATCATTACTACCCTCCGCAAAACCCACTATACTATATTCCCCTACCTCCATACCAAGTATATAGCGCACAGACATATGTCCAAACCTTTTTCTACCCATAATGGCGTGCACTAGCTTCTCAAAATTGTCCTTCAACTCCATAAATTTACCAAAACCCTTCGAAATATGGTTTTCAACCTAGTCCTAAGTTTAAGAAAGAGAATGTAGTAAAGAATGAGTTCACACCTATCGGGGAGTCATATGCTAGTTTGTTTCAAAGGTTGAGGAATATGAAGGTCTTGAGCCAAATTCAAGGAAGGCTTTCTAATCCACCTCCAAAGAATCTTGATTATTCTTTAAGGTGTGCATACTATTCTAACATGTCATGGCAAGATACTAAAAAATTTTGGTACTTGAAGAGAGCCATCCAAGATCTGATCGACATAAATAAGATTATGATACTGGTCCCGAAGATTCCAAACATCAAACAAAATCCATTGCTATCCTATGCTAAAACAAACATATTAGAGTTGATAAATGATGTAAAGAGTCATCGATGTGTTACAAGCCTATTGTTAGAATACAAACTAATGAGGATAAATCGGTGAATGTTGTGGACTCTATGAAGGCGATGCCATTGAGCCAAGAAGAAACAATGGAAGATAAAGCCCAAGAAAATAAGAGAAACCCCGTGATCATTATAAAATGAATCAGAAAAACTGGTGATTTAAGTCAGGACAAACCCAAGTTAACGGTAGTATAAGATCTAAGAAAGTGTATTTTGATGGTAAAAGGAGTACTTACAGGACCTATTATCATCGATTCAGTGACCCAACTCCCGCTAGTCGACACGAAAAGGGTCCCCTAGAACTATAAGCAGACTGTTATGACTTATCAGGGGAAGAAAATCATGGATGAAGTAGGGGGTTTGACTCATTTAGGGAGAAGTTTTATGCCAGAAGGTTTGAGGAAGTCTAAACCAATGATAAATGGGCAATCATTTCTCAAAAATTCTATCACCAAAGAAGAAGCCGAATAATTCTTGAAGAAGACAAAATTGCTAGAATATTTAATCATAAGTCAGTTGAAGAGGACTCCGTCTTAAATCTCTCTTCTTTCTTTGTTGTTACATTCTGAGGAACATTGTGATGTTATATTGAAGGTTTTGAATGAAGCTTATGTTCCTAGATAATTACGGTGAATAAGTTAGAGAAAATTATTAGAAAGATCTTTGAGGTGAATCAGATTAGATTTTTCGATGATGAATTATCTGTAGAAGGTACGGGGCATAATCAGAGCCTTTACATTAATGTGAAGTATGGAAATTTTTATGTCATTCATGTCATGATTGGTGGAGGTTCTGGTGCTAATATTTGTCCTATGTCCACCTTGCAAAAGTTGAATATCAGTACCGAGAAGATTCGACCCAATAATGTATGTATCAAAGCTTTTGATGGAGCAAAAATAGACTCCATTGGCGAAATAGAGATAATGCTGACTATAGGGCCTATTGAATTTGCCATAGAGTTCCAAGTATTAAATATCAATGCCTCTTACAATTTGTTGTTTGGAAGACCATGGGTTCACAAAGTTAGGGAGGTTGCATCTATATTGCATCAGATGATTAAGTTCGAGCACGACAAGCAAGAAGTGGTTATTCCTGGTGAAGGGGATTTGTACGTCTACAAATACTCTCCCATGCCTTTTATTGAAGCAAACAATGTAGAGGAGACATTTGTCTATCAATATTTTGATATAGTGCTGGTGGATCATATCTTTGAAGGGCAGGTTATGCCAGGGCCATAGTAATCTTCTACTTCTGCCATGATGGTAAATGAGATGTTGAAATATGGATTTGAGCTAGGAAAGGATTTAGGAGTGTCTCTATATGGTATAGTTCATCCAATATGCCTGAGTGAGAGCATGGGCACTTTTGGTCTAGGATTCAAACCTACAACTGAAGATTGTAAAAAAGGCAGGAAAAAGAAGAAGGAAACATGGTCACTCCCTTGCCCAGTGCCGCTACTCAGTAAGTCGTTTGTCAAGAGTAGTGTTATGAAGCCTATAGAGTTCGCAGCCGAGTTAGTTGATGACTTCCAGAACTTGTTGGTTGAAGTTAATATGGTTGAAGTGGGAGAAGGTACGATCAAGGCAGATGTGCAATTCATAGGTCCTAATGTCCAGCTCAACAATTGGGAAGTCACTCATTTCCCCATTATAAGGGAGTTTTGGTAGTTTTTTTTTCCTATTTATCCAGGTTATTTCAGGGTTGTAATTCGGAATTTATCTTGTTTATGTTCTGTTGTCGTTTATGTCTAAACCCTTCTATCTTTCCTTTTAAATGAAATACAATATCCCTTTTATTTTGTGTCTAATATATTTTGTTTGTCTTTTTATTCATACAGTTCACTTTATGTTAATTCTAGTGATATGACATGCATGTGGAATTTTCAGCCAGATCTTAAAATACAATCTAATTAAGATATAATGAAGCAAGAGGCTGAATATGATGAAGAAGAGACATTAGAGGAAGTAAGCAAAGAATTGAAATAGTTTGAAGATAAGTTGAACCCTAATTTGAATGAAACTAAGCCAATTAATCTGGGAGATGTTAAGGAAACTAAAATAAGTGTACATGCTTCGCCACAATTAAAAGAGAGAATGATTCAAGCATTAATTGATTATAAAGAAGTTTTTACATGGTCTTATGATGATATGCCTGGTTTAAGCAATAAATTAGTGGCTCATAAATTGCCAACTGATCCTGCATTCCCTCATATCAAATAGAAGTTGAGAAAGTTTAAAACTGTTGTAAGTATAAAAATCAAAGAGGAAATCATGAAATAACTTGAAGCCAAAGTCATTCGAGTGGCTCTTTATCGTACTTGGTTGTCCAATATTGTTCATGTCTCGAAGAAAGATGGCAAGATTTGAGTATGTGTTGATTATTGTGGTTTGAACAGAGCAAGTTTGAAGGATGATTTTCCACTGCCCAATATCCACATTCTACGAGACAATTTCCCTAAACATGAGGTTTCCTCTTTTGTGGATTGCTATGCCGAATACCACCAAATCATTATGGACGATGATGACGTAAAAAAGATGTCTTTTATCACATCATGGGGGGCTTATTATTATCGAGTGAAGTCATTTGATTTGAAGAGTGCTGGAGCAACATACATGAGAGCAATGACCACTATGTTTCATGATATGATGCATAAGGAGTTTGAAGTCTATGTAGATGGTGTGATTATTAAATCAAAGAATCAGGATGACCATGTTAAAGATCTAAGAAAGTTCTTTGAAAGGCTTTGCAAGAATAATCTCAAACTAAATCCGGTAAAATATGTATTTGGAGTTTCATTCGAAAAGCTATTGGGGTTTGTAGTTAGCCGTCGGGGTATTGAATTGGATCCTTCAAAGATCAAAGTCATTCTGGATCTTCCACCGCTCAAGAATAGAATAGAGGTGGTGAGTTTGCTTGGTAGATTAAACTACATCAGTAGGTTCATTGCTCAACTCACAACCCTTTGTGATCCCATTTTCAAGTTACTAAAGAAAAATGTTACAGTTGAGTGGACTGAGAAATGTCAGGAGGCATTCGATAAAATCAAAAGATATTTGTCAAATCCACCGGTTCTGGTGCTACCTGAGCCTGACAGGCCTTTGATTTTGTACTTATCGGTCATGGATAATTCATTCGGTTGTGTATTGGGTAAACATGATATTACAGGAAAAAGGAGCAGGCTATTTATTATCTTAGCAAGAAGTTCACAACGTATGAAGCCAAGTACACTCTCCTTAAAAGGACGTGTTGTGCCTTAACTTGGGTAGCACAGAAGTTAAAGTATTATATTTCATCATACACTACCTATCTCATCTCTCACATGGATCCTTTAAAGTATATCTTTCAAAAGCCTATGCCAACAGGCCAACTGGCAAAGTGAAAAATATTGCTTACCAAGTTCAACATTGTATATGTGACTCGAACCGCTATGAAAGCCCAAGACTTGGTAGATAATCTTGCTGAGAACCCCATTGATGAAGAGTATGAACCATTAAAGACATATTTTCCTGATAAAGAGGAGTTGTGTGTTTATGAAGTCGTCATAGATGCTAATCCAAGTAGGAAAATATTCTTTAATGGAGCCGTGAACATGAAAGGACTTGGAATAGGCACAGTTCTTATTTCTTCATTAGGGTAAATTTTCCAGTAATAGCTCAACTTTAATTATATTGTACTAACAACATGGCAGAATATGAAGCTTGCATTCTAGGGCTGAGGTTAGCTGTTGACATGAGTGTTCAGGAATTGTTAGTGTTGGGGGATTCAGACTTACTTTTCCATCGGATACAAGCCGATTGGGAGACACGGGATTTAAATCTCATACCATATGAACAATGCCTGCAAGATTTAGGTCACCGGTTCATGTCCATAAGGTTTAGGCATATTCCAAGAATTCGCAATGAGATTACTGATGCTTTAGCCACTTTGCCTTCAAAGCTCTAACACCCTGATAAGGCCAACGTCGATCCAGTGCATATATAGAGTCGTGACCAATATGCTTATTATAATATGTTTGAAAAAGAACTCAATGGCAAGTCGTGGTTCTTTGACATCAAACGATACATTCACTCGGAAGAATACCCAACACATGCCACCAGTGATCAAAAGAGGACCATTAGGCATTTGGCTAGTGGATTTTTCTTAAGTGGGGGAATCTTGTACAAGAAAATCCCTGATCTAGGACTCTTGAGATGTGTAGATGCAAAAGAATCCTCGACAATCATGGTTGAAATACACTCCTGAGTATGTGGGCCACATATGAATAGTTATGTCTTGTCAAAGAAAATATTTCAAGCGGGTTATTTTTGGCTTACTATGGAGAGGGATTCTATTCATTTTGTTCGAAAATATCATCAGTGTCAGGTACGTGGTGATATGATATATTCTCCTCCTACTGAGTTGCACGCAATGTCTACTCCATGGCCTTTCGTAGCTTGGGGATGGACGTGATTGAACTGATTGAGCCGAAAGAGTCAAATGGGCAGAGATTCATTTTGGTGACCATTGATTACTTTATAAAGTGGGTAGAAATAGTAACTTTCAAGTCAGTAACAAAGAAGGCGATGGTAGATTTTGTTCATGCCATCATCATTTGTAGATTTGGAATTCCCAAGATGATCATTACAGATAATGCTGCCAATCTGAATAGTCATTTAATGCAAGAAGTGTGTTAATACTTTAAGATCACACATCAAAATTCCACTCCGTATCGTCCAAAGGCAAATGGCACCGTGGAAGCTGTCAATAAGAATATCAAGAAGATGTTGTGGAAAATAATACAAGGGTCTAGACAATGGCATAAAAAGTTTCCTTTTCCATTGTTAGGATATTGTACAACTGTTCGAACTTCACCAGGAGCCACTCCATATTTATTGGTGTATGGGACAGAAGCAGTCATTCACGCAGAAGTTGAAATTCCCTTTCTTTGAGTCATTGTATAAATAAATATGGATGATGATTAGTGGGTCAAAACCCGACTAGAACAGTTGAGTTTGATTGATGAAAAAAAGATGACATTTGTATGTCATGGCCAATTGTATCAAAAGAGAATGGCTCGAGCATATAACAAAAAGGTATGTCCTAGGAGTTTTGAAGTTGTTCAATTGGTATTATAGTGTATCCTCCCTCATCAGGTTGAAGCTAAAGGCAAATTCTCCCCAAATTAGTAAGGTCCTTTCATTTGAAGAAAGTATTGCCCAATGGAGCTTTATATTTGATAGGTGTAGAAGGAAAAATGACAAAAATTGCTATCAATGTTGATGTAGTCAAAAGATATTATGTATGATATTTTATCCTTTTATAGTTCAATTGCATGTGTAGTAGTTGCATTTTTAAAGATTGATATGATGAAGGAATTTTATTATGCTATCCAAACATTGTGTCATCCTTTATATACCCCGTTTGAGATTTAGTTCTATTTTCTTTCATATCCCTCTTTTGGAATCAAGATAGAGTCAGAAAAGTTTCAAAAAAAGGTGTGTCAAATAGGAAGAAAAGAGATGAGTTTCAAGAAAAATAGATTCAGAAGTGTCAATGAGAAAATAGTCAATAAAAGAGGAAAAGAAGAAAAGAAATCAGAGTCAAAAACAAGTTGTCACAACTACGTGTGATCTGATTCACCTCTTTCGAGTGTGAGATACGTAGGTATCCCTATTCAGGGTTCGGTCTAACCAAATAAAAAATTTAGAATTACCCAGTCAAAAGAAACTAGGAAATGGGTTAATCTTCATTGTTTGAGTCGATTCCAAAAGTTGTAAGTCCCACCCTACTTCAAGTATCATTTGGGCCTCATGTCATCCTTTCTTTCTAACCCTATCCAAAAGCTAAGTTATAACCAAAGAAAAACCTTCAGATCGATCTTTGAGAATTTTAAGGCTAAGCATGCAATGCATATGATGATGCATATTGGGAACTACTTGTTGTAATGCCCCGAATCTGATACCCGAAATGCTACCCGGTGCTTATGACCTCGAAGGACCACAAGCTAACCCATGACTTATATCTGTACCTGAACACTGCAACATATACTGTATAATGCAGAAATAAAGGTTGTAAGTCCTTAAGATTCAAAACGGATAAAACAAAACATAACATCTGGATGGAGTATGAATACCCAAAATAACTAGAATAAATTTTCTGAACATACTGTAGTCTAAAAAGCCTCTAACTAAATGAATAAGGAGTTGATGGGATATGTCCCCAACTAACTCCATCTACTGAAAGCTAAACTGAATTAATGAAATAACTAATAATATCATCCTCGAATAATAAGGACTCACTTCTAAATCTGGCTGCTACTAATGCTCTTTAGTTTGTGCTTCTGAACCTATGGTATAAAACACCATAGCGCAAATGCGTCAGTACGATTGAATGTACTGGTATGCATGTGAGGCAGGCTAAATACAAAGGGTACATATGTATGAACTGTACTAACTGACTGTATAACATGAAAGTGAGAATACATGCATGAATAAGAGACTATAACTGAATTCGTGATAACATGCTTACTAAGTCTAAGTACTAATAACATGAGATACTGATAACTGTATAACTGATATAAGTGATACTGAGCGACTGTATCTGACAGTCTAGGTTCTGATGGAACTAGCTGAGTTTCGTACTGTTCTGAGTTGACTGTATCTGACTGTCCTAAATTCTGTAGAACTATCTGAGTTCTATTACTGAGACTGAGACTGTGGGAAGTAGTCATCTAACCGACATTCCCCTAATAAGCTATTATAGCTGAATTGGGGTCCAATTTCTAACCCCAATTGGAATGGTATCAATAACGCACCACTAGTAAGGACAAGATGTGAGTGACCCTCATCTGACAGTAACCTCAAAAGAGAATGGTGGGACCCTCATTTTACAGTGTTTATCCACCTCATCAACCCTCATCTGTCAGTATTGATGTCTCAACCTATGCTGGCTAGATAGTTCTGGAACGCAAGGATTGCTTCTAAGGATCACACCATCATCTGTCAGTGTGTGTCCTCATCCTTGGGTTCATTCGGTGCTAAATCCTACTCCTATCTGAATTGACACTGAACATGATTAACTTAACTGAACTGAGTTCACTGAGTTTTGTTGACTGATGGAATACTACTGAGATTACTGAGTTACTGAGCTTTCCTGAGTCACATGACTGACTGAATTTTATGGATCTGGGCTTGACTGAGATTATTGTGGAAACATGACACTGGCTCTAGGCACACAGCTAAATTATCGGGTACAAGTATCCACCTAGACTCGATAGAAGGAAACTGACAAGGCGTGATATTCTTGAATACATAACCAACATCAACAATCCATAATACAATAAGTTAAGGATTTCATGAAGTACATGGTCATCACAAACTTATACATAAATAGGATTTCAAGTAAACATGGTATAATTTAACAAGGCTAATTCATGAGCAATCCAACAAACAGTTACAAGGCATATTTATATCATGGGAGTTCTTTGAACATAAGGGTAAAATATGAATCCATCACTTAAGTCACAATTGAACTATATTACATGGTTTCTTGTCTTCTAGGCATTTTATCAAACACCCTACATGCACCACTTAGGGCATAGGTATAATCATCAATTAACACATTATAAACCATTCAATTCATGGATTTAAACTCATATACTAATGTAATTTCATAAAAACACATTAAGATTCCAACTTGGGAATCATACAACAACAACAACTATATGAACATAATCAACACATAGCATGAATATCATAATTCAAAGTTTAAAACTTGATTCTTGGACTTCATGGATGAAAGAAATCAATGAATGAACACTATGCATACCTTAGCAAGGAAACCTTGAAGGTTCTTGGAGTTCTTGGATGGATTTCTTGAGATTGACCTTGATTCTCAAGAGCTAGGGTTTTGTTTTTCTTGAGAGAGAATGTTCATGATTTTTGGGGAAAAAGTGAATAATAATGATTCAAAATATTTTTAGGAATTAAATCCCATACCTGGACATGTTAAAACCTTAGGAAAACACTGTTTTAGCCCTGAACAAAACTTTTAGTTTTCGTTAAAATTTTCCGAAATGGGCACCTGGCGCGATGCGGCGCTATCTTGTCGTGTCGCTGGAATTTGACAATTGGGAAATTGGGGGATGGCACGATGCGGAGCTATCGCGTTGTCACTTTATTTGGGACCTGGAAGTTTGGCGCGATGCAGTGCAATCACGGAGTCTTATTGGAACTGACAAACATCATTTTGGCTTATGGCGCGACGCGCCACTAGCTGAAATGACGGTGTTTTACGACTGAAACTTTAAATCTCCATAACTTCTTACTTGGTTATCGAATTTAGTAAAATTTTATATCGTTGGAAAGCTTATTCAATTTCCCACGTGATAAAAAGTAAAAATCTTGAAAATACTACATGTATAAAAGTGGATTCATCTTTAACACAAGTCTTTGACATCTTTGGGATGAATTTAAGCCAGGTAGAAGTACGGGGTATTACACGTGTCTACCTCGTCATAAGGAACCAGGAGAGAAATAAAAATGACAGTCTTATCGATGAAAACCCTCGCGGGAATCGTAAGGCGATGGTGAGATAAGAGAAATAATAATGAAAGAGTCTTATTAGTGAAAACTCTCACGGACACTGTAAGGCGATGACGAGATGAGAGATATTGAAAATGAGAGAGTCTTATTAGTGAAAACCCTCATGGGCACCGTAAGGATATGGTAGGTGAGAGAGAAATAAAAAGGAGAGAGGCTTGTTGGCAAAAGTCTTTAAAGATATCATCAATTGAATGAGGTATATGAGTCCAATGGGTTTGAAGAAGCGACTCAACCGCAATGGCATGAACTCAACAATAAATGGGGAAGTTTGGGTAGAAAGGTCAGGTAGCTTAATCCAAAATGCATGTCATAATCATTGGAGTTGGTTGACATATTCAGATAAGTTTTTTTTTAAGAAAGAGGGACATTGCTCTTTTCTTTCATTTACATATTCATATTTTTTTCTTTTTATGTCATTTATCAAAATAATAGTCAACATCATTTATTTACATTATGAGTCAAGTCTGTGTCAAAATAAGTGACAAAGGATTTCAAAACCTACTACCAGTCTCCCCAATTGCATGAGGAAAATCCAAGGACCAGCATATGAAAGAAACGCGATCATAATGCAAAACAAAGCAAAGGAATTTTATCAACCGCCAGGTTGCTGGATTCATCGGAATATCATGTTTTAAAAGGTGCATATCAGAGGCGTGATAAAATAGAAATTTGGTGTTTGAGTCAGTCATTTCCCTTAATTTGGGTTTGGATCAATGATGCGACAAGACAAGGACAAGAGTCAACAATCTGAAACAAAGATGAAAGGAATGAGTGCTAGAGTAGATGCTTGGGAAGCCAAGTGTTGCAAGCCACCACTAAGTTTTTAACTGATGAATTTTTCTTTGATGAAATAGGGGCAAAGTTTTGTTCATCAAGTTCATCTACTGTTAGGAGAGCATATCCGAGACATTACTTTCTGTTCAGGATCCTCTTAAAAATGAGACTTTACTTTCTGTTCAGGAATTCTCCTGAAAATAGGACTTTATTTTCAGAAAAATGAAATCTTTTTTTCTTATAATCTTGTTCGGGATAATTTTTGTTCTAATTTGATTTTAATTTCAGGAGCCCGGCTGGAGAACAAGGAGATGAAATGGTAAGTCAGAAGCCTGCCTGGAGAATAGGGTGATGAAATGGCAAGTCAGGAACCCGCCTGGAGAACAAGGTATTCAAAATTGCAAGTCAAGAGCCCGCCTGGAGAACGGGGTGATGAAATTGCAAGTCAGGAGGCAACCTGAAGAACAGGGTGGTGAAATTCTAAGTTAAGAGTCCTCCTGGAGTATAGGGTGATGAAATTGCAAGTCAGGAGCCCACCTGAAGAACAAGGTGATGAAATGGCAAGTCAGAAGCCCGCCTGAAGAACAGGGTGATAAAATGGCAAGTCAGGAGCCCGCCTGAAGAACAAGATAATAAAATGGAAAATCAGGAGCCCTCCTGAAGAACAGGGTGATGAAATTAAAAGTCAGGAGCCTACCTGAAGAATAGGGTGATGAAATTGAAAGTCAAGAGTCTGCCTAAATAACAGGGTGATGAAATTACAAGTCAGGAGCCCGCCTGAAGAATATGGTGATAAAATTGTAAGTCAGGAGCCCATCTTAAGAACAGGGTGATGAAATTGTAAATCAGGATCCTACCTGAAGAATAAGTGATGAAACTGAAAGTCAAGAGCCTGCCTGAAGAACAGGGTGATAACAATTAAAGTCAGGAGCCCACCTAAAGAACAGGGTGATGAAATTGAAAGTCAGGAGCCTGCCAGAAGAATACGGTGATGACATTGAAAGTCAAGAGACCGCCTGAAGGACAGGTGATGAAATTGCAAGTCAGGAGCTCGCTTGAAGAATAGGGTGATGAAATTGAAAGTCAGGAACCCGCCTGAAAAATAGGGTGATGAAATTGAAAGTCAGGAGCCCACCTGAAAAATAGGGTGATGAAATTAAAAGTCAGGAGCCCACATGAAGAACTGGGTGATGAAATGGTAAGTCAAGAACCCTCCTGAAGAACTGGATGATGAAATTTCAAGTCAGGAGTCCGCCTAAAGAAAAGGTGATGATATAGAAAATTCAAAGATTAAAAAATAGCAAGTCAGGAGCCCACCTGGAGAACAGGGTGATGAAATTGAAAGTCAAGCAACAAGGTGAAGAAATTACAAGTCGAGCAACAAGGTGAAGAAATTAGAGGCGAAGCAACAATGTGAAGAAATTGTAAGTCAGGATCCCGCCTGAAGAATAGGGTGAAGATTTTCAAATTCAGGTTTAATTTCTGAAGCACCACTGATAGAACATGGTTAATGTTTGAGTTCATCTCCAACTTTAAATTTTGTATGGAGCCCAAAGAAGATCAGATCTTTTGTCATTTTTGAAAGCATCAGAAACTCAAGTCAAGAGTCTCAAGAAGCTGCATAGATAGGACTTTTGTAATTTCTGTTATCTTTTAACTTGTAATTTTCATTTTGATGTAATAACAGAGTTGCGGACGAAACCTCGACAAGGTCTCACTCGACTCTCTAACTCGGTATAGTCCTTCCTTTTTAATCCTTGAACCATATAGGACTTGATCCCCACATAACTTGGGATGGGTAGGATGTCCAAAACAATGACTCAGTTATGTTTGTCTTTTCTTTTCTTCCTTTTGAATAATGGTCGGGTCAAAATTTTATCTCGTTGTCTACTTCTTTGTCTGAAAATACTTTGTGTTCACAAGCAAAGAGGGATATGATGTAGACACGTAATTTTTTCTCTTCCCAAAAATTAATTCAACTCAATTACCTTATCACGTACCTCATCCATGTAGTAATCTTCCCACAAGAAAAAAAAAATAACCACCTCATTATTTTTCCTTTCTTTCTTTCTTTCTTTATTTATTTATTTTTATCCTATCCCAGATAACAAAATTTCTAACAACTTTAACACCCCCATCCAATCAAATTTAACCAACTCACATTATTCTAACAACCCCTACCCCTTACCTCACTCCCTACCCACGTGCCCTCTACCCCTACCCCTTCCCACGTTTTATTCCCTTTTTGTAACAAACTCAGAAAAGGACAAAGAAAATATTCACCACATTTACATATATATACACCTCACACAGCTATATACGTAGAGATACATCATCAAAAAAGGGGACTTCTTCCGCACAATTCACACACAGAGATACTCTCAACATTTGACAATATACACTTACACACAATCAAAGAAGAGGGTACACACATCATCTCACACACACCATCGGAAAAAAGAAAAGAACACAGATAGCAATACACGCACACCCATCGAGATTCACACTGTTGAGGAGAAAAAGGGGCAAAATTAGACTAAAAATAGTCAAGGGTCAATCGAAATAGTAAAACCGGTGAGAAATCCAATTGTTTTTCAAAGCTTTCCGGCGAGGTCTTTGCCGGAATCATTTAAACTCATTGAACTGACCCATCCAGTCCCAAAATCCCCCAAAATTTCTTTATTTCCTTAGCTTTTAGACAAAATCTGGTCGGAAAACACTAAGGTCGATAGAATCCGACCCTTTTCCGTTGATTTTTGTTGCTATCATCACTCCCCAAAGCTCTGGCCATGTGAATTTTTCTGGTTTTCTCATAATTTTTGGGTTCGGGTGTTCGTCTGTGCTTCGGATCGGATTTTGAGTTATTGCATTTTGGGGATGATTCATAATAGATTTGGGAGTCGAGATTTTGGTATTCGTCGGGGTTTTTGGGACAGCTTTATTCTCTTCATAATTTGCTCAAAAATACTCAAAAGGTCCATTTCTTTAACTCTTTCTCTCTTTGTCTTAATTTATCGAATTGATGTTATGATTATGTGTTTGATGTTTATGGTTGTGTGTTTTCATGGATGTTTGATGTTGAATAATTGATCATGATACAAGTTTGGTGTTCATGTGATGGATAATTGTTTCATGTGAAAATTTTGTGTGTTAAAAATGGAATTTGGGGCGGGAATTGAAAATGGACAAAGGTGAATATTGGTTATTTTGATTCATTCATGGTTGTTTAATTCAGAATAAGTATTGACCTTGTTAAACGCAATAGTATCATGATAGGTTGAAACAGATAGGCAAACGTAGGTCGGGTAGCCAAATTTAGGGATTATGATTGTTGAATGTTTGAATGGTTTGTTTTATAGCATTAAAAATGTATTCATTTAGCCGGGGAATGCCCCGAGATCATTTATATTTATTCACCGGAAAATGCTCCAAAGTATTTTGTACGCGAAGGACGTTCATGATGAAGGCCCGATGCATCAGGCAGAGCATAGTATAGGTTAGTATAGGTTTATTTCAGTATCTTTTATTTTGGACTATAATAATTAAACTTGACATTATTTTTGGACTTGTTTTTTTTTCGTTTGTGTGACTGATTATTTTTTGTGTGTGTTTTATGTGGTTTATACATTCATATTATTGTACTAGGCGATATACTTCATGAAGCGACCGTGGCAGAACCACGAGACCGAGGGGTGCCTAACACCTTCCCCTCGGTCAACAGAATTCCTTAATCGGAATCTATGTTCGTGGATCAGTTTTAAAGAGTCAAAACCATTTTGAAAAAGGATTTCTAAAGGTGACTTGGCACACCCGGTTTATGCCAAGTCACGACTCTGAATTTAAATATAAACAATCTTTTTCGAAACAAATTTACATTTTTTGTCACATAATAATAAAAACCTTTTCAAACTTAAAATCTAATCTTTTCGATAAAAAAAAAGGGGGTGTGACACCCTCTATTTAAACACAACTCTCCAAAGAATTCTTCTTCTATGACTCCTATCTCAAGTGGAACTCTCAACTCTTTAGAGTTTTTGTGAGGTAGAACTCTTCTTCAACTCAATCTCTTTCTCTTCATGTGTTTTAATCAAATTCAATGTCTTCTATTCCATACGTGATGATTGTTTTGAGTTTATCAACTGCATCTGCTTTTTCATTCCTGAAACCAAATGCTCTTGTCCCTTCATATTGGTAAACTCTTGTGTGGACTGTCCTTCTTTAGACTGTATGCCAGTGGATCATTTCAACTAACATGTTTCAGCTATTTTATCAATTATCAAAACTTCATAAACTCCACTAATAACACAAAAATTTACTTATTTTGAACTAGAGAAAGTATGTGTCAAAAATGGTCTCTGTCTCGAATGCCAACTTTCATTTAGTTTGTCTAAAAATGGTCTCTATCTCGAATGCCAACTTTCATTTAGTTATACCAAGATTAATGACTTGCACGTATAATCTACTAGTATTATATTTAGGGTGTGTTTTGTGCTGAGTTTTCTTTTTCTTTTCTTTTTTTAATTCATATTTGATTGATCAAATTGTTTGAAACACATTTTCTAGAGAAAACAAATTTATAGAAGATCAGAAAAATGACTTTCTTACTTGATGTAGGAAAGACAATTGACATTTTCTTTTTTAAGTAAGTTGCATAAGTGGCATTAATTCCACATAAATTGTCTCCTTTCTACTATCACCATACCACAAACCCCAACCCCCAAATTCTATCCGATACAACAATAACATCATAAAAAGGCATCTTGGTGTATTAAGCTCCAGCTATATATAGGGTTAGAGAAAGGACCGGACCACAAGATTTTATTGTATGCAGAGTTAGCTTGTATTTCTGTCAGAAGCTATTTCCACGACTTGAACTCATGACCTCCTGACAGCAACTTACTAGTTATTCCAAGGTTCCCTTCACAACAACAACATACCAAGTATAATTCCACATATATATTTAAATGTTGTTGGGACAATCTGTTTACTTGTCATTGTCAACACCAGATAATTAAAAAAAAAAAACTTAGTTCTCAACACGAAAACGTATTCCTTAATTCATACCAAACACGCCCTTAATCTCAGATCATTTTCTCTTTGACATTAATATAATATATTAGGCCAAAACAAATCCTACACAACAAGGCTTTGAACTTGAGAATTGAGACACCTCTTTTGCTATCTAACTAATGGAGTTTCAATTTCCATTCAACTTCGTTTTCATATTCCTTTTCCTATCATTCCTCTATTTTCTTCTTAGTGGAATGGACAAAATCAAGAAACTTGTACAAAAAACTTCCTCTAGGCCCTTGGAAATTGCCCGTCTTAGGAAGTGTCCATCACTTCGCACTAGAAGGTGGACTTCCCCATCATGCACTAACAAACTTGGCCAAAAAATATGGGCCGTTCATGCACCTTCAACTAGGCGAAATTACTATGGTAGTAGTTTCTTCTGTGGATATGGCACGGGAGGTACTGAAAACTCATGACCTCGCTTTTGCATCAAGGCCTAAATTATTATCCCTCGACATAATATGTTACAAGTGCACAGACATCGCGTTTAGTCCTTATGGAGAATATTGGAGGCAAATGCGTAAAGTATGTGTCATGGAACTCCTCACTGTCAAGAACGTTCGGTCCTATAGTTCCATTAGGCGCGACGAGACTACACGTCTCGTGCAATTCATCCGGTCATCGACATGTGGCGAGCTGATTAACATTACGGAACAAATTTCATGGTATGAGAGCGCAATTACATGCAAAGCGGCCTTTGGGGAATTGTTAAAAGATCAAGACAAATTCATTCAAATTCTTAGGGAATTGGTGGAATTAGCAGGTGGATTTAGTGTGGCTGATATTTTTCCTTCAATCAAGGTCCTTCATGTGATAAGTGGATTGAGGAAAAGAATCTTGAAAGTTCACAAAAATACTGATGCTATAGTTGAGGATGTTATCAATGAGCACAAAAAGAATATTGCAAGTGGTAAAAAGGGAAATGGTTTGTTTATTTGGAGGTGAAGATTTAGTTGATGTTCTACTAAGATTAATGGAGAGTGGGGAACTTCAAATTCCAATCACCAATGACAACATCAAAGCAATTATGATTGTAAGTATTCCTGTTATATTTTTTCAAACCAAATCAACCTTTATGCTAAAGGAATTTCTCCTAGCCAATAGAGTTCTTTTCATTAATAAAATTACAAGCTATCATCAACAATGGACATATATTGTTAATTTAGATGCTTAAGTCGATATTGCACAATTAATAACCATAAAAGTAGATGAATTGACTATTAACCCAATACTGAGGAGATTGAACATAAGGCTTTAAAAATTCCTACCCTTTGCAGAGTTGCAGGACATCAAAACATGTAACAACTAACAAGTAAACCAGCTATTTGACTTTCTAGATAATAAAATAAGGTATTAAAGAAATGCCTTGAACTTGGAATATGATATTTTTAATCCACTCTCTGTTACCTCAATTTCTAATAAATAAATCTTACACAAATAGTCGTCTGGATTCACTGATTATTTTTCCTTGTCCGTATACTTAGATTATACACTGATTATTTATGACTATACACATATCTACATCTGCCGGCTATTGCTAATTTAAGCAGTTGGATGGACGGTATTAATTCTTCTATAATTAATAATGAAATGTAGGTCTTGTTCTCAGCGGGAACAGAAACTTCAGGAACAACAGTAATATGGGCTATGACAGAAATGATGAGGAACCCAAGTGTGTTAGCAAAGGCACAAGCAGAAGTAAGAGAGACATTCAAGGGAAAAGAGACTTTCGATGAGGATGTTATTGAGGAATTGAAATACCTAAAACAAGTTGTTAAAGAAACCTTGAGACTTCATCCTCCACTCCCTCTCTTAGTTCCAAGAGAATGCAGGGAAGAAACAAACATTAATGGTTACACTATCCCTTTAAAAACAAGAGTCATGGTTAATGTTTGGGCGATGGGGAGGGATCCCGAGTACTGGGAAGACGTGGAAAGCTTTATGTCTGAGAGATTCGAGCAGAGCTCTGTGGATTTCATGGGGAATAACTTTGAGTTTCTTCCTTTTGGTTCCGGAAGGAGAATGTGTCCGGGGATTACATTTGGTTTGATCAATGTTCATCTTCCACTAGCAAAATTGTTGTATCATTTTAATTGGAAACTCCCTGATTGATACCAAACGGTATCTACAAGACCAAAACAGTCCGCAACAGTCACCACAACACGCCCAAACCCGCAACAAAAAGACGACAATACGATACAAGAAGAAAACACAAACTTAAAACAATATAAGGATAGGTAACTTGGCACAAAGAGAACTCATTAGGTAGCAACTAAAGAGTGTATCAAACACTAAAACCTCTACAAAACAAGTTAACAATCACCAAGTTCTTACGCAAACTCAATAGGAACTCGGTTCACTCAAGAACTCACGTTTCTAGCCGATACACACAACACAAGAAGAAAACCGTCTCTTGTGATGTCAATGGTGGTTTACTCTATCTTGAGAGGATGGTGTTTCAATGTTACAATCTTGATTCAAAATAAGCTAACTAAGGAACAAGACTAAGGAAAATGTTTAAATAGTCTATTACAAAGGTGTTGCAAAAGGACTCCTTTACCCTTAATGAAGGGATGGAGAGTATGGAGTGTTTTGGGAAAGCCTTGGGTGTATTTTGAGAACCTAAGTTCAGCCCTCACATGTCAAGGCATACACTCCCTTGGGCGAGTTCGCAACAAGCTCAATCGCGTCTATTTTCATAAACGCGCCTTGAAGTCCTTGTAGTTCTCGATCTTGGCTTCTAGTAAATGGTCTCGAGCCCATGACACCTGTATCATCCTCTCCATCATGAGAGGAGTTTGACCTCAAACTCACGGGTTCTTCATCTTCAATGGTATCAATCCGTAAGAGATCACACACGTTGAACGTGTTATGCACTTAGTATTCCAGAGGCAAGTCGATCTTGTCAGCATTATCATTGATTCTTGTAAGAATTTAGAATGAACCATCACCTCGTGGAAGCAACTTTACCTTTCTTTGGTTGGTAAATCGGTCTTTTCGTAGGTGTACCCACACCCAATCTCCCGGCTCAAGCACAAGGCGTCTTCTGCCCTTGTTGACTCATTTGGCCACCTCTTGCTTCTTCTTCTAAGCCACAACCTCACCTTCTCATATAAGCTTTTCATAGATTCATCCATCTTGTTTCCATCTAAGCTAACAAAGACATCACTTGGAAAATGAGTTAGATCCAAGAGGGTTAGGGGGTTGAAGCCATAGACACATTTAAAGAGCGTGATACCCGTACTTGAATGGATCACCCGATTGTAAGCAAATTCTATGAGTGGTAGGTGATCCTCCCAAGAGGTCAACTTACCTTTAACCATGGAACATATCATAGAACCCAAGGTTCTATTTACTACTTCCGTTTGGCCATCAGTTTGTGGGTGGCAAGACGTAGAAAACAACAACTTGGTACCAAGCCTACTGCACATTGACTTCCAAAAGTGACTAAGGAACTTAGATCTATCACTTACAATGGTCTTTGGGATGTCGTACAACTTAACAACATGTTCAATAAACAAAGAAGCTACACTAGCCGCATCTTCACTATTTTTGCAAGGAATAAAGTGTGCCATTTTGGAGAAACGGTCAACAATAACAAAGTTGTTATCCCGACCCCTTTGAGTCCGTGGAAGCCCCAATACGAGATCCATAGAAATATCAAACCACGAATGTAATGGAGTGGTAAGAGGGGTGTACAACCCGTGAGGAAGGAGCCTAGACATAGCACTCCTACAATCCATGCATTGGCTGTAAATTTTCACGACAACTTTGCGCATCCTTGGCCAATAGAAATGTTCCTCCAATATTCCGAGGGTTTTATCAATTCCAAAGTGACCCATGAGACCGCCGTCGTGTGCCTCCCTCACAAACAACTCTCCCCAAGAGATAGAAGGTACACACAACTGTCTTCCTGAAAATAAGTACCCATCAAACACGGCATAGGGGCTGGAATCCGAATGCCTCTTTTCCCTCGGCTTCACTTTCCCTAAAGATAGGAGCGAAGTAAGGGTCCTCGGGATATAAAAACTTGAGGCTCTCTAACCCCATTAGCTTGGACGATAAAGTGAACACATGAACATGTTTTCTAAACAACACATCGGCTACCACATTATCCTTACCCCTTTTGTATTGAATCATATAGGAAAAGGTTTCAAGAAATTCAATCCATTTGGCATGCCATTTGTTAAGTTTGTCTTGTTTCCAAAGGTTCTTCAAAGATTTATGTTCAGTTCGGATTACGAATTCCTTGGGCCAAAGATAGTGTTGCCAATTTCCTAACGCTCTAACCAAGGAATACAACTCCAAATCATACGTAGAGTAGTTTAGAGTTACTCCTTTGAGGTTTTTGCTAAAGTATACTATAGGCTTCAATTCTTGCATCAAAACTGCACCTATTCCCACTTTTCTAGCATCATATTCTATTTCAAATATCTTGTAAAAGTTAGGCAATTGCAATAATGGTGCCGAAATGAGCATATCTTTTAAGGTCTTAAAGGCCTTAGATTGCTCTTCACCCTACTTAAAAGGTTGGTCCTTTTGGATGATTTCAGTCAAGGGGGCTGCAATGGTACTATATCCTTTGACGAACCTCCTATAAAAACTTGCAACCTGTGAAAACTCCAAACTTCACCTATGGTTTTAGGGGTTGGCCAATCTTTAATGGTGGTTATCTTGGATTTGTCTACCTCTACTCCCCTCGAGCTTATAACAAATCCTAAAAACACAACTATATCAATACCAAAGAAGCATTTTTTAATATTAGCATAAACTTTTCTTTCCTAAGAACATCAAGCACACTCCTTAGATGCAATATATATTTATTAAGGGACTTACTATAAACTAAAACATCATCAAAGTACACAACCACAAACTTGCCAATAAACGGCTTCATCACATAATTCATTAGCCACATAAAGGTACTAGGAGCGTTGGTAAGACCGAATGGCATGACCATCCACTCATATAGACCAAACTTGGTCTTAAATGTGGTCTTCCATTCATCACCTGATTTCAAATGGATTTTGTGATATCTGCTCCTAAGATCAATCTTAGAAAACACACAAGAGCCATTTAGTTCATCAAGCATACCATCTAACGTAGGAATAGGATGATGATACTTTATCGTAATTTAATTTATGGCTTGGCAGTCTATGCATATTTGCCACGTCCCATCCTTTTTCGGCACAAGTAACACCGGGACCATGCACGAACTCATGCTTTTCTTGATGTATCCTTTGTTGAGGAGGTCCTAAACTTGCCATTGGAGTTCCTTTGTATCCGTGGGGTTTCTCCTATAAGACGGCTTGTTCGGCAATTGCGACCCTAAAACAATGTCAATTTGGTGCTCAATTCCTCAAAGTGGAGGAAGTCCTTGCAACAATTCACTAGGAAATACATAATCAAACTCCTGCAAAACATTAGAAATAGAAGACTGGATAGGGGAAGTGGACGGGTTAGCATTCAAAAATGAGCCAAAAGTAGAATGAGAGTAGTGCTATCATACTCCTTAAAGAGATCTCCCTTTCGGGCCAACATTACCATTGAATTCCTACCCCTCAAGACCGAGACTCCCTCTTCTTCCTCATCCTTCTCACTTTCGGGTTCAACCCTTTTACCCTCAGGTTCTTTCTCTTTCTTTCCCTTTTCTTGCAAACTCTTCATTTATCGATGTGCCTCACACACATGTGATGGTGATAGTGGTCGGAGGTTGTACTTCCAACCCTTGAACTCAAAGGAGTAGCAGTTGGTTCAGCCATCATGCTTGGTTGACCTATCATATTGCCATGGCCGACCCAACAAAAGATTACAAGCTTGCATAGGAATGATGTCGTAAAGTACCTCGTCCTCATAATTTCCAACATTGAACTGAATCACCACTTGATGAGTTACCTTCTACTCTCCACAATCGTTCAACCATAGGAGTCTATACGGATTCGCATATAGAGTAGTTGGCAACTTCAAGTGATCTACCATCGAGGCACTAGCTACATTGGCACAACTTCCGCTATCAATAATTAAAGAGCACACACTCCCCTTAATGAGTCACTTAGTATGAAAAAAAATTACCCATTGGCTAGGATCATCCAATGCTTTGATAATCATAACTCTACATACCACATAATTAGGTACTTCAAGTTCACCTTCTTGCGGCCAAACCTCATCTTCACCATCATTACTAGGCCTCTCGACCTCCCATCCCTCTCCATCTTGAGAGGCTTCTTGACTTTTAACCGTTTCAAGCACCAATTCTTCCCCCAAGAAATATAATTTTCCTTCCCTCAATATCATATTTCTCCGATTAGGACACTCACTAGCCTTGTGTCCCCATCTGTGGCATTCGAAGCATTGGAATCCTTTAACATTAGAAGAAATATTTGGCTTGCTCTAAAACTGTAGAGGAGGTGGTTGAGCAATCTTACTCACGGGTGGAGGGGCCTTGGCTGGTTGTTGTTTGGACTTGTTCCACCCTAAAGTCGATGGACCCACCTCTTTTTCCTTGGTCCAACCTGATGACCCTTGGTACAGTTTGGTTTTTTATGCCGACCTTTCCTTGTTCTCTTGTTAAATCTCCAAATCCGCTTGAAAGATCCCTTCAATAGTTTCAAACTTATGAAGTGTCATATGCATAGAGATTTCCTTACTTAGGCCGACCTTGAACCAGATGATACCGTGGCTCACTTGTTCCCCTCTATGATCAAGTTTCAAGATGAGTTGTTAAAACTCATCATAGTAAGCCACCACACTTTTGTTTTCTTGCTTCAAGTTGTACAATTTTGCAAGGAGTTCATGTTTATAGCTTTCGGGAAGGTACTTTTGCCTTATAAGATACCTTAACCGAAACCAAGGAGGGGGTTACCCCTCAATCAATACATCGCCAAAATGTTTGACATACTCATACCACGTGGTAGCATATACCTCAAAATAAGCAATGGCGTAGCAACTCTTCTTCTCCTCCGTGAGATCGTTCGCTTGAAAGATTCTCTTGCATGCGGATTCCCATGCTAGAAACTCTTCGGGATCACTTTCTCCCCTAAAGATTAAAAGTTCTATTTTGATAGTGTTAAGACCAACATCTCTTTCCTGAACACCTTGGCTGCCCCTATAATCAAGCCCTTAATTTTTTCTTAGTTCTACCATTGTACCTCTCATCCCATCTTCCATCAAATAAGGATCATCATACATTCCATACTCTCCCCTTTTGATTCTCTCTCACATATCCCTCTTCTTGCATTTACGGGTTTTGGATATTTGGAATTTGGTATGGTGGATTGGCATTTAGTGGAGAAGGTCTTTGGATTAGAGAATTTTGGTTTGGAGTATTTGGATTTAAGAGTGGAATTTGGGTTCCAAGTCCTTCATGTGGGACTTGGTGATGTGGGGAATGGCTAGGTCCATCAAGGCCTCAGCCTTATGATAACAGTTGGCTTGAGGTATGGCATTTGGTGGATACATTTTTGGTACATGGCTTTGGGGTAATGGTTAGGGATGTGTTTTGAGGAGTTGAGGGTCGAGAACTCTGTTGGCTTTCAACCCTCTTAACACGCCCACTAATAGAGGTTATTTCCACTCTCATCTTCTCAACCATAGCATTCACTCTAGCCACGTCCCGAGAAAATGACTCAAGACTATCTACAAGAGCATTCATAACATTATGGTCCATGGTTTGTGCATTGGAAGTTTTGGGTTCCATGTGTGGTGGTTCCATTTGCAAATGTGCCTACAAAAAGAGCAAGCGTTAGTTCAAAATACTCTCACTCACTATTTTCACTCAGCTCCCTCACTTGGCCCTTCAATTGTTGTAAGCCGGATATCAACTTGTGAGTACTTGGGAATGAAGCTACTCTTGAGTTAGAATGGATTTTGGTTTGTAAAACTCAAGGAAGTTTTGTAAGCAATTTAACCAAGAATAACTATGAATTATAAATGAGCAAAGCACTACAAGGAACTTTAACACGGAATACGTACTCAAAAATTAGTTCACAACTTAGTAGGTTGTTACTTAGTTGCCAACTAGTGTAGGAGTCAATAGAAAGAAACTAGTTGAGACAAGGAAAAAAACTATGAATGTCCAAGATCTTGAGTTTTTTTGTTGGTGTGGTCCACATTTTCTTTTCTTTTGGCCTTCTGGAATTGTTGTTGAAGTGTGATGTTTTTCCAATCTTGAGTTGTTCAATCTTGTTGTTTGGTGATAGTTTTCGATTTTAGAGTGAGGATGCAAGATTTTGGACTATCTTTCCAACGGTCAAAGGTGTCCCAACTTTTCACCAACTTACACTAAATTGGCAAAACACCTTTTTGCCTTGTCTTTGTCCCTTTCCTCTTTTGGCCTTTCTTGAAAGGTGTTTGACACTCTTTTTGGTAAACAAGCTTTTTGGGAGGTCTTTGTTTCTTTGCCACTTTAGTGTTGCCTTGAAAGTAGTCCTAAGACAAACACAAGACTTTTTCTCTCTCTTCCTTTTTCAAATCAAACAAGGCCTTTTGTTGAATATTACTCAATAACAATATGAACAACAACAAGAACACTTTGAACAACAACAATATCTAATCCGTCCAACCCCTCAACAACAACTAAACAAGAACTCAAATCTTGGACTTTAGAATCAACTGTGTTAGTGGAAAATAAGCCAACACACGAAACTACTAAGACAAGAAAAATAACACCTAAATCTAGACAACTTCTCGGCCAAACACAAAACACCCAACAACTCTTTTTTTTTATTTTCAACTAGAAGAGCTCAAGCTTGGTAGTGTAAGAACACGACCAGCCTTCACTCTAATACCAAATGACACCAAATGGTATCTACAAGACTAAAACAATCCGCAACATTCACCACAACACACCCAAATCCGTAACAACAAGACAACAATACGATATAAGAAGAAAACACAAACTTAAAACAATAAAAGGATAGGTAACTTGACACAAATAGAACTTATTAGGTAGTAACTAAAGAGTGTATCAAACTCTAAAACCTCTACAAAACAAGTTAACAATCACCAAGTTCTTGCACAAACCCAATAGGAACTCGGTTCACTCAAGAACTCACATTTCTAGCCGATACACACAACACAAGAAGAAAACTGTCTTTTGTGATATAAATGGTGGTCTACTCTCTCTTGAGAGGATGGTGTTTCAATATTACAATCTTGATTCAAAATAAGCTAACTAAGGAACAAGACTAAGGGAAATATTTAAATAGTCTATTACAAAGGTGTTGCAAAAGGACCCATTTACCCTTAATGAAGGGGTGGCGGGTATGGAGTGTTTTGGGGAATCCTTGGGTGTATTTTCAGCACCTAAGGTCATCCCTCACATGTTAAGGCGTACACTCCCTTGGGCGAGTTCACAACAATCTCAATCGCGTCCATTTTCATAAACGTGCCTTGAAGTCTTTGTAGTTCCCAAGCTTGGCTTCTAGTAAATGGTCCCAAGCCCATGACACCCGTATCACTGATGGTGTGAAGCCTGAGTATGTGGACATGACTGAAGTTACTACAGTAGCTGCAGCAAGAAAGAGTGAGCTTAACTTGATTACCACTCTTTATTATCCTTCTCATGAATGATATTTGATAAGTTCCTATTCTGCTCACTCTTTAAAACTGACTACATATGTGTGTCGAGTTCTCAAAAAGTAGTGCACTTTTGAAGGATCCTACACGGGTACAACATCATTTTTGAAGAGCCGGAGCAACATAGAATACAAGAGTGAGGGTCTATTTCTTCTTTCTTTCTTTTTTTTCTTCTTTATGTCCTTTTTTCCTTGTGTGGATTATGTACTTGATTATGAGGGGAGGTGCCATAAGAAAAAATGAAAAAAGGCATAACGTCTTTGGGTTTTCAACTAGTTTCAAGCTTGTATATATATCAGTTTGTGTGTATTACTTTAGTTCAACAAGTGCATTTACTGATAACAGGAATTGTTGTTTGGTCCGAATTATGTAGTTAGGCTAAGTCATCCAAAACATACTCTTAAAAAAGTATGAATCATCCAATTTGTACTAAGCCCACACATGTTTTCCAAAAGACCTCACGCCATTAACAATATGAAGGGGATCCTTGGAGTAACTGGTAAAGTTGTTGTCATGTGACCAGGAGGCCATGGATTCAAGCTTTAGAAAAAGCCTCTAGCAGAAGTGCAAGTTAAGGCTACGAATAATAGATCTTTGTGGTCGAGCCGTTCCCCAAACCCTATGCATAGCAGGAGCTTTAGTGCACCAGGTTGCCCTTCTTTTGTCTTAACACCATTAAGTCTTACACATCATATGTAGCTTCTTTTGATCCTTTTCGGCTATCAATGTGCGACTTTGTAAGCACCCATTAAAATTAAAAGAAGTAAAACTACTCTGACACACACATATAAACATTCTTAAAACAGGATGGAAAGAGTGTAAGAGATACCACTTATATTAGAATCTGGCCATGATTGACTTTATTAGAACATTACATACATTTGATGGTTATTGTACTTTTTTTTTCTTGTAACTCCACCAGCATTAACTTTTATCTATGTCTACATAATAGAAAGTTACTCCTTACCCATCAAAAAAAAGAATGCCATATATTCCTGAAACCAAGCTTGAAGCTCAGACAATATTTACCAACCTTGTAAACTTGCTAATCTTTGTCTCAATAACACAAGGCATCTTGCCAGCCCAAATCTTCCCTCTATCCCCCAATGAAAACAACACATAAGGTTATAGAGAAAACCCAAGGATTGAATTAACGTGGACGTGAGTTATCAGAAAGACAGATGTTCATTAAGGATCTTCTAAGACAGATTGCACTTTGGCAATTTTCTTGAAACTGACATTATTTTCACCTATAAGTCAGTAAAAGTCCCATCTGAGGCTTCAACTGGAAGTGTAGTGTGAGACAAACTTATCGAAATCAGCCTCTACCTCTAATTTAGGGGTAAGGTCAAACACTTACCCTCCCCATACTCTATTTTGTGGGATTGCACTGGGTATGTTGTTGTTGTTGTTAACTCAAGAACAATTGATAGATAAACATACTGCAAAAAGAGCTAGAATGCAAATGACTAGGCTTTTTCAATGGATAAGAGCACTCACGCAGTGATCTTTGCACCTCCATAAGCAGTAAAATTTCCCATGTAATATAAATCTCCTCTCCTCACCCTCAAAAGTGTCAACTACAACACATAAGACACAGGCACATAACACAAGTATTGATACTTCATCAGAAAAAAGAACAAAAAAGTCAAAGTACCGTTCTCTTTTAAATTTTCTTAACAAGATTACAACACTATGTTACTGAGAATACATATGCACAATTGAAAGTTGGGAAACCATCCCCTTAACTAGAATCTTTATTTCAATGCCTCTCAATATGAAACTTATTGATACACCTCAATAAAATTATCTACATCGTGATTCGTAAGTATCTAACAAGGAAACACCATAGATAAACTAAAACATACGATGTAGCCAAATTTCCTCCATACCTCAATCATCAAAATGAAGTACACATCCTCCAATGTCGTTAACTCTTTGATCTATATCGTTCACTCTCCACATTCGGCGAAGAAAGCTTCGTTGCAATCAAATTATCATCAAAGTACCTAGCATAAGGATGCCCTTGTGGTACCAATCTATGATAGTCCTCCTCTGCCTCGTCTTTATTCTTCAACAAAGTATGTATTATCCCTTGACACAAATACGGCCTAAAATCCTTTGGTTCCTCCTTCACCAACTCCTTAAAAACCTTCAGCGCGTCCTCGTATCTCAATCACCCAAATTTTTGCATACAATAACATAAAATCCCTCAACTCACTCTATTTACCCTCTTTTTTGTTAAGGATAATCTTATCCTACAGATTCAAAATCAAAAAGATAACTCAACCTTATCATAACACCCTCTAGGATAACTCAATCTAATGTAGACTTTTTATCTCTTGTAACTACTTTTATTTTGTATCCATAAATACGTGTAATCTTTATTATGGAAATACAATTTTTAGAATTATTCTCTTCTAAAACTCTTTATGGTATCAAAGCAGTGATCCAACTTGCTTCTAAATAACCGTGGATTTTTTTCTTTCTCATGGCATTCTCTAGCATAAATAATCTTGCTCACTTTTCTGGAAAAACTTTGATTTCCATCAATGGATCTCAACTTCTATTGAAACTCAATTCTCAAAACTACCCAACTTGGAGAGCACAAATTACTCTTTTACTTCGTGGTCACAATCTTATGGGTTATGTCACTAGTGTCAGCAAGTCACCTCCAACCACCATTGACAAAGATGGTCAACAGGCCTCTAATCCTGATTATGAATTTTGGGACTGTTAAGATCAGTTAATTTTGGCAGCCATAATTGCTTCTATATCCTTTTCTGTAATAAATACCATCACAGATGCCAAAACCTCAGCAGAGGCATGGACCAAGTTACAAATGTCATTTACAAACAAATCAGCTACCTGGATTTTATCCTTGAGTGACAAACTCTCTAGAGCAAAGAGAGATTCACGTCCATCTTCAGCTTATCAAATCAATTGTTGGGGAACTTTCCTTGTGCGGAAGTCTTGTTATTGATGTAGATCTTGTGGTTCATGTTCTTAGTGGTGTTGGCTCTGAATTTTGAGATATTGTTGCAGCTATTCATGCGAAAGATACCATCATATCATTTGATAAACTCCAAGACAAGTTATTGGCTCATGAATTGTATTTGACACAAATAAATCCCGCACTTGACACCACTCCTATCTCAGCAAGTCATGTCCGCATAGGTACAACTACTAGATCTTCGTATCAGCAAAAACAAGGTAATTCAGGAAAGAACCAGTATTTTTAATATAAAAATACTAATGTTGGTTTTCCAGTGAACTCCTCATCATATAAGCCTCAAAATTCTGCACCAAGACAGCAATCTTGAGGCACGAAATCTCAAGCCAAAGTTCAATGTCAATTTTGTGACAAATTGGGACATCATGTAAAATGGTGTTATCGAGCACGTGACTATTTTAGGGACTTGTTTTCACAGAATCCTCAAGCACACTACTCTAATGCTAATTCAGGATCCGATCAGCAATGGTTGTTAGACACTGGTGTATCTCATCATATCACTAATAACTTGGGCAACCTTTTGCTTCATTTAGCATATGATGGTAGTGATGATCTACACCAAACTGATGGCTCAGGTTTTTCCATATCGCATGTTAGTTCTGGTACTATTTCTCTCCCTACCAAAAAATTTCATCTTTCTAATGTTTTGTGTGTTCCCTCAGCTAAAACCAACCTCATATCTGTATCAAAGTTTTGTAATTCTAACCAAGTGTCAATTGAGTTCTTTTCTGACTATTTTCTTATAAAGGATCAGTTCACGGGGGAGATTCAGTTCAAAGGCCCACTTGATCAATCCTTGTACAAGTTGTTGTCCCCTGTCGTTTCAAATAATCCTGTCTCCTTCAACATTCAGCTTTCATCAGCGTCTTGGCATCAACGTCTTGGTCATTACCAAAATCTACTTGTAAAATATTTCTTTGTAATCCTTGCCAATGTAATAAAAGTCATCATCAATCCTTTGGTATTTCTTCTCTAACAAGAAGTAAACCTCTTGAGTTATTATATTCTGATTTATGGGGTCCTGCTCTTGTGCAATCAATTGATGGATTCCATTATTATATTATATTTGTGGACCATAACATAAAATATATCTGGTTCTTTCCTTTAAAGGCTAAATCAGACGTGTATGTTATGTTTCCACCATTTCAAAAACTTGTCAAAAATAACTTTAATGTCAAGATAAAATTGATTTACACCGACGGGGGTGGATAATATGTTGCACTCAAAAAATATTTTCAGCCTTGTGGAATAAATCATCTGCAAACACCGCCTCACACCCCACAACATAATAGGGGTGCAGAACATTGTCATCGTTACTTAGTTGAAACTGGCCTTACATTACTGCAAACTTCTTCCTTGCATCCTTCGTTTTGGTCCTTTGCATTCAAAACAGCCACCTACCTTAGTAATCGTCTTCCCACATCACTTTTTTTCCTCCTTATCAAAAGCTTTTTAACCGTTCTCTCAATTATCAATCCTTACGTGTCTTTGGTTACCTTTGTTATCCTTGCCTTTGTTCTTATCCCAAGTCCAAATTTGATCTCAAGTTTGTCCCCTGCGTATTTCTTGGTTACTCTTTGAATCAGAGTTCATATATTTGTTATGACTTTAAATCTAAAAAATGTGTTACCTCACGTTATGTTGTCTTTCTTGAAAATATTTTTCCATATCAAATTCATCCTTCAGATTCAAAATCCAATTCAAATTGGTATGCTATCCCCTTTAGTGAATCTTCTCACACTATAATCCCATTCCAGTCTAATTTTTTTCCTACTTCAACTTCATCTTTCAATCCTTCTATTGAAAAATCGTCATTACCTTGTGATTCTTCTCCTTCAAGTGAAAACACTAATCCATCTCATTCAAATGCGAGTACGAATCCTTCTCTTCCTACACAAAACAACATTCCTTCTTCTCCACTGGAAAACACTCATCCCATGGTCACTCATTCTAAGAATAACATTTATAAACCTAAATCTATTCATCATGTAACTAAACATCCTTTACCAAAAGTAATGGAACCAATAACAATTGCGCAAGCTTTGGTCCATCCTGAGTGGCGCTCTGCAATGTCTGATGAATTCAATGCATTAGTTAAAAATGGTACTTAGATTCTTATCCCTCCTGATTCTCAATAAAATTTAGTCGGTTGTAAGTGGATTTATAGGGTCAAAAGAAATGTAGACGGTTCAATTCAAAAATACAAGGCTCAGTTGGTTGTAAAGTCATACAACCAATGACCTAGTATTGATTTTGGTAAGACATTCAGCCCAGTGGTTAATACGGTGACAATTCGTGTGGTTCTTACTTTAGCTGTTACACATTCCTGGCCTCTCATTCAATTGGATGTGAAAAATGTTTTTTTACATGATCTATTAAAAGAATAAGTGTTCATGAAACAACCACCTGGATTCACTGATCCAGCTAAACAACACCATGTTTGTAAATTAGTCAAGGCTCTTTACGGACTCAAACAAGCCCCGAGGGCCTAGTACTAAGCGCTACGGTCATTTACCTTGAAGTTTGGATTTCGACAATCACAAAGTGATCACTCTCTTTTTATATATTGTCAAGGTACTATATGTTGTGATTTCTTATTGTATGTAGATGATCTCATTATTACAGGTAGCAACTCGTCCTTCATCAAGTGGTTTATTCAATCCCTTGGAGCCCAGTTCTCATTAAAAGATCTGCATAAGTTGTCTCTCTTTCTTGGTGTTGATGTTCATAAAACTTCAAAAGTCATTTTCCTTTCTCAACATCATTCTTTATCATGGGGGGTGCTAAAGAAGTGTCAACTCCAATTTCCACAACATGTTCTTTACTCAAGTCATGTTGCATCGAAGAAGATCTTGAACCCACTCGTTATCGCCAACTAGTTGGAAGTTTGCAACATTTAAATCTTACGAGGCCTGATATTGCCTTTACTGTTAACAAACTCTCCCAGTTCATGCATTGTCCTAATCATCATCATTGGTTGGCTCTTAAGCGTCTTCCCAGATATCTGAAATCTACTATTGCCTTTGGTCTCCATATTACTCCACAATCTCCTTTAAAGTTTCATGCTTTCTCTAATGTTGATTGGGTCGGTGATCCATCGAATAGAACATCAACCTCTAGGTTCTTTTTATATTTTGGCCATATTCCAATCAACTGAAGTTCTAAAAAGTAGAAGACAGTTGCTAGATAGTCCACTGAAGCTGAATATAGGTTTGTTGCTACAGCAGCTGCCGAGGTTCAATAGGTTAAATCTCTTTTGAAGGAACTTGGTTATTCGATTCCACCTCCCACAATATATTGTGATAATATCTCTACAATATACACATGTCAAAATCCAGTTCTTCACTCCAAAATGAATCACCTAGAAATTGATATCCATTTTGTTAGAGATTTGGCTCAAAAAGATGCTCTTCGAATATCTCACATATCCTTAAAGGATCAGATTGCTGACCTTCTTACAAAGTCCTTGTCCAAAAATCAGTTTCATCTCAATAGGTCTAAGATTGGTCTCCTGGATAGATCCTCAATCTTGCGGGGGAGTGTTAAGGATAATCCTATCCTATCAGATTCAAAATCAAAAGGATAACTCAACTTTATCATAACACCCTCTGGGATAACTCAATCTAATGTAGACTTCTTATTTCTTGTAACTTCTTTTATTTTGTATCCATAAATAATTGTAATCTTCATTATGGAAATACAATTTTCAGAATTATTCTCTTCTAAAACTCTTTACTTTTCACACATTTCAATCTCTTCCTCAACTTTTTTCTTCATATCCTTCAACTCCTCGACTGAATCTTCTTGCAACGCCACCATAATTAACCCGTGATAAGCCTCTACGCAAAAAGTTCCTTTATTTAACACCTCATTAAAACCATTTTTCGCCAATTATAGCTCATTATTGTAAACATACAAATGCCAATTCTTGCTCATTTGCCTTTGATATGCTAATGCAATGCAATAACCACAAGATGGATGAAGCTGTGGTAGCTAGGTATGCTGGACAGCGGATTAAGGATACTAATCAAAGACATTGCACTATAGAACTTGACTCTAAAGTAGTGACTGATTTGTTAAGGAACAACATATTTAGAAACCTAATAACTCATAGGTCTATTATTAAGGATACTATTTCTCTCACAGAGGGTAAGGTTGTGAGCTTCACGTACTGCTACAGGGAAGCTAATATGGACTACTTAGCTAAATTAGCCACTACTTTATATACTCCTCTTCTTACCCAGGATATCAATCAATTACCAGATGGGGATCGATGCTTTACTTCTTGGACAAAAAACAAATACATAGTGTAAGGAAATGATATGACAAAGCCAATGTTTTGCTAGCTAGATGTATAGTTCTTAGAAGTTTTAGGGAATGTGAAACAAATTCTGTTAGACATTCTCTTTTTGCCTTGATTGTTTGCAATCTGTGTATGTATATCAAGGGTAAGGTATAGCGCACACACACACCCCTGCTTTTGTGATTTCCATAAAATGATATACAACACCCACCAGGATTCTTCCTGGAAATTTAAAAAAAAAAATACAAATGTGATTTCAACAAAGGCCATTCATTCTCATTCGGCTCCAGTCCAATCAACTTGTCAATAGTACTAATAGCATCGATTACTTTTTGATTCCTTATCTGCATTTCCATCAAATTCCTCAATGTAACTACACTAGTCGGGTTTGACAACAAGAAATCTTGAACCTTCTTTTTATTTTCCTTGTCAGTAGTTGTCTTTGTACTGTGTGGGGATGAAAGGGACACAGCAACGGCGGACTTCGGGTTCAAATAGATTCATATTAAGATAAAGGGAGTAGCTGTCATGGGTATAAAAATGGGTTGTTCAGGTTTTGAGGGTTTAAGGGTTCAGAAGGGCAGCTCAATGTACTAAAACTCCTCATGCTCCAGCTATGTATGGGGTGCATAAAAGGGTTAAACCACAAGTGTTTATTGTATAAAAAGGGTTTAGGCAAAATTGGTCGCTGGTGATAAAGTGATTGGGTGATTTTTATTGTTAATATGGGGTGTTTTTGCTGAAAAGGAGGTGATGGTGTTCCTGATGTTAGGAAGGTTGAGGGAAAAAAATCAAATACTGCATTTTACGGAACTCCATGGACCAAGATCTGCTTTTATTATATGATCAATACCGATCTAATTCAGATATGTTGCACTAGGAGCTGATGAAAGTCATGTAGCTCCTCTATCTAAGGCTAAGGTAGGTAGAGATCTTCTGATACCCCTCGTTCAACCAATGGAGATAGAATAAGTGTAGAATAAATCCGGATATACTAATAGAGGCAAGACGTGATATTGCTTTACATCAAGCAATATATGGAGTAACTAAGGATATACCAATAAAGGCAAGACGTGATATTGTTTTGCATCAAGCAATAGGTGAGGTAATCTATATATATAGGTAGAGGCGGAGCCAGCCCTCTTTAGGGGGTTCGTGTGAACCCCCTTCGATGGAAAAATATACTATTTATACATGATTAAAATTATTTTTTATGTGGTTATAGTAGGTGTTAAACCCTCTTCGACTTAGTTTTATTTGAATATTGAACCCCCTTACTTGAAATCCTGGCTCCGCCTCTAACCATTAGTATTTATCTTTTTTGTCAATTTTTTTGGCTTTTTTCTCTTATATTTCCTTCAAAATATTTGCTAAAAATTTAATCAATCTATCATTAAGTCTATAATTATCCACATTAATTTGTATTAAATTTATTTTTAAAGTAAAAAAGGTTTTTTCTCTCCCCCACGTTTTAGACAACTTTAAGTTCCTAATCGTAGATTGAATTGTATATATATGGAGGATTGGAGGAGTTGAGTGTGTAGGTTTGGATTTCTTTCTCTTAAATTGTTGGTTTTTCTTCTTCTTTTGTGCTAGCAACAGTAAATTCATAACCAAAAACAAAAACAAAAACAAAAACAAAAACAAAAACAAAAACAAAAACAAAAACAAAAACAAAAACAAAAAATTAAAACCAACTAACAAATTACTAATAGGAGCATTAGCACGTACAGGAGGAAAATTCAAAAGTCTTTAAGTAGCATTGAGACAAACTTCAACTTTTAGGCATTTTTTTGATGGTCATTGATGTGTAAGTATCTTTGTTTGACTTTGAAACTTATAGTATTTGGTTATTTGTTTTTTCTACTGAGCATATTTTGATTTGATAATCTACAGGACGAGGAGACTGAACCACCAGAAGTTGTAAACTTTAGTTACGTTACGCATGGTTATATCTACTACGAAAGAGTTGCTACTGATGGAAATTGATATACCAAACTCCCTCAAAGTTGAGCCAAGTAATTCCACAGTGAAAACATTTCTCAGGAGATATGGGACTATTCAAGAAGATTAAACAAAGAGAGGAGTTGAAATATTTGGGTTACCTATGTAAGTCAAGTCTACTGGAATATAGTTGAGTGAAACTTATGTCTTTTATACATTTGTTGCTACTCCTATATTTCTTTGGAGGCTTACACTTCAATCATTTGTACATCCTTGAAGTTTGTATGAATTATGAAGCGTCTTTTCATTTTCCTCCTCCTTTTTTATACACTTATGAACCATGACGTGCCCATTCTAAAATGGTAAGAAAAGTTAACTAAAAAAAAATTATTTGTAAAATTTACAATAAATTAGAATGTTAGTTAAGATAATTTGCTTGAATATCTAAAAATAGAATTAATGGGGAGGGGGGGAGGGATAAAAGGAGGAACAAACAGAAAAGGCAAATGAAAAAATAGAGGGGAACAGTGCTTAGAAGTCAAAATTTTCTTTTCTTTAATTTCTCATCTCTTTTCAATTTTTTTTCTTTTCTTTCAATATATATGAAAATTATTAACAACAAAATTTTAAATAACTTCCCATTTTCTTGCTGTAAGCAATAAAATTTTATTAATTTGACCCATACGAAATTTGGATTATATTAAATTCAAAATATATTAGTCCCAAATAAATATTGCGGATTAATATAATTGAATTAATTATTTAAGTCCAAACATGTATGGATTTAAATAAGGTCTAATATTTATTGGGCTAGTCCATCAATGTTGGCTACAAATAATGAGCCCACTTTACCAAGCCCAAGATATGGTCATATTTCAGAGGCTCAAATAAACGCCACGTGTCAAATGACGTGGCATGTCAAGTCAAGTGAAGGATCCAATAGGACCATGCCACATGTTAAAATGATGCAGCAGGTCCATGAAATAAAATTCCATAAAAAGGCGTCACATCACTTAAATCTGATTGGTCAAAGGAAGTCCATATTCATCATGACTCTTCCTTTCTTACAACTATAAATAGGGGTCTCATAATTCAGAAAAGGGACCCCCAGAATTCTAACAAGTAGTAAGAGAAAGCTCATGGATCAAACACCGCAATTTCTCTAAAAGCTCAAGCATCCAAATCAAGTTCATCAAGATTCAAGATCAAGACTGCAATATTCAAGAACAAGCTCAAAAGCCCTTGAATTCAAGCACAAGTCAAGATCAAGTCCCTCAAGTCCATCAAATCAAGTTCAAATTCAAGATCAAGCTTTAATTAGCTCTTGAATTTATATTTGAAAAGGCGAATCAGAGGATTCATAGAGATTGTAACACTCGCATTGAAATCAATAAAATCAATTATTGCAATATTTTTCTTGTCTCGAATTATTTATTTTTCGGTCTTGAAATTTTATTGTCTAACAAATTCTGGCATGCCCAGTGGGACAATCTCTACCTCTTATCTCAACTTTCCATACTTCAAAGTTTAAGAACAACGAAATGACTTCCAAGAAGGTCAACTCTCAATCAACTGCTTCCAAGGCTGCTGACTCAAAGTTCTCTGCTGGAGTAGAAAGCATCCTTGGTGTTACTTTCGGAACCTTAGGAGCTGTTACAAGGAGCAAGGCAGGCTTTCTAGGACAACAAACACATCCAGTGTCATCCACACCAACTCTAATTTTTGGATCTTCAACCCCGAAAGGAATGAAGTCCAATGCAAGTGCTTCAGAAGGAGGAAGCAGTGTGGCTGAATCGCTGAAAAAGACTCTAGCTCTACTTGAGCATTCCGATTCGAAATACTCTGGAGCCAAGAGCGATGGTCGTTCAAAAAATGTGTCATCTCCACTTACACCAAATAAGCTAAGTACTTCAAAGATCAACTTATGTGATAATCCGTGTTACTCTCCAACATCTACGGTGATCATGTAAGCAATGGTAACTGATGCCTCGTCTGTGGAGGAGCAGCTTGCGAATCTGACAAAGACAATTGAAGGCCTGACCAACTATGTTCCAAATCAAGAGGCTAGGACTGATAAGATAGTGGATAGGGTGGAAGGCTTGATAGATGAAGAATCTAGCCATGCTCCGGAAAAAGTTCCAGAGGTTCATGAGATAGAAAATCCTGTGAAACAAACACCATCGACTAAAGAGATGCAAGTTTCTGCGGAGGAAATGATCCCGATTGGGCAATTTAAGGAATTTATTGAAGAGACCCTCAAAGACAAGTATGATGTTGTCACCAAGTCTTCCCTTGTATATGCCAAGCCTTACATGCAAGAATAGATAGCCTCAAAATGCCTGCTGGATATCAACCCCCCAAATTTCAACAATTTGAGGGAAAAGGTAACCCAAAATAATATGCCGCACACTGTGTCGAGATATGTAATAATGCTGGAACTTACGGTGACTATCTTGTCAAATATTTTGTTCATCCCCATAAGGGAAACGCCTTTGATTAGTATACGGATCTCGAGCCTAACTCCATTGATAGTTGGGAGAAATTAGAACATGAGTTCCTGAATCACTTTTATAGCACAAGGCGTACAGTGAGCACGGTAGAGCTCACAAATACTCGGCAAAGAAAGGACGAACCAGTCATTGACTTCATCAATCGATGGAGAAATGCTAACCTAAACTGTAAAGATAGGCTCAGAGAAGCTTCTGCGATAGAGATGTGCATCCAAGGAATGCACTGGGGGCTTCTCTACATCTTGCAAGGCATTAAGCCAAAATCCTTTGAAGAGTTAGCTACTAGTGCTCACGGCATGGAGTTGAGCATGTCTTCTGCTGGAAAAGAAGGAGCGTCTATCCATGACCCTCGAAGGGGAAAGGATAAGCAAGAACCCAGGAGATGGGGTAAGTTTATCCCCAAAAATGATAACAAAAAATCCATAAATGTTGATGTGTCTCCTATGAAAGTCACCACAAAGGTGATCAAGAAGCAAAGTGTAAAGACTACTTCTGGAGCACGTCTAAATCAGAAAACATTAAAAGAGATGCAAGAAAAGAAATATCCCTTCCTTGATTCTGATGTTGCTGAGATTTTTTATGAACTCCTTCAGCATAAGCTCATCAAACTCCCAGAGATGAAGCGTCCAGACGAAGCAGGAAGGACCAATGACCCTAATTATTGCAAATATCATAGGCTCATAAGTCACCCTCTGGAGAAATGCTTTGTCTTTAAAGATATATGCAACTGGCAAAAGAGAAGAAAATCTTCTTCGACGGTGAGACAGACAGTTCTCATCAAATCTCTATCACTTTTGGCTCACTCAACCCAGTTAAAATTTGTGTCAAGGAGCCTAATGAGGAGATATTAGAGCCTGACAGGTCTTCGGTTAATGAAGACAATGATAAAGGTTGGACTCTAGTGACTAGACGCAAACGCAAGAAGATGAGTCTACGAAAGGAGACGTACGAGCAGCCAACCGAAAGGAAAGTGGTGAAGAAACTAAGGAAATAGAAAATGGTTGTACTTCCAAAAAGGACAAGGGTGACGGAGCTTCACCATCAGAAACCTCGACGTCTGGTAACTTTAGAGGAATTCTTACCGAGTTGGTTCCGCAATAAGACTGCCCAAGTCAACCTTGAAGCATCTTATTTTAATACCGCCAAAGAGGGGGCAAAGGGTGAGAATCTACCCATGGAAGTTCCTTCATCTTCCGAAAGATTGGCTGAAACTCTTGGCGAAGAGGCACATGTGTGTGATACAAAAATCACATTTACAAATAACGATCTTCTGTTTCGTGAGACCCTACATAACCATCCCTTATACATGGTGGGTTAAATTCTAGGAAAGAAGATCAATAAAATCTTGATAGATGAAGGATCTGAAGTCAATATCCTGCCTATCCGTATGATGAACGAACTTGGCATCGCTACTAGCGAACTAGAGAAATGTCGTATAATGATCCAAGGCCTCAACCAAGGGAGACAAAGGGCCATGGGATGTATCAAGTTGGGGATTAGTATGGATGATTTTCAATCAAACCCATTGATGCATGTGATTGATGCCAAAACTTCATACAATGTATTGCTTGGTAGGCCTTGGGTGCACGGGAACAAAATTATCTCATCCTCTTACTATCAATACTTAAATTACCTCAAAAATGGAGTGGAAAGAATGATAGTCGCCGATGACAAGCCATTCACTGAAGCTGAGTCATATTTTACCGATGCAAAATTCTACTTAAAGAATCATATTATAGATGCGAAAAGGATTGAAGATGTCACCAAGACCAAGTGTGACGATCTTGCATCTAAGAAGGTCGCGGTGACTATCAAAAAATTCATCAACAGAAAGCCTTTCTTCACTTCGAATAAAGAAAGCGTCGCTCCTACGAAGAAGAAGGAAGCTCTTGTTCTTTGCTACGTGCCAAAGGTAAAGAAAGAGGAAGATCACTCACCTAATGCCCAAGATAATGTGCTAAAGGGGCTAACTTTACCTGTCAGGAAGATTGACGTAATAAATCCATCCTCAAGGCCACCTGGGTGTGCCAATTTGTTTCCAACGAAGCGTACAAAAGAAGGCTTTGATCCAAATGCATACAAGCTATTTGTAAAGGCTGGATACAATCCTAATGAGCCATCAAGGTTTGGCAAATTTCCATCGGAGGGTACACTAGGCAAGTACGTGAAGGACTATGATACACGCAGCCACCTACAATTCATATCTCCATAAGAAGGGGAGTCACTAATTACATCACCGTGGAAGAAGAATCCACTGCCGCTAATAAAAGACCCTCCGTATTTGATCGAATTGGAGAATCAACCACAAGAACTTCTGTGTTTGAAAGGTTGGGTCCTATAAATAAGAATAAAAACAACAAGCGTCAAAGAAGTCATCAAAGCACGATGTTGCACTCTTCATTTAAAATCTAGAAGGATTTCCAAAGTTTGATTCCTTCTAGAATGAAGCGACAGACGGAACTGGTAGTTTCATGCAATGAGGTGTTAAAAGTAAAGGAGCATACTGTGGTTTATACTAAGCAACGCAAAGAATATGAAGTGAGTTTTGGCTCCTCATATCATGTTACGACCCAGAACGAGAAAGATGTCTCATCTCAAATAAAGGTTGATGAAGAGATAGAAGATGCCTTTTGGTGTTATCATTTATCCGTCAATGACGATAATCCTCAATAGTAGAAAGATGTTGGATATGCTCCATCGCAACTTGAAGAAAGAGTAAAGGCCACAATAGATCCCTTAAAGAAATTTAATCTTGGAACCGATGAAGAACCAAGACCAACTTACTTGAGTGTGTTTCTAGAAGTAGAAGAGAAAATAGCTTATATGGACATACTCAAAGAATATATGGATGTTTTCGCCTGGAGCTATAAGGAAATTCCTGGCTTAGATTCAAAAGTAGTGGTTCATCAGTTGGCGGTCAAGAATGGTGCTCGTCCTGTTAAGCAAGACCAAAGGCGTTTTAGGCTAGAGTTGGTTCCATTAATTGAAAATGAAGTTAACAAACTCATTGAAGTTGTCTTTATTCACGAAGTCAAATATCCCACGTGGATTTCAAGTATTGTTCCAGTAAGAAAGAAGAATGGCCAAATTCGAGTTAGTGTCGACTTTCGAGACCTCAACAACGCCTGCCCTAAGGATGACTTTCCAATTCCCATACCAAAGTTGATGATTGATACCACCACTGGTTATGAGGCAATGTCCTTTATGGATGGTTCATCCGGCTATAATCAAATCTGTATAGCACCAAAGGATGAAGAACTCAGTGCATTTCGTACGCCCAAAGGTATTTATTGCTATAAGGTAATGCCTTTTGGTTTGAAGAACGTTGGCGTCACTTATCAAAGGGCTATGCAGAATATCTTTGATGGCCTGCTCCATAAAAATATTGAATGTTATGTAGATGATCTAGTGGTGAAGTCAAGAAAGAGATGCGACCACTTAAAAGACCTAAGAATGGTATTCGAGTTGCTTCGAAGATATCAACTTAGGATGAATCCTTTGAAGTGTACCTTTGGAGTTACTTCGGGAAAATTTCTTGGCTTCATTGTGTGACACCGAGGAATTAAAATTGATCGAGCTAAGGTTGATGCAATTTTGAATATTCCCGAGCCTCGAGATATTCATGAGTTAAAAAGCCTTCAAGGAAGGCTAGCATATTTAAGGAGGTTCATCTCAAACTTGGATGGAAAATGTCAACCATTTAGTCGTCTCATGAAGAAGGACACTCCCTTCGAATAGGACCAAGCTTGTAGTAATGCCTTTGAGAGTATCAAATCATACTTAATGAAGCCACCAGTTCTTGCAGCACCCATACCTGGGAAACCATTGATACTCTACATCGCGGCACAAGAGAGGTCAGTTGGAGCACTACTGGCTCAAGAAAATAGTGAAGGCAAGGAAAACTCTCTTTACTATTTGAGCAGAATGATGACACCAAATGAGCTAAAGTATTCTGCAATTGAAAAGTTATGTTTGGCATTAGCCTCATCGATTCAAAAGATAAAGCACTACTTTCAGGCTCATGTTGTTCGGCTTATCTCGAGGGAAAATCCCATCAAGTTTGTAATATCAAAACCTGTCCTTAGTGACCGACTTGCAAGATGGTACCTTCAATTTCAACCGTTTAAGATTGTGATTGTTCCCCAAAAGGCTATAAAGAGACAAGCATTGGCTGACTTTTTGGCAAACCACCCGATACCTGATGATTGGGAACTGAGCGATGAACTTCCTAATGAAGATGCAATAGTCATTGAAGCTAGACCCCCATGGAAGACGTACTTTGATGGTACTTCACATCGAGAGGGAGCTGGTGCCGGTGTGGTGTTCGTCACTCCACAAGAAGAGGTCATCCCATACTCTTTTACCCTAACAAACCGTTGCTCTAATAATGTTGCTGAATATCAAGCTTTAATACTTGGACTTGAGATGGCAGTTGATATGAAACAACTGCAATTACGAGTCTTTGAGATGGAAGTTTCATGTCAAAGACTCGTAATTGTAGTTGTTTCATGTCAACTGCCATCTCAAGTCCAAGTATTAAAGCTTGATATTCAGCAAAATATTAGAGCAACGATTTGTTAAGGTAAAAGAGTATGGGATGACCTCTTCTTGTGGAGTGACGAACACCACACCGGTATCAGCTTCATCTCGATGTGCGGCACCATCAAAGTACATTTTCCATGGGGGTCTAGCTTCAATGACCATTGCATCTTCATCAGGAAGTTCATCGCTCAGTTCCCAATCATCAGGTATCGGGTGGTCTACCAAAAAGTCAGCCAATGCTTATCCCTTTACAGCCTTTTGGGGAACAATCACAATCTCAAACTGTTGAAATTGAAGGTACCATCTTGCAAGTTGGTCACTAAGGACTGGTTTTGACATTACAAACTTAATGGGATTTGCCCTCGAGATAAGCCGAACAACATGAGCTTGAAAGTAGTGCTTCATCTTTTGAATCGAAAAGGTTAATGCCAGACATAACTTTTCAATTAGAGAATACTTTAGCTCATTCGGCGTCATCATTCTGCTCAAATAGTAAAGAGAATTTTCCTTGCCTTCACTATTTTCTTGAGCCAGTAGTGCTCCAACTGACCTCTCTTGTGCCGCGATGTAGAGTATCAATGGTTTCCCAGGTATGGGTGCCGCAAGAACTAGTGGCTTCATTAAGTATGATTTGATACTCTCAAAGGCATTACTAAAAGCTTGGTCTCATTCGAAGGGAATGTCCTTCTTCATGAGATGACTAAATGGTTGACATTTTTTGGCCAGGTTTGAGATGAACCTCCTTAAATATGCTAGCCTTCCTTGAAGGCTTTTTAACTCATGAATATCTCGAGGCTCGGGCATCTTCAAAGTTGCATCAACCTTAACTCAATCAATTTCAATTCCTCGGTGTCGCACAATGAAGCCAAGAAATTTTCCCAAAGTAACTCCAAAGGCACACTTCAAAGGATTCATCCTAAGTTGATATCTTCGAAGCAACTCGAATACCATTCTTAGGTCTTTTAAGTGGTCGTATATCTTTCTTGACTTCACCACTAGATCATCTACATAGCATTTAACATATTTATGGAGCAGGCCATCAAAGATGTTCTGCATAGCCCTTTGATAAGTGGCGTCAGCGTTCTTCAAACCAAAAGGCATCACCTTATAGCAATAAATACCTTTGGGCGTACGAAATGCAGTGAGTTCTTCATCCCTTGGTGCCATGCGGATTTGATTATAGCCGGATGAACTATCTATAAAGGACATTGCCTCATAACCAGTGGTGGCATCAATCATCAACTCGGGTATGGGAATTGGAAAGTCATCCTTAGGGCAGACGTTGTTGAGGTCTCGAAAGTAGACACAAACTTGAATTTGGCCATTCTTCTTTCTTACTGGAACAATACTTGAAATCCACGTGGGATATTTGACTTCGCGAATAAATCCAGCTTCAATGAGTTTGTTAACTTCATTTTCAATTAATGGAACCAACTCTGGCCTAAAGTGCCTTTGGGCTTGCTTAACAGGACGAGCACCATTCTTGACCGCCAACTGATGGACTGCTACTTTTGGATCTAAGCCAGTTATTTCCTTATAGCTCCAGGCGAAGACATCCATATATTCTTTGAGTATGTCCATATAAGCGATTTCCTCCTCTACTTCTAGAAACGCACTCAAGTAAGTTGGTCTTGGTTCTTTATCGGTTCCAAGATTATCTTCCTTCAAGGGATCTATTGTGGCCTTTACTCCTTCTTCAAGTTGCGATGGAGCATATCCAGCATCTTCCTCCTCCTGAGGATCATCATCATTGACGGATATATGATAACACCAGAAGGCATCTTCTATCTCTTCATCAACCTTTATTTGAGACGAGACATTTTTCTCGTTCTGGGTCGTAACATGATATGAGGATCCAAAACTCTCTTCATCTTCTTTGCGTTGCTTAGTATAAACCGCAGTATGCGCCTTTGCTTTTAACACCTCATTGCATGAAACTACCAGTTTCGTCTGTCGCTTCATTCTAGAAGGAATAAAACTTCGGAAATCCTTCTGGATTTTAAATGAAGAGTGCAACATCGTGATTTGATGACTTCTTTGACGTTTATTATTTTTCTTCTTATTTATAGGACCCAACCTTTCGAACACAGAAGTTCTTGTGGTTGATTCTGCAAGTCGATCAAATACGGAGGGTCTTTTGTTAGCGCAGTAGATTCTTCTTCTACGGTGATGTAATTACTGACTGCCCTTCTTATGGAGATGCGAATTGGAGGTGGCTGCGTGTATCCTAGTCCTTCACGTGCTTGCCTGGTGTTACCCTCCAATGGAAGTTTGCCCAACCTTGATGGCTCATTAGGATTGTATCCAGCCTTTACAAATAGCTTGTATGCATTTGGATCAAAGCCTTCTTTTGTACGCTTCGTAGGAAATAAATTGGCACGCCCAGTGGGACAAATCTGCCCTTAATCTCTTCTCTCATAAATCAGATCGGCAAATCTGTAGTCACAGCATAAAGATGGAAGCTCTATTGGTACTTCAAGACTCGTCATCAAATCTACACTTCGACAAGCCTTGAAGTAGGGGCATTTGTAGACATCTAAAATTTGTGGACTCTTCAATAAGAATTCAAATTCTGTTAGAGTTCTAGAAGGCTACTTTACCCTAAATCTCGCCCATTTAAAGGGTAACATGTTTCCTGAAACAGGCATCTTGAATATCCCATAAGCTGATGGGTATTCGTAAAAAAATCGGGATCTCCAATATCCCACAAAAAATCATGGGATATTCATAAAAAAATCATCCTATATTCGAGAATAAGCCACTAACGGTCCTCGAATTACGGAGAAAATCAAGAGAGAAGAATCAAGGGAGAAACAGATTTGTAACCACAATCGTTTATCAATAAAAAATTCTTGTTTCTTCATATTTTTGTTTGTGGTTAAAATTTATTTTCCATGAATTTAAATTATGTTGGAAACACTTGCCATCTAATATTGTATGTTAATTATTTAGTAATTAGTGTAAGATACATAAAATAAAAACCAAAACAATTGTTTCGTAGTATTACTTTTAAATTTTATTATTTAATTTGCTTTAGAACTAAGATATCTTAAATTAAATAGATAAAAATAGAATACACTAAAAAAAAAAGGGGGGAGGGAGGGGGATGGAAGAAAACAAAAAAGAAGTTTTTTTTGGGTGTCCTCTTTTCATTTGGTTATAATTTTTATTTGAGAGAGTGAAAATAATGTCAATGTTAACATAATTGTCCATACTTCATATAAAAAAATTAAATACTAAAAATAATGCTTAGAGGAAGAAAACAAACCTAAAGACAAATTAAGGGCCTATTTGGGCATGGAAATTTTTCCCTTTTTTCCGGAAAAATTTTTCGGAGTTGGAAATTGTGGTGTTTGGCCATGAAAATTCGGAAAATAATTTCGGAAAATTTTTCTGAAAAGGGAAAACAGGTTTTTGTTGTTTTCACAATTTTCCAACTCCAATTCTAACTTTTATTATTATTACATATAACCCCAATCTTTTAAATTTTTACATAAAACTCTCCTTATAACATTACTTTTTTAATAATACGTATATAGCAGTTTTAAAGAATAAGATAATTATAATTTCAAACTTAATGCTATCCTAATTAATATATATCTCTTTTTCTCTCTCATCATTATTTTTATTCCTTATTTAAGACATTATTTTACTGCTAATTTATATTTATACCCATAAATATATAAAGTATTATATTTATACTCATAAATATATAAAGTATTATATTTATAATAGAAATATACAAAGTATGTTATATATAAAGTTTATACAATGTATATACCATATACACACATATATAAATATACAAAGTATTAAGAAACATACTAAGCATATTTATAATATAAATATACAAAGTATGTTATATATGAAGTTTATACCATGTATATACCATATACACACATATATAAAAATACAAAGTATAAAGAAACATACTAAGCATATTTATATATTTATGGTATATGATATAATATACCATAAATATGCAAAGCATATTTTACATAGAAATAATTTATTCACACACAATAAAATCTTTCATGTATAAGAAAATTAAAGAAATAAATTAGCGGCACCCTAAAATTTAATAACAACTCATCATTTCCTATTTTTTAGGAACGGAAAATGAAGAAAATAAATTAAATAAATTTTAAAAAAAATAAATTTGTTTGAAAGATAATATTTGTTACCTAAAAAACAGGAAGCAGTGATCTGTTAATATAACATCCATATTTAAAATTTTCAAATATGAGAAAACGGCTATTAATGTAAATATTATATATGTCATAATTGAAATTCATTAAATATGGTCATGTCTATGTAATTATTTTTATAATAGTGGCTAATTGTGTTCTTTTTCCATTAGTAGGTAAATTTTAGTTGGGTGATTTTGATAGTTTGTAAAAGTTAGGGCATAAAATCATATTTAAGAAAGTTTTTTCAAAAGTCGAAAAAAAAATTTAAAAAAGACATGGCCAAACACAACTCCAACTTCAACTCCAACTCCGGAAAATTTTAGTTTTCATGGTCAAACGGCTACTAAGTTTGCATTCCCAATATTCTTCATTACTTTTTTTAAAAAAAAATAATTTTTAAAATATTTTCGTCTTTTGAGTTAAAAATGCATGTATAATTTAAAGTGTTGTTTGATATTGATTTCTAATATGTTCTTTATTAAGTGAATAGAAATAGCGAACGTTCGGTTCATAAATTCTTCGAGAGAGGTGATGTCCAAGGTTAGCCTTCCCAAGGTCATTCAAATATTTCTTTTATTAGTGTTGTCGTTTTTTCCTCAATTATTGAGGATTGAGGATAGCTTTGTTTACTTTTTATCATTTATTTTCTCTCTTTTTAATTCTTAGAATTAAGACTTCCGCTAACACATAAAAATATTTTCTTTTTATCATTGAATTTTATTAGAAAATTTTACTTTTTTTATTAAAAGAATTAATACTAAAAAGTTGGTAGAATGATTAATTTACTAATTTTTAAATATAATTATGACATAAATATCCAATCAAATATTGATATATATTTTCTATATCTGCACAAAAATGTGGCACATTTTATAGGGCAAGAAAAGCTACATTTTTATTTTATTTTTTAAAAAAAAAAAATCTTCATTTTTGGCTCATCTCCCCTCCACCAATTTATATGGCCAAGCATTAGCATTTATGTTTTTATCAAATTTTTAATCTTTATCTCATTTTTAATTACAAATTAATAATTAGGTAAAGATTGACTTCAATGCAAACATAAATAATTTATTGATATTAAGAATAATTTATATGATTAATTACTTTTCTTAATTCTCTTCGTTTTCTTTCTATGTACGTTATATACTCTTTCCGTTCGATTTTACTAGGCATATTTTAATTTGGCACAACAATTAAGAAAAAGATTAATAACAGGACTATTTTACTATAATACCCTATTAAATAATATTTCTATTGTTTCTTGAGATTAATTTATAGAAAAATCAATTAATGTTAAGAATATATATATATATATGTGTGTGTGTGTCTTTTCTTGATATGTCAAAAATGACAATTAAATATAGAAATTCAATTAGGAAATTAATTACAAATAAAAGTGAGCAGAGGAAGTACCATTTTCTTCTTCCCTTAGCCTAATCATTATTTCTATTTATATGTTTCTTTAAATATCTCCTTTAGCTTCTTTGTTTTTCATTTTAAATGATTTTTATTGCAATTAATTAATACGCTTAATTTATAGTTTATATTTTTTTTATTATAGGTGTTAATGAAAGTAAGGGTTTTATTTTCTATTTTATAATTTTGAAATTCGTAAAGCGGAACTTGATGAAACTTTAATACTTTTATTATTATTGGTATTATAAAGAACATAAAAAGGTAGAAGAGTTTTATTCTTTTAAGCAACATAAAATGATAGTAATTGAGACATTTATTTAATATGACTTTTGGTTTACTATAAATACTAGAGACATGCTTTTTATTGCATAACTTTCTCTGTTTCTTATGAATTTTTTTCTCATATTCTTCATTATTATGATTTTACTCCTTTTCATCTGATATTTTTTATATTTTTTTCCATGTCTTTTCATGAATATTCATCGAATTTACTCCTTTTCTCTTTAGTTTGTTGCAAGTTTGTACGTAGCTATTGTATGAATCTCAATATAATATATTTATCTTTTGAAAGTTAAAAATACCTAATTTTAAAGAGCCGACCTCTTTAATATCTTCAAGTCACATATTCTTCTTTTTGAATATTTTGTATCTAATTTTCTTGACTTCTATATTGAATTAAAGAAAAAGTAATAATGCATTATAATGATAGGATAAACTATTAAGGAAATTAATAATTGAAATTTTTCATAAGATTAATTAATTAGAGAAGAAAGAGAAATAGACTTGATTATTGAGAAAAATTACAACTCTAACTTTTGTAAATGCATAAATATAAGAAGAACCAAAAGAAGACTTTTATTTTTATTTTTTTTTATTTTTTTTTGCTTTTTCTTTGATAATTTTTGAAAAATTTGAAAACAAAGTTCTCATATTACTATAAGAATATGATGAAAATAATTGAAACATTAAGAAGTCAATTAAAAACATTTTTAACTTTAACCATTTTATTTTTAATATCCAAATATTAGAAAAGAGTTTTGTTGTTAATTTAACAGGGCGAAGCGCGGAAATGTACACTAGTTCCGAATATACTAATAAAGGCAAGATGTGATATTGTTTTGCATCAAGTAATAGGTGAGGTAATTCCGAACATACTAATAAAGGCAAGACGTGATATTGTTATATGTCAATAATACGTGGAGTAACTCTCGATATAACAGTAAAAGCAAAATGTAGAGGTGGATGAGAAGAGAGTGAGAGAGCTGTTAAGCTCAGGGGACATAATATAGCAGGCACATTAAGGCAAATGATTTGGGCTTCATGAGGGCTAAAGGTTTGGGCTTTTTTCTTCAACAAGGATCTAAAGAGAATTGCACTTTACTTGTTAAAGAAGGTTAAAGTTGAGTCCAAATGTACTTTGAGTGATTTTTCAAGTTTTTGCATGGATTGGGTGGTAGGGATGCCAATCGACCAGTTTAATTCGGCTTTGAAAGTTATCGATTTGTAGAATTGTTAAATCATTACAAAATCGTTAAGATATAATGAGTGGATTATTAATTGTTATCGATTCAATTGTCGAACTAACCGTCAAGAGCTCATACGAAAGATCTCATAAGATTAGCTTGAAAAGAGTGGTTAAAAGAGAAAGAGCAGATAGAGCTAGCCAACTAAAGCGACCAACTTTTATTTAGATTTAAATAACATTTTCTTCATCGATATCTGATTCATTTTCTTGCTAGGATACTTTCAATATTGAAGTATAAAATCATAATTATAAATTATACTTATTAACAAAGTGTTCATAATTGTTGTAGCTATTTAGTAGCCGTTTGGCCATGAAAATTCTTTACTTATTTTTGGAATACTATTCACTTTAGTGAAAAAAGTGAAAACAGAATATGTTTGGCCATGAAGATTTCAAATACAATTTGAAAAAAAGTGAAAACAAGTAAAACTTTTTTTCACTTTTTTTTACTTTACTTCTCTCACAAAATTTCAAAAACAAATCAAATTTATACTTATGACCAAACACAATTCCAACTCCAACTTCAACTTCAACTCCAGTAAATTATGATTTTCATGGTCAAATGGGGCCTAATAAGGAAATTCCATTGAAACTCCAAATTCAAATAAAACTTTGTTTTGATTTATCACATTTATTTATTCTTCAATTTTATTTGATTTCTTGTTGTATATATTGAAAGATTTATGTCAATCTAGCAAAGGCATAAATTCAAGAACTCTTTTTTAATCGATTTTTTTTTTTTGGTGTTCGATATTTATATTGAAGTTTCGACTAATTTAGATCACGCATTGTAGGGTCCATTGTGATGATAACGCTCCCAATAGAATTTTCTTCATACCCAAAACTCTAAACCAAAATTTTCAATTAAGGATGAAACGATCCCGCCCACCATTTTACCATCAACCCATGTTGGTAATTTAAGAACTCCTATTAATAAGGACATCAATGACCTTGCAACACATATCCACTTTCTTCACCATTTACTATCCCTTCCACTACTTTGAAATTATCAATGATATACTAGTAATGGTATTTGGTAAGAAAAATAACATATGTTAGATCGAATTTATATGTAATATTTATTAAATTCTATTTCAATTCGATATTAAAAAAAAAATTATAAGTCTTGCGACAATTACAAAAGTAGGAAATTACAATTTTTTAAAGATAAGATTAAATTTCTAAGTACAAAGTATTCACAGTTAGAGTCAATATTGCTCACATTCTCATGTAAATTATATGTTGTTAAAATATAAAATAATAAAAAAGCAAGAAACTTTTCAAGTTTGATATTATTCATGAAAACATTTTTTTTTTGTTTCTCATTCGGTGCCCGCATTGGAGCCCCGACTAATCTGGACAGCGCGTTGCAGGGCCCATTAAGATGACAGCGCTCCCAACAGAGTTTCCTCCATACTCAGGATCGAACCCTCGACCTCTGAAAACGTATCTACGTGACTATACTTCAGTTTTTTCAAATAAAAAATAAAACAAAAAACTCTTGCCTACTAGTGAAATCACCCTTCTACCTTGCTAATTGACCCTCTCCAATATTTCTTCGATTACCTTTATCTCGTATGAAATCATCCATGGTCAGCCTCTCGCACTTTCATAGTGCCCATCCATGCACCTCCTCATCAAATGTTCGAACCATCTCAACTACGTTTTCCACATCTTGTCTTCCATCGAAATCACTCTCACCTTGTCTTAGATGTGAAATGACTTTCAATAAATTAAAAAATAAAAAGATAAAACAATAATCTAAAAATAATAGACAAAACTGAAGAAATCACAAACGAACCAATCCGACCTGAGGGATGACCAATCCTGATTGAAAGTACTCTTATATATATATACATAAAGAGTGTGGAACCAAAATATGTCGTCACTTTTAAAAAATGATCAATCTATGCCATATATATAGTTGGGAGGATACCAATTTAGACTTTGTGCACTTTTTTAAGTGCACAATCCTTTTAAAGTTTAACGAAAATTGTGCAAACGCCGTGAAGTCAATTTTTTCACATTATGCACTATTTTTAGTGCACAATTTAATTTTTTGAAAAATTATGCACTAAAATAGTTCACAATCTACAAACAAACATTAATTTTTAAACCCTTTGGACGTTGGTGAACTACATTCTTATTTATAAGATTAGTGGCACATAGTAATGGTACTTCAATTTTTAAAAATTGTTGATGGTTGGCAGGTAAAAATTTCTACCACTACCATGGCAATCGCATTACTATTTAGTTCTTGGCCTGAAAAGCCAGCAAAATATAGGTAAGTTCGAATATATAATACTCGCTTCGTTTTAATTTGTTTGGTATAATATGGCCCGTTACAATAGGGTCGGAAAATTTTTATGATCTTAAACATGTCATGTGTTTGTGCGGCTAAAACTTTTGAAACAAAAAATCCTACTGCTATATGTTTACAGGGATGTGATTGGAAAATACAAAGAGGGAGTGAGGAAAGCAACATTGATTGGTATCTTGATTTTTGTTAAATATGTTTTAGGAAAATTCGACACAAAAATATTGTTCAATTTATTGGGGCATCCATCCACACGACTTCCGAATCTGTGCATCGTGACAGGTAATATTTCAAGATTTTATATATTTAAATTGAATTTGTGGAACTATACTGAGTAAGTTTTTGTTATCCTTGTGCATCTTTTTTATGGAGTTTTGGGTTTTAAATGAATGGGAATGTGTGGATTAACATTGATGAGCTCTACAGACCTGTAATGTTTTGCGAAAATGATCGCAACTTCTAATGAACATCTTAGGGACTACACTGTATTTTAAATAATTTTTTGTCCACAGCTTTTAATGAACATCTAAGGGACTGAACATCTATGCTTTTGACTAAATTTTGTGGTGTATTTGGACGTTGGGGAACTAAATTCTTATTTATAAAAAAAGATTAGTTTAAGGACTATAGGCTTTTTAACCACAATATACCATAATAAACAATTACCATATTCAAATTAAGCCTGTCAAATGAGTCGATTTAATCCGGTCCGACCCGGCCCACCATAGCGGACCCGGCTTTTTAAGGACTATAGGCTTTTTAACCACAATATACCATAATATACAATTACCATATTCAAATTAAGCCTGTCAAATGGGTTGATTTGACCCGGTTCGACCCAGCCCACCATAGCGACCCGGCCCGGTCAGCCCACGGGCTGTAGGGTTCCGAGTCCCGGACTGGCTTATTTTTTGGGCCCGATTAACCCGGCCTGGACCAAACCCGGTCCAGGCCCGCCAGTTAACCGGCCCGGAACCGACACGTTTAATTTATTTTTTTAAAAAAAAAAATTGTTTTTGACCGTTGGCCCCAACGGCTATATGACCGTTTGGGCCCCAAAAACGGCTAAATGGCCATTTTAAATTAAAAAAAATATATATTAAAATATTTTTTTAAACCCAAAAAAAATCCTATAAATACCCTACATTTTCAAATCATTTTTCACACAATTTTCGTTCTCTCAAATCTCATTCTCTCTCAAATCTCAATTTTCAAAATTCAAATATTCTATATATTTCCTAAAGTGCTCAATTTAATTTTTTTAATTTTGCGATTACAAAGTACGAGTGGAAGTTTCTAAAGTCGCAACCTTTGGATACTTCCAAAATTTGATATTGTCGTTTCATCTCTTACTTTTAATTTTTAATTAGTGTGTTAATTGTTGAATATTTAATTTTGTTATATTTGTGTATTTTGAATTTTTTTAGTTTGATTTATATTATGGATAAATTAAGAAACCTCGCCACTAAAAGTGTAAAAATATTGTCCAGAAAGTGGTAGTGGTAGTAAAAAGCGAATTACTAGCGGTAGAGGTACTTCAAGTAGTTGATATACCCGTGGGCCTCCGCTCCGGTACCGCCTAGTCAACTTTTTGAGGAAGAAGTAGGTGTAGGTGCTCACGATATAGATTATGTAGAAGCTCAGAAAAATTACGGTATAAAAGAAGAAAATGAAGTAGATGTGGTTGATTTAGATGAAGAGGATGAAAATATTGGTGAGACACGGCCCGCAGTAGAAAATGCTAATATTAAATATGAATCGGTTAATCTCCCTCTCCGTCCTCCCCGTCCCCCAAGAGCTCATAAAATAACTAGTATTGCATGACAATTTTTTACACGTATATCGAGACTAAGGTGCAATGCAATATTTGTCAACAAATATATAAGCATAAAAGAGGAGACAAGCAAGGGAGTACGGGTACGTTAATGAGACATATAAGTGATAATCACGAAAGAGAGTTACTTATTGCAAAAGGTGGTCAAGATGTTGGTGGGCCAACACAAACTAGAAAGGACCCAACAACCGATCAGGTAATTAAGAAGTATAATAAATTGAGGGACCGGGAAGAAATAGCAAAAATGGTAGTTATGGGTTGTTTGTCTTTCAGTTTTTCTTCTTTTGATGCTTTTATTCATTATATTCAAGCAATTTATAATTCTATGTTTAATGGTATTCCTAGAAGTACTTGTCGGGCCGATATTTTTAAACTTCATTCACAATATTATTATTATTTATCTACATTGTTAAAAAAAATATTCAATGTAGAATGGCTCTAACTTCTGATCTTGGTTGTGCTGTTAATAAAAATAATTATTTAATCATTACTTGTCACTGGATAGATAGTAATTTTGTTATGCAAAAATGTATTCTAAATTTTTTGTATGATGAAGATCGTAAACATACTGGAGATTTTATTGCTGATTCGATTGCTAAAGTTGCAGAATTTTAAGGTATTAAAAATAAAATCTTATGCATTATTTTTTATAATGCTTCTAACAATAAGACTGCTATTACAAAGTTAAAATCTAAGCTATCTTCGTCGTTACCTGAAATATTTCATGTTAAGTATGCTTGTCATATATATAATTTAATTGTAAGAGATGGTCTTGAGTTTTTTAAGCTTTATATTAAAAAAATCCAGCTTGTTGTTGGTTTTATTCAAGAAAATAATCGAATAAAAAGAATTAGAGAATTTAAAGTTAAATGTGAACAAAATGGACTTGCACTGATATTGATGTCTGAAGAATGTGACACTACTAATTTATAAAACATATACACATGTATACGTTAAATATATACTACTTTAATTTAGAGTCTATATTCTATATATACACATATATACGTACCATTCAATATATGTACTACTTTAAAAAAATATGCTCCAAGATATATACTACAATATAATGATATATATACTAATTTATAAACATATACACCTGTATACATTAAATATATACTACTTTAGAGTCTATAAAAGATATATACACATATATACGTACCATTCAATATATATGTACTACTTTAAATAAAATATACTACAATATATATACTACAATATACACACACTATATATATAGTTATATACTAATTTATAAAACATATACACATGTATACGTTAAATATATACTACTTTAGAGTCTATATTCTATATATACACATATATACGTACCATTCAATATATGTACTACTTTAAAAAATATGCTCCAAGATATATACTACAATATAATGATATATATACTAATTTATAAAACATATACACATGTATACATTAACTGTATACTACTTTCGAGTCTATAGAAGATATATACACATATATACATACCATTCAATATATATGTACTACTTTAAATAAAATATACTACAATATAATGATATAAATACTAACTTATAAAACATATACACATGTATACGTAAAATATATACTACTTTAGAGTCTATATTCTATATATACACATATATACGTACCGTTCAATATATGTACTACTTTAAAAAATATGCTTTAAGATATATACTACAATATAATGATATATATACTAATTTATAAAACATATACACATGTATACGTTAACTATATACTACTTTAGAGTCTATAGAAGATATATACACATATATACGTACCATTCAATATATATGTACTACTTTAAATAAAATATACTACAATATAATGATATATATACTAATTTATAAAACATATACACATGTATGCGTTAAAAATACACTACTTTAGAGTCTATAGAAGTTATATACACATATATACGTACCATTCAATATATATGTACTACTTTAAATAAAACATATACTACAATTTATATACTACAATATATACATACACTATATATAGTTATATACTAATTTATAAAACATATACACATGTATACGTTAAATATATACTCTTTTAGATTCTATATTCTATATATACACATATATACGTACTATTCAGTATATGTACTACTTTAAAAAATATGTTACAAGGTATATACTACAATATAATGATATATATACTGATTTCGAAAATATATACACATGTATACGTAAAATATATACTACTTTAGAGTCTATAGAAAATATATACACATATATACGTACCATTCAATATATGTACTACTTTAAAAAATATGCTACTTAATATAATAAATTAATAATACTTGATAATAAATTAGTAATATATTAAAATTAAGTATTTAATTTAAACTAGAAATTCAATTTAAATCATTAAATGAAAAAAATTACAAAGTAAGGACTAAGGAGTGAATGAGTGTTATATTTTATTAATTGTAAAATGATTCAAAATTTATAATGTACATGAATGAAAAATCTACAAAGTTCTCATCATTTTTTCCAACTCATCCATGTTAATATTAATGGAAACTTGAATAGGATAGTCAAAGTCAATGGGGGCAAAACCATGCATTGGACTTGATTCAGCTGAGTTCTCCCTTGAAGTCATAATTTCTTTAAGTTTCTGTTCGTCGTTCGGCCGTCGTTCGGCTCCACCTCCATTCCTTGATTTCTTTGTTCTGCTCTAATCCAATCTCTAAGACAAACTAGAACATTCATAGTATTGCTTCTCAATGAGTGTTGGTTGTCTCCATGCTGTTGTCGTCCCTGACTAAAAGCGCTCTCCGATGCAACGGTTGACATTGGAACATTCAATATATCTCTAGCTAATCTTGAAAGCACAGGATATTGTGTTTCATTATTCCTCCACCAATCCAACGCGTTGATCTGTCGTCTGCGGTCCTCTATCGGAATTCGAAGATAATATTTAAGCTCTTCCCGATAAGTTGTTGTGTAAGCTCTTGCCTTAACACTGTTCCAACAATTTAAATCATAAAAGTAATCAGGAAAACCACTATGTGCCAGCCTCTTAGAAAATGATGGATCCTCGGGAGGATGAGGAGCGACAGTTGAAGTAATATTTATCGGTACAACTAAATCAAGTAAATCAACATAATGATTATATAATTTATCTATGTAAGCGTTCGCATCAGCTATAGCCATCCACAAATCTGGTTGTTCTTATTCTTCATCACCAGAATCATTGTTAGCATTTATCTCTAAGTTAGAATAAATAAGAGTACTAAAGTGGCACATAGTAGTATATTTCATACACGAATTTAGCATAGCACCAACCAAGTAAATAGGGGGAATCGAAAAAAAATATTTTTTAAATTTAGCAAACATAGCACCAACAACTTCTTTGTAACCTTCTTTATTCTTATATTCTTTGAGCAAACCAGAAATATCGGTTATATATGCTAAAATATTACAAATAGTAGGATAATAAACACCAGAAAATTCAACCGTAGCTATATAAAAATTTTCCAAAAACTTAACAAGATCATCAATTACAGCCCAATCAAAATCATGTAGCATACATTCAGCCGAATCAGCAAATGAACCACAATGTTGGTTAAAAGTTAGTGTAATAGGAACTCTATATTTATGATAAGTTTTTAAAAAATCATACTTATAATGATATATATAATAATTTATAAAACATATACACATGTATACGTACCATTCAATATCTTGTAGTATATGTTTTATTTAGAGTAGTATATATATTTAACTAGTAGTATATATATTTAACTAACGTATAGTCGTATACACAATTACATGTGCAATTGTGTATATGTGTATATGTTTTTTAAATTCTAATGTAGTATATACTATATATATAGTGTATATATATTGTTTAACGTATTTAAAATGTATATAGGTGGGTATATATAGTGTATATTGGAGAAAAAACTATTTTTTTTTTGGGGGGGGGGGGGGGGGGGGGGTTTAACCAGTTTCGATCGATTTTGACCGGGTTTAGGTGGGTTGGACCTGGTTAGGTTTAGTGGGCCGATCCAGGGATGTTTTAATAAAATTTACTGTTGGACCCGGAACCAAACCGACCCGTTTAACTTGGCCCGGAACTGGACCCGGCCCGGCCAAATTAACAGCCCTAATTCAAATAGTGGAAGCACAAACAATTTCGCCTACTGCTACTGTTGTGATTCGAATGACAAATGGTTTGAAGGTGAGTGTGGTTAAAAGGGCGTTCTCTTTATTCCAAATGGGTGTTAGTGAAATGTGTGTTTCCTACTAATAGTATTAATGAAATAAGATTGAGTGGAAATCATGATTTTTTCCACTTTATACGTATTGTTTTTGTGAATGTAAATAGCAGTATTGTAACTGTTCTCTTTTTTTTTCTAGTGTTTCATTGCATGTAATTGTAATAGATCTGTGTTGTTTCCAAAATTTTTTTGCTGTGCAAATCCTAAATGTTATTATATTCATCATATACGCTCATAATGAGTGATATTGCTAAACATATTTGAAAGTATTTTGGTGAAATACAACTAGGAGTGCAATTTATTTGGAGCTTTGATTTCTAGTTCAATTTAGAGAGATGGGAAGGGGGACAGTCGGATTTTTTTTAAAGAAATGGGAGGGGAAGAAGATGAAGGTTGGATTTAAAAAAAACAGGTTTTAAAAATTAATGTTTATTTATAGATTGTGCACTTTTGCGGTGCACAAAAAAGTGTACTTAAAATATGCTTGTGCACTAAAAAAGTGCACAATAAAAAAAAAAATTGTGCATTTATTTTTAGTACACAATCTATATAAAAAAAAAAGATTGTGCACTTAAAAAATACACAATCTAAAAAATTTAACTTTACGACATTTGCACAATTTTCGTTAAACTTTAAAAGCATTGTGCACTTAAAAAGTGTACAAAATCTAGATTGATATGTTTCCGACTACATGACATAGATTGGTCACTTTACATATTTTGATTCACACTCATACATAAAAAGCATACATCAAATAAAACAAAATGAATTATGTGTATTATCAATTGACGCTGAGGTAGGTATCACATTCTTTTAAATAAAAATATAAATGTTCCTATACTACATTGACACATTAATACTTGAATTCAAAGTAAGTGAGTATCTTTGAACCCATAAAGATACAAAGTTTAGGTTTAGTAAATTATAGAACACTTTGTTGTGAGCTTGAAATTTAAATTTCATCATGCATAATTTATATCAGCTTTAGTATAATAACTAAGACATATTTTAGGATATTGAACACTTTTATTTGTTTGAATGTTATCGAAATTTTTTTTGAATATTCAAGCTCCAAATTTGTATTTTTTCCTCTAATTTCTTAATTACTTATTACACGTAATCATATAAGAAATCAACCTTTTATTACAATAATAATTCATAAGATTATTATAACTACTTATACCCATATATAGTACATAAATAATACTCTTATAATGGACATACTTTGTTACCACAAATTCATATTCTACTAATACTTTATATTTACATTAATGACTTTAACTTTCCAAAACAATCCAATTATAAATTAGAAATTGTCAGGCCAAGTGCGCTTCAACGCATAATACATTAATGTGATCTTTTATATTTGATATTATATTAGGACTCCTCCGTATGTCCATGCATATATACCCGGGGAGTCTATTTGGCGTGATAAAAATTGGCTTCCAATGTATCCTTTGATGGCAATTCCATCATTTTAGTATTAATGATGGGATAAAATAATCTCGGGATTAAGTAATACTTTATACCAAACATGAGATATAGTTAATCCTAAACTTTATCCCTAGATTATTTTTCTTATCCCTTCTATCAAACGACCTCTAAGTCTCTTTTCCATATATTTTTGAAGTCTACATCGATTCTCGTAAAAATTCTTATCAATATTTTCCTTATTCACTACTTTGGCATACAAATCTCTAACCAAACTAAACACTCTTAGCAAACACAGGGGCGTAAGTGTAAAAGAATATTTCAGAGTGACTACTACACATAAACACATATAATTTCACATTAAGTTGCAAAAACAATTGATAAAACTGATGAAATACTTGTCTCTGGATCATTAAAAGCGGAAACAATATTCTAGGAACACTTACAATCAAGTAACCACGCTGAATTTGACAATAAAGTATATAAAATTTCAATTTCGCTCATTCTGACATTTTTCCAGCAATATGGAAGAAAACTACTTATAACAAATTGAAGTTGAAGCACAAGCACTTCTTGTAACCATGTAATATACTGGCAACAATTATAGAAATTGATAGAAATTGTGAACAAAAACTTTAGAGAAATTAAGAGAAATTGCGAAACTGAAACTTCTTTGATCAACAATTGTGGAACGAATTACAACAGTGATACCCTAAGCTCTTGGTTAACACTGTAATGGAGTAATGAGAAGAACAGGGAGAAGGGAAAGAAGTTCGTTAGAAGAAGAAAATAAAGCGTAATAGATTCACCAAAAAATTAACCGTCTTTCCTAGGTGCCTAACTGGTATTTAATATTGTGGATTACTACTACACTTGGGTTTTTACACTTGGGCCTAGACCGAATAATTGATAAGGATGATGATCCGAAGCATTTCAGCTTCCTAATAGTAACAATCCCCACCACTTGGAAACGACCTTGTCCTCAAGGTCCTTGTTGTGCAACAAACTCGGGGAACTGATTCTTGATATAGCTCCAGTCTTCCCAGGTAGCTTCATTGACACCCAAATTAGCCCAATGGATTAAGACCTGCACTCCTACTCCATTATTGACCTTAACCATCTTCCTTCGCAGGATGGACAAAGGCTGCATAAGTAGGCGACCATCACTGTCACACAAGGGAGGTTGGACCTGTGGTTGAATGGTAGGTCCAGCACGACGTTTAAGCTGAGACACGTGAAATATCGGGTGGATCTGAAACCCCGACGGAAGCTCTAGACGACAGGCGACTGGACCAACTTTCTACAGTACAGTATAAGGCCCATAATATTTGGCGGCGAGCATCACAATTACGGCGAACATTGATGGATGATTGACGATATGGCTGAAGTTTGAGGTACACCTGATCTCCTACCTCTAGTATTCTCTCTAATCTGAGCTTATCTGCGTAGAACTTCATGTGAGACTGAGCTCGAAGTAGGTTGTCTTTAAACGACTGGAGGAGGTGTTGTCGCTGGTCCAAACTCAATCTAACATCACTGTTACCAGAATGAGGCAAAGAACCCAAGGGTAATTGTGGGGGAGGGTATCCACACAATGCTTCAAATGGGGACGCTTTAAAGGACGTGTGATAGTTTAAATTATACCACCATTCGATGAGATGCAACCATTTCGACCAACGCTTAGGATTTCTAAGACCATGGCTCTTAAATAGGACTCCATACACCTGTTAAGACATTCAGTTTGTCCATTTGTCTGAGGGTGGCAGGCTGAGCTCAAGGTGAGTTTAGTACCCATGGAGCGAAATAAGTGTTGCCAAAAATGATTGGTGAATATAGGATCCCTATCGGAAATAATAGTTCTTGGCAACCCATGAAGCCTGTACACCTCTCTAAGGAACAACTCCGCCACATCCTTGGCAGTAAAAGGGTGTTTGAGGGCTAGAAAATGACCATACTTGGTCAGACGGTCCACCACCACTAACACTACATTTTTGTGATCTGAAGTAGGTAGGCCTTCGACAAAGTCCATTGATATATCTTGCCAAGCCAAGTCAAGAATGGGAAGAGGTTGGAGCAAGCCCCAAGGGTGTACATTTTCTGTTTTGGTCCGTTGGCAAACATCGCATTCACTGACCCATCTGCCTATTTCAGTCTTCATATTAGTCCAATAGAAAACCAGTTGCACTCTCATGGGAACATCGTTCTGGACTTTACATCCCATTTGATTTGCAGTCTCACTAACCATAAAACTATGAGTGCTTCCATTATCTACTAATATGACCAACTTTTTTTTTCTATATAACCCCCTGATTTTGATTGTAGTATTGGTAGTTGTTTCAAACAACGCATTCCTACTTGTGGGTTCGAACACCTCAGGTTGTTGTTTGTCTTGCAATTTTGGCATTTTCAAAAAATTTCCTGGCATTTCAACATAATTCCCTTCTTGATTGTTTCCTCCTTCTTCTGTAATTTCAGTACATGTTGTCAATGCATTTAACTGTTTATCCTTGCATTGATGACCCGGGTAATATTTTTTCCCTCACTTATAACATTCACCCCTAACTCTTCTAACTTCAATTAACTTGATACTTGGTCCAAAATTTCTACTCCTGGAAGAATTGAATTGTGGTGCCATCCTAACTCCAGTTGACTTGCTCTTTTTATTTATTGTTTCTATTAGTTTCTCTTGATGTTTTGCTTTCTCTACAGTTTGGCTTAAGGAAAATGGATCAAGCATTTTAACAGTATGCTTAATCTCATCTTTAAGCCCTTCAATGAAGAACCCTAAAAAGAATTCTTCTGAAATGGTGGGGTGTTTAATCAACACCCAGGCCTTCAGCTCTTCGAACTTCTCCAAGTACTCACTTATAGTTCCTTTTTGCTCTACCTTTTTTAATTCACCTAACAAATTGAGATTGTTGTTATCTGCTTCTTCAAATCTTCTGTAGGTTTCTTCCACGAAATTCGATCACCTCACTGTACCACGACTCAAATGATAAGAGAAATATCAAGACACTACTCTTCCATTGAGGTGAAGAACCACCATTTCCAACTTCTTCTGGGGTTCTTCTACATGATTTTAGTGGAAATAACGTTCATATTTTCGTAACCAAGAGTGAGGATTTCCTTCATCAAAATAAGGAAACTCAACCCTTTGAGCAAATTGGTGCGTCTGAGCCCTACCAGCTGTTGCGTCTTGGAATTCTGCCATTCTCGCCCTGTTGTTTGAGGATTCCCCCTCCCCCGCATTGGCCCTCCCTGGGTCCACTTTCCAGGATGTCATTACCACTGGGCAAGATTTTTTCCATCAGCACATCTAGCTTTGCCCCAATTCATCCATTTTTGTATCATTCGATTCCAATTGCTTATTTGTCTCCGTCATGTAACCTTGTAGTTGATTTTCGAACTTTTTGATAGTATCTTCCATAGCCTTGGATCTCATTTTCGTAACCGTCATTGTTAATTGCCAAGATCGGTTCTCTAATACCAAGTTGTAATATATTGGCAACAATTATAGAAATTGATAGAAATTGTGAATAGAAACTTTAGAGAAATTGAGAGAAAATGTGAAACCGAAAATTTATTGTTCAACAATTATGGAACGAATTACAACAGTGATACCCTAAGCTCTTGGTTAACACTGTAATGGAGTAATGAGAAGAACAGGGAGAGAGAAGGGAAAGAAGTTTGTTAGAAGAAGAAAGTGAAGTGTAACAGATTCACCAAAAAATTTACCGTCTTTCCTAGGTGCCTAACTGATATTTAATATTGTGGATTACTACTACACTTGGGTTTTTACTCTTGGGCCTGGCCCGACTAATTGATAAGGCTGATGACCCGAAGCATTTCAGCTTCCTAATTGTAACAAACCATGAATCAAGCTAAATACACATTGAAAACAATAAAAGCAGTGTCTTACAAAGAAAGTCGTCTTGCCTAGATGTTGAATTCACACAAAGAGGCGGAGAGATCAGATCTTGTTCGCAAAATTTTAGAATTCACATTGTATTTATGCAAATTCTTACAAGTTTTTCTTTCCATATTTTTCTTTCTTTCGTTATTCTCTTTTTTTACGTGCTTGCTTTTTCAGGTTTTTCTTTCCATGTATTCCTTTCTTTATTCCCTTTTTTTTGTGTGTAATTTTCCTTCTTCTTTCTGTAGTGTAATTACTCTCCTTATTTTTACCTGATTTGTATATTATGATATGTTTATTAAAATTATAAGAGGAAAAGGACTCCTAAAATCAGTTATCACAAATTCTTTTTATTTCTAGACTTTTACATTATTCAAATGAGGAAAAAAATTAATAAGTAAAATTTTAGTTGATTTTAAAGTCTTAAATATTATAAAAAGAATTGAATAATAATTAGAAAAAAAGGTGAAAAGACGATTTGTCTATTATAAAATATTTTAATGAAGGGTAAAAAGTTCAAATCACTTTTCTAATGGTCTTTACACTTTTAATATATTATAAATTATAGATATAGATTATAGATAGATTATAAATTATAGATATTTATTAAATACTACTCCCTCCGTTTAAAAAAGAACGACCTACTTTCATTTTTAGTCCGTTTAAAAAAGAATGATCTCTTTCCTTTTTTGACAATATTTTAATTTCCACTTTCCACATGACATATCAAGATTAAAGGACATTTTTGTACATTTGACGCAATTTTAATTTAAGACCACAAAGACTCAAAGTCTTTTTTATTTTTTTAAACTTTATGTCAAGTCAAAGTATATCATTTTTTTTAAAATGGAGGAAGTATTTCAATTAGATATTAAAAAGATTTTATAAGTCTTGCGAAAATTACAAAACATAGGAAATTACAATTTTTTAAGATAAAGATAAAAATTTCTAAGTATAAAGTATTCACAATTATAGTCAATATCGCTCACACTCTCATGTAAATTATATGTTGTTGAAATATAAAATAAGAAAAAAGGAAGAAATTTTTCAAGTTGAATATTTGACATGAAAAACGTATGTACGTGACTATAGTTTTTTCAAATAAATAACAAAACAAAGAACTTTTACCTACTAGCGAAATCACCCTTCTACGTAATTACCTCTCTCCAATATTTCTTCGCTTACCTCCATCTTACATGAAACCATCCATAATCAATCTCTCACACTTTCATACCGGGACATCCATGCACTTCCTCATCATATGCGATCTCAACCTCGTTTTTCGCATCTTGTCTTCCATCGAAATCACTCTCACCTTTTCTTAGATGTGAAATAATGACTTTCAAAAAATTTAAAAATAAAAAGATTAACAATAATGTTAAAACAATATAAAAAACTGAAGAAATCACGAGCGAACCAATCCGACCCGAGCGATGAGCAGTCCTGATGGAAAGTACTCCTATATATATACATAAACTATACAAGACCAAACTCAAAAATATGAAGTCCTCTTCTGTATGCCCAGACCTACAGTTGTCCAATCTATCAATTTCCTTGAAACTCATCTCCACTTTCTTCTTGATTGAAGCATTTGCAATATCTTCTTCTATTTTCTTCTTTATTTTCTTCAACTTCTCGCCTGAATCTTCTCGCGACGCTGCCATCAGCAGGTCATGATAAGATTTTTCAAGCAATGGATCTTTTTTTAGAATCTCATCGGACCATAATTTCGCCTTAGTGTAAACACATAAAAGAGATTTCAGTAAATGCCATCTGGTCTTATGTGGCTCGAGATCAATCAACTTGTCAATTGTGCTAAGAGCATCGATAAACTTTTTGTTCTTTATCTGGATTTTCATCAGCTTCCTCGTAGCACGGATATTTTTTGAGTTACATAACAAGGTATTTTCAGTTTTCGAGGGGGAGATAGTAGTGGCGGGTTTTGGATTATAATAGAACCGCGTGAAGAAAAGGGAAGTAGCTGTAATGATCGCGATGATTTTGGGCTTTAAAAATGAAAATAAAATTGAAAACCAAGATAGGGTCAAGGGTTTGTTGTTAGGGTTTATAGGGGCATTGGGGTTTTGGGATGTAAATAATGGAGAAGACGATGAAAAGGCGGCTTTAATAGGCGAGAAAGAGGGCAACAATGAAGTTCTAAAACGGAGAGAAGGGAAGGATTTTGATAAAATTTGGCGATTGCAATTTAGTGAACGGATAATTCTATTATCAAATTGGATAATTGGTTTAGCACCAAAAAGATTTAAGGTATTCATGATGTTAAGCCCCGAATTAATGAAGGTCAATTGCAGCCAGCCACCAGTCTAAGTCGAAGGGTGACCGACTTATCAGACAGGGGCCGGGTAAGAAAGACCAAGGAAGATCCTGGGGAGAAAGGAGGGTTAGCCGCCAGAAAAAGGCACGCATACGATTGCTACAAGAATTTGGGCTGTACTAGGACACGTATAAGGATTTGTTTGGTTGCTTGGTTGGAGTTATGCAGATAACTAGGGTGTACATAAATCGGGTTGGTTTAATTTTTTATTAAATAAAAATTAAACTAATTATATCGGTTTATTAAAATTATAAATCAAATCAAACCAATATAAAATCAGTTTTTTCGATTTAGATTTTAGTCGGTTCTTTCGTTTTTTTCGATTTTTTTTATAATCTTTATTTTTTACAATTATATTGTGATTGGAGATTAGATCAAGTATGTTTTCACTCACGTGCTAATAAAAAAACTAAATTATGAAAAATTGAGGAGCGAAAAATTATCTTGAAACTAAAAAGTAAGATGAAGAGTGAAAAGTTTAGGTTTTAAGTTTATATTGGGTTGTGGATCATTTTATTAGCAATTAATGGATAAATATTACAACTTAATATATATATATATATATATATATATATATATATATATATATATATATATATATATATATATACCTACTTTCTAAATATTGAAAATTAATAAAACTAATTGAAAAAGTATTTAAAAAGTTGATTATAATTAATATTTTATGGATAAAAAATTAAATTATATATATACATATATATATATATATATATATATATATATATATATATATATTATGTCGGTTTGACTTCTTCTTTTTTAGCACCAAACCAAACCACGAATGGTCGGATTTTTTTTTCAAACGCCAAACCAACCAAACTAAACCATAAGTCAGTTTTTTTTTCTCGATTTGATCTGATTCTTCGGTTTGGTTTGACTTGACGGTTTGGTCTGTACACCCCTATAGGTAACATACAAATAGTTTCTTGACATAACATACAAATGGTTTCTTGACATACTTTGACTTAACACACTAAAATAATTAATAATATAATTATTTTATTATAATACTCATATATTTACATGGTGTTTTAAAATTAATTTGAAGAAAAAATAATTAATGCTAAGGATAAAATTTTAAAAAAATTATTTTTTCTTGATATGTCAATAATAACAAGTAAAAATAGATATTCAATTAGAAAATTAATGATAAATAAAAGCGAACCGAGAATTATATTTGGTGTATCAAATATAATATTTCTGTGGTCTTGACTCGCATGATAAAGCAAAGAGAAGAAAACGATAAAAATTAGGAAAATAAAAATTGAACAAACATATGAATTAATGTTATAAATCGTTTTATTAAATTGCGGATATAATACTTATGTATAATTTTCACCTTTATGATATATTAGTTTAGGTGTACGTGCCTTGTGTGTGTACCTCACTTTAATGAGTTCAAACATAATACTAAATAGAATATTTGTTTAAATAATAAAGATGAATATAATAATTAAATTTAATATCTTTTGAGTATGTAAAGATGGAAAATTTATTTATTAAACCTAATTTTTACCAAAAATATTTTAAAAAGTCGATCGACATTCATCTATCATTTGTAAATTGCAACGAAACAATACAATGATAGAAACATCAAAATAATACAATTAAATCTAATCTTTGCACACAAAAATTCTCTCAAAGTCGTCCGAGACTCATCTACCACCTGTAAAACAATAACAAAATAATACGATAATAGAGATATCAAAACAATACAGCTAAACCTAACCTTTACATAAAAAAAATTCCCAAAGCCAATCAACATTTATCTATCACCTGTAAACTGCAACAAAATAATACGATAAAAGTGATAACAAAATAATACAATTAAACTTAAATTTTACGCACAAAAATTTCTCAAAGCCGATCGAGATTCATCTACAAACTGTAAACTACCACAAAATAACAAACTAATAAAGATATTATGATAATACAATTAAACCTAACCTTTATCTAAAAAAAAAATTCAAAGCCGACCCATATTCATCTAGCTTTTGTAAATTAAAATAAAATAATAAGACAATAAAAATATCAAAACAATACAATTAAATTTAACCTTTACACAAGAAATTCTTCAAAGTCAACCGACATTCATCTACAACCTGTAAACTATAAAACAAAATATAATAGTGATCACAAAGCTTCGATTTTAAATTAACTAACACATTAATTTTCACACACGTGTATTGCGCGTGCATCGCATGTTAATTAGTACTATAATATTTTGACATGTTACTCATATTTTCAAAGTGTGTACCATAAGTTACTCAAAATTATAAAATCAAATGATCAAGTAAAGTGTGCTTCTTAGGAAAACACTTATACATCAGTAAAAGGCAAAGAGATTTGAATGATTTGTTTCAGTTAAAACATCATTATGATGCAAATATCTTCAAACGTATAAAAAGAAAAAGAAAATTGCCTATTACTCATCTCAATATTAATAAAGAAGTATTTCCTTAATAGAGTTCTATTTTAAGAGTATTTTTCTAGTTGAACAGTAGAAAGAAAAATATTAATTAATTCTTCTGCCATATATTTTATAAGTCTCATATATTTTAGGAAGTTTAGTAGAAAGAAAAATATTAATTAATTCTCCTATCATATATTTTAGGAGTCTCATATATTTTAGAAAGTCTAATTAATATAATAAAAAATAATTAAATAATAAATTAAAAAAATAGTGAAAAGACAGTTTTGTCTAAAGAAGAGTCTTTTAATGAAGGACAAAAAGTTCAAATCACTTTTCTAAGGGTCTTCACACTTTTAATATATTATAGATATAGATATTAGATACTCAGGGGCTGTGTTAGCACGAGTTTAATGTATATATTATTTTTTATCTTAATATTTATGACATAAATACAATTTAGATAATTAATTATATTTTTAATATATTTTTAAATTAAGTTGTTAATTATTATAATTTATAATACTCTCTCTATCTAAATTTTTGTGGCATTGATAGTCAATTATATTTTAAAAATAATCCAAGTATTTAGTTATTATGATTTATAATACTTTTTCTTCTATTTCAATTTAAGTGATATTAATATAATTTCGAGAGTCAACCAAATATCACGGTTAAAGTAGCGAAACATACATGTTTTAAATGACTCATACTAACTAATTAGAAGTGATATAACAAAATTGCTATAAAAAATACTTCTGAAAAAAAATTAAATGGGTCTCATATAAGATGTCAAGTTAATTTAGAACATCAAGAGTTAATTTATGTATATTTTATCTTTTTAATTAAATATTATTAATTTTTCAATACTTAGATAAATTATAATAAATAATTAGAAGTGATATAATAAAATTACGGTTGAAGAAGATGTAGAAGACATGTCATAAATATCTATTTTATCTTTTTTTATTAAATATAATTAGTTTTCTAATATGTAAGAGTCAACCAAATATCGTGATTGAAGTAGTGAATCAGACATGTCTTAAATGAATCACAATTGTAGACACATAATTTTATCCCGTTAAAAATTATTTTTATCATCTTCTTCCATTTTATTACGCACCCTACCCCATTTCATAATTTTTTTAAAAATAGGACAAAAATAACTAAATCTATAAGAAATTAACACCTCACCATGCCACCTCAATACATCACTCCCCATTTTTCACTAAATGCACACAAAAAAGGCACATGCCTCACTCACCTTACACACTCATTCCTGTAGAACCCACACTCCATACTCATTTTTTTCACAAGCCACCAATAATATACACCCACTTAGGATAATGATAAAAAAGAAAAGAAGATAACAAAAATGGAAAGGGAGGACACACAACAATATATAGAAAGAAAACAGGAGGACCTGTTTTGGGGAGGATCATCTTCATCACAGCAAGACACTCCCGTTTTTCAATTAACTTCCATTTTTTTCTCTAAAACAACAGTCATTAATGCACACAATTACCCACAGATACACATAAACACGAAAAATAGGGTGAGGGGGAAGCGAGGTCGAGAGAAAAACAGAGAGAAAGAGGGGATCGAAGCGGAGAGAGTGAGATTCAAGGTTGAGAGATAAAAACAGAAAGGAAACGTGTGAGAGAGAAATTTGGACGAGTTTTTCATCAGAAACTTCGTCGTTGTAGATCGCATCTCCGTTTTCGGTTGCTGCCGATCTTGCCGGAGATCCGACGTAGCAAAGGGTCCTCATTTTTGGTTCAAAATCCATCAGAAAACACCCAGTCGTTGTTCCTGTTACTGTTTCGATGGGTCCAATAGATTTTTGAACTCACTGGCTCTCTTCCTCTTAAAATCGATCTTATTTTCGAAGCGATTTGCGTACGGGTTCGATTTGTTCCGTTGTGATTTCCGTTTGGTTCATCGAGCTCGGTACCGATTTTAGGATTTAGGTTCGATTTTGATTTTGGGTTTGGATTTCTCCCAATTCGAGATGGTTTTGTTTCGTTGTCGGGTCTGATTCGAGGTTCTTCGGCGCGCATTTTATCTTTTGATCGAGTAATACTTGATTTTATCATCAATCGAGGTCCCTTTCCTTAACCCATTCTCTTTTCTTCGTCTTGATTTGTCGAATTGGTTGTAATTATGTGTGGGTTGATTATGATTGTTGGATTTTGTTGATGTTTTGATTATGTATTTGGCGATGTGATTTCGTTGATATGTGGAACGAATTTGAGTAGCTTTGATGGTGTGATTGATAAAAATGAAGTTAGAAGGGGTGGAATTGAGAAATTGGTAAAAATGGTTGAATATAGATCAACCTTGGTTTATTGTTGTTTTTGTTTAATTCGAAATAAGCATGAATATTATTGGAATGCGATAGAATCATGATATGTTGAAACAGATAGGTAAATATAGGTTCGGATAGGCAAATTTAGAACTTTTGTTTGGTTGAATGTTTGAATGTGTGTGGGAATGTTTCTTTCTAGTTTATCGTCTTTGATTCAAGTGTATTCATTTGGCCGGAGAATGCCCGGAGGTTTTATGTATGTATTCATCAGGGAATGCCCCGATGTATTATGTCTTCAAAGGAGGTTCGTGATCAAGGCCCGAGGCATCAGGTAAAACATTGGAGCTTAGTCTAGGACTAGTTTAGAATAGGGTGTATATTTTTCGTATTTTTCTATTTCGGACTGTATATTTGAATTGGACACTAAATTTTGGATTATTTTTTTTTGCTTGATTGATTGTTTTGCGTGCTTTGTGTGGTTTATACATTCGTAGTGTCAAATTAACCGATATACTCCGTCAAGCGACCGTGGTCGAACCATGGGATCGAGGGATGCCTAACACTTTCCCCTCGGTCAACATAATTCCTTAACCGGAATCTTTGTTCCCAAACCAGTTTCAAAGAGTCAAACGATTTTGAAAAGAATTTTTAAAGGTGATTTGGCATACCTAGTTTATGTCAAGTGGCGACTCTGAAATAAAATGTAAATAATCTTTTTTTTTTCGAAACAAACTTTCATCTTTTGTCACTTTAATAATGAAAACCCTTTCAAACTTTAAAATCAATTCTTTTTTGGTTAAAAAAAAAAGGTGTGACATCTCTGGCGACTCTGCTGGGGATTTTTCAGAATTCGAGCTTATTTTGAAGTTGTATCGGCTTATTTTGGCACTATAGGTGTATAGATATTTTGTTTGTATTGTTTTGTGTTATTTTTTATCACTGTTAAGTGCCTACGTGCTCATTGTTTATAGTTTTTATCTTATGTGTTACCGCTTTATATCTGACATCATGTGCATAACCCGAATCATTCTTTCTGCAATAAGTTCATAGTACATGTGTTGTGCACGACCTCTAGTTGAGTCACCTTTATTTTAGGAGAGAGAGACGTCGGTTGTATGTAGTAGGTGGGAAGCAAAGCAGCCACTATCGACCATATGTTCCCCCGAACAGCCTTGTTAGTGAACCCCAACGTAGGTCAGCCTTTAGGTCATGCTTATGTGCATCATATTGAGACCTAGCGGGGCTCACTTGATCCTTTGTAGGAGACTCACCCCTAAAGCATCCCTACGTGCTAATTGTTGCATCTTTGAGGGTAATATGGTCATTTGATAGAATGATTTGGAGAAAACATGTGCTAGAATTAAAGAAAGGTGTGTAGGCATGGAAAAAAAAAGTGAATCAAAAAAGTGTTTCGTAGTTTATGTTTAGAGTTCTTTATGGCTTTTGTTTTTCACAACCCAAAAATTTTAAAAAGATTTTTTTTTTTACCTTTTGCATTTATTTTCTCAAACTAACAAAAATTCAATAAGATTTTGTTTACCTTTTTTACTCATTTGTCAAAAAAAAAAAAAAGACATCAAAAAGATTTTTCTTTTGTTTCTTTAGTAAGCATTCACAATTCAAAAACCCCCAAAAGATTTTTTTTACAATAGGAGGTTTTTATAAAAGCAAATGCAAAAAGATGGTAGAAGTTTTGTTCATTTCATATAGCGAAAATACCAAAAAGATTTTTTCTTTCATAGTTGTTGGTGTCATTTTTATGTGAAGTGTCAAATTGAAAATTCCAAAAAAGATTTTATTGACATTTTTCATCGTTAGTCTTTGGTCGTGTCTCTCAAGTTTGGTGTAGTTTGTTGTTTAATCCTTAATTGTCCAATCTGGACGAACTATGCACGCCTGATTCTCCTCTCTCAGGAGTGAGATACATAGGCAGTATATTGTGGGTTCGGGTATCTTATTCAAAAAATTCAAAAAAGATTTTCTTCACTCTTCATTTAGAGTAGGTGTTATGTGCATGTTTTAAAAGAAAACTACAAAAAGTTTTTCCTTTAATAGGTTCAAGTTTCATTTTTCATATGAAATTCAAAATTGAAAACTCAAAAAGATTTTTCTGTGGTAATCATATATTTCATTTTATATAGGAATTTGAAAAATTCAAAAAAGGTTTTTTCCTGACTCTTTATTAGAGTAGGTGTTTCATATACATCTTTAAAAGAAAACCACAAAAAAAGATTTTTTCTTTAATAGGTTTAAGTTTCATTTTTTGTATGAAACTGAAAATCGAAAATCCAAAAAGATTTTTCTTTGGTAATCATATGTTTCATTTTGTATAGGGATTTAAACCTGAAAAATGTAAAAAGATTTTCATCAATTCTTTTAAAAATTTGGTTATTTTCTTTTCTTTTTGAAGTTTCAAGAAAAAGAAAAAGAAGGAAAAAAAGTTTAATTGGTCATTTTGGCAAGACTTCACGAACTACGCATACCCGATTCTCCTCTCTTAAGACTGAGATACGTAGGCGCTCTTCTTGGGTTCGGTGATCTTTTCAAATAGAAGATAAAAGAAAAGGAGTTTAAAAAAAGTGTTGCATTCTAACTCCTTTGTCATCTCTTGTTCAGTTAGTTTAAGGTGGTTAGTTTGTGGTATTTTGGCTGGTCCTCCATATTGCACCAAGTTGAAGGGAAAGTTGTGTCCAACAAGGATATAGAGAGTGACCTCATGGATCAAGCAAAAGGAAAATGAGAGTTTAAAGGAAGAGAATTTGAGACTAAGGCAACAAATGATGGAAATGTATCGAGCTTTGGCCAGTAGGCGGCCTCCTCCTCCGTTCCCCACTATTAACCCTGCAAATACCTTGAGTCTTCCACCAAAATTGCAAAGTCAGTTTTCTACCATTGTTGATGCACTGCAACATGACTCAGAATTCCTTCCAAGCCAAAAGCATCCCAATAATTCCACAACTCTTCTTCTAGCTTCTCAGTATAAGCCTGCTACATTGACAGCATCACATACTGCCTGTGCTTTTGTCGCTCAACCTTCTATTGAGGCTTCCACTTTGGCTATCATTCCAATGGTTGTGCTGCCCCAATCTTCTAGAGGACCCATGTTCAATACTCTTGATGATCATTATTATACTCCTAATCCCACATCAATGTTAATTGGACTACCAAAATTTCTTAACAAGAAGTCTAGCTTGCCAGAAAAACAAGAGAAAATGGTTGAAAAAAATGAAGAGTGCAGAAAATGCTAGAAAAAGTTCTCTAGGACCTGCGGGTAAAGAAGATGTTACATACAAAAACTGGGACAAGTCTTCAAGCGTTAACCCTCCTCCAAGCCTTGAAATATCAAAATTTGAGAAGCAACATGGACAGGAGAATCCGTGAAACATTTGGGACAATATTGTAATCAATTAACGGAAACGTGAGGGAAGGAGAATGAGAAAGATGAAGTTGATATTGTAGTTAGAGAACGGGCACATCCAAGAAGATGACGTCGTCGTTGCCAACAGTCTCAAGCCCAAGTTTATACCTAAGCTCTCTATAATACCACCCAAAATCCATTATACTTCATTTCCCCACCTTCATATCTAGTATACTGCGCACATCCATATGTTCAACTCCCTTCTTATTCACAATGGCGCGCACCAACTCCTTAGTGTCACCTTCCAACTCCATAAATGTACCGAAGCCCTTCTAGGCTCGATTTTCGATCCAAGCCAAACAATGAAATGAGGCAGAAGTCGAGAGATAGCTTCACACCAATTGGAGAGTAGTTTGCCAGTTTATTTTAGAGATTGGTACAGTGGGGCATGATCACTCCTCTCTTTAGGCACACTCTTAATCGACGTTCAAGAAATTTTGACCCTAATGTACGATGTGCATGTCACTCTGATGCTCATGGTCATAGTATTGAAGATTGTCGAAATTTGAAAAGAGAAATTGAAAAGATGATTCAAGATAGATCAATTATGGTGCAGAACATTAACAATGAGAAAAGCTCTAGTCATGCTGATATGCAAACCAGTGACTAAGATGTCAGGCTCAGCAATTGATAAGTCTCTCATCTCCCTACCAGGAGGAGGTTTGGTAGTTTTCTTTGTTTCTTTTCTGTTATCCGAATTATTTTAGGGTTGTAGTTCGGGATCTATATTGTTTTGTCCCTTTGTCGTTTATGTTCAAATCCTTCTATCTTTTATTTCAACTAAATGGAGTGTCCCTTTTCCCTTCGTGTTTTAAATATGTGTTATTTCTTTGTTTTCTTTACATAGTACATTTCATATTGGCTCTAGTGATATGACATGTTTGTGAAATTTTCAGCTAGATCTTAAAATCCAATTTGAGAATGAACTTTGAATTAGAGGGCCAAAGTTAAAAAAATATCTGAGAAAATAGGTAGAGTGCTGAGACATTTGGTGACAAGTTGAAGTCTTCTTTAAAAATTAAGGCAAATATTTTGAGAATTGCAAGAATAAATTGGTCATCAATTAAAAGACATGTCTTAATTAGGTCAAAATGTGTGATCCTATATCAAGAGGAATAGAAAGAAAATCAATTCCACGAAGGCATGAGTCATTCAATGTGAGGGATGTACAACAAAGGTGGAGTTTTATGTTTGACAATTGTAGAAGAAGACGTGACAAACATGCTCAGTTAAAGTTAGTGTTGTTAAATGTCACATGATCTTCATCTCCCACTTTCAAATTACATGTTATGTACTTGCATTCTCAAGGATTGATATGAGGAAGACATTTCATTCTGTTATCTAAACATTGTGTCACCCTTTGTTTACCCCATTTGAGCTTCAATTTTATTTTCTTTCATACCCCTGTTTTGGAATCAAGATTCGAGTCGGCAAAATTCAAAAAAAGTGTCGAGTAAAAAATAGAGTCAAAAAAGTTTTTTAAAAAAAGAAAAAAATGTGTCCAAAAAGAAAGAAAAAAAGAGAAGAATGTCAAGAAAAATTGAGTCAGAAAAAAATCTCAAAGAGAAAAGAGTCAGTAAAAGAAAAAATCAGAATCAAGCAAAGAAGTAGTTGTCGGAACTACGTCCGACCTGATTCTCCTCACTCGGGGGTGAGATACGTAGGCTGCTCTATTCAGGGCTCGGTCCAACCAAATAAATGATTTAGAGTCACCCAGCCAAAAGAAACTGGGCATGAGTCAATCTTCATTGTTTGAGCCGATTCTAAAAGTTGTAAGTCCTACTCCACTTTAAATGTCGTTTGGCCCTCATGTCAACCTTTCTTTCTAACCTTATCCAAAAATCAAGTTATAACCAAAGAAAGACCTTCAGATCAATCTTTGAGAATGTTAAGGCTAAACATGCAATAGATATGATGACATATTTTGGGAATTACTTGTCTTCCTCAGTATAGGAAATCAGGAGAGAAATAAAAATGAGAGAATCTTATTGGTGAAAATTCTCACGAGCACCATAAGGCGATGGCAAGTTGAGAGGGATAAAAATGAGAGAGTCTTATCAGTGAAAATCCTCACGGGCACTGTAAGACAACTTTGAGTTGAGAGAAATGAAAATAAGAGAGTCTCATTGGTGAAAAAACCCCACGGACACCTTAAGGCAATGGTGAGCTGAGAAAAAAAAATGAGAGAGGCTGGCGAAAACCCTTTAAGGCGCCACTAGCCGAATGAGGTCATAAATGCAATTGACCCAAGTAAGTAACTCAGTTTCAGGGCTATTAACTTAAGAACAACTGGTAGAAAGTTTGAATGAAAGATCAGGCAGCTTAATCCAAATGCATGGCATAATCATTAGAGTTGACTGTCATTTTTAGATAATTTTTTCATTTCTTTGTTTCAAATGGGACATTCATTGTCTTTTTTTTAAAATTTTATTTTCTTGAGTCAGTCGTCCAAATAAAAATCATTGTCATTTTTCTCTTGTCTTTGAGTCAAGTCCATGTCAAAACAATTGAGAAAAGATTTCAAAACTGGCTACCAGCTTCTTCAATTGCAGAAAGCAAGACAAAAGGCCAACACATGAAAGTGACATGATTGTGGGCTGAAATAAGGCATGCAGAATCTTTTGTCAACAGACAAGTCTGGGAACTCGTGAAAATATCAAGGTTCAAAGGGTTTATCAGATAAGCACGGCAAAACAGAGATATGATATTTGTTTTAGAGTCACTCTTAATAATCTGAGTTGGGGTCAATGATGCGCAAGTCAATGACATATGTTAAAGGTTGGAAGCAAGGTCAATGGAACAAGTGCAATATAAGTCGCCCAAAAGCCAAAGCCGCAAGCCAACCACCCTGTTTTAAACTTACAAGTTTTCTTTGTATGAAACAGGAATAACTGCTTCCTTCAAATCAAAGGCTTCAAAGCGCAAATATACAGAGGTGTAATTTCTCGTTTCTGCAAATGCAAGAGCAGTGTTGTTGTACAGGTTTGGTAATCGCAATTATGGTAAAACTCATCATCTTGTACCCCTAAGAGACGCATTCTCTAATTTGGATCTTTCATGTTTCACGACTAGAAGGTGCACTTCCTAATTTGAACCGTTAATTCTAAAAAGATGCATTTTTAGCAAGAACGTTTCACTTTCATTCTTAAGATAGGGACTTGTTGGTCTCGGTCATTCAATATTACCCTCAAAAGGAGAATTTTTTTATCAAGATCTTGATTCATCTTTGCATTATACACTGTTACAAGTAATTGCGATTAAGTTTGACACCCGCAAAAGCTTTTGATGAATACTGGGGAAAAAATTAAAAGTAATTCATGTTATATGGAACTTCACTTTAGGACCTTCTAGAAAGTGAGACTTTATTTTTTGAAGAAAATAAATCTTTTCCAGTCATAATCTTTGTTTGGGATAATCTCGTTCTAGTTTTGATTTTGAGTTCAGGAGCTCACCTGAAGAACAGGGCGATGAAATTAAAAGTTGGGAGCTCGCCCGAAGAACAGAGTGATGAAGTTACAAGTTAGGAGCCCGCCTGAAGAACAGGGTGATGAAATTGAAAGTCGCGAGCTCGTCCGGAGAACAGAGTGATGAAATTACAAGTCAGGAGCCCGCCTGAAGAACAGGGTGATGAAATTGAAAGTCGAAAGCTCGTCCGGAGAATAGAGTGAGAAAAATTACAAGTCAGGAGCCCGCCTAAAGAACAAGGTAATGAAATTGAAAGTCGGGAGCTCGCTCGGAGAACAAAGTGAGAAAAATATAAAGTTGGGAGCTCGCCCGAAGAACAGAGTGATAAAATTACAAGTCAGGAGCCCGCCTAAAGAACAGGGTGATGAAATTGAAAGTCGGGAGCTCACCCGGAGAACAGAATGAGAAAATTGCAAGTCAGGAGCCCTCCTGAAGAATAGGGTGATGAAATTAAAAGTCAGGAGCTCGTCCGAAGAACAAAGTGAGAAAAATTGCAAGTCAGGAGCCCGCCATAAGAATAGGGTGATGAAATTGAAAGTCCGAATCTCACCCGGAGAATAGAGTGAGAAAAATTACAAGTTAGGAGCCCACCTGAAGAACAGGGTGATGAAATTAAAAGTCAGGAGCTCTCCCGGAGAACAGAGTGAGAAAAATTACAAGTCAGGAGCCCGCCTGAAGAACAGGGTGATGAAATTAAAAGTCAAAAGCTAACCCGGAGAACAGAGTGAGAAAAATTACAAGTCAGGAGCCCGCCTGAAGAACAGGGTGATGAAAGTGAAAGTCGGGAGCTCGCCCGGAGAACAAAGTGAGAAAAATTACAAGTCAGGAGCCCGCCTAAAGAACAGGGTAATGAAATTGAAAGTCGGGAGCTCTCCTGGAGAACAGAGTAAGAAAAATTGCAAGTCAGGAGCCCGCCTGAAGAACAGGGTGATGAAAGTGAAAGTCGAGAGCTCACCCGAAGGACAGAGCAAGGAAATTGCAAGTCAGGAGCCCACCTAAAGAATAGGATGATGACATTAAAAGTTGGGATCTCGCTCGAAGAACAGAGTGATAAAATTGCAAATTAGGAATCCACCTGAAGAACGGGGTGATGAAAGTGAAAGTCAGGAGCTCTCCTAGAGAACAGAGTGATGAAATAGCAATTCAGGAGCCCGCCTGAAGAACAGGGTGATGAAGTTGAAAGTCAGGTGCTCGCCCGAAGGACAGAGCGAGGAAATTACATGTCAGGAGCCCGCCTGAAGAATAGGGTGATGAAATTAAAAGTCGGGAGCTCGCTCGAAGAACAGAGTGATGAAATTACAAGTCAGGAGCCTGCCTGAAGAACAAGGTGAAGAAATGGAAAGTCAAGAAGCAAAGTGATGAAAATTCAAAGTCAAACAACAAGGTGAAGCAATTGAAATCCAAACAACTAGTTAAAGAAATTGCAAGTCAGGAATCCGCCTGAAGAAAGGGTGATGAAACTCAAGTCAAGAAGTCCAAAAGAAGCTACATAGATAGGATTTTTGTAATCTCATTTATATTTTAGCTTGTAATTTTTCTTTTTTTGATGTAATTAACAGAGCCGCAGACTGGAACCTCGATGGAACCTTACTCAACTCTCCAACTCGATATAGTCCTTCTCCTTCCCATGAAGATATCTGTGACTGGTTTCCTTCATAACTTGGGTTGATAGGATGTCCGGATGTAGGCTCAGTGGCCCTCTTTCCTTTTGTTCCCTCATTTTTGAATAATGATCAGGAAAAAATTCTTTCTCGTTTTCTACTTCTTTGTATGAAAACACCTTGTGTTTACATCCAAAGAGGGTATAATGTAGACACGTAATTTTATCCCATCAAAAATTATTTTTATCATCTTCTTCCGTTTTATTACGCACCCTACCCCATTCCATAATTTTTTCAATAATAGGACAAAAATAACGATATCTATAACAAATTGACACCTCCCCATTCCACCTCAACACATCACTCCCCATTTTTCAATTAATGCACACAAAAAAGGCACATGGCTCACTCACCTTACACACTCATTCATGTGGAACCCACACGCCATAATCATTTTTTCCACAAGCCACCAATAATATACACCTTCTTATGATAATGATAATAAAGAAAAGAAGATAACAAAAATGGAAAGAGGGGACACACAACAATATATCTATAATATATTAAAAGTGTGAAGACTCTTAGAAAAGTGATTTAAATTTTTTGCCCTTCATTAAAATATTTCGTAATAGATAAAATTGTCTTTTCACTTTTTTTCCTCAATTAAAATTATTTTTATAATTAAGAAATCCTAAAATATATAGTAGGAGGAAATCCTATTCTATTAGGGTTAGAAAAGCTTGACTTTTGTACTTTATTTTCTCTATCGTTAAGGTAGGTTACCGTTCGTTTGTTTATAACAAAATAAAGTTTCCATGAGCATTCTATTAGCAAAAGCAAGATAGGTGTCAAAGATTAATATTTTATTGAATATTTGATATGTTACTATTTATATTTTTTATTCTCTATTTTTCCTTCATAAACGTTTGTGTTTGTCTATCCATGGGATCGTTTCGTAAATATGAATTTCCTTATTTTCCAAGTCATCTAAAACACGACAAGAGGTTGAAGCATCGCTTTAAGCTGGTAAGTTGATCAGACTTCTGATTTTCAATTTGCAACATTGATTTTTTTTCTTTTTTTTTAAATTTCTTTTAACATTGTATTGTTATTTTTTGGGATAAGAACTTGAATCACTTGGTCATCTAATCTATAATCTATATATAATATATTAAAAGTGTGAATATTATTTGAACTTTTTACACTTCATTAAAAGACTCTTCTTTGGACAATCGACTTTTCACTATGTTCCTTCAGTAATTATTTAATTTTATTAGGTTAATATAGTTTAATTTTCTTACATATATTAAGGATTGCAATTTGTTTAGGTTTAGAATTCGCGTGATATTCTTTAAATAAGGCCATGTTCTATATTTTACATATTATAACTCTTAATTTTCCTTTCATAGTATTTTCTTTCATGATTTATGGATGGCCATGTTCTTTCATAAATATGGATGGCCATGTTCTTTCATGAAAATATGGATGGCCATGTTCCTTTCATAAATATGGATGGCCATGTTCTTTCATGAAAATTTTCTTTCAATAAAATTTGGACGAGTTTTTCACCGGAAACTTTGTCGCTGCAGATCGCATCTCCATTTTCAGTTGTTACCGAGCTTGCCGGAGCTCCGGCGTAGCAAAGGGTCCTCGTTTTTCGGTTCAAAATCCATCGGAAAACACCTAGTCGCTTTTCTTGTTACTGTTCCAATGGGTCCACCATATTTTTGAACTCACTGACTCTCTTCCTCTTAAAATCGATCTCATTTTCGAAGCTTCGATATGTTCCGTTGCGATTTTCATTTGGTTCATAGAGCTCGGTACAGGTTTTGGGATTTAGGTTCGATTTTAATTTCGGGTTTGGATTTCTCCCAATTCGAGTTGGTTTTGTTTCATTGTTGGATCTAATTTGAGGTTATTCGGCGTGGATTCTATCTTTTGATCGAGTAATACTTGATTTTGATCATCAATCGAGGTCCTTTTCCTTAACCCATTATCTTTTCTTCATCTTGATTTGTGAATTGGTTGAATTTGAGTAGCTTTGATAGCGTGATTGATAAAAATGAAGTCAGAAGGGGTGGAATTGTGAAATTGGTAAAATGGATGAATATAGATCAACCTTGGTTTATTGTTATTTTTGTTTAATTCGGAATAAGTATGAATATTATTGGAACGCGATAGAATCATGATATGTTGAAACAAATAGGCAAATATAGATTTGGTTAGGCAAATTTAGAACTTGTGTTTGGTTGAATGTTTGAAAGTGCGTGGGAATGTTTCTTTCTAGTTTATCGTCTTTGATTCAAGTGTATTCATTTGATCGGGGAATGCCTTGAGGTTTCATGTATGTATTCACCGGGGAATGCCCCGACGTATTATGTCTTCAAAGGAGGTTCGTGATCAAGGCCCTAGGCATCGGGTAAAGCATTGAAGCTTAGTCTAGGACTAGTTTAGAATAGGTTGTATATTTTTTGTAATTTTCTATTTTGGACTGTATAATTGGACTGGACACTAAATTTTGGGTTGTTTTGTTTTGTTTTCTTGATTGATTGTTTTGCGTGCTTTATGTGGTTTATACATTCGTAGTGTCAAATTAGCCGATATACTCCGTCAAGCGACCGTGGTCGAACCATGGGATCGAAGGATTCCTAACACCTTTCCCTCGGTCAACATAATTTCTTAACCGGAATCTCTGTTCTCAAACCAGTTTCAAAGAGTCAAACAGTTTTGAAAAAGATTTTTAAAGGTGACTTGGCACACCGAGTTTATGTCAAGTGGCGACTCTGAAATAATATGTAAATAATCTTCTTTTTTTTCGAAACAAACTTTCATCTTTTGTCACTTTAATAATGAAAACCCTTTCAAACTTTAAAATCAATTCTTTTTTGGTTAAAAAAAGGGGTGTGACAATAATAACTAATTAGAAGTGATATAAAGAAATTGCTATGAAAAATACTTGTAAAAAAAATTTAAGTGGGTGTCATATAAGATGTCAAGTTAATTTAAAACATCAAGAGCTAATTTATCATTTTATGTCCATTTTACTTTTTTTTGTTAAATATTATTATTTTTTTATTACTTAAAGGACTTGTAACAATTAATTAGGAGAGATATAGTAAAATTACGATTGAAACAACTGAAACAGACATGTCATAAATGTCTATTTTATTTTTTTATTAAATATTATTAATTTTTTTATACGTAAATGACATATAATAATTAATTAGGAGTGATAAAATGAAATCACGGAGCAAGCAGACACGTCGACAAAGAGGTGCCTTCTTTACCACGATTCTATAGATGTATAATCAATAAATCTACATATAATATAAAGGAAGGTCATAGAGGAGGTGATATGGCACCTCTCTATGGCCTCCATTTTTATTTATCTTTTTTTCTCCTTTTTTTTATTTTTTTATTTTTCTTGTAATTATTTAATTTTACAAAATTATCTTCTTAATTGATATTAATAATATTCATAACTATCAATCCTTTCACATTCATAACTCTTAATTATGTATTATATAAATTTATGACATAATAAAATCACACTAATAAAAAATTATTTTAAGCTATGTATAATGCTTACTCTATTTTCATTTCTCTATATTCTTCATCTTTTGTCTCTTTGGTTGATTAATGGTATAATTTGTTTATTTGATTATGCATATTACAAGGAGATATTATAGTCAAAATGATTAGATATTTTTGCATGGTTCAATTTTATAAGGTAAAATGAATTGATATGCTTAATATAATTACAATTTTTTTGTTGTATTATACATTTAATATTATTTGTTTGAATTTTTGATGATATGATTTCTTAAAAAATAAATTGATTTTTCTCTTTAATTCTCTTTGTAGTTTTTAAAGACTTTGATTAATATGTCTTATTTTCTTTGAAGTTTTGTAAGAATTGGATTATGTTATGTTGACAACTAAGTTCTTCTTTCCTCTTTAACTTATGTTTTTGATGATACAGTTACTTAAAAAATGATTTATTTTTTTCTCTTTGCTTCTCTTTATAATTTTTGATAAGAGAATTTTATTATTTTTTTTATCTTTGATTCATTTTGTAGTTTAGTGAGAATTTGATTGTCTTATGTTGATAATAAGATTCTTCTATCCTCTTTAACTCATAATTAACTATTCTTTATAAATTTTATTTTTTGCTTATATAAATTTATATTTAGTTCATGGAGACTCTCATTGAAGGTTATCCTCTCTTCTTCATCATTTTATTTTGACTTACGAATTAACTAACATGTGACCGAAAAGAAGTGTACGAAGGTAAGAAATATTTTATTTTTATTATGTATTGGGACGTGCTTTCTTAATTTTAACATATTTTATTTATGTACGTCAAATAATCAATCATTTAAAATTTTAATGTTTCAAATTATTATTTGTTTTCGTTGTTTTCTTTTTTTCTTTCTATGTGAAGTTTTCAACATTTTTTTTCTCAAAAAAAGTACTTCTGCTGAAATTCTTAAATTCAGCATTTTGATTTTGTTATATTTTTTAATGCTAGATTGACAACTTAATTTTTCAAACAATAATAATCATTGGTCTATTTTTCACAAATATTGAAAAAAAAAATTAAGCTCATAAATCAGTCATTATTAAATAATGTGGTAAAAATAAATTATATATCATATTATTAAAATAAATATAAAAATAAATTAAAAAGTATTTTAAAGAGTATGAAGAAGGACAAAAATACAACATATCATTGAATCAAGTGTCGTTTCTAATGAAAATGCGGAGAGGGACAAACACTTGTGACCAAATAAAAATGTATGAAATTTTTGTTAAAATATTAAAATTTATAATTAAATTATTATTTTTTCTTGAATTTGAAGAGATATAGAAATAAATGAAGATTATTAAGATTAGGAGTCATGAATATGAGGAATGTGGAGTTAAAGATTAATGAATATTATTAAAATGAAAGTTATAAAAATGAAGTGGTGTGAGTTATGAAGACGACTTTTCAAATACTCCTATATAATTAAGAAAAACAAAAGATATTTTAAACAAAATTTTTGTATTAAAATTTATAAGTAAATTATTATTTAGGAGTTATGAACTTGAAGAGACATAGAAGTAATGAAGATTATTAAAAGCAAGAGTTATGAATATAAGGAATGTGGAGTCAAAGATTAATGAATATTATTAAAATAAAAATTATAAAAATAAAATGGCGTGAGGTATGGAGATGACTTTTAAAATATTTCCTATATAATTAAGAGAAACAAATTGAAAACATTGTTATGAAAAATTCAAAGTAAATTAAGAAAAACAAATTGAATACATTGTTAGAAAAAACCCAAAGTAAGAGAGAATATGTAATATGATAAGGTACAAATAGGTTAATATCACAAAGTACTAAGGGAATAATGATCGAAAGCACATAAACAAAGTTATCTTATCACCTTGTAAATATATTTACTTTGTTTCAATTTGTTTGTCTTATTTTATTTTTTACAATTCATTTTAATTTTTTTTGGTCCAACACATCGATGACCCCCTTAAGTTGGCATCAAGTTTCATGTAGGTACCTTAACTAAGCACTATTCATTCTAGACATCTCAAGTGAACTCCTGAAATAGGCGCCTAAACAACCTACAAACTTGGGTTCCAGTTTATTATTTTCTTTTGTAAAAATATAATTAAGCTTCACAGTAATGTCTCACTATCACAACTTAATTCTCCTTCTCACAATGCTCATTATTAGAATGAGAGCTTAAATATGAGATTCCTAATATTTATGGATCTTATGCAACATAGATAAATATTAAATGAGCGTCAACATAGCTAATACATACCGAAAAAAAAAATCATTCAAACTTTCGAATTTCGTGCATGATTATAATACATATGATTCATAAAAAAAACTACATACTAATTTTTATTGATTAGTTTTTTATCTATGTGAAAAAGAATTTCATTATTTAGTATACCAAAACACAATTTCAAAGAAAATTGATCAAAAAAATTATTAAAAAAAAATAATAAAACAAATAACTAATGACATGCTTTTCAAAAAAATTCTTTTGTGCCTGTTAGTTCATGTATCCTCAAACCTGAAAATGAAAGTGCATATATATTATCACTTCCAAGCTAAAAAAATATTATGTAAAATTATCAATTATCAGAAGTGTTAGTTCAAGAAGATTTCACGTCTGTTATAGAAGAGGCATAGTCCATAGACATGTTCTCTTGTATATAAATGTGAATATAAAACACGAGAGAAATATAAAGCATAAGTAGCAGAAAATAAATATAAATATTAGATTTTTTTTTACCAGGCCAATAATGTCGTGGACGAGTAAATAATATCATTACTGATACTTTAAAAAGAAGGATATCATGATATATTTTTTACATCTCATTTAATGTCATGGGTTTTAATTTATTTATTTTTTATTACTCCCTCCGTTTAAAAAAGAATGACCTACTTTGACTTGGCACAAAGTTTAAGAAAATAAAGAAGACTTTTGAATCTTGTGGCCTTAAATTAAAGTTGTGTCAAATGTACCAAAATGTCCTTTAATATTGTGGTCCTAAACATGTCATGTGGAAAGTTGAAATTGAAGTATTGCCAAAAAAAAAGGAGTCATTCATTTTTAAACGGACTAAAAAGAAAAGTAGGTCATTCTTTTCAAAACGGAGGGAGTATAAAAATATAAGTTTAATTTTTCTTCTCACAATGGTCATTATTAGAATGAAATTTTGAACATGAGATTGCTAATATTTATGAATCTTGAGCAACACAGATACACATTAAATGAGAGTCAATACAACTACATCCTTCGTTTCGTTTTAGTTGGCCCCTATGAACTTGGCACACCCATTAAGAAAAATATTAGTTAGGTATTTATTTTACCAAATTAGCCTTATTAATTATGTTTTAAAAGTATAAATGTGAATTATATACTTTATGTAGTCATTTAATGATAGGGGTAATCTTGGAAGAACATAATAAAATTCTCTTGATTTTATAAATGGGATAACTAAATTGAAACAAATATTTTTAGCAAGAAGACCAACTAATATGAAATGGAGGGAGTAATAAATACCCCAAAAAAGAATCTCTCAAATTTTTGAATTTGTGCATAATTATGTTGGGATTGAAATATAATTCAAGTATTTTTCTTTTATTCTTTTGTCAAGTAACACTCTTCTTCTTAGACTTTTTCTTTAGAAATCTCTTAAATTAGTTTGTTTGTTTCGTTATCTAAAATGACTGTTTTATTCTTTTACATTGTAGTATTACATAATTGAATTTGAGCAGGTTTACACATCCTCGATTAAAACTAATAATATTATTCGTTTATTCTGTCAAATTCATAAAGAACTCACTAATTAACTCCTTTATGTGTTCTCCTTTTACTACTTATTTCTTTTAAATTATGTGATTTCGAGTACATCAATTAAATTCAGGGACCAATTATCAGCAATAGTGCATAAAATAATTAAGCATTTTGAACGATAAATTTTTCATGTATACATACATACATACATACATACATAAGGATCGCTTGATGGTGCGCATAAGAATAGTACTAATGGGGTGTATTAGGAATGTTGAATTTAGGAACGTTGAAGTTATTTCTTATCCTGTATTTGATTTGATATATTAAAAATAATATGTATTCTATATATTTTTTTTTTTATGTTGACCAAAGATCTTAAAGTAAGATTAAAAAAAAGATCATATGAAGTCTGAAAAAGGGTTTATAACTACAACGAGGAGTTTCTTATTGTCCCCATAATTTCACCAAGACTTGATCAATAACAAAGGCCTCTCGCAATGCTTTCGATGCAGTACAGTTTTAACCAAGACTTGATCATTAAACGGGAGTTGATCACTACAGTAATTTTACTTTTTTATATAGATTTATTTTTTGTACGTACGTAGTTAATACTTTTTAAAGTTGCGTGAAGCATGAATAAGTTCACTAGTAATATAGTAAAACCCACGCCTTTATTACCTCTTCGTTGCTTGTAGAATTATTCATCAAATTCCGAAATTTACATGACTTTATATTATATTATCTGCTTTCGACTTTTTTACTAGTAAATTAAGACCATGTGGAAGACATAACAAAAATATAATACATGAGATAATTAATTACTATGTTTGTCTTTTGGAAAGGAAGAATCCAAGAGCAACTTGTCTACTCTCTGTCGTGTTATCTCTATTTCAGATTCTTTATTATTATTATTACTTGTTGTTGTTGATCCTTCTTTCTTGTCTTTCTTGTTGTACGTCTCAAAGAACTCTTTGTTCTCCTTCTCTAACTCCTTCCACACTGTTATGTATAAGCAAAACATTTATTCAACTAAACAAAAGTAAATACTCTACTTAATTTGTTGAGATAAACTAACACAATGACGTATCAAGAAAACAACATAAAAACGAGTTGATTGTCCAGATGGTCATTTAATTAGAAAAATTTGTGGAGTAAAATGTTGTGTGTATGTGTGTGTATAATTCTTCTGTTTGACGTTGAGGATATAGCAATAGAAACTTGTGATTTCCCTTTTAGAAAATAAAGAAAAACGACTTATTTCACAATTTTCACTAGTTGAATGACCGTTTGAGCAATTATTCCCTCTCTAATTAAAAGTACTAGCTGTTTTCCCAATACAATTATCTTCCTGACAAAAATATAGGAAAAAAATAACATGTCTTTATCCTTTGATGTTGTTTCCTTTAGTTCGATCGGTTATGTATTATTTGTTGTTATTACTATTCTTTTTTTAATTCTTATTCACTACTGTATTTCCTTTTTATACTGATTTTGATATGTTTTATTTGAGTTGAGGGTTCATTATTAATTAGAAACTACATCTCTACCTCCATAAGGTAGGAATGAGACTGGAGAAAATTGAAGGAAAGGTGTCTTTTAAGTTTTGAATGAAGGATTGGTGACATTGACCAACTTAAAGGGTCAACCATCATTAGCAAACTTGATTAAGTTAATTGTAGACTTGCTTAATATTTTTAAAACTTTCTAATCTTTTCAAAAATACAAATCAACCCAACCCACGCCCCCTTCAATCCAAATCAACCGTCTCGCTCCTCTCTTTCTCGACAACTTCTCTCAACTCTCTCCCAACCAAAAGTTCAGCAAAATTCTTCCTTCAATCCCTAGCGACTTCAACCTCCGGCGTTCTCTTTCGACTTTCAACCGTCAATCGACGTGAAGACTTCTCCTGCGACAACAACTTCGAGTTCTTCATCATCTCATTTCCTTTTTCACAGGTAAACGAGGAACTTGAGTCAGCTACTCTTCTAGTATCGGTTAACAATTTCAATATTTCTAGCTTAAATTTTAAATGTGAACTGAATAAAATCCTAATTTCTGGCATTTCTTCAACTTATTGTCGAACTATTGATTCAGATTTGTTGGTGATTTTTGGTCACAGTTGATGCTCTTAGTGTGTGTGTATGATGTGTTGATGTTGCGGGTTGATTTGTTGTTTGGCTTGGTAAAAATGGTGTTGCAACAGATGAAACATCTGATGCAACAGATGAGAAGATCTGATGCAACAAATAAAAATATATGATGCACCAGCTTAAAACATCTGATGCAACAGATGAAAATCTTATTCAACTATGAAAATCTTATGCAACAGAAGAACAATCTAACAGATAATTCATCTATTGCGACAGGCGACTCTTCTGTTTGGAAAAAATCTAAACAATAATGATCCAACAGATAACTCATTTTGCAACAGATGTGTGATATGTTTCAACTGTGATCAGTGATTGTTTTATTGTTTCCAACGGATTACTCATCCATTGCAACAGGTTGGTTATATGTTGCAATAGATAACCTTCCTAGTGCAACAGATTTGTGATCTGTTTTATTATTTCCAATGGATTAGTCATCGTTGCAATAGATTGGCTATATGTTGCAACAGATAACCTTTCTGGTGCAAGTTACTGTATCCAACGAATTACTCATCCTTGCAATAGGTTGGTTATATGTTGCAACAGATAACCTTCCTGGTGCAACAGATGAGTGATCTGTTTTTACTGTTTTTAATGGATTACGCATCTGTTGCAACAGGTTGGTTATATGTTGCAACAGATGAACTACCTGATGCAACAAACGAGTGATCTGTTTTTACTGTTTTTAATGGATTATCCATCCGTTGCAACAGGTTGGTTATATGTTGCAAAAATAACCTTCCTGGTACAATAGATGAGTGATCTTTTTTTACTGTATCCAATGGATTACTCATCCTTGCAACAAGTTGTTTATATGTTGCAATAGATAACCTTCCTAGTACAACAGACGAGTGATCTATTTTTACTATTTTCAACAGATTAATCATCCATCGCAACAGGTTGGTTATATGTTGCAACAGATAAAATACCTGGTGCAACAGATTAGTGATCTATTTTTATGGTTTCCAATGGTTACTCATCCATTGCAATGGTTGGTTATACGTTGCATCAGATAAAATACCTAGTGCAACATATTAGCGATCTGTTTTTATTATTTCCAATGATTTACTCATCCGTTGATACAGGTCGGTTATATGTTGCAACAGATAAAATACCTGGTGCAACAGATGTGTGGTCTGTTGGAACTGTTATTTTACCGTTGTGCATGTTAGATGTTAGATTTACTGTTATCATTTTTTAATGATGCATTAATCAATTATAATCTCTATTTTATGTTCCTGTTAATTTAAGATAATATGGCTCCCAAAAAATAAGAAACCGAATAAAGTTCAAGTAAAGGAACAAGTGCAGCAGCTCGGCTACATCCACTACTCTATGAGCTTGCTTTACAAGCGTTATCTCAATCAGGAGCAGAAGATAATGAACACGGGGAGGAGGAATGTTTCAAAAGAGATGATCCAAATGCTAATAGCCTTTCCGCCAAAGAGTTGGTCAAAACCTTCAGCATTGATCGTTATCCAAAGAGAATGCAGTGCGATGGTGTCACATATTTAACAGGTGATTTTGTAGTTAAGTCAGCCATGGGGAAATCTTTCGATGCCTTCAAAAAAATACTTCGAGAACAAAAATTGGATGCTTATTTCAGGGAAAGCTGCTTTGGGCAATATCTTGATTTGCTGGAGGATAACAATGCTCGTTTTCAGATGAAAATGGTATGAGATCTTCTCAAGCGTAGGTTTATGTATGAAAACAAAGATAAGATAGACGAGGTGTGGCTAAATTACTGTGGCATGCCTTTTTGTTTTGGTTGGAAGGAGTTTGTCATAGTTACTGGACTAAAATGTTATTCTCCTTCTCCTTCTCAAGTTATACCTACTCTGAACTTGAAAAAAAAAAAGCACCGCGCATACCCAAAAAAGGAAAAGGCAAGTCGAGTGATCGTGAGGACCTCGTGTCCATTGTTGGTCCAAGCTTCAAAAACAAAAATTTGATAGAAGTGTTGAAAGGTAAAGGACTCTCAAAGAAGCACAAGCAATCATTGTGATTGGTTTGGTTTGTACATAATATTCTTTGGGCGAGAGACGTTAACAACAACATAAGCCTCGATTTAATAAATCTCTCGAAAGATCTTGAGGCGTTTAACTGCTATCCTTGGGGTTATGAAAGCTTTAAAATGACTGTCAAATATTTGTTAACTCCATTAACGCCAAATACAATCAACTTATATGGATTTCCATGGGCCTTCATGGTAAATATTTCTTTTATCATGATATAATTCATTTTTTATTTAATAATGCTTTTGATTTATTGGCGCAATGTTATAGGCTTGGGCATTTAAAGTCATTCCTTATTTGAGACAACAAGTGAACTACTAGGAAGAAGTTTCCTGCCCAAGAATCTTGAGATGGTTGTTGGCCAAAACTGATAAAAATGTAAAATTTCTTGATCTTTTCAATCCTCCGAAGGAAGCAGTAAGTCCAATTCTAATCAAGTTTTTATTTTAATTAATGATTATTTTAAATAATTTTATCATTATTTTAATATATGTACTGACTTAGTTTAGATTGTCCATCTGTGGCTTGTTTCGACCAACCGAGAGTTGAAGATGTCATTTTTTCTTACTTTATGGTCTTTGCAAACTTTATCGGACCCTAAGGTCGTTGATGGAATAAAAATAGAATTGTTTGTAGCAACAACCATCACAAGAAAAATAATTTTGGAGGGTGGTCTTGTAGTTATTGATGATGGTAGTGGTAGTGGTAGTGGTGCTACTGTTGGGGCTAATGATGCTCCTCTTACAGTTTTTGAAACAACAATCCATTATGATTATGATCATACTGGTTGTACAGATTTTTCTCTAGATTTTGCCACATCTAGCGAATCTTCTACATGCAAATGTCAAGACTGCAAGGCGAAACACGATGGAGTGATTAATGTTATTAATGCACTAACTGCTTCTGTAAAGAAAATGGCATCTAAGAGGGGTGTCATTCCATAAAAGAGGATTTCATATCCATACACTCCACTAGAGATCAAGGTGGCTAAGAGGAGAAGGAAAGATATTTCCAAGGTCATCATCAAGCATCGAAAAAAGCAAAATTGCAATGCCTTTGTGTTTGTCTAGCACTGTTGTTCAGTGTGCAAGGGCCACATAAGAGCAGCATGAGCTAAAGAAGGTGATGTGCATCACCTGTTCCAACAAACAAACAAGCACATCTGTTTCAACAGATCATACATCTGCTAAAAATTATCAAACAGATATATACATGTGTTGCAATTGTTGTCTACATTGTTACATTAGATGTGTTATCTTTTGAAACAAATGAGTCTTAAGTTGCAACAGATAGGTCATCTGTTCGAAATTATCGTACTGCTCTGATTTACCTGTTCGAATTTGTCCAAACACATGATCCATCTGTTGCAACATAAGACTCGTCTGTTGCATTAGATGGACAATCTATTGTATATCTGTAATTAGCATTGACAATTTCTGGCTTTTCAGGTAGATGTCACAGTAGAAGCTACTGCTAAAGAGCATACTATCACAGTTGATAATCCATCAACTGCTTCCAAAGAAAAAGAAAATGTGGAGCCTGTAAGTTTGGGAGAAAGAAAGAATAACTTATTTGAAGGGTTCAATATCTCGAATGAGGCTCCAAAAAAACTAACACAGTTGATCAACAACTATTCAGAATGGATTGCCGATGGGCTGTTAAAGCATCATGCCGGCAAGTACATAAATCAATTTTTAAAGATATTGGTTTATACAATTTTTGTTGTAAGAACGTGGCATTAACACATAAATCATCATGTAGAAAACAAAATGATAAACACTACAAAGTGAATGAATTGAGTCTTGGTTTTGATATGTTCAACTTTGTTGTTGCACATCCCGAAATAAAGAATTGGTTCTATTTGATGTCACAACCCCAAACTTGCTGGAATGATGAGGTTTAAATTTCATACATATTATAATTAATTAATACTTTATTTAATTGCATCTGCGTATTAATTTTTTCATCACGTAATCTGAAATGTCTGATCATATGTGCAGCACATTGATGTCATTTTTACTACCTCCAAAAGAAGATCAAGTTGCAAACACAAGAACAATACAGATACACGATAGACAATTGTTTGTATAAAGTTTACATCAATAGTGTCTACGATAGATATTGTCAACAACAACCGAAAGTTTTCCAAAATGAGGAATACTTAATCAACATCATTAAAGATTTTAGCATTCTAGCTAACTTACCTTGGCATTTGGTCGACGAAGTGTACATCCCAATCAATTATGGTGATGAATTCCATTAGGTGTTGTTGTCGTCATTCTAAAAGAGAGGCGCATCCGAGTTTATGACTCGATGTCGCGAAGGAGACATTTCGGACTGTCATCTGAGATACAAAAGCTGGCCAAAATATTGCCTACTTACCTTGATATGAGTGAATTTTTGGATCAAAAGGTACATACTCATTGGTCGACAATTGAAGCATGCCGGGATAAAATGGGTAATCCATTTGATATACAATATGTTGAAGGAATTGTTCAATAAATCATTGGTAGCCTGTAAGTTTAAGTGTCATGATTTAGTTTCATTTCACAAATTTCACAACGCTTGCATGAACTGCAAGATATGGATTATTTGTTTTTTAAAACGCAATGATTGCGGTCTTTTTGTTGCCACGGACGCCGAGTATTTGAGCGATGGATTACAAGTACCAAATGATGGACTTGATGCCGAATTACTCCACAAAAGATATGTTGCTCCCTTATGGAAATACGGAGAAGCGAAAGCTCAAAAGCAGTACGCAAGCGACATTAAAGATCCACGACGACTAAAGCCGAATTCCGTAGCACCGGATGAAGAACAACTTGTTCATATTGAGTAGATCTTTATAGCTTGAGTCCGCCAATGTAATAATCTATCCTCCTTGGTTTAACTTACAGGTTTATTTGTAGAGTAGATCATTTGTACCCATAATGATTTTTCTACATTTCATTTATTTATTGAGTTATTTCATGTAATTTTCGAAGGCTTCAATTTATTTTATGTTGTCTATGAATATAATTTAATCCTTAGTTTTGAACATGTTAATTGAAATGAAATACTAGATTCAAATATCACAACAGGTAATACATCTGTTGGAACAGACGACATCTTATCAAATAGATTTAGATATATGTTGCAATATGAGATGCAATACGTAGGCCATCTATTGGAAATTATATAATAGGTCCTCCTACTTTATTGATTTTTTCCAACAGATTACCTATCAGTTGCAACAGATAGATTATATGTTGCAACAAATTGGATATCTGTTGCGACAGACGGACTGAAAACATCTATTAATGCAATAGATGACCAACTTATTCCAACACATAATCAATCTGTCACAACAGGTACTATATATGTTACAACAGATATACTATCTGTTGCATTATAAATATTCAACTATCGGCAAACATAAAAATTATTGCCACTACATGTAAAGTGAGGTGGCTTGAAATAAAAAATTGTTATCGTGTTTGTCTCCGTCTTTGTACATATTATTTTTTATACACGGCCTCCAACCATTTAGTTAGGTCATCTGCTGGAAATTATATAACAGGTCTTCCTACTTTCTTGATTTGTTCTAACAGATTACCTATCAGTTGCAACAGATAGATTATATGTTGTAACAAATTGTATATCTATTGCGACAAACGGACTGGAAAACATCTACATAATGCAACATATGACCAACCTATTCCAATAAATAATCAATCTGTTACAATAGGTATTATATTTGTTACAACATAAATAAAATATGTTGCATTATAAAAATTCAACTTGGCCAGACATAAAAATTATTGTCACTACATGTAAAGTGAGTGGCTTGAAATGAAAAATTGTTGTCGTGCTCATTTCTGTCTTTGTACATATTTTTTATACACGGGATCCAACCATTTAGTTATTACCCTATAAGCCCAGACCCATTGCATCTTTCCCACAACGGTGTCGCACATACCGGTCAATTCTGTGTCGTTCAGCAAACACTCGATGTATGCAAATGAGTACGGCCCGAACGCTGCACTGGTTCTATTTCTTTGAAGATGGATGTTCTTATTTCGACCTTTAAAAATTCATAATTCCTTCCTCAAGACTTCCGCCGGCAAATGATCCATCCACTTACTCTACGTCAACAACTTGGGCAACAACTTCAAGAGTGGCTGCATGTGGGCTAAAAATGCATCCTCGCTGAAGACAGGTAAGTTGCAGTCATAAAACTTAATCTTTCCCTCGTAGAGTAGTATCTCAACAGTGAGAAAATGTTTGACTTCCACGTTCATGACTGCAAGGATTCTCTTTTCCTTGGTCCAACTCTTGTTGTGTGGATATGACCTCTTCCCTCTAACATATTTAATCACTTCTTCATCCCATTGAAACGTAGAAACTAACTTATCAAATCTCAGGCCACCGAAATTAGCTAGCTTACAGAGATCATTGTACCTACCTTGAAATTGTCGTAGAAGTTGAGGTCCATTATCCTATCGACAGCATGATAAGCATCCGGGTACGCTAATTGTCTTTCCCTCATGAGGCAGAGAATTTCATCAACATACTATGGTATAACAAGACAATTTTTAAATAGGTTAGTAATTGTAAAGAATAAAAACATAGTGGAAAGAATCTGTTGCAAAGGGTTCTCTGAATCAGTTCACAGATTACCAGCTAACGCAACTTATGCAACAGATGTGTATTATGTTGCAACAGATTACCAAGTTGTTGCAATTGATTACACATCTGCTGCGTAGATTCTTCTTCATGGAGTAGATTAGAAGGCTAGGTTAGCAAAAGTAAACTTACATTGTCCTCGTACCACTCACGCATATTTGTCATATTCGTGAAGTCTTTGACGGCAAATGAATGCATAGTGTATTCTTTTCGAACTTTCGTCTTGCCATTTATGATTTCTTTCAGTTCCTTCTTCTTCTTCTCCTTGCCAAGTTCCGCGAATATGTCCACCTTCTTCAGCGGCCCCTGAACTTCAACAACTCTTGGAGTGAGAGGAGTTGAAATTTTTGTTCTTTTCAGAACGAAGAAAATTTGTCTAATTTTTCTTCTCTTCCTCCTAACCACCACTGTAGCAGTGCATGGCTCGCTCACCTTGTTGGATGGTATGACACCCCTTCTGGATTTCAACTCCTAGGCAGCTTCAACAATAGCCTCAAGAATTTCAAGGAATTTATCCTCTCTGTCCTTGCACATTTTGCATTTGCAATGAGAACATGAGGGTGAAAAAGGGTTAGAGGGACCACTGTAAGGGTGGAAGGGACCGGTGTAGGGGTGAGAGGGACTTGTGCAAGAGGTGTTTTCAAATCTATTTATTTTTTGCTGAGCACCAACATGCTCATAATCACGACTGGCAGCAGCAGCATCAGGATGGCTGCCACCATCATCAACAACTCCACCAGCAACACCCCCAGAAGAAGCACTCAGATTTGTTGTAGTTTGAGGTTGGTCGTAAAGAGCTTCAACATTTGGCTGACCTTGCATAACTACTCTTTTTATGGATGTTGCTCCAGCTAATTCCTTCTTTATTAACTTCACCGTTGGATTTTCTTTTGTATCAACAAGACCTAGAGTAAGAAAAGAAGTCATCCCCAACTCATTAACGGTAGGCACGATCCAAGGATGCACAACCTATAAAAAAATGACAGGAGACATTTAAATCATATAATAATAATTTGCAGCCAGTTGGGTTACATGGATATAAATACAGCCAACTTATGAAACAGACGATCTAGCTGTCGCAACAGCTGGTCTGTATGTCGCAATAAATTGATAATATGTTGCATCAGATTACATATCTGTTGCATAATTTGCAGTAGATAGGTAATCTGTTAAGTCAGGTTCAGAGAATCAAAGCAACAGATTGTTAATCTATTGTGAAATATGGATCGTCTGTTGCAACAGATTACCCATCTGTTGCACCAGTTGTAGTTGACGGGTAATCTGTTGCAAGAGACGACCCCTCTGTCATAACAGATGAAACATTTGTTTCAATATCTTCCTTTGAGAAAAATTAATTTAGTTGAAAGAAGACGTACTGCATCATTCGAAGGGTTAAATATATCAACCTCCTGCTCCGTAATATTTTTTTACTGCCCTTTGCAGCCGCCAACAACCTAAGGATCCTTGGATGAGAAACCTTATCTGGGTAATCCTTGAACTGCTTTCAGAGGGGAGGAATGGCTTCACATGCCCAAGCCTAAAAAATATAAACAGGAAGCAAACAAAAAAAGTCATAATAACTATATTCACTATAAATTAATGGATGAGTAAAAATAGTGATCAATTTTACCATGAAAACCCAAGAAAATCCATATAATGTGATCGTGTTTAGGGATAGCTTTGTTAGTAAATATTCGACAGTCAAGTGGTAGCTGTCACATCCCCAGGGATAATCGTTAAATTTGTCAAAATCATCAGCAAGCGCCAACAAATCATCTTCTATGACTTTCCTGACGTCTCTTGCCAATAAAACAGAAGGGACAAACCAAACTAAGCACAATTTCTCCCTGCAGTGCATTGGTATGTCTTTATCCTCAAGATCTGCCAGCAAATCCTCCGTTTTTTAGCTACTACGTCCAATAATGTCCAATAACCCATATTTTTCCCTTTCGCTTGTTGGACCCTTTGTGGGGTGTTTCCTTGATGAGAGGTTCTTCTGGAAGATCGCATCACAAGCCCATCACTATGGCAAATTGTTTCAACCCAAAACAAACTGGCATGTCACAGTAGTTGATCCAGATTTCATCCATCTTTTTTTCGCTCTCCTTTGGATCTTTATCATCCCCCGCGTACTTGATCCGCGCTTGAGAAGACCATATACCATGCTCATTGGGAAACGAAGAGTGCAGTCCTCAGGCAGCTCAAGAAAGTATGCAAAACAGTTCTTGTTAAAAAGTTCGTCTATGTTTTCATTCTTCATAATTCTCTTTAATTCATCAAAATATTTTCCCAACTGACATTTAAGTACAAGATCACCAGTTACTTTGTCAGGGCTATCCATCGGCATCGCAACTCAAAACCTGTCGATACTAATGGTTTTGACAGAATCATACTGGGATTTCGATATTATTTCACGTCCCACTGGTGAGAAGGAGTTATCACTTTTCTCGACTTCATTTTGCGTCGACTGAGATTGTTCAGGAAGTTTCTTCAAATCTATCTATACTTTAGCCATTTTTGTTGGGTGGTCAGAAGTTGATCCAATGTACTCTAGCCATTTTTCAAGAAGTACCCATTTTTGTTGGGTACTCTATCCACTCTGTTACTTGCGAAGATAGAGAAAACGATGGATACAAACGAGAATGAAATCGAAAATAACAACTATGTGGTAGGAAATGGGAAGAAAATCGATCTGTTTTGAATGATTGAGCAATATGTTGAGTAGTTTTTGTCTGTATTGTTGAGAGAAAGAGGGGAGAGAACTTGAGATTTGAAATGAAGAAAAGTTTTTCCTGCAAATGGATGATTTGTATCGGTTGATTTGTAATTTTGGAAAAGAATGACAAGTTTTGAAATTGTTAATTTGGTTCAAATTAATCTTAATTAATTTTTGAAATTTCAAAAGATATACTAGTTTTTAAAATATTAAGTTAGTGAAAACTCATTTCAACTCAGAGAGATCGATCGACGACTCGGGTCGAAATGAACACAATACCAACACCATGCAATTTCAACGACTCAATTAAAGTTGTAGTTGACCCTATGAGCTCATTCATTCATCCCTAGTTCCACCTAAATCAATTTAGGTACTATTAATCTTAACATTAAGTTAATAAGAGCTTATTTCAACTCAGAGTGATCGATCGACGACCCGGGTCAGGATGAACACAATACCAACACCATGCAATTGCAACGACTCGATTGAAGTTGTAGTTGACCCTATGAGTTCATAAATTCATCCCTAGTTCCACCTAAATCAATTTAGGTACTATTAATCTTAACATTAAGTTAATGAGAGCTCATTTCAACTCAGAGTGACGAATCGACGACCCAGATCGGGATGAACACAATACCAATACCATGTAATTGCAACGACTCAATTGAAGTTGTTGTTCACCCTATGAGATCATTTATTCATCCCTAGTTTCACCTAAATCAATTTAGCTACTGTTAATCTTAACATTAAGTTAATGAGAGCTCATTTCAACTAAAAGTGATTAATCAATGACCCGGGTCGGAATGAATGCAATACCAACACCAATTGCAAAGACTCAATTGAAGTTGTAGTTGATCCTATGAACTCATTCACTCATACCTAGTTCCACCTAAATTAATTGCAATGAAATCTGTTGGAACAAACGACTGAGCTGTTGGAGATTTCTAACAGATATTCATATCTGTTGCAACAGATGACATATCTGATTTAATTATTAAATAAACATTTGCATCTGTTGTGATAGATGACTGAGTTGTTGGAAATTTTTAAACAGATATTGATATCTGTTGTAACAGATGATATATTTAATTTAATTATCAAATGAACATTTGCATTTGTCGTCACAGATGACTGAATTGTTGGGATATTTAAATAGATATTTATATTTGTTATAACATATCTGATTTAATTATCAAATGGAAATTTGCATCTGTGAGCTGTTGGGATTTTTAAACAAATATTTTTATCTGTTGTAACAGATGACTGTGTTGGGATTTTTAAACAGATATTGTTATTTGTTGTAACAGATGACATATCTGGTTGAAAATCTTTTTTTCTTTCAATTTTGAAGCTTTCTGTCCGAGTAGATAAAGTAGCAAGTACCAGAAAATGCAGTAAAAAATAAAGAGTTTCTTTTTCTTGGATAACTCAAAAATGAGTTCATTGAGTAGTCTTATCTTGTCTTTCCAATGTCACTAGTCTTCCTCGTGCCCCTCAAATTATTAACGAATATTAATTATATTAATTAATGAATATTGAAAAACCCACGTCTACGTACACAATACATCTTGAATTATCTCATCATCCTCAGCTTCAGCTTCAGCCCTAAATTTATTTTATTCATTTCTCATCTTTTTCTTTCTCTCCTCTTTAGGTTAGGGTTATCACAACCTTTTTTTTTTCTCTTTTCTCTTCTCTTTGTCATAAATATCCTTTCGGATCTAAACCGATCCATATCATTCCTCGACTAAAATTGTTGTTTTGATCCCCTTTTGACATTAAGGTATGGTTCACTATTATTCTTTCATTCTCGTCTTCTTCTTTGCAAGTTATTTACATCTATTTTTTTATTTAATTATAATTTACCCATATCATATTTATTTAAAAAAATTGAAGAAAATTTTAAGTGTTGAATAAATGAACCAAGAATTTTTATTACAATATGCAAAAAAAGTATTCTGTTAGGGGAAGTTTAAAAGCCTTGTTAGCAGTATTATTTTTTTAATATGTATTTTGTTTGTTTCTTTATTGTTTATGCTGTTATTGATGTTGTTGGTGGGGTTGGCGTTGTTGGAACTTGTGGTGTGGTGTTGTTGATGGTGTTGGAACAAAGGATATTGCTTCGTTGTTGTTGATGGTGTTGGAACAAATGTTGTTTCTTTGTTGTTGATGTTTTTTATTTGTTGTTTCTTAGTAGTTTATGCTGTTGCTGATGTTGCAACAGACGAAGCAACTGTTGGAACAAATCAAACCACCAGCAAGGTTGGTTTGATGAATTCCAACAGACTCCACATCTGTTGCAACAGACACCACATCTGTTGCATCAGACTCCACATCTGTTGCAACAGACTCCACATCTGATGCAACAAACTCCACATCTGATGCAACAGACTCTACATTTATTGCAACAGATGGATAATGTTCTTTTCTGTGACATCAATTTTTTCCTCCTCTTTGTAGATATAAGGAACTGAAAGTTGATCAACTTTTGCTCGACCATCACAAGAGGTTGCGGTAAAGATTGGTTCAGAGAAATAAGTTGCATGCAGATGGAACCACTTCATATGTTGGAGGTATGTATTACTGATAATGTTATCGTGGAAACACACATAGAGTACACTGATTTTGTGAATGTTGTTTTTACCGATTAGTCATAGATTATTCAAACAAGATACCTGCAATTTTACAGTTAAGTTTGGTAGGTCCGAACTGACAAGGCTGAGGGACCATGAATATGGTTCTAATACCCTGTTAAGATTTAATGTCGGTTGTTGCTCATGTTTATTTGTCAAGCATTGTGAAGGGATCTAGTTTTGGTGTCATTGTAAAGAGATTCAATAGCGATTGGACTAACTTTAGGGTGCATTGGACTCTAAGAAGGCCTTTGAAGCCTAGCACTGCATCTAACAAGAACGGAAAACCAATATAGTTATTTCCCTAGCCCAAATTTATATGGTTGGATTGCTCGGGGTGATGATTATACGCCAGAAGGTGCGGTAGGAAAATGCCTTCAAGGGAAAATGGATGGTTGATGAAAGACTATATCATCTGAGAGCTAATTGAAGAGGATACATAGGGTAGAAAGTAACTTCTAGCGAATCTGGCCGATGAAATTATCTTAAAACATGAGAAATCTGTATCAAGTGCAAATATGAAAGTGTATTCGATAATGAAAATCCGTCTGTTGTTTCTCTAAGAGAAAATAGTGCAGATGGTAACTTTGCTAGGGAGCTGCGACTAGGTAGCATGGTCAGGATTATCACCTAGATAGAAAATAGAAGTGGACAAAAAGCTGCCTTAAGGGAATCGAGGGTTAAAATGTTGTACAGTAAGTCTAGAAAACTTCCGCCAACAACAACTGCAGTTAAAGTAAGGTCTCTAAGTGAAGACGGCAATTTCTGAATTTTAAATTGCATCCCATGCCTTCTTGTTTGTGGTTCCGATTAAGTCCACTGTTGACCTGATCGAAATCACAAACGAGATTGAAAGGCAAATTGAGTATCATTACTTCCTTAGAAATATGGTTATAATTGATTGTGTTTTATAGCCTTAGCATGCTTTCAACATATCTTGGAGAAGATCAGAGGTTTTCTCTAGTATGTGAATTTCGATAATTTTCAAGTTTGCCTCCAGCTTGTTGATTCTGTATTCAAGCTGGTCGTTGTCGTCTTTGAATTTGGTATAGAGTTCCTGATCTTTTATGATCTCGATCAGGAACACCATCTTCAAAGTTATGGAATTCTAGAAGCCCTTCATAACACTTTCTTCAGAAGCCTTAAAGGATATATGTAGGGTTACTGTGTATGTTTTTAGGTCATAATGTGTTGATGCACACTCAAGATGTAGTCCCAACCGTTGAAAAACTCACTTTTATCGAGTGTTGCTCAATGCATCTTGCTCAACCAACCTTCAAGGAATTTGATAAATTAATAAGCAAGGAGTTACGTAACGTTTGATTTAAACCGACTCTACTAAGCCTATCAAACATTACATAACTCCAGGCTCATTACCCTATCAAAAAACTTTGCCCGAGTTAGTACACAATTCAAATGAGCTCAATCTCTCAACCTTTCTCCTGATCTCTCTTCTCCAATATAGATGACAAGATATCTGACATGCAAAAGTCTACACCGTCAGCAGAAATGCTTGCCACAGCGAAAGGTCTTCTGAAGTCATTAACAGTAATCTCTTAATATCAAGTGATATTGAGATATTCCTAGTCATGTCTTTCCAAGACTTTCGCTCTGGCAAGAATTTCTGTTGATGACAAGATATCTGCCATGCAAAAGTCTACACCGTCAGCAGAAATTCTTGCCAAGGCAAAAGTCTTCAGAAGACATTGTTAGTAATCTCTCAACATCAAGAAAGTCTTGTACGAAATTCTTCAGAAAACATTCAAAAATTAGAAAGTTTTCAGCAATGACTACACATAATTACAATCAACAACCTTACCAGATTCACTCCTAGTTTAAAAGAAAAGGCAGAAATATTTTCATTTACATTCGAACTAGGAATGGAAATGAAAATATTTTCGTCTTTTCTTTTGAACTAGGAGTGAATCTGGTGAGGTTGTTGATGTCGTAATTATGTGTAGTCAATGCTAAAAACTTTCTTATTTTTGAATGTCTTCTGAAGACTTTCGTACAAGACTTCCTTGGTATTGAGAGATTATAGTCATTACTTCTGAAGACTTTCGTTGTGGCATGCATTTCTGCTGATGGTGCAGACTTTTTCATGGCGGATATTGCATAGATTCTTGCCAGAGCGAAAGTCTTGAGAAGGCATGACTAGTAATCTCTCAATATCACTTGGTATTGAGAAATTACTATTGATGCCTTCAAAAGACCTTTTGTTGTGGCAAGCATTTCTGTTGACGGTGTAGACTTTTGCATGGCAGATATCTTGTCATTTATAATTGGAGAAGAGAGATCAGCAGAAAGTCTGAGAGATTGAGCTCGTTTGATTTGTGCACTAACTCGGGCAAAGTTTTTTTATAGGGTAATGAGCCTGGAGTTACGTAACTTTTGATAGGCTTGGTAGAGTTGGTTTAGATCAAACGTTACGTAAATCCTTGCTTATTAATTTATCAAATCCTTTGAAGGATGGTTGAGCAAGTTGCATTGAGAAATACTCGATAAAAGTGATTTGTTCAACAGTTGGGACCACATCTTGACTGTGCATCAACACATTTTGACCTAAAACAAATACAACGGCCCTCCATGTATCCTCTAAGGCTTCTAAAAAAGTTTTCTGAAGGCATTCTTCAATGCCACAACTTTAAAGGTAGTGTTCTTGATCGAGCTCACAAGAGACCAGAAACTCTATACAACCTTCAAAGACGACAACGACCAGCTTGAATACAGAATCAGCAAACTGGAGGCAAGCTTGAAAATTATCAGGATTCATATACTACAGCAAGCCTCTAATCTTCTACAAGAAATGTTGAAAGCATTCTAAGGCAAGAAAACACAATCAATTGATCCATATTGCTAAGGAAGTAGTGATACTCAATTTGCCTTTCAATCTCATTTGTGGTTCCGATCAGGACAATAGCAGTGGACCTAATTGGAACCACAAACAAGAAAGCATAGGATGCAATTTAAAATTCAGAAATAGCCGTCTTCGCTTAGATTCCTTACTTTAACTGCAGTTGTTGTTGGCGCAAGTTTTCTAGGCTTACTGTACATCATTTCAACCCTCAATGCTCGTAAGGCTGCTTTCTTGGTCTTCTGCTATTTTCTATCTAGGTAATAATCCCGACCACGCTACCTAGTCGCAGCTCACTAGAAAAGTGTCCATCTGCATTATTTTTCTTTTAGAGAGACAACAAACGAATTTACATTACCGGATTTACTTTTATATTTGCACTTGATTCAGATTTCTCATGTTTTAGGATAATTTCATCGCCCAGATTTGCTAGAAAGTTTTCTAGGCTTACTGTACATCATTTCAACCCTCAATGCCCGTAAAGTTGTTGTCTTGGTCTTCTGCTATTTTTTATCTAGGTGATAATCCCGACCACGCTACCTAGTCCCAGCTCCCTAGAAAAGTGTCCATCTGTATTATTTTTCTTTCAGAGAGACAACAAACGAATTTACATTATCGAATTTACTTTCATATTTGCACTTGATTCAGATTTCTCATGTTTTAGGATAATTTCATCGCCCAGATTCGCTAGAAGTTACGTTCTACCCTATGTCTCTTCTTCAATTAGCTCTCAGATAATATAGTCTTTCATCCACTCCCCTTTTCCTCACAGGCATTCTCCTTCAGCTTTTTCGGGCGTATAATCATCTTCTCGATCAACCCTTCCATATAAAGTTGGGTCAGGGGAATTTCTATTGTTTTTTCGTTCTTATTTGATGCAGTGCGAGGCTTCGAAGAAGTTCTCAGAGTCCAATGCACACTTAAAGTTAAGTCCAATCGCTATTGGTTCTCTGGAATGACACCAAATATTGATCCCTTCTCAAAACTTGACAAGCATAAACACGAGTAACAACTGTCAGTAATTCGTAACAGGGTATCTGCACCATCTTCATGGGGCCCTCAGCCTTTTCAATTCGAACCCATCAAACTTAACTGTACAATATAGGATCTTGTTTGAATGATCAGTGCCTAATCGGTTAAAAACTACATTCACAAAAACATTGTACTTTATGTGTGTTGTCCCGGTAACCTTATCAGTAATACTTACACTTAACCCCACACATATGATAGTAGATCTATCTGCACGCACCTTAGTCTTCCTATCCCATCTATGACTTAAATTGAATAAACAGATGACTAGCAAGTTGCAACAGACGCCACATCTGTTGGAAAAGCAAATAGATATATCCATCTGTTGCAACAGTTTGTCAATATATTGTAAGTTATCTGACAGATGAAATATATTTTGCAACAGATTACCTATCTGTTAGATTTATTTTAAAGCAATTTTCTTTTCTTTTCGAAATACAATAAAAGATAAAATGTTGTATTTAGATCCATTTTTTTTTTAATTTACATATTCAAAAAGTCACCAGTTTTATTTAATTAAGGGATATGAACAGTCGTGGTTTTTTATTTGACTAACCCCTTCCAATTCAATCATTTATAAATAGGTCCCTCCGTCCTCCTTCCTTACTCACTACTCACTCTCACTCACTCGTTCATTCTACTACACTTACAATACAAATATGACTGATTCAGATTGGAACAAGAAGATTCATATCGAGTCCTTGCGGGAACTTCAAAGGCAGTTTGATGAACTCCAGAGGAATTTGGCCGACTTTGGAGCAAGGCTGAGGAGGGCTCTGCTGCTGCCGGATGAAAATTATCCGGTTGACAATAATAATAGTAATCATAATAATAATAGTAATGATAATAATAATACTAGTAATAATAATTAGGTTATGTTTTCTCTTTCTTTTAGCATATATATTTTCCTTTTTTATATCGGATCTACCTAAAGGATTCAAAAATCTATGTTTGGTTTGGTCGATTTTAAATTTTTAATTCTTTTTTAACATTTAATTATCATTCTATTTATTCTTTATTCTCAACATGTCGACGGTTGGAGGTAGAGATTGAGCATTTATGGCAACAGAGTTTAATTTGATGTGACAGATGAATCATATGTTACAGCAGGTGGTTATTAATAAAAAAGGGATTATCGTTGAGAGGGTGGTGAAAAGTCATGATTCTCCTAAAAACAGTTCGTAAATAAATAATAAGGAACTAAATGATATATACAATTTATAACCATAAAAGAAAGATTATTTAATTTAAAAAAAAGTCACAACATTGAATTAATTAAGTTATATGATGATTGTTTGTTAAAAAAAAGGTGAACAGTCGTGACCGTGACTTTTTGTCTAAACACATTAAACAAACAAATAATGTTGTTGATGCATCAAATTTTCCATCTGTTGCGACTGATGAATCAGCTGTTAGAAAAAATCAAAAAAACTCCTAAAATAGATGGTCGATTTGTTGCAATAGATGGTATATCTGTTGCAATATATGTGTAATTTGATGCAACGGATATACAATTTGTTGTCATAACTCAATAAAAATGGTTATTATTTTATTAAAGAAACGGTTATTAAAAAGGTGTCTTTGATTTTAAAATTAAGAAAAAAAGTTATTTAAATTTAAGAACTAATTAATAATAATAAGTTGAAAAGTCATGACTTGTCACAATAATAAAAAATTCACCAGCTTGATTTAATTAAGTCATTTCTTTTCACAAAAAACAATAAGAAAATAAATGATAAACACAATTTAAACCGTAAAAAAGTGGTTATTTAATTTGAATAATTGACATTAATATTAAATAGGTGTCATTTCTTTTCACAAAAAATTTGTTTTATTAATTTATATAATTAAAAAGTCAGCAAATTTGGATTAATGATATGATAATAATTTTTTTAAAAAAGGATAGATTATATGTTGCAACAAATAGATTATCTGATGCAACAGGTTATCTATTTGTTGCAACGGATAATATATCTGTTGTCACAGATGAGTTATCTGATGCAACAGATATAGAATCTGTTGTCACAACTCAATAAAAATGATTTTTGGAAAGAATTAATTAGTAATACTAATAAGCTGAAAAATTATGACTTATCACAATATTGCTTAATTTAATTAAGTCATAATTTTTTCGGTAATCAAGAATGTCATTAATAAATGAAGGTGAACAGTTGCACCTTTAAATCTGTTTTATTAATTTATCTAACAAAAAGGTCAGAAAATTTGGATGTCATGATGATAATTTTTTTTAAAAAAAGATAGATTATATGTTGCAACAGATATATTATCTGATGCAACAGGTTATCTATTTGTTGCAACAGATATATTTGTTGTCACATATGAGTTATCTGAGGCAACAGATACAGAATCTGTTGTCACAATTCAATATAAAAACGATTCCTGGTAAGAACTAATTATTATTAATAATAAACTGAAAAGTCATGACTTATCATAATATTGCTTAATTTAATTAAGTCATAACTTTACACAGTAAGCAAGAATGTCATTAATAAATGGAGGTGAACAGTTGCGACTTTTTGCCTAACACATTCAAGTTCAATCCCCTATAAATAGGTCCCTCCTTACTCAATCGTTCATTCTGCTATACTTTATTTATTCCTTGCTCTTGTTACACCTTAAACTACTTTCTCTTCAAGGACTTGATAGTTTTTTCTTGTCTCTGGTAAGTTTTTTATTACTTTTTGTGTAAATATACATTGTATTACATTCGAATTCTTACTTTTCTTTACTTTTGTTTTTACATTTTAAATAATTTACGGGTGTTCTAGATATGGCTGATCCAGTGTGGGATGTCGTTATTTTATGAGACGTTATGCGGGAACTGCAGAACGAGGTTCATGACCTGCAGTGGGAGTTGACCGTCGTTAGAGTAAGGATGTTGTGGGAGATCCACAGGCTGAGGAGGGCGCTGTTGTGCCGATTGAAGATTGTCCGGCTGGCCAGACAAACAATAATGATAATGATGATGATAATAATTAAGCTTTTTTTTTTCTTTTACCTATGTATTTTTATTTTTTTTTTGTTTACTAAAAAATTTATGTTTCATCCATTTGACGTTTTAATTCTTATTTAATTTTCATGTTGTTTATTTCTTCTTCTCAACAAATGACATGTCTACAATTAAGTATTAATTTGAATCCAGTATCAATAACAAGAGATTAATAGATGAGTTTAGTTATCTGTTGGGTTTGTGATAGGAGTTGTATTGTGTTGTTCGAAACAGATTATCCATCTGTTACAACAGAATAATTATTTGTTGCAACAGATAAATATTCTTTTACAACAGATATATATTCTGTTGCAACGGATTACTTGTCTGTTGGAACAGATAACTAATCTGGTGCAACAAATTACTTATCTATTGAAACAGATTACTAATTTGTTGCAACAGAATACTCATCTATTCGACTCATATTACGGGCACCTAGAACCATAAACATGAATCCAACATGAGTCTACTGTTGCAACAGAACATTTATCTGGTGTCATAGATGATGGATCTGTTTAAACAGATTGCTCTTATGTTGCATTCATGTTCGCGTGCTAGCTATTGGTGAAAAAATAGCACACTAGCAATTACCCAGATGACAAATTTAACTAAAAAGCATAATTTGACTTACCAAACTCACCTCTCAAATAAATGCAAAGTGATGTACGAAAAAAAATTTGATCTAAGAAATTGGTCAAAGAGCAGCAGTTGCGATAACAACAACAACAACAATGGTCAACAAAAAGAATATGAAGATGATAATGAATCAGAAGATGATGAATAAAGCAGCAGCAATAATGAACAACAAATATCGGGAAGAGAGAGAAAATAACAACGGATGAGAAGAGAGAAAAACACGTTTTTTTTTCTTCGTTTTTCGTTATCTTAACTAACATTTGGATCAAAGTGTAAATTTAAAAACCTGTGAGTTATTTTAAAATTTTCCAAACTTTCTTAATTCATAATTAAGTAATTGTCACCTCCACTCAATTATTAAGCTTGTGTCACCTACACCTCATTTTAAAACTTTTTTGTCACCTGTACCCCAAAGCCCTATGAGACTGTGTACACACCACCCTCCTCAAATAATCTCGAACTATACTGAATATGTTATTTTTTTTTGTCTTTTTTCTATGATTAGTAAAGCATCTCGTAACCCCGAACTATGACCAAATTTGTTACGACACACTCCAACTTTACGGAGGTCCTATTACCTCTAAACTAAATTTTAGTATATTTTTGTCAATTTTTTTAACTGACATGATACCTTTTGTCAATTTTTTTAGTCGATGTGACACTTTAGACAAAGTACTAGGTGGTTATCTCTTCTCTGATTCGAACACATCCCTCTTTTTCTTATCTAATCTTGAATTGAATCACATTGTGAGCTTCTCGGATCATGTCACAATTCTAATTAATTATCTAATGATTTTTTTTTTTAAAAAAAAAGTCTTCTAATTAATTAGGTTAAAAGAAGTGTAATAATTTTATAATTGTTATAAATGTATTTATATTATAGTGAATGTCTATCAAGATCTACTTTGATATCTATTAGGATTTGAAGCATCTGTCTTTTACTCAGACTAGGAGTAAATTTCCCTTATAAATAGAGGGGTTTTGTTCATTGTATTGACAATCTTATGATCTCTCATCCCTCAAGAGAAGAAATAAGAATCACTCTCTTTATTCTGTCTACTCTTCTTCTTTATTCTTTCTTGCTTTATAATACGTTATCAGCACGAGACTCTGCCAAACAAGGTGAGATTATAAATCTGAAGGATTTCAAGGTTAGTAATTCTTTATGTTATCTTTCTTTTGCTACTACTAATATAATTTTTATTAGATTTGAGAAAAAATAATTGGTTTGGAACCATTTATATTTTAAATTTATTCCTCAAGAATAATATTATCAAAAAGGATGATAATATGTTGGGTTCAAGTCTCATCGATTAATGCCTAAGACGCCTTTATATGGATCAAATATTGAGTTTGAATCTCAATACACCATATTGATGATATTGTGATGGCTAAGGCAAAATAATGGGTGTTTGATGAAAAGTCATGAAATTCGACCCATTGAATATGCTTCATTCCATGAAGTGAATGTGGTAGCAATATATGATAAGTCTGAAATATGACAACTTACTTCATTCTTGAGGTGTATGTGGTAGCAGTGCATAATATGTCTGAAAGAAGACAAGTGATTAAATGCACAAATATACGCGTAGAGGGACAATATGATAATGATCATCAAAAGTGATGATATTTTCACACGCTTATATGATTATAAGATATGCTAGAGAGAAAAAAATTCTCTACATCATATGTATGCCTCAATTTGCTTCTGAAGTAGCAAAATCGTGAAAGAGGTTATAAACTATCATAATTTGATAGGCTTAAGGCATAATTATATTCCATTCCTGGGGAATGAGAAACTTATTAATGCAAACGTGCACTTGATTGTGATTGTATCACAACTCACCTCCGAAAGAGGTTGAATAATTTTGAAATCTACTTTTGAAGTAGTAAAATCTGAAATTTATTCATGTACTAGTAAATCTGAAATTTACTAAAGAAAAAGTACATGTCATGGTAAACTTGGAGTTTTCTAGAATAAAAGTTCATAAATTGATATGAACGATTGGGACATCTTGAAGATGTGCATGTATTGAAGAACTAGAAGATTCTTCAAGAATTGTTTATGTCGTTTGTTTTCATGATAAGTTGGTTGGACCAACTAATATTGGGATTGGATCCCTTCAAATCTGAAAATTATTAAAGGTGAATAAGGGTCCGTTCATCTATCATGTGATATGTTAAAATAATGCATCAATAAGATGATCACATGTACATTTATTGTCAACCTGCAGTTTGACATTCATAAAGTTGCTTGCTCTATAAAATTGAGTTAAGCATGACTTTCAGATTGTGTAATCAAGATAATTCATCTTGATGATGATGGTTTAGCTTTGAATGACTTCGATAAATATCTAAATCATTGTTAATGAGAACAAAACTTCATGTATTGGTCTGAAATATGATATATTGCAATAGCACTTGTATGCATTAGACCAATAAATTATGATTATTTCTTTCCTCTCAATTGGTTCAAGGTCGGGAACCAATTATTCCATCTAATAATTTTGACGTGCAGTATACGATTAATGAATAGACCATAATGCACAAAGATGGATTCCTCAAATAAATAGAGGATGAATGTTAGTTTTTCTAACATAAGGGGGAGATTATAAGCGCTATGAAATATGTTAGGAATTATCACCAGATCCTCATCCAAAAGATAATTCAAGTCAAATGTCTAAAGCATCTCATATTAAGCGCAAGTGCTCTTATTTTGTGTTCCTAAAGAACAAAATCTACACATGCATGAAGCGTGGTAGACTAATCGGTTCCAAATAAAATAATCCTTGAAAATAATAAGGAACAAATAATCATAATAAGAAGACAATGAGCTCTTGAAGAGCCTACGACATACCACTTCATGAAACCTTATGAGAGGTTCATGTACCTAAAAATAATGAAGTGATGAGATCTCAAAATCTTATGTCGCATTGTGAACCGATACTAAATGATATATCATCAATATCTTTGACACAATATTGGCGCAATATTGTAAAAGATTACGAGGATCTTAATTCTACATTAATTTAAGCATGCTGACGTAGAAACATTTATCAAGTGACATGAAAGGATGCATCTTGGTAAGTATTAAACTTATTTGATTTGCAGTCCAGATATTTGAAGATATCACTCTTGAAATGTTGAATATTGTCACTTGACAAAACTTATGTGAAAAACTTTTAAGCATTCAAAATGCCTGAAGCATATAAAAGTTTCTGGGAAACTTATTTATAATCCTTATATTGTATAAGCTTATAGCTTGAAAATTATTGAAACTCTTGGAGAGTTTTCAAAAGCAATAAGATTATTTGCTGAAATAAAAAATATACCACTTTGGATTGGTTATGAAGTACCATATCTTAGTACAAAAATTGCACTCATGTATCTTGTAAAAAACTACAAGACCCAATATAGCCTTTCGCTCAATTTGTTAGCAAGGTATATTTCTACTCCTACTAGGAGACATCGAAATAGGATAAGATACATGAGTTTATTTTATTCTAAAGATTGCAGTCCCGATCTTACTGGTCATGCTGATGTTGGGTACTCATCTAACCCGTATAAATTCCGATCTCAAACATACAATGCGTTCACATGTGGGAACATTGTCATATCTTGGAGATATACAAAGCAGTCTATCGTAGCCACTTCATCGAATCATGCTGAGATAATAGCTATTCATGAAGCAAGCCGAGAATGCATATGGTTGAGGTCCATGATACATCTCATTCGAGAAAAATGTGGTGTGAAATATGACAATCTACCCACAATTTTATACAGAGATAATTCAGCATACATAGTACATCTTAACGGAGGATTCATAAATGAAGATAGAACTAAGCACATTTTGCCAAAGCTTTTCTACATACATGAGCTACAAAAGAATGATGATATTAACGTGCAACAGATTCGTTCAACTGACAATGTGACTGATTATTTACCAAGTCTTCTCCAATTACAACTTTTAAGAAGATGGTGCACAAGATCAGGATGCAAATGTTCAAGGATGTTCTCATTAGGGGGAGTTAATACGCGTTGTACTTTTTTTCCCTTACGAGATTTTGTCCCACTAGATTTTCCTTGTAAAGTTTTTAATGAGGCAGCCGAAATGTGTATTATTAGAGATGTGTACTCTTTTTCCTTCACCAGTTTTTTTTTCTACTGAATTTTTTTCTAGTAAGATTTTAATGAGGCACATTATCTGTCAATTAGACATTCAAGTGGGAGTGTTATAAATGTATTTACATTATAGTGAATGTCTATCAAGATCTACTTTGATATCTATTAGGATTTGAAGCATCTGTCTTTTACTCAGACTAGGAGCAAATTTCCCTTATAAATAGAGGAGTTTTGTTCATTGTATTGACAATCTTATGATCTTTCATCCCTCAAGAGAAGAAATAAGAATCACTCTCTCTAGTCTCTCTACTCTTCTTCTTTATTCTTTCTTGTTTTATAACAATAATACTAATTTTCAGTAATTACGAGTTACTTAGTAGCTCTAAAGAGAGTTGTGTTAGAGAAAAGCTAAAACATCATAGGTTGGGAATATTAAATAGAGTTCATTTGATCGGTAACTCATTATAATTTTATTAAAAAATGAATAGCTTGAAATTTAATTTGACATTAAACTTTAGTCAAATAGTCCGTAGCTTTTAAGACATTTTTTTAATGGTCATTAAAAGTCGTAGGTTCAATTCCATAATTACCCCCTCCTTTTCTACTATCTCAATTTGACCGCAACAGAGATTTTTATTTATTTAAGAAAAAAAAAAAATTAAATCTTATACTCTTAAATTATAATTTTGAATTTTTGTAGATGTCATGTGAAATGTTGAAATTAAAAAAATGTATTCTTTGTTTAATTAGATGATAAAAAATTAAGATAAAACAATTAAAACAGAAGAAGTATAAGATAGTGTACAAAATAAAGGGATTTATTAAAATATAAGTAAACACTTTGAAGTTCATAATTTCAGTATAAAATATAAAATTTGATTTCTCTTGCTAATCTTGAGTGGGGGAGAGGGATTAAGGGTGTGTTTTGTATGAAGGAAAATGTTTTCCATGGAAAAATTAAAAAATATTTTTTATGGAAAATAAGTTAATTTTTTACTTGTTTTCTTATGTTTGGTTGGTGGATGGAAATATTTTTCAAAAAATATTTGTTAGTATTTGATTGGTGAATGAAAAAAAAAATTCAAAAAATACATTTTAGTGTTTAGTTAAAGCGTAAAAATATATTTTAGAATCTTTTTTTAAAAAATAAATTAAAAAAATTAAAGCTTTTTTGGGAAAGGGGGTTGGTAGGCGGGTGGGTGGAGGTGTCGGAATAGGTAGTAGGGGTGGGATAAGAAAAGGTTTTGAATTTTTTTTGTTAACATTTTTTTAAAAAATTGGCGGGGCAGGGGGGTTTGGTAGGAGCTGAGGGCTAGAGTAGGGAAAGAAAAAAATTGAATTTTTTTTTAAAATAAATTTAATTCTTTTTTAGGTGGTTGAGAGAGAAGGGAATGGGAGAGGGGGGCTGGTAGGGGTGTGGGGTAAGAGAAAAGTTTGAATTTTTTAATAAAATATAGATTTTGTTTTTGGAAGGGGGACTGATAGGGGTAGGGCAATTTTGAGGCTGGGGTGAGGGTGGGGTAGAGATAGGGGTAGGGGTAGGGTAAGGGGTAGGGATAGGCGATGGAGTGGGGTGGGGATAGTGGATGGACTAAGAAAAAAATTTAAAATACTTTTTAAAATAATTGAATTTTGAGGATAGGGGTGGGAGGTTAGGGGTGAGGGGAGGAAAGGGGTGGTGTCAGGGTGATAGGGTATTGGGGGTGGGATAGATAATTTTGAAAATTGTATGAATATTTCAATTTTTAAGTGAGGTTAAAAAAGAGTTTTGACAAATATTTTTCTTATTTTTTAAAGAAAAGTCATTTTTCTTAAATTTAAAAAAAATAAATTAATTTGAAAAATATTTTCCAAATCATATAAATCCAGCAAACATAAGAAAACTTGAAAATATTTTCCTCCGTACCAAACACAACCTATAAGGAAAAAGTGATAAAGAGAATATCTGCCAAATCAACTTGAATTGACAATTATGTTTATCCACGTTCATATACATAGATAGATACATGCACGCGCATGTTTCTCGTGACTCGATTATTTTTGTTTATCTCATATTCAATTAATTTAAAGGAAAAAGGTAAGAATATACCATCAAACTTTGATAAATGGTAGAGATATATCCTCGTTATACTTTAGGTATATATATATATATTCTTACCGCTAATAAAAAGGTACAAATATATCCTTATCACTGACGGAGGGACACGTATCACTTTCCTATTTGCTAGCTTTTATTTAATTAAATTCAATCAAATTCATTCCAAATTAAAACCAAACCACACCCGACTCGATCAAATATTATTCAAATCGCGTGTGTTATACCCAAAATCTGTTCTGTTCTGTGGTACCACCTAAACATACACAAAAAGATCCATATACTGTTCTGTGGTAGGTCACCTGCAATTTCTTGATTTTTATTCCTTCTGTTAATCATTGTTTGCTGTCTCTATTTTTGGGGTGATTCTGGACATCTCTTGTCTATTTCATCTTCACTCAGCACAAGGGTAGTCTTCATTTTTTATTCTTCAAATGTTCATATAAAGCAAGTTTTTTGGAAGGTGTTTAGAAAAGATTTGATTTTTACACTGCAGCTTTCTGAAAAAGGTATGTCAGTAGTAGTATAATGATGTTCTTTTAAGCTCTTTGTCTTTCACCTTCAAGCCTATGCACTTTTACCAACTCCTCTCCATTTTCACCTATTAGAGTTTGAAAAGCTAGTACTGTGAAGAAGATCAAATTTTGTCACCAATTGTTATCCATGAGCAAAATCAGTCCAATTCTGCTGTTGGCAATTGTAATTATTGCTATTGTGTTCTTTATCTTTGGCCTTCTTCATCTTCTGATTAGGTATTGTTTAAAGATGCCTTCTTTTTCATCAATTTCCCAATCCAACAGATTCCCAGAATCATCTGGTCCCCAAGTTCTCCAAAGGCAGCTTCAAAAGCTATTTCTTCAGCACGATGACCAAGCTGTTATTGATACTCTCTCTACCTGTGCTTTGTTACAAGGATATTAGGGGCTTGAAGGAGCCATTTGATTGCGCTGTTTGCTTATGTGAATTTTCAGAACATGAAAAGCTCAGATTGCTCCCTTTTTTGTAGCCATGCTTTTCATATCGATTGTATAGATAGATACATGGATACATGGCTCCTGTCAAACTCTACTTGTCCTTTATGTAGAGGTATTATTATTACTTGTGGGATTTATCCCTTGTTTTGCTCTATTAAGTCAAGAGGACAATGGAGTTTCCATTTGGAAGACAGAATTGCAAACACACAAAAGTCAGAAAATGAGAGTTTTCTCAGTTATAGATTAGGTAAATTCAAAAATCTAAATGAAGGAGGCGTAAATCATGAAGACAAAAGTACTCGAGGGGAAATATCAGCAGCTGTGAAGACAAAGATTTTGCGTGCGTTTGAAAAATATTTGACCGGGTCGGGTGTAGTTTTAAGTTGGGTGGGATTTGGTCTTAATTTGGGTCGAATTTGGATTGAATTTAATTTTAAAAAGGCTAGCAAATAAGAAAGCGACACGTGTCCTTTTGTAGTGATAAAGGTATATTTGTACCTTTTCATTAACGGCGAGGGTATATATATGTACCTAAAGTATAACGAAAAGTATATCTGTACCATTTATCAAAGAGGATATATTCGTACCTTTTCCGTAATTTAAATTTAAATAATTTATTTTTAAAAAAATTACTTTCTAATGTGATTTTCTTTATATTTAAGATTCAAAATTCAGATTTTTTAATTAAGATTAGAGTAATCTAATTCACTAACTATTTGCTCTTTCAAAGCCAATATTGTGACGCCTTCTTTCCAATGCATAGCAATTTATGTTTTGCTAAATTATTTTTTAAAAAAAAATTATTACTAATTTGTTAACCGATATTTTTTGCAAAAAATACTGTTTTGTTAAGAATAACACTTAGACATTTCAAAGCTTGGCCAAAATTGCATGACAACCAATCCATTTAAATAAATAATAACAAAACATCAATAAAATCAAAGCATCTAAAATTTTCCTTTTCAAGTTAAATTTCAACTATTTGTCTTTAGTCATTAAAGTTTCTTAATTAGTTAATCGAGAAAATAACAACAAAGTATACAATATAACGTAGTAGCATATTCACGTCATTATTTTATTTTTTCTTTCCTTATTCTGATCCGTAAGGAAAAATATGAAACAAAAAAAAAAATTACTCAAGATGTTAGTGTGGCTACTACATTATTTGACAAAGAAAATTAACAATAAGTTAAAAATCTACTATATTAATTCGCAATATTTATTTAAATTCGATCTTTTTAAATAAAAAAAAGGCAAGAGAATTAGGGACCTGTGGAGGTGATAACTGGCAGGATATTTGCATGTTTAGAGAGTGCTTCCATGCATTCATCTCTACTCATGTTGAACAATAAACACTCTTCAATCAAGTGATGTACCTGCAAATAGATCGAGCTAGAATTTTAAATTTATTTTTAAATTTCAAGAAAAGATATAGAATTCACTAATTTCTAATGTTTAATACTAAGAAAATTTTCAAAAATAAATACAGAATCTGAGTTAAAAGTATATATTAATTAAATTCTGTCAAACCTGTAAACAGAACCCTTCACATGAATCCACTAACCCCAATATTAGTAATTTCCTCTTAATTGCTCGATGTCATCAATAGATGCAAAGCTATATAATATTACTCCTTCCGTTTCAAAATAATTGATCCTTTTTTACTTGGCACTCTCCTTAAGAAGTATTTATTAGGGATTTATTTTACCAAATTAACCTTATTAATTTTGCTTTGAAAATATAAATTTGAGTAAATATATTTTGTTTAGTCATTTAATGTTGAGAGTAGTATTGGAAGAACAAAATAAAATACTATTGATTTCATTAAAAGGAACAATTAAATTGAAACAAATATTATTAGAAAGAGGATCAACTAAAACGAAACGGAGGAAGTACTTATTAGGGTTGGTTTAATTGGGAAAAATTATTTTGAGATTAGTTATTCCACTGTATATAGGATAACTTATATACATTATTATGGAATAAATAATTATGATACTAACTAATATTTTACACCAAATATGACATAAAATAATCTTCATTTTATTTCGAAACTATTTATCATTATCTACCAAATGACCCCTTATAGGTTAGGCAGAACTCAACTTCAAAGGTTTAGACTCCATATTTAAATTAATATAATATAATATAATTCTATCAAAACTCAATAATTAACTTTTATAGATCATTAAAAATGCATAGATTTAAAATTCTAACTACATCTTGACTATCAATCATCTTATCCTACCTAACCCAAGATGGAATTATAGCTAGGAAGAACGCATATATCATTATAATTTTGTAAATGAAGTTTGAAAAAGAATGAATTATATGCATACTTTACTTCTTTTTTTATTGGGTAGGAAGTCAATTTCCCATAAAAACTCAAGAAGAACAAAAGAAATCGTACTAAGAGAAGAAGGAATAACTAATATTATTATGTGTAGACCCTGAGAATTTGTCTCAATCCAATCTACAAAAGAGAGATCTTCTATTTTTTGATCTTTAGAGTAAATATTATATAACATAATCAATCTATTGCAGGTCCCAGTATGTACTTACCAAGTGGATGTATTGAGTTGAAGAATCACCCATTGTATATACTTCAAAGAAATCCAATCAATAACTTCTACTCTTTGCTTAATATTATGAATATGAGATCAAGAAACTAAATATTAGAAGGAAGAAGAAGATGAGTTGAAGAAAAAAACTATAGATTTCACTAAATTACATCTAATTAATCTACATTTGGATCCACAACTTTATAGAGAAAAAGAAAGATGGAAAATAATTTTTTTAATCATGAAATATAATATTATTATTATTTTAAGAAAGTTGATGGGTATTAAGCCCCACGTGGGAAGAGAAATATGATTGGTTGAATGGAGATTACGAATGATTATTATAATAAAGTTTTTATTTTTAAATAGACACGTCATACCACGTGACAAGTTAGGCCCACAACGATACAGTGAGCAGCACAAACACCTAATTAGACTACGTGCAAGTACCACTAATAGACAAAGCACTTAAAAAAACAAAAAAAAAAAAATTGGTAAACTTACAAAAGTGCTTTTAAAAATAAGTAGAAGTATTTTTTCTGTTTCTAGGAAGAAATTTCTGTTTCTACAAAAAAAAAGTAGAAGCAGAAAATTATTTTTTTATAACAAAAATATCCTTATCACAATAAATATGTATAAAGAGAGAGAAAGTGAGACACCTTATTAATTAATTAACATATCTTACACGTTTGATTAACGCTTGATTTTTAAAATTTTACATTTCATATTTACGTCATAATTCTTTATGATTTATATATTGTAATTTTATTTTCACTCATTTTCTTTAAATAAATTTGAAAATATCATTGATGATGATGAAATCATTGAGAATTTTTGTGATGTATGAAGGGCTAATTATTTTTGTTGTTAATTTTTTCATATGTAGTGATTTAATTTATTAAATAACTTTTGTATTCATTTTTGTTTGACGTTTTAAGTAATATATAATCATTTAATTTTTTTTAATGTATTTATGTATATAAATATTGATTGAAAATTTTAGAGTACGTACTTTAATTAAATAAAAAAAAAATTAAAAATATTATAATAGATTTTTAAAATATTTTTTTTCTATAAATTGATTTTAGTAATAAAAGTTTATTGATAGATGTCCTTTTTGGTCATTTATCTCAAAAAAACACTTCTTGAAAAAGATTATTCAAACATAATTTGATTATCAAATGCATTTTTCACATGATTTTATCTAACACAAACTATTTTTTTTTAAAGTACTTTTTTGTAACAACAATCTCAAACGGGCCCTAAGGTATAGTTTCGCCTCTAATTATGAAATATATTGATAATTTTTAATTTATAAAAATATACACGTATGATCATCAGAAACATTCTAAAACGACATTTATAGTATTTACAAAGCACACTTATATTATCATGAGAAATTATTTTATCAAAATTTACTTGTATGATATTGTATTTTATGAAATACATTCAAGGAGACACGTATATTGGATGTATATTTTCTACTAGTAAGATAAGAAACATTAGTGTAATTTATGTAATTAAAAAAGGGTGAAAATTGTTTCATTTCCTAACCTTGCTTCAAAAATCAAATCCATTTTTCAATTTTGAACAATAATTAAACTTTTCGCTTTATTCTACTTAAATTCTTAAAATGTCTATTATATACTTTTATTATCAATTTTTTTTACTTCTCGAAAAATTATGATATTTTTTTTTGTAAATTCATGTAACAATTTTTTTCATAAAAACATAAGCAGTATCTTTTGGGGGAAATGTGAGAAATCTATATCTATATCTATAATACATTAAAAGTGTGAAGACTCTTAGAAAAGTAATTTGAATTTTTTGCCCTTCATTAAAAAAATATATAATAGATAAAATTATCTTTTCACTTATTTTCTCCAATTATTATACCATTATATCTATAATATATTTAAAATTAAGGAGTTCTAAAATATATGGTAAGAAAATATACTTTAAAAATTAAGAAATCTTAAAATATATGATAAAAGCTATAGAAGATTTAATAATTAAGGAATCCTAAAATATATGATAGTAAGAAACTACAAAATTTTGGTTAAAGAAAACTTATAGTAATATTAGAAAGGACGTAGTCCTTTAAAGAGTCAATTGTCGAAAATTGTTACCATAATTTTGTACAAATTCGTACAGTAAATTATTTGATACGTGTTAGGATTCACCTCAATTTTTTAATCTTAAGCATGTTATTTGATGCTTCTTATACTTGTTCGCTATTTAATCTTCTTGATTTAACCAACGTCTACCTTATTTCTATCTCATGTAATGCTGCTTCTTCAAAATTCACAGCGTGTTGTTATTTTAATGTTGGTTTAAATCATAGATTTTCTTATATATCTCTATTATCATTTTATTTTATTGTAGTTTACACGTGGTAGATGAATGTCGCTATGCTTTGAGATAATTTTTGTATAAAAATTAGGTTTAATTGTATTATTTTAATATCCCTATTATCGTATTATTTTATTATAGTTTATATGTGGTAGATGAATGTCGATCAGTGAGAAAATTTGTGTAAAGGTTAGATTTAATTGTATTGTTTTGATATCTCTATTATCGTATTATTTTGTAGGTTCGGTTGAACTTTAAGAAATTTTTATGTAAAGCTTAAGTTTAATCCTATTGTCCAAATATCTTGCTATTTGTTGTTTTTTCTATTTACTACAGGTGGTAGGTAAATATCGGTCAACTTTGAATTTTTTTTTATCTTAATATAGGTGACCAACGTTCAATCGCATATCTTAGCTTAGCATGTTTGTTTCCCCTTTCATTTCTATTGTTGCTTTATAGTTTTTTGCTTCAAAGCATAATTGTTTGTTTGCTTTGGATATTATTTGAAACAAGCTTGGCTCAATCTACGTCACTTTTTCTGGCGGGAGAGTGGGAGAACAGTGCAAATACAGGACCTAATTCTTTTTTATCAAAATATAGTCATTGACATTGAGAACTTTGCTAAATGTTGCTTTTTCCTACATCATTGAAGTTCAATCACATTTTCTTCGTTTCAATTTATTTGTTTTACTTTCTTTTTTAGTATATTTAAAAATACATGATTCTTTACCTTTTTAGGAATGATGTTGAATGTAATTATCATTTAAGCAGTGTGTAGTCAGATATTTTGTAGATAAGTAAACACCAAGTATCCAATCGAAATTGTAGTAAACAATGACACTTTTCGTATTGGATTTTCTCATCATTCAAACCCTAGATTGGGAGAACTAACTTCTTTACTTTTTGCTTTCTTCCCTTTGAGGCTCTGTTCAATCCGTCAACTTAACTTTATAGCTTGCACACTCACACATTTACCTCCTCTATTCCATAAAGTATGATGTTTTTTCTTTCAGTGTTTAATTGTGACTCGATTTTGATTATATTCTTTTTCTAAAAGATAGGACTTCTAACTGATTAACATATTTCTTTATTCATTGTAGATAGCATATGATGATCATGAAGAAGTTGTTGGAGAAGAAGGAAAAAGACTTGAAGACTAAAGTTGCAGAAATAATAACAAGGAATTGATGAGAGTGGAGGAGCTAGCTATTCTTACGGGTATCATGCCTAAGGAATAGTATCAAAAGTTATGGCATCAGAGAAACAGATTTATTTAAATAATATTAGTGAAATAAATTTCAACGGAATGATACAAACAACGTGAAATCATGTAGTTGATCCAAACTTGCCTATAGTTGTGGTCTAATTATGTTGAATGCAAAAGCATGATAAATACAAAATTTTGTATACAACAAAAATTTATTTATGGTAAATTACCTAATTACTCTTTTTTATCAATTTAAAAACCTACTTATTAAATTTTAAGAAAACTAAACTCTACTAAGAGAAGCAAAGTTAAATATTTGACGTTAAATTGCTTTTTTTTTTTTTTTTGAAGAGTCATAATGGTTATTTTTCAAGTCTCCAAATATAAAGTACCATACACACCGGAGAGAAGCAAAAGACAAAGTGATTATAGCTTTTTTCTTGACTTATTTAAACAAAAGGAACTACTATTTCGATTTAATGGTTGTTAATGAATAAAAAAAGATGGTCTGCTTTGTTAAATATTCCTTATGCATACATAATTAATAATTTAAGAGGAATACGGATTTTGAATGAACCTCAAAATTCGAGGAGGGTGGACTGTACTTGATTAAAGTTACAACTATTAGATTTTATGTATTTATAAGATGTAACAACTTGATTAAAATTAATTAAAGACCACAAATTTAAAGGATAAAATTTAAATCCACCCAAATATAGGGGCAACCCCGCGAATGACACATAATCAATGCATGTTCCTCTATTCTTCTTTAAAATTTTAAAAAATTTGATTGAAGTTTTAAGTTAAATTTCTTGAAGTTTAAATTAGCATGATACTATCAATTAAAAAATAAATTAAGCTAAAATTATACTATCATATGTAAAATTGTTTAAAACTAATATTTGAAATTTAGAGAAACTAATACATCTGCAATATTATAACAACAATTAATTTATCATTTATTTTCTTTAAAAATATTCTAAATACCATTATTTAAAATCTCCCATTGAAAAAATTCATCCAGATTCAAGATTAATCTTAATTTTTATTTAGTCCAAAATGTATGTAGTATGAAAAAGGATAAAAACTTGGTCGATCAATAACTGATCAAAAGGTGAACCTTCTTTGAAATCAACTCGATAAATCAAAGTCAAGCTCGATATTTTTTGTGATCAATCACATCACATGGAGGTACAAAATTTCACATTCTGGAATCACGAAAAAAATTTAGGGACGAAGAACTAAAAAAAATATATACTATAAATTTGTACTCACAATCTTGATAAATAAAATTATTTCATTTATTTATTTTGTATATATATATATATATATATATATATATAAATATATATATAACACTTAAATTTTAAATTAATTTACATTAAATTTGTCATTTAATTGAATAAATAGAATACACGTGCAACACACATACCCTAAACTAGTACTAATTAAGTATATAAACTAATGATGTTCTATAATAAAGTAAGTTAGCATAATAAAAAATTAATTTTATTAATAATAATCTAAACTCTAATATTATTTATACAAGTGAAAATAGCAGGTGATAATAACTATAGAAATATATTTTGATGCAGGAAATATAAAACAATTAATTAAATTAAGGTTAAATTTTTAAAGATAGTGTTTATTGTTATAAATATATTACCATATATAGTGAATGTCTATTTAGGAAAAGTTAGAAACTCCAAGGTTAGTTTTTCCCTATAAATAAAGGGGGTTTCTTTCATTGTAATTGAACCCCTCAAGAAACTCCTCAAGAATCCCCATAAGAAATAAAAAAGTCTCATCTCTTCTCTCTCTATTCTTCTTGTATTTACTTTATATTTCATAACATGTTATCAACACGAGACTCTATCAAACGAGGTGAGAATCTAAAGGTAAATTTCAATGTTAGTAACTTCTTATGTTCTTTGTCTTTTGCTATTAATGATATAATTATTGTTGGATTTGAGAGAAAAATAATTGGTTTGGAACCATTTATGCTTTAAATGGTTCATGAAGAATAATATTATTATAAGATATGATGATGAATTTAAGTCTCATCTAATTAAGAGAGTAAGACATTGGATTAAAATTCTGATGCATCGTGATAATAAGATGTTGGGTTCAACTCTCATTGATTTATATCTAAGACGCCTTTATATGGATAAGATATTGAGTTTGAATCTCAATACACCACATTGATGATATTATGATGACTAAGGAAAAATAATGAGTGTTTGGTGAAAAGTCATGAAACATATCTCATTGATATGCTCTATTCCATGAAGTGAATATGGTAGTAATATATGATAAATCTGAAAGTTAACAACTTGCTCCATTCTTGAAAGAAATGTGATAATAGTGCATAATATGTCTGCAAAGACGACAAATGATTGAATGTACAAATATAAGCGTGAAGGGACAATATGATAATAATCATCAAAAGTGATAATATTTTTACACGCTTATTATGGCTATAAGATATGTTAGAGAAAAATTCTCTACATTATATGTATGCCTCGATTTGCTCCTGAAGTAGCAATATCATAAAAGAGGTTATAAGCTATCAAAATTTGATAGAGTTAGGGCACAATTATATTTCATTCCTGGAGAATGAGGATTTCGATTGTTTCAATAGAAACGTGCACTTGATTATGATGGTATCACAACTCACCTCCAAATGAGGCAGAATAACTAAGAAGATTTATTTTGAAATTTACTTCTAAAGTAGTAAATCTAAAATTTATTCATGTAGTAGTAAATCTAAAATTTACTAAAGTAAAAGGTACATGTCATGATAAACTTGGAGTTTGCTAGAATAAAAGTTTATAAGTTGACATGAACAATATTATGACATCCCGAATATGTGCATATTGAGTATTGGACATGTAATGAAGAATTAGAAGATTCTTTAAGAATTATTCATGTTGTTTGTTCTCATGATAAGTTGGTTGGACCAACTAATTTTTGGGATTGGATCCCTTAAAATCTGAAAAGTATAAAAGGTGAATAAGGGTATGTTCATCTATCATGTGATACATTGAAAAAATGCATCAATAAGACAAGCACATGTACATTTATTGTCAACCTGTTTGACATTCATAAAGTTGTTGCTCAATTAAATTGAGTTAAGAGCATAATTTTCATATTGTGTAATCAAGACAATTCATCTTGATAATGTCGATTTGACATTAAATGTCTTCGATAAATAGTTGAACCATTGCTAATGAGAACAAAAGTTTCATATATTGGTTTGAATATTATATACAAAAGTAATTGTATGCATCAAATCAATAAATTATGATTAATTACCCCTTAAAATTGGTTCTGAGTTAGAAATCACATATTGTCCATCTAATAGTTTTGATGTGTGGTATACAATTAATAGATATACCATGATGTACACAGATAGATTCCTCAAAGAAGATGGAGATATATGTTAGTTTTTCTAACATAAGGGGAGATTATAAGCAGTTATGAAATAAGTTAGGAATTATCATCGGATCCTTATTCAAAAGATAATTCAAGTCAAATGCTGAAAGCATCTCATATTAAGCTGCAAGTGCTCCTATTTTGTGTCCCTAAAGGATAAAGTCTATACATGTTGTGGTAGACCAATCGATTCCAAATGAAATAATCCTTGAAAAGGATAAGGAGTAAATCATCATAATAAGAAGGCAATGTGCTTTTGAAGAGCCTACGACATGACACTTCATGAAACCTTATAAGAGGTTCAGGTACCTGAAAATAATGAAAATATGAGATCTAAAAATATTATGTCACACTGTGAACCAATACGAAATGATATATCCTCAATATCTTTGATACAATATTGGCGCAATATTGTAAGAGATTACGAGGATCTAAATTCTATGTTTATTTAAGTATGCCACTACTAAAAAAATTAAAAAAATCTACCACAAAAAACCAACTATACAATGCGGTCGGAAAAAACCGAACACATGTGGTAGGTTTTAAATTATTATTTTTTTATTTTTTTTTGTAATAAAGCGACCACATGTGATCTCTTTTATATTTTAAAATATCAAAATAATCGTTTCAATAATTTTTATAATAATTATTATTTCTTTTACAAATAAAAATTAAAAAAATAACAAAATCGGGCACTTGTGGTCGGTTTTCTTTAAAAAATTATAATTAAAAAATATTTTTAAAGACCGACCACTAGTGTTCGGTTTTTAATTCTTTTTAAAAAAATATATACTTTTAAAAAACCAACCACATGTGGTTGGTTTTTAACTAAAAAAAAAAAAACGACCACTTGTGGTCGGTTTTTAATTAAAATAAAAAGAAAATAATTTTTAAAAACCGATGACTTGTGGTTGGTTTTTAATGAAAAATATATAAAAAATAATTTTAAAAACATTAAAATAAAAAGAAAATAATTTTAAAAAACCGACCACTTGTGGTCGGTTTTTAATTAAAATAATAAAAAATAATTATTAAAAACCGACCACATGTGGTCGGTATTTTATTAAAATAATTTAAAAAAAAAAACGACCACTTGTGGGCGGTTTTGGAATTAAAAAAGGAAAAAAAGTAAATAATTATTTTTAAAAAATAATTATATAATCTAATTATTATTAGTAGTAAATATAATATATTTGTTGTAATATAAAGACCGAATAATAAAATTTATTAAAAGAAAAGAAAGAGAAATAGAAAGATATTCAAATACACACACACATATATATATATAAGGAAGAAAATAGAAAGAGTAATTTTTAGTAGTAGTAGATTAATTGTGTGTGTCATTTACATGTACAATGGAGAGGTATATATAGGCATTATATGTAGGGGTGTACATAGGTCGGGTTGGTTCGTTTTTTATTAAAAAAAAAAAACAATTATGTCGGTGTATTAAAACTATAAACCAAATCAAACCAACATAAAATTGATTTTTTCGGTGTAGGTTTTAGTCAATTTTTTTGGATTTTTTATTTTTTCGATTTCTTTCATTTTTTTTTTATAATCTTTAGTTTTTACAATTATATTGTGATCGAAGATTAGATCAAATATGTTTTCACTCATGTGCTAATGAAAAATCAAAATTATGAAAAAATGAGGAGCGAAAAACTCTCTTGAAACTAAAAAGTGAGATGAAGAGTGAAAAGTTTAGGTTTTAAGTTTATATTGGATTTTCGATCATTTAATTAGCAATTAATGGACAAATATTACAACTTAAAGGCTCAAATCTAAATATATATCTACATCTACTTTCAAATTATTGAAAAATACTAAAACTAGTTGAAAAAGTATTTTAAAAGTAGATTATAATTAATATTTTATGTATAAAAAAGTTCGAATATTATATATATATTATGTCGGTTTAATTTGGGTTCGATTTGACTTTTTTTTTGTTAACACCAAACCAAACCAAGAATGGTTGATTTTTTTTTTTTAACGCTAAACCAATCAAACCAAACCATAAGTCGATCTTTTTTCTCGGTTTGGTTCGTCGATTCGGTTTGACTTGATGGTTTGGTCTGTACACCCCTAATTATATGCCTTGGAGATGAGGGTGAGCTACAGTAAATGTCTACATGGCCATCCACTATCCACTTATTCACAATAATATTAGATTATATATATAATCTAATATATTTACTTTATTAAAAAATAATCTAATATATTATTTTTTAAAATTATATTGATTACACGTAGTCAATAACCAATATAATAATAATAAAAATCAATAAATATTAGTTTTTGTGAAAAAACTTACACTAAAAAATATATCAAATATAATATACAAATTACGTTAAACGTAATCTTTATCTTTTACTTATGTTTCAATATATAAAATAAATATTTTTCTTTATATATATGTTAAATGACGTTAAACATGCATAATCTTTGTATAATGAATATGTGTATATATATCATATCGTTGGGATAGATAATTGAAAAATCATGTTTATAGTACGTATTTGAAAGCTGAAAACTGATGTTTATAATACATATTTGAAAGCTGATTTTATAGAACGTATTTGCAGCCATATTAATGTAATATATAACCGATAATTCACCAGAATATAATGAACGTGTTCTATTATAAGGTAATATACCTGTGGATGTGATATATATATGAAATACTCGCATCATATTATTGAATAATATACTCGTGTACGTATTTAGAACTTGATATAGTCGATAATGTGTATATACACTACTAAAAAAAGGCCAAAAAGCGACGCAAAAAAAGCGATGAATTGTGTCTCTTTAAAAAGCAACGAGAAAAGCGACACTGTCTGTCGTTTTTTTAGTTTAATTTTATTTTTTATTAAAATCGACGGTCAACGTCTTAATATCCATCTCTTTTTTCGCGGAATATTGTGCCAACTAATTAAGAAATAATTTATAATTTTTTTAATAAATGCGACGGATAGCGTTGTAATTTATTTAAAAATAATAATAATTAATTTTTTGAAAAGCGACGTAGTCCGTCGATTTTTAAATTTATTTTTTATTTTTGTTTATTTTTATTAAAAGCGACGGACAACATCGCTATAATTTTTTCTTTTTAAATATTAATTCTAGAAAAATAACGCTATCCGTCGCAATGTGTAATTATTTTTATTTTTTACAAAAAGCAACGAACAACGTCTCTTTTGTTAAAACTAAATAAAAAATAGTTTTTTGAAAAGCTACGTTGGCCGTCGATATTTGAGATTTTATTAAAAGCAACGGACAACGTCGCTATAATTTTTGTTTTTTAAAATATTAAATCTAGAAAAGCGACGCTATCCGTCGCAATTTGTAATTACTTTTAATTTTTTTACTTTTTACAAAAAGCGACGGACAACATCGCTTTTGTTAAAACTAAATAAAAATTAATTTTTTGAAAAGCGACGTTGACCGTCGATATTTGATATTTAGTTTTTATTTTTATTAAAATTGACGGACAACGTTGCTATAATTTTTATTTTTAAAATATTAATTATAGAAAAATGATCTATCATAATTTTTAATTATTTTTATTTTTTCTGCATTTTATGAAAAGCGACGGACAATGTCTCTTTTGTTAAAAATAAATAAAAATTAACTTTATGATAAAAGCGACGTTGTGCGTCGGTTTTAAAATTTAATTTCTATTTTTATTAAAATTAACGGACAACGTCGCTATATTTTTTTTTAAATATTAATTATAGAAAAGTGATGCTATCTGTCGTAATTTTTAATTATTTTTTTATTTTTCATATTTTTTACAAAAAGCGACAAAAGTGCCGCTTTTGTTAAAAATAAATAAAAATTAACTTTATGAAAATGACACTATCTGTCGATATTTGATATTTTAAATTTACTACTAAATAAATAATTTTTATATTTCAAAAAATAAATGTATTCAATTATATATTGAATACATTGATATCATACGATCGATTGATAAAGGTAATAATATACTGTTGACGTTATAATATAATAATATAAGTTAATTAAACGATAATTCATCAGAGTATATATGAAATACATTTTATTACGAGGTAATATACTCGTGTATTTAATGTATATTGAACATATTTCGAAGTTAATAGTCAATCAAATACATACAAACACACACACACACATATATTAATAAGTGTGAAGAAGCAGGCAACTCTTCGTCAACATGCCTGCTTCTTCACCAGCTTCAGCTGCTCCGTGATTTTACTATATTATCCCTAATTAATTATTATGAGTTATTTAAGATATGTCTTCCTCACTATTTCAATCGTGATATTTGGCTGACTCTCGAAATTATATCAGTGTCGCTTAAATTGGAATAGAATAAAAAGTATTATAAATCACAATAATTAAAAACGTAAATTATTTTTAAAATATAATTGACTATCAACGCCACAAAAGTGTGAACAAGAAGAGTATTATAGATTATAATAGCTAACAACTTAAAATGTTAAATTACAATGCCAACAAAGTATTATAAGTTACAATAGCTAATAGCTTAAAAAATCTAAAACCTATTAAAATATAATTTATTATCTAAATTTTAATTTAATTATTTTTTTTAGTTTTAACTTGTTATATATATATATTTGAAATTTATGTAAAAAATATTATAAATTATAATAATTAATAATATAATTATTTGGAGACGCATAAAAAATTTTGATTGACGTTTTATCAGTGCAACAAAAATTTGAGATATATCATATAAATTTTTTGTGAAAAGTAATCTAAATCACAATAATTCAACATTAATTGGTATACATTATTTGAAAATAGGAGTGTGCAAAAACCGAACCGAACGATAAATCGAACCGATAAAAATATTATTGGTTTATTGTTATTTGGTTATTGGGTTACCGTTTTTTTAATGATTTTATAAAAAAAAATTATTGGGTTGTTGGTTCGGTTTGGTTTTTTCTTATTGGGTTATTGGATAAACCGATAACCCAATAAGAATATATATATATATTTATATATATATATATATATATATATATATATATATATGACTTATTGTATATGTTTCTTAATTTCTCTTTAATCTCTACTAATGAACAAATCTATTATTTCAATTATACAAACTCTTAATTTCTCCTAAAAATATTTAGTTCAAACTTGAAAATTCTTGTAAATTAAAACAAATTATGTAGGATTTTTGTTTGCAACTGAGATTCGATTTTTTTCATGTTAGTTACTATTATTTCTATTTTATGAGTATTTTCTTATCGGTTAAACCGAAAACCGAACCGTTAAGAACTAAAAATCGATACACCAAAAACCGATAAAAAATATCTTATTGGTTTGGTTATTGATTTAGCATATTTAAAAATCAAAAACCGATAAACCGAACCGATAATATGTAAAATCGAACCGAACCGACCGATGCACACCCCTATTTGATAATTTCATGAAAAATAATATAAATCACAATAATTATCAATCTAAAATAGAGAAAATGGCCACCCCCCCCCCCCCCCTCAACCTTTACCCCAAATTCCAACTACACACTTATACTTTGCGGGAGTCCTTTGACCCCCCTGAACTATTTAAAAATGGAATACTTACCTCCCTAAATGCTTACGTGGCATAGAGAGTGTATCTCACTCTCCTTGAGAGAGTGAGCACAAAAAAAAAATAAAATTATTTTCACATTTCTTTTATATATATATGCATTTTTTATTTTTTTTTCTTTATTTGCTTTATTCCTTATCCTCTCCTTCTCTCCATTTTCATAATCCTTCACCATCTTTATCTTCCTTTTCCTCTTTCACATCTCCATATTCATTTTTTTATCTCCATTTTCATTTATACCGCAAATTCAATACTTTCTCACCATTAATTTTTTAACTATCATTTTTAGACCCACTAATTTTTTCTTTTTGTGAAGAAGAATAAATAATTCCAGGTGTTTCCGTCGGAATGGCTTCACAACCACAGGTGAAGCTTTTTCGGCCACCGAATCAGTTCCAAAATAAACATACCAGTGATATTCACCAACCCCATAAACAATAACACACATATTCATCTCATAATTCTCTGAAATTTGAAAAGATTAAAGTGGTCCTTGAAGTAATTTCTGATGAAAAGTGAAAATTAGTTAAAAAATTTATGTCTCATGAGGATTTCAGATCGAGTGAAACGATTCCAAACCATGAAATCAATATTATATCTCAAAATCAATATTCATATTTTGTTATAAATGTATTTACATTATAGTGAATGTCTATCAAGATCTATCAAGATCTACTTTGATATCAATTAGGATTTGAAGCATCCGTCTTTTACTCAGACTATGAGTAAATTTTCCCTATAAATAGAGGAGTTTTGTTTGTTGTATTTACAATCTCATGATCTTTCATCCCTCAAGAAGTAATAAGAATTACTCTCTCTTCTCTCTACTCTTCTTCTTTGTTCTTTCTTACTTTATAACACGTTATCAGCACGAGACTCTGCCAAATAAGGTGAGATTATAAATCTAAAGGTCAAGGTTAGTAATTCCTTATATTATTTGTATTTTTTCTATTAATGATATAATTATTGTTGTATTTGAGGAAAAATAATTGGTTTGGAACCATTTATGTTTTAAATTCATTCCTCAAGAACAACATTATCAAAAGAGATGATAATATTTGGGTTCAAGTCCCATCGATTTATGTCTAAGACGCCTTTATATGGATAAAATATTGAGTTTGAATCTCAATACACCATATTGATGATATTGTGATGGCTAAGGCAAAATAATGGGTATTGGGTGAAAAGTCATGAAATTCAACCCATTGAATATGCTCTATTCCATGAAGTGAATGTGGTAACAATATATGATAAGTCTGAAATATGACAACTTACTTCATTCTTGAGGTGTATGTGGTAGCAGTGCATAATATGTCTGAAAGAAGACAAGTGATTGAATGCACGAATATAATAACGATCATCAAAAGTGATGATATTTTCACACGCTTATATGATTATAAGATATGCTAGAGAAAAATTCTCTACATCATATGTATGCCTCGATTTGCTTCTGAAGTGGCAAAATCTTGAAAAAGGTTATAAGCTATCATAATTTGATAGGCTTAAGGCACAATTATATTCCATTCCTGGGGAATGAGAAACTCATTAATGCAAACGTGCACTTGATTGTGATTGTATCATAACTCACCTCCGAAAGAGGTTGAATAATTTTGAAATCTACTTCTGAAGTAGTAAATCTGAAATTTATTCATGTAATATTAAATCTGAAATTTACTAAAGAAAAAGTACATGTCATGGTAAACTTGGAGTTTACTAGAAAAAAAGTTCATAAATTGATATAAACGATTGTGACATCTCGAAGATGTGCATGTATTAAAGAACTAGAAGATTCTTCAAGAATTGTTTATGTCGTTTGTTCTCATGAAAAATTGGTTGGACCAACTAATATTGGGATTAGATCCCGTCAAATCTGAAAATTATAAAAGGTGAATAAGGGCTCGTTCACCTATCATGTGATATGTTGAAAAGATGCATCAATAAGATGATCACATGTACATTCATTGTCAACCTACGTTTGACATTCATAAAGTTACTTGTTCAATATAAATTGAGCATAATTTTCAGATTGTGTAATCAAGATAATTCATCTTGATGGTGATGGTTTAGCATTGAATGTCTTCGATAAATATCTAAACCATTGTTAATGAGAACAAAACTTAATGTATTGGTCTGAAATATGATATATTGCAATAGCATTTGTATGCATTAGACCAATAAATTATGATTATTTCTTCCCTCTCAATTGGTTCAAGGTCGAGAACCAATTATTCCATCTAATAATTTTGATGTGTGGTATATGATTAATGAATATACCATAATGCACAACGATGGATTCCTCAAAGAAGTAGAGGATGTATGTTAGTTTTCCTAACATAAGAGGGAGATTATAAGCACTATGAAATATGTTAGGAATTATCACCATATCCTCATCCAAAAGATAGTTTAAGTCAAATGCCGAAAGCATCTCATATTAAGCGCAAGTGCTCTTATTTTGTGTTCCTAAAGAACAGAGTCTATGCATGCGTGAAGCGTGGTAGACTAATCGGTTCCAAATAAAATAGTCCTTGAAAAATAAGGAGCAAATAATCATAATAAGAAGGCAATGAACTCTTGAAGAGCCTACGACATAACACTTCATGAAACCTTATGTAAGGTTCATGTGCCTGAAAATAATGAAGTAATGAGATCTCAAAATGTTATGTTGCATTTTGAATCGATACAAAATGATATATCATCAATATCTTTGACACAATATTGGCGCAATATTGTGAAATATTACGAGGATCTGAATTCTACGTTTATTTAAGCATGCTGACGTAGAAATATTTATCAAGTGACATGAAATGATGCATTTTGGTAAGCGTAAAACTTATTTGATTTGCAGTCCAGGCACTTGAAGATGTCACTCATGAAATGTTGAATATTGTCGCTTGACAAAACTTATGTGAAAACTTTTAAGGATTCAAACTGCTTGAAGCATATAAAAGTTTCTGGGAAACTTATTTATAATCTTTATATTGAATAAGCTTATTGCTTGAACATCATTGGAATTCTTGGAGAGTTTTCAAAGCAATAAATTATTTGCTGAAATTCAAAATATATCGAATTGGATTGGTTATGAAGTACCATATCTTAGTGCAATTGATGCACTCATGTACCTTGCAAATACTACAAGGCATATAGCCTTTTCAGTCAATTTGTTAGCAAGGTATATTCCTGCTCCTACTATGAGACATCAAAATGGGATAAAACACATGAGCTTGTTTTATTCTAAAGATTGCAGTCCCGATCTTATTGGTCATGCTGATGTTGGGTACTTATCTGACCCGCATAAAACTCGGTCTCAAATAGGCTATGTGTTCATATGTGGTGGTACTTCCATATCTTGGAGATATACAAAGCAGTCTATCGTAGTCACTTCATCAAATCATGCTGAGATAATAGCTATTCATGAAGCAAGCCGAGAATGTGTATGGTTGAGGTCCATGATACATCTCATTCGAGAAAAATATGTTGTGAAATATGACAATCTACCCATAATTTTATACAGAGATAATTTAGCATACATAACACATCTTAAGGGAGGATTCATAAATGGAGATAGAACGAAGCACATTTTGCCAAAGCTTTTCTACATACATGAGCTACAAAAGAATGATGATATTAATGTGCAACAGATTCGTTCAACTGACAATGTGATTGATTTATTCACCAAGTCTTCTCCAATTACAATTTTTAAGAAAATAGTGCACAAGATCGGGATGCAAAGGTTCAAGATGCTCTCATTAGGGGGAGTTAATACGCGCTGTACTCTTTTTTCCTTACGAGGTTTTGTCCCACTGAGTTTTCCTTGTAAGATTTTTAATGAGGCAGCCGAAATGCGTATTATTAGAGATGTGTACTCTTTTTCCTTCACTAGATTTTTTTCCTACTGGGTTTTTTCTAGTAAGGTTTTAACGAGGCACATTATTTATCAATTAGACATTCAAGGGGGAGTGTTATAAATGTATTTACATTATAGTGAATGTCTATCAAGATATACTTTGATATCAATTAGGATTTGAAACATCCGTCTTTTACTCAAACTTGGAGTAATTTTTTCCTATAAATAGAGGGGTTTTGTTTATTGTATTTACAATCTTATGATCTCTCGTCCCTCAAGAAGTAATAAGAATTACTCTCTCTTCTCTCTACTCTTCTTCTTTGTTCTTTCTTACTTTATAACACATTTAAGTTTTTTTTACACTATTTTAACATTAAGATTGACTTTTGAGTTGTGGGTTTCTTGATTTTGTCTGTTTTAACATCAAGATTGAATTTTGAGTTGTGGGGTTTGTTGAAATTGTTTGTTTTAGCATCAAGAATAAATTTTGAGTTGTGGCATCTTTTGGATTTATCAACAATGATGAGACAAATGTTGGAGAATTATCGAAGAAAATGGGAGAAGGTGATTTTGTGAGGGATAGTGAGTTGTTTGGGTGAAATTTTATTGAGGGTTAATTGAAGGTAGATGAAGTCATCATCTTCTTCCGAATCTTCATGTAAGAGTGAATTTAAGTACATGCTGCAAATGCTCTTTTGAATCTTTATGCTAAATGTGGGAATGTGATAGAGGCAAGCAATTTGTTGATGAGTTGGATGGTGATAGTGTAGTGTCTTGGACATCTTTAATTGTAGGTTTGGTTGGCAATGTTTTTGATTCCATGGATTGAAATAGGATAAAAATTAAAAATGGTTTTGATTCCATGGATTGAAGTAGGATAAAAATGAAAAAATGATAAAAATGATTAAACAATAAGAAAAAAGTAGGATAAAAATAATTTTTTATATAAAGAAATCACAATATTACGTGGTATAGGCTGATAGGCGCGTGCAACTCACTCACTTGTACAGATCTGGGCATGAGTTTTTAGACGGGCATATATTTCATTTTTAAATAGTTCAGGGGGTGTCATAGGACCCCCGCAAAGTATAAGTGTGTAGTTGGGATTTAAGGTAAGAGTTGGGGGAGTTTTTTGTCATTTTCTCATCTAAAATATTTGAAAGATGCAGAAAAAAATTTCTTAGACTTTTCAGATTCTATCGAGGTCATATTATTTGCGATAAAGCAATATTACTTGAAAATTACGTAGAAAGTCGTATAAATTCAAATCAAAAGATGTCATCTTAATTAATTATTCTTATTATTACTATTATTATATTTATGTCCATCTTATTTCAAATTTATTATTGGTAATTTTTATATAATATTTTTGATGTGATATACTCATATATGAAATTAGTGTGGAAAAAGGAGGATGAAATAGTCGATACAATTTTAGACAAATTGATGTCAATTTTTTTTCAAAATTAAAACTCAATTTTAGCCTTTTTATTAAAATCCTTTTAATCTCAACCGTAGATCAAATTTGATCCAACGGTTGGGATCAACCCTCTCTCTTCTCTTTTTAATCCATCCCTACCCCTACTCCATTCAACATTAGCCGCCTCTCTCACACTCTCTCTCTGCTCTCCCTTCTCTCTAAAATAAAACTGCTGCCGCCGCCTTCTACCGGCGCCGCTGCCACCGCGCCACTGCCTCCCTCCATTCTCCTTCTAGCTGCCGCCAAAACCATCTCCCTTCATCTCCTCCGTGAACCAAACTGCCGCAGCCAATCGCCGCCTTCCACCGGAGCAACAGCAGCAGGCGGCAAAGATGCCAGCGCCGCTGCATCTTCCCCACCATCCGACCAGCACGCACAAGCCCATAGCACCCGCTTGCTTTCGTGTTAATTTTAGGTTGTCTTCTACTCCTTTGGTTCTTCTTTTTCTAACACATTTTGTGATCTTTGTTTCTTCTTCTTTTAACATATTTTTGTGATCTGAATTTGACGAAATTCGATTGAAATTTTTTGATACACATGTGGGTTCATATACTTTCTTACTACTAGATACACACGTGGTATGCCAAATAGTGATAGATTCTGGATTCAAATTGTTTCAATTTGACTTTTAACCCTGAATTTGTTTTAGTTCTAAAATTATGACTTCAATTTTAATATTTGTTGAAATTTTAGTTAGTTTTCACATGTAAAAATTTATTCTCAACATAAAAAAATTACTAAGTTTAGATGAATATATTAATTTAGAAAGAGCTTGAGTTGTCAGTTGTCTCTAATAATGACAGAGTTCTTTAGTGTATTACTCTCAGTTGATTCAGTGACTAGAAACAATGTCACTAAGTGCAGCAAAATAATTGGAAATATGTAGGATGTGAACAAACCAAATATATATACATAGATAGGCATGCGCAGTTGAGCACAGATGAATGCATATTTTGAAGAGAGGCCGGAGGGTGGGGGTGGGGGGGGGGGGCTAGTGAACAATATCTTAAACTAGCGAATTTATAAATTTGTATATCAATCTTAAATTAATATTTCAACAAGAATTAAGTTATTATCAAATATTTAGAGAGAGAAAAAAATATGTGCAAAGATTACTAGGCTCAAGTGAATTCATTCCAACTTCAGAGAAAAAGAAATATGTGCAAAGATTACTAGGCTCAAGTGAATTCATTCCAACTTCTAAATCTGTCCCCAAATATAATACTCCTCTGATCCGTTTGATTTTGATTTGACACTTGAAATGTGAATTCATGACTTGAACATGGTTAGATTTAGTCACTTGAAATGTGAATTAGATAGTTGAAAAAAGTTAAGTGTAGTGTTTTGAAATGTGTACTAGTGACTTCAAAATGATCAAGTGTGTCACTTGAGAAATGGATTAGCGATTTGAAAATGATTTAGTGTAGTTACTTGAAAGGTGAACTTGTGTTTTGAAATTAGTAAAGTGCAATCACTTGAAAAATTTGAATTCATGACTTGAAATTGATTTAGTGTTGACACTTGAAATGTGAATTCATGACTTGAACATGGTTAGGTTTAGTCACTTGAAATGTGAATTAGAGAATTGAAAATGGTTTAAGTATAGTAACTTGAAATGTGAATTAATTATTTGAAAATGGTTAAGTGTAGTGACTTGAAATGTGAATTAGTTATTTGAAAATGGTTAAGTGTAGTGACTTGAAATGTGAATTAGTTATTTGAAAATGGTTAAGTGTAGTGACTTGGAATGTCTACTAGTTATTTGAAAATGATTAAGTGTAGTGACTTGAAATGGTCACTAGTGACTTAAAAATGGTTGTGTAGTTACTTCAAAATGGTTAAGTATAGTAACTTGAAATGCCAATTAGCTATTTGAAAGTGGTTTGAGTGTAGTGACTTGAAATGTGAATAAGTTATTTGAAAGTGGTTAAGTGTAGTGACTTGAAATGAATGATTTAGTGTAGTGACTTAAAAATGATTAAGTATAGTTTTTTGAAATGTGAAGTAGTTACTTGAAAATGGTTTAAGTATAGTAACTTGAAATGTGAATTAATTATTTGAAAATGGTGAAGTGTAGTGACTTGAAATGTGAATTAGTTATTTGAAAATGGGTAAGTGTAGGGACTCGAAATGTGAATTAGTTATTTGAAAATGGTTAAGTGTAGTGACTTGAAATGTCTACTAGTTATTTGAAAATGATTAAGTGTAGTGACTTGAAAATGGTTAAGTGTAGTTACTTCAAAATGGTTAAGTATAGGTAATTTGAAAATGATTAAGTGCAGTGACTTGAAAATGGTTAAGTGTAGTTACTTCAAAATGGTTAAGTATAGGTACTTGAAATGTGGACTTGTGCTTTGAATTTAGTTAAGTGTGGTCACTTGAGAAGTGAGTTAGGGACTTGAAAATGCACAAGTGTAGGTACTTGAAATGTGGACTTGTGTTTTGAATTTAGTTAAGTGTGGTCACTTGAGAAGTAAATAAGTACTTGAAAATGTTTAAGTGTAGGTACTTGAAATGTGGACTTGTGTTTTGAATTTAATTAAGTGTGGTCACTTGAGAAGTAAATAAGTACTTGAAAATGTTTAAGTGTAGGTACTTGAAATGTGGACTTGTGTTTTGAATTTAGTTAAGTGTGGTCACTTGAGAAGTAAATAAGTACTTGAAAATGTTTAAGTGTAGGTACTTGAAATGTGGACTTGTGTTTTGAATTTAATTAAGTGTGGTCACTTGAGAAGTGCATTAGTGAGTCAAAAATGTTTTTAAGTGTAGTTACTTGAAAGGTGGACTTGTGTTTTGAATATAGTTAAGTGTGGTCACTTGAGAAGTGAGTTAGTGACTTGAAAATATTTAAGTGTAGGTACTTGAAATGTGAACTTTTCATTTTGAATTAAGTTTAGTTTGGTAACTTGTGAAGTGAATTAGTGACTTGAAAATGTTTAGAGGTAGGTACTTGAAATGTGAATTTTTTATTTTAAATTTAGTTTAGTTACGTAACTTGTGAAGTGACTTAGTGACTTGAAATGTTTAAGTGTAGTTACTTGAAATGTGAACTTTTCATTTTGAATTTAGTTTAGTTTGATAACTTGTGAAGTGAATTGGTGACTTGAAATGTGAACTTTCCATTTTGAATTTAGTTTAGTTTGGTAACTTGTGAAGTGACTTAGTGACTTGAAAATGTTTAGGTGTAGGTACTTGAAATGTGAACTTTTCATTTTGAATTTAGTTTAGTTTGGTAACTTGTGAAGTGAATTAGTAACTTGAAATGTTTAGGTGCAGGTACTTGAAATGTGAACTTTTCATTTTGAATTGAGTTTCGTTTGTTAACTTGTGAAGTGACTTAATTAGTGACTTTTGTTTTGAATTTAGGTACTTGAAATGTGAATGTACGTTTTGATTTTAGTAAAGTGTGGTCACTTGAGAAGTGAATTAGTGATTTGAAAATGTACAAGTGTAGGTACTTGAAATGTGAACTTTTCATTTTGAATTAAGTTTAGTTTGGTAACTTGTGAAGTGAATTAGTGACTTTAGTTTAGTTACGTAACTTGTGAAGTGACTTAGTGACTTGAAATGTTTAAGTGTAGTTACTTGAATTATGAATTAGTGACTTTTGTTTTGAATTTAGGTACTTGAAATGTGAACTTGCGTTTTGATTTTAGTAAAGTGTGGTCACTTGAGAAGTGAATTAGTGACTTCAAAATGTTTTAAGTGTAGGTACTTTAAACGTGAACTTTTCATTTTGAATTTAGTTTAGTTTGGTAACTTGTGAAGTGAATTAATGACTTGAAAATGTTTAGGTGTAGGTATTTGAAATGTGAACTTTTGTGACTTGAACTAATTACTTGAATGTAATTGATTGTGGAGATGGAACCTGATTATGGCTGGATATATCAACGAAATATTGATAATAGAATGGGTGAGACTGAGAATGAAGATGCGGATGATGAGTTGTAGTTTTTAGTCTTTTGTATGTTTTACAGTTTGAATTTGGAACCTCGATAAATTTTGTAAATAATTTGATTTTTAATGTTTGTATTCTTATGGTGGTTGATTGATGGTATATTAAATGATTGGTAGGGTGTATTTTAAATAATTTGATTTGATTTTTAATGTTTATAAATGATTGGTGGGCTGTATTGTAAATAATTTGATTTTTAATGTTTGCATTTTGAAAATTTTCAATATTTTTCTTTTACAAAATTATAAGAAAAATCGACCACATGTGGTAGGTTTTTCTGAATTTTTTTACAAAAAATCGACCACATGTGGTCGGTTTACTACATACATAACACAACTTAAGGGAGGATTCATAAAAGGAGATAGGACGAAGCACACTTCATCAAAGCTCTTCTGCATACATGATCTCCACAAGATTGGTGATACTAACGCGCAACAGATTCGTTGAAGTGACAATGTGGTTGATTTATTCACCAAATCTCCTCCAATTGCAACTTTCAAGAAAACAGTGCACAAGATTGAGATGCAAAGGTTCAAAGATGTTCTCATTATGGAGAGTTAATACGCGTTATACTCTTTTTTCTTTATGAGGTTTTGTCCCATTGAGTTTTTCTTTTAAGGTTTTTAATGAGGCAGTCGAAATGCGTATTATTAGAGATGTGTACTCTTTTTCCTTCGCTAGATTTTTTTTACTGTTTTTTTCTAGTAAGGTTTTAACGAGATACATTATCTATTAATTAGACATTCATTCAGGGAAGAGTGTTATAAATATATTACCCTATATAGTGAATATCTACTTTACAATATATAATAAATGTCTATTTATGAAAAAGTTAGAAATCTCAAAGTTAGTTTTTTCCTATAAATACAGGGAGCTTCCTTCATTGTAAGTGAACCCCATTCAGAAACATCTCAAGAGAAATAATAACCACTCTCTCTATTCTTTTTCTTCTTTGCTTTATATTTCATAACATTTATTTAGATGTTAAATTATTTTGATATGTGATACTCCATTAATGACAATCAAAACTTGTTTATTTATATAGACAATGAAGAATATCCCTGTCATTTTCATAGTACTTGAAGCTCATACCAAAAATAGTTGTTTTAATTTGTTTATCTAACTTTTTAAAACTTTTATTTCTATCTTTATTATAAATAATTGTATAAGTAATAGTAGAAGTAGTCAAATTCAAAATGGGTGAAAATCATTTTTTTTCTTTACTTAAAAATTAAACTCTCCCGTCAACTTTAAACAATAAACATTCCCTCCCCCCCCCCCCCCTCCTGTTTCCTATTGTCTTTTTTAAATACTTATTTTATCCTTACACTATTAATCTTTATTTTTTTTAACCTCTTTAAAATTATTATAATTTTTTTATTTTTAATATGTATAGTAAATTTCTTTAAATAAAAAGAGAAATTATTTTCTAGGCGAAAAAAAGTGAGAAACATGTATTAAATATATAAGTTAGTGACGTTCTAAAAGAAATAAATGATCATGATAAGGATATTAATTTATTATTAATAATTAAGACTATAATATCTATTTATATTAGTGAAAATAACAAATAAAAATAACTTTATAAACATATTCCAATGCATGTAATATAATAACATATAATAAAAATAGAGATATATTTTATAATAAATTAATTTCAAAGTTTAATTATATTATAAATATACTCCTTCTGTTCACTTTTATTTGTCACTATTTCGCTTTTTGAGGTCAACCTGTATTAACTTTGACCAAATTTAAGATGTATAATTTAATATTTAAAATTTAAAATTTAGATGATCGAAAACTATATGAAAAATGCTATAAGTTGTAATTCTTCTTCATATTAATAAAATGAAAAAAATATATCTTAAAATATTGATCAAAATTTATGTTGGTTGACTCTAAAAAAGAAACAGTGACAAGTAAAAAAGAACCGAGGGAGTATATCGAAACTCAATTATATATATATAAACACTTAATGCATGTAAAACAAGAGATAAGGTACAAGATACCCCTAAACTATACTTGAAGTTGCTATAACATAATTAAACTTTAAAGGGGGGCTATTACCTAAACTAATTTTTTCTGTATTTTTGTGTTTCTTTTTGCTGACCTAACTGTCAAGTATCAAAATATTTTTGTACTTCTTTAGGCCAAGTCAACACAAAATGAGTATAAAAAATTCTGATGCTTAATCGTCGCGTCAGCAAAAAGAAGCAAAAAATATATAAAAAAAAAATTAGGGGGTAGTAAAATTTCCATAAAATTTAGGCGTGTCATAACAACTTCGAATATAGTTGGGGAAGGGGGGGGGGGGGGGGAGGGGAAGAAAAATACTTGTGAATTATCTCAATAAAATAACAATTATAAAATATAGCATTAGCTTTTGTGACAAGTTCATTAAAAAAGTTATTCTACTTATAGTACTAAAAAATTTAAATAAAAATATATAAATACTTGACTAAAATAAATAATGTATAATATAAGAAGACATTGTAAATGTCAAGGTTAAAATCGACATTGTCAAGGTAAAAAGGAGGAGGATGCTTATTATCCAAAGAAGGGGGAGGGTGTGTGTTAGTTTTTAAAGTACATTTGAGAGGGAAAAATGATTTTCACCCAATTTAAAATTTCAAATCATTATTAATGAAGTTAGTTTAGTAAAATACAGCTCTAATTAAAAATTTCTTAAGTGGCGTATCATATTAAGAATGATCAAGTAATATAAAAACGCATGGAGCTAGTAAGAGTGAGAGAAACCAAAATATATGCACGTGCACGTACATACATATACAAATATTTAATATATATAATATTAAAATAATGATCATAAAAATAATAATAATAAATTTTATGACAAATTTATAAAAGTATTCCGCTTATAACATTAATGAACTTACATAAAAAGTTATAAATACTTAAATTATTAAATAAATTATATATAACATAAAAAGGTATTACATAAATAAATTTGCTATAATAAAAATAAAATCGACATTGCAAAAGATAAATGAGGGAGTTTAATTATGATTCAAAGTTGAAGAAGTTTGATTTAAAAGTAAAATTGAGGGCAAAAATAATTTTCATTTGTTAAAAGTGTCAAATGGTACTCCTCTATTAAAAGCAAAGTGTCATTTCTAGTCCAATGAACTAATGATGCATCAAGTTTGGAAAAAAAAATAATTAAGACATTAAAATAGGAGAGTTTGGCTACAATCAATTGTTTAGTTAAAATGAGTCCAATTCATATTAACTTAAGTAAGCTTTAAACAGCTTGGATTTAGATAATTATAGTTTAATTGAATACATTTTAACTTTATTTTAAATTTTTGGTAAACCTCGTCCATAAAAAAAAATACAATTTATTACTTTAAAATATAAAATCACTTTAATGAAAATCTTACCTTTATCCCGACATAATCGTAGCACTAATGAATAAAAATCCATAGAAAAGAAGATATAGTAGTGCCATTTCTTACATCAAAATTTAATATAGTAGGTATTGCGTAACATGTTACTTGTTATTGCTTTGTGTGCAGAGGCGGAGCCAGAATTTCAACGAAGGGGTTCTATATTCAAAGAAAACTTAGGATTTCAACTGAAGGGGTTCCATATTCAAAGAAAACTCAGTCGAAGGGGGTTCAACACCTACTATAACCACATAAAAAATAATTTTAATTATGTAAAAATAGTATATTTTTCCGTCGAAGGGAGTTCGGCCGAACCCCCGAACAGAAGACTGGCTCCGCCCCTGTTTGTGTGACCATGAGCATAAATTTGGTGTTACTATATGTTTATATACAATAAAACAACATATAGTCATTGAAGACGAAAAACAAACATTTAATCACTAACACAAACATTAATCTTAATCACAAATTTGTGAATGCGGCAAAACAAACTCACCAATTTAGATCTAGAAAGAGAGTTAATTGAAATTCGTAAATTGTAGAAAAATTGATATCGATCTTTTTGAAGTAAAAGTAATTTCTTCTTCACACACGTGGAGATGATGAGTCTTTTCAGGTTTTTTGTGGCCAATCAACCTGAGCCAAAAGGACAAAAATTATACATCTCATGGTACATGTTTGATTGCTCTTGGTACAATAGTGGAATGGTGTGATAGTCCTAGAGTTGTTGGCTTATATAAAAGAGTAATATATATATGTATATATATATACTAGTTTAGGTGTACGCGCCTCGCTCGTGTACCTCACTTTAATGAGTTCAAACGTTACATTTAATGCAGTATTTGTTTAAATAATAGAAATAAATACAATAATTAAATCCAAAATCTTTTGAACATTTAAAGATGAAGAACTTATTTTATTAGTTACGTAGTATTTGTAAATATCTAAGATGCAAATAAAATAATTAAAATACATTGACAGGCTCTTAAATTACATTGGTGTCTTCAGTAAAGTAAGCAAATGATTAGTGCTTGATAATCTATATCGTCTTGAATATAGGAAAATACGCTTTAGTTATTGTAATGTTAACATACATTAATGGCAAAATTAATCTACAAAAGCATTTTAAATATAAAAAAAATATTTTATTTGCTGCAATACACACACTAATAGCTGAAATATTTTTCATCGGTAATATAATAAGCAAAATAAAGATGAAATAGTATGCCCCTAAATAAAGATGATAACAAAATTTGTGTCGTTTTCTCTTTTTGGAGGATAAATATGTTTTGCTTTGTTTGATTTTTTTTTAATTGTTCACAAGTTAAATTTAAATGCTTATGCACCTATGATCATTGAAAAAATAATACAATTGACTATGTCACCTTCAAGAAAATAAACCGAATAAAAACATTAAATAAAAAGCCAGAAATAAAGAAGAAGAAGACCCAATATATGTGTATCTCTAAGGGCTATATGTGTATAACCTTCTCCATTGTCATTGTTCCTAGAATTTCTTATATAGTTAAAATAGATATTTAACTCCAAGAAATTATGGACTCTTACCATATACTATATTTTTTTATTCTATATATATATTTTTTACTTATTAAAATATTTTTTTTTCTTACCATATAGTTTAGGACTCCTTAATTATTAGTTCTCCTAATAACTCTTACCATATTTTAGGACTCTTTAATTTTAAGTATTATAAAAATAATTAATAAATAATTCAAGAAAAATAGTGAAAAGACGACTTTGTCTAAAGCAGAAACTTTTAATGAAGGGCAAAAAATTTAATTCACTTTTTTAAGGGTTTTCACATTTTTAATATATTATAGATTATAGATTATAGATATAAATTATAAATATAGATAGATTATAGATACTACAAAAATTAGAAGCCGACCTTTAAAAAGAACAAATTATTGTATGTACATTATATTATTAAGTATAATTTTTTTTAAAAAATAGTATAAAATTTTTAAGAAAATAAGTGTACTAAAAGAGAAAAATATTAACTCGTCATCAAACCAAAAATTAAAGAGCAAAATTGAATATAGTAAACAAAATTTTGCCATTGATACCAAGAATTAAAATTACATTGATATTGATATATGAGAACACATTTTAAATTAAAAAAAGAATTATATTATACATAAGCATAAAATATTCAAGTTGAAAAAGTGACTTAATGTTTTTCAACTATTTCTACAAAATGAATTTATTTTATGAGAGACAAAGATTCATTAAAATATTATTTCTCGAGAGAATTTTCGAGATTTCCATATGAATTTGACTCCATTCAACTTGATTCATGAATGCCCTTTATCAATCCGTCAATGAAGATGGCGTTGCCATGCACGAAAGTCCTACTGGTACACATCTTCATCACTTCCTTTACGAATTTTAAAACCTTATGCTTTTATTACTCCCATTCATGCTAATTTAGAATTCTTTTCCATCTTTCATCAATTCATGCGTTTACGTTATAATATAACAACCACTCCAAGTATATGCACCAATGTCGTGCATCAAAAAATAACAGATATTTATAAAAACTGCAACAAACAATATAGTAATTGAGATATCTAAACAATACAATTAAACCTATATTTACATAAATATTTCTTAAAGTACACATTCATCTACCATCTGTATTTTACAGAAAAATAATAAATCTACAACAAACAATAGAATAATCAAGATATCAGAAAAATACTACTAAACCTAACCTTATACAAAAATTCCTCAACACCCTATTGCTGGTTGCTACAACAATAGACTTTGCCAGCTTTGTCTTCTGAGAAACTAATCTTCAGCCTGACGTTTCTTTGAAATCAAAAGAAGCTATGTTTGTATGTTGAAGAAGATGTATAATTAAATTTTTTTATAGAATTCTTTTTTACATATAAGGTATATTTCAATTGATTTAAAAATATTAAATATTATGATTTATAAAAACAAAGATAGTTGAAAAGGTAAAAAGTATAATTATATGACTATACCCAACAAACATAATGCTATATGACAGTTCTTTAAAAAAATTCCGAAGTTACACAAAAATTGTCCAAAATTAAAACATAACAAAAATAGACTTCTCGCCTAGTTCTAAAAAAAATTGTCAAAAGTTTGAAAGGTGGGATTTATTCAAGAAATTTTTCGAAGTTTCCGAAAGACAAAAATTGTCCAAAATTAAAACATAACAAAAATAGACTTCTTGTCTAGTTCAAATAAGGAAGGATATAAATATTAAAAATTTAATTGATTTCAAAATTTTAAAAATATAAAAATTTTATGAAAAGACGATTTTGTCTAAAGCGGAACCTTTTAATGAAGGACAAAAAGTTCAAATCACTTTTCTAAGGTCTTCACACTTTTAATATATTATAGATTATAGATATAGATATAGATTATAGATTATAAATTATAGATATAGATTATAGATTATAAATTATAGATTATAGATATTTGATTGAATTTTTAATATAGCGGAAATATGTGAAAATATGACTCTAACAATTGGACCGGGAAAATAACGATTCATGTAAAGATATCATATATGGAAAAAACTACGATAAAGCTTTTCATTTTTTTTTTTTTTTTTTTTTTTTAAATCATGCGGTAGAAAAGTTATTAGTGATATTGAAAATCAAGTCCTTGATAATTTAACTTAATTGCTATTGTAATAGGGATCATTAAGAATAGATTATTAATGGCTTGAATGGACCGACAAATATGAAATGTTCTCTGTTAGTAGATCTCATAAGATTGGGTGATCGTTGATACTTCATCCATTCCTTTTTAATTGTTCTCCTTATTTTCGTAAGTTAATTTGATTAAATTCAAATCTAAATTAAATTAGGTTTAATTATTTTTTATAAACTACGCAAAAAGTACTATACCCAACAAACATAATGTTATATGACAGTTCTTTAAAAAATTTCCTAAATTACACAAAAATTATCCAAAATTAAAACATAACAAAAATAGACTTCTTGCCTAGTTCTAAAAGAAATTGTCAAAAGTTTGAAAGGTGGGATTTATTCAAAAAAAATTCCGAAGTTTCCAAAAGACAAAAATTATCCAAAATTAAAGTATAACAATAATAGAGTTCTTGTCTAGTTCAAATAAGGAAGAATATAAATATTAAAAATTTAATTGATTTCAAAATTTTAAAAATATAAAAAAATTATGAAAAGACGGTTTTGTCTAAAGCAGAACCTTTTAATGAAGGACAAAAAGTTCAAATCACTCTTCTAAAGGTCTTCACACTTTTAATATATTATAGATTATATATATATATATATTACTGGTCCTAATTCACAATTAATCATTGTATCATCAAGAAAATTGGATATTCTCAGCTTTTGATGAATTTACTTATATTTACATTTTTTTTTCCTTTTTTTTTTTTTTTATTCAATGCGAATGTTAATTAATCAAATCAGATAATCCGTTCTGATTTTTCAAGTTTTCATCTAATCAAAGAGATAAAAATATTTTCTAACTTATATATGTTCGTTGGTCATGACTCCAATTAATTTTTGCATCGTTAAGAAAATTAAACTTCACTCAACCCTAACTGTATTTATTTACACTCATTTTTGTTTCTTCTTTGTTTTTCTTTTCCTATTCAACACAATTGTCATTTAATCAAATTAGTGAATGCCGATTATTGACGTACTTATCAAATAATAGAGAAAAAAAAACACTTGCTATTTTTTTTTAGTATAAATAACATAAATACCAATCCTTTTGAAAGTAATTACACTCTCTCCCACTTTTTTAATTACTTTACTCTCTCTTCCTATTAATATACATAACATAACCGATATATACATAGCATTCTGTCTATATGTTGGAATTTTTGTAATATATTTAGGAAGTTGAGATTTTTTATAAAATTAGAAACATAAGTTATGTATTTGTGTAATTTTTAAATTTTATATATGGTTGAGTAGTCTTGTTTCACTATTAATCTTTGCATCATCAGAAGGGTTGAATTGCTCAACTCCAAGCAAATTTACTCACATTTACATTTCTTTTTCCTTGTTTTTCATTCCTTTTTCAACATGAATGTAATTTAGTCAAACTGATGAGTTCTATTTTCTTTATGTTTTCATCTAACCATAGATACAAGAGCGCACACTTCTACAGTTTTAGTGATCTTGATTCGTCATTAATCTTTGCACCATCAAGAAAATTAAATTTCGTTCAGTCCAGCCAAATTTACGTACATTTGTTTCTTCTTATTTCTCATTTCTTATACAACGCAACTGTAAAGTAGTTAAATTAATGAATTCTAACTTTTTTTTTTTTGTACGTTTTCATCTGATCGGATAGATAACAATACTTTTTATTCTAGATATGTTTAGTTCCTGGCTCACAATTGATATTTGCACCATCAATAAAATTGGACTTTGCGCAATCCCAACAGACATATTTACTTACATTCAAATTTGTTTCTTGTTATTTTTCATTGGGAAAAGTCATCAAAATCACTCTAAACTATACTCGAAAAGTCACTTACACACTCAAACTATTGTGACGGCCTATTACACATTTATACTACGTAAAAATGAATTTATTTCCACCTCAAAAGCTGATGTGGCAAAAAATTAAAAAGAAAAAGGAGAAAAGTGCGTCTAGGAATTAAGTTAAAGCAAAAAAAAAAAAAAAGGAAAAACGAAAATCACTTCTTCTTTGTGCATTCTCCATGGATAACTTTTTCTACTTCTTTTTTCTTCTTTATGACATTAATCTTCTCTTCTCAAACTTTTTTTTTTTTTATCAAAACCACTTCATTTGTTTCACTAATCGACCTTTTATTTTCACCATTCTCTGTCTCGAGTTTTAACGAAATTCGTAATACTAAGAAATTTAATGATTGATAAAATTGACGGCGGTATGTCTTTTATTTTTTAGAATTGACAAGGAAGTTGTTGTCAATCTTGGTTATGAATGTTGGGTTACGTTTATGGGTGTGATTATTTTCGATGGTGACAACGATAATGGATCCGGTGGTGAATGATTTAACAAAGCAATTTGGAGTGAAAATAAAATTTTGTTACGATTATTATTGCGAATTTCACTATTGACAGTGTATGGTGGTTTAATTTTGATAAACATTAAAATCTATTAATGTGGTGTGATTTTGAAGTGAATTCAATAACGGGTGTTGAATTTGTGCAGTGGTTCGTTGTAATTTTTGGTGATGAAAATGATTGTGATATGATTCGATGATGAATTTGGTTATGGGTGTTGAATTTTGTGGTGGCTCTTTGAAATTTTTAGTGGTAACAATGGTGGTAAGGATTCCGACTTTGGTTATGGGAGTTGAATTTTGTGGTGGCTCTTTGAAAATTTTAGTGGTAATAATGGTGGTGATATGATTCTGACTTTTAATTTTTTATGGTAGCAGTGGTGGTGGGGTGATTTCAATGGTGAATTTGGTTGTTGTTGTTGGTGAAATCTATGAGTTTGGTGATGATGCGGCAATGGTGGTGATTTAGTGGTGGGTTTTGATGATGGATAGAAAAGAAAAAGCAATTGGGGTGACTTGAACTTTTTTTTTTGAAATGTGATGTAAAAACTGTCGTGGCAGTGACATTGTGATGGCATGTGAGCGAGTGTGTAACACCTTCCATCGTGTGACTGGTTCTATGTGTGTCAGGGTGGAAATAAATTCATTTTTAAATAGTATAGGTGTGTATTTTTGGTCACTCTAATAGTTTAGGTGTGACTTCAACTTTTCGAGTATAGTTTAGGGTGAAAACAATGACTTTTTTCTTTTTCATTTCCTACTCAGCGCAAATATAAATTAATCAAATTGGCGAATTCTTGGATTCTCTTCTATCCTTTTTTTTTTTTTAATGTTTTCATCTAATCAGAGAGAGACAAAAGTACTTTCTATTCTATCTATGTTTAGTCCTGGCTCGCAATCAATCCAGCTTGCACTATCAAGAAAATTGGATTCGCACACTTCCAGATAAATTTTACTACACATTTGTTTTTTCTTATTTTTCGTTTCCTATTTAATGCGAGAATGTAAATTAGTCAAGTTAGTGGGTTCTGATTTCTGACATTTTTATATTATCCAATGGCATTTTCTATTTTATTTATGTTTAGTGGTCTTGACTCGCGATTAATCTTCACACCGTAAAAAAACAAAAAATTTCCCAATTCCAAACAAATTTGCTCACATGCGCATTTGTTTTTTCATGTTTTTTGCTTCCTATTCAATGTTAATATAAATTAGTTAAATTGACAAGAGCACTTTCTATTCAATCCATGTTTAGTAGTCCTGACTCGCAATTGATACATAAAGCAAAAATTGTCAAGTTTCGTATACTCATAATTACACGGTAGATCCGACACCACTTATCTAAATTCGTGGGGGCCTTTCCTTTCCAATATTTCCCCTTTAGATTTCTTTGCTCTTCCTCCAAAATTTTGTTGGTAAATAGGTTGTTTGTATACTATATACACATTAACTTTGCAGGGAAACAAGACAGAGACAAAGGAACATACCACAGAAAGGCATTTAATTGAAGAGCAGTACTTAGATTTTGGACTACTACTCTTTGAACTTTCCTTTTCATGAAAGGTATAGAGCCTATCTTGAAAGTGAATTTCTGAATTTATATATAATAGTAATGGCTAACGAAGCCACACATAATATATGTTATCAAGCCTACATTTCACTGATCAATTCTAATGTTTAACTTTTGAAGTTAAACCTTTCCAGTAACGTCCACGTACATGAACATTAATACCAATTGAATGGAAATTGAAGTCTAATAGTAATTACTCCACCATTTTTTATAATTTCAATTTACGTTCATTTCCCCCACTAATACCTAAACAATCTCACTTATATAAGATTATATGTGAAGTTTGTCTCTGTAGATCGATCGACCATCATGATTTCTCTCTTCTCACAGGAGTACCATGGTTGGAGAAGTTTGAAAAAAAGGATCATTGTTTGATTTGATGTACCTAGCGCAATATGTTTCTTTCATATCATACTTATTTATGCAAACTAAATTCTGAAAAGCACTCGGTTCTATAGAAAGGAAGTTCACATATTAAAATCATTGTTGTATTAGTAAGGTATGGTTAGTTATACGATACATGAGACATATTTTCTCATATTTTTTAACCTATAAATTTTAGACTACATAAAAAGTGGTATGCAAATAGTTGGCAGGGTTATGTGTGTCAAAATATGAAGTCTTTGCAAAAATACAAAGGGATTTGAGTATGAAAACCCCAGAATGTTCTAGAGAACAAGAAGAAAAACTGATCAGCTATATTTCTCTCTCTATCTCAAAATGTCGATTGTCCCTCTGCAATAAAAATATCTAGCCTCATATATAGGTGGGCCTCATTGGATCGGGCCAATACACATGAGAAAAAAATAAATTAATTGTACAACTAATTACAAATTAGTTGGGCCTTGACTTGTGAATCTGGGCCTGTATCAACTGTAACACCCCCCCGCAAGCTGGAGGGTGAGTGAACGCCCAGCTTGGACAACAAACGATGATGAGATTCACCGGTCAAGGATTTAGTGAGAATATCAGCCAATTGTGAGTTAGTAGGAATGTAGTGTAAGGAAATAAGACCAGCAACAAGCTTTTCATGAACAAAATGGCAGTCGAGCTCAATGTGCTTGGTACGCTTGTGAAGAATAGGATTACGAGCAATGCTTAACGCGGCCTGGTTATCACAAAAAAAAAGGAACTGGTGCAACAACAGTAACAGTAAGACCAGATAAAAGACGAACCAACCAAGTCAATTCAGCAACTGTCTTTCGAATAGCTCGATATTCAGCTTTAGTTGAAGACAGGGAAACAGTAGGCTGCTTCTTGGACTTCTAGCAAACAGGACTATCACCCAAGGTAATCAGAAACCCAGATATAGACTTACGAGAGATAAAACAAGCTGACCAATCGGAATCAGAATATGCCTTAAGAGTGAAATCAACAGAACTGGATAGGAGAATACTCTTAGCAGGATCATGTGACAAATATCTCAAAAACATTTAAAGCAACTTGCATATGTGTAGACCTTGGAGCATTGAGAAACTGACTTAAATGTTGAACTGTAAATGAGATGTCCGGTCTGGTGTGTTGCAAAAAATTCAACTTACAAACAAGCCTCCAAAAGTTAGTAGGATCGGGAAGTAAAGTTCCAGAATCGGGGAGGAGTTTTGGGTAAAGCGCCAAAAGAGTAACGACTGGAGAGCAATCAGAACAATGAAATTCCTCAATCAATTCTTTAGTGTACTTATGTTGGCTAATAAGAAATCCCTGAGAAACCGAGTGGACTTCAAGGCCCAAAAAATAATGAACAATCCCAAGATCCTTGATCCTAAAGTGAGTATCCATGAAAGATTTCAGAGAATTCATCTCCACAATATCATCACCAGCCAACAAGTTATCATCCACATATACAGCAATGACAACAGTGGATAAAGATGACACCTTAGTAAAAAAAAGAATAGTCACTGAGGCTAGGCAGGTAGCCTCTAGAAATCAAGGCCGCAGACAACTTAGCAAACCACTGTCTAGATGCTTGTTTCAAACCATATAGAGACTTGCGGAGCTTACATGCTAAAGAGAGAGAACAACCAGAGGAGGAAGAAACAGTAAGACCCAAAGGGATTTTCATATAAACCTCCTTAGATAAGTCACCATGCAGAAATGCATTATTCACATCAAGTTGATACACAGTCCAAGATTTCTTAGCAACAATGGCTAGAAGGCATTTTATAGTGGTAAACTCTACAACATGAGAAAATGTCTCTGTAAAATCAATACCAGCTTTTTGAGTGTCACTTCTGACGACAAGTCTTGCTTTGTACCTCTCAATAGTACCATCAGACTTACGCTTAATTTTATACACCCATTTGCATGGAATGACTTTCTTGCTTGGTGGAAGTGTGACAATGTCCCATGTATGGTCGAGGTTCAAGGCTTGAAATTCTTTAGTCATGGCATCCTGCCAAATAGTGTGCAGGACTGCCTGGTGATAGTGTGAAGATTCGGAAGAAGGTAAATCTGGAATAAAAGATGGGAGCACAGAATGGCATACAAAATCCTGTAAGTGTGCAGGAGGATGCGTAGTTCTGGATGATCTCCTAAGAGGAGGTGGAGAAGCAGGAATAGAGGTATCTGCAAGATGATATACAGGGAGAGAAAAGAAAGAATTTGAATCAGAAAAAATAAAAGGATGTGAAGTATTATATGGAAACAGTGTAGAAGTTGAGGAAGTAGAAGGAAAAATATGTTCAACAAAAGTAACATCTCTAGAGTAGAATATGGTATGATTATGCAAGTGAAGGAGCTTATAACTTTTCTTTCCAAGAGCATATCCTAAGAAGATGCAAGGAATAGCTCTTGACTGAAATTTATCCCTATAAGGAATGGGTACAGTAGCATGAGCTAGACAACCAAAAGATCTAAGATGAGAGTACGAAGGAGGGACACCATAAAGGACCTCATAAGGAGTTTTGTTGGAGAGGACACTAGAAGGAAAATGATTCACTAGATAGGTAGATGAGAGAATGCATTCACCCCAATATTTAGTAGGAAGTTTGGACTGAAAGAGGAGGGCCCTAGCAGTTTCTAGAAGGTGTTTATGTTTTCTCTCAACTACTTTATTTTGTTGATGAGTGTGGGGACATGTGGTCTGATGCTGGATACCTAAAGAGGAAAGGTATTCAGAATGCGAGGTGGAAGATCACAATTCAAAGGCACTGTCAGTACATATGGTTTTAACATAAGTATTGAATTGGGTGGAAACCATAGAAATAAAAGCTCTGATACCATGATAAAGAAATGGACCTTGGGCCTAACTAAACCTCAAAAGCTAGCTCACGAGGGGAGGATTGCTCAAGACTATATAAGGAGACCAAGGATCCTTTAACCCACCGATGTGGGACTCCAACACCCCCTCACGGCCAGGGCTGGATATTTGGATCCTGGATAATATAAGACGGGGGCCCAACATAAAAAACAATGAACTGGGTGGGCCTGACTCTGATACCATTTTAAAATATGAAGTCTTTGTAAAAATACAAAAGGATTTGAGTACAAAAACCCCAGAATGTTCTAGAGAACAAGAAGAAAACCTGATCAGCTATATTTCTCTCTCTATCTCAAAATGTCGATTGTCCCTCTACAATAAAAATATCTAGCCTTGTATATAGGTGGGCTTCATTGGATCGGGCCAATACACATGAGAAAAAAAGAAATTAACTGTACAACTAATTACAAATCAGTTGGGCCTTGACTTATGAATCTGAGCCTGTATCAACTGTAACAATGTGAGAACGTATTATGCCGAGAACAATTTAGAGAAAAATTCATTTCAGACAAGATGTTTCGAACTAATTCATATATAATATATTTTCTCTTCTTTTTCTATCTTTTGTATCTTGGGGCCTCATAAGACTTATAACCTGATTTTAGGTGTTCAGGGGTGAAACATTTAAGGATTGAGTTGGATCTAAATGAGATTTTGCACACAAGGAGATAGCAAATGGAAAAAAATCAAGTTTAATAACCATACCAATCAAGCGGATAGCAAAACTGAAGTAGAGGACATAAGAGTGCAGAAAGTTGAGCAAATTCAAAAAAGATGATGCAGTAAACTGTATACTATTAAAAGTAATTTTTATCTTTTTCTTTTTTTCTCAATTAAACAGGGAATCGTTGTACCATATTTTGTTATGTTAAGCGTAGTTGGCCCTTGAGTTGTTTTTGACTATGTTGTTCTAATTTTTTTAAAATAATTTTGCTTGTGTCAGGCTCTTTGTAACATACACTACTTTTGAAAAAATTGGCACATATCTATCGACATTTTTAGAGAGCCATAAATACACTACTATTGTGTTACGGTATGAGAAGAGGGGTCTTCTATTTATAGATATTCAAAACCTTTTCTCCAAGAAAGAGGTTAGCCAAATATGAAAAAAATTTATATTTTCCTTGAAGGAAAAGTAAAAGTATTTATGGTTACTTTTATTTTCCTTATAAGAAAAAATAAAACTTAAATTTGGTAAGAAAATCGGGGCAAAAATCCTAACAAATCTCCCCTTTTTGGCTTGATTTTCTTGACTTGATTCGCCTTCTTCATTTCATATGCATAATTTTGGTTCTTCACATAATCTTCATTTATCTCTGTTGTTTGTCATGCTTAAAAATTGAGCCCTTTTGGGTTAAAAATATATTATCCTTTTTGGGTTAAAAATATTGAAGCCGTAAATAGGGTTAAAAAAGAGCTTTATTTTTAAAGATGTGACAACAGGATTGTTGAAAATATGATTGATATATCTTCTCCACATGTAGTTGGACAAAATCTACATTATCATCCAATTGATTGCGAATTGATTAGAACTGCCTTGAACTTGTCTTCAACCTTGCTTTACCAAACCATTGGATCTTTGAACCATAGGCTCTGACACCACTTGTTGGGTTCGAAATCGAGAGGGCGTCATGCGGAAGCTTAAAGTTTGCAAACCAACGGTGATAATTCAGATGACAAATAAAACATATATTAAAAGGACATATTATTAATATGATTCGGTCAAACGACCTACATATTAAGAATAATATTAAAAAAATAAAACCTATGAAAAAGCATAAACCTATGGGAGAAATCTCCCCTAAACCAGACTCTTTTAACACTACATTGTGGATGCTATTGTGTTATGGTATGAGAAGAGGTGTCTTCTATTTATAGATGGGAAAAAGGCATCGTTTCCACCACAAACTATACCCAAAAAGTCGAAGCCACATCTAAACTATACTAGTGACCTATTACACACCTAAACTATAAAAATTGAAACCATTTACACCTTGTCAGGCTACCACCACTTGCATGTGATGTAGTGTTTTACACACGCTGCCACGTCAGCACCACGTCAGTAAAAAGTATCATTTTTTTATAGTTAAGGTGTGTAATAGGTCACTTATATAGTTTAGGTGTGGATTCGACTTTTCGACTATAGTTTGGGGTGGAAACGATGCATTTTTCCTTAATGTTTTTAGCCGTTTACTTTTGTTATTTAATAGGCTGTACGCGCTTAAAATAAGTGTAACACACGCGCCTTAGAATGGGGGTCGCGGGGAGGTAATAATATCACTTTTATATAGTTAAGGTGTGTAATAGGTCACTTATATAATTTATGTGTGATTTAGATTTTTCTTGTATAGTATGGGGTGAAAATGATGTCTTTTCCCTTATAGATGCCCAAAACCTTTCATCCAAGAAAGAGGTTAGCCAAATATGGTAAAAAATTATATTTTTCTTTAAGGAAAAGTAAAAGTATTTATGGTTACTTTTATTTTTCTTATTAGAAAAAATAAAACTTAAATTTGGTAAGAAAATCGGGACAAAAATCCTAACACTATTCAACCTTCACATCAATGCATCACATACACTTAACGAAAATTAATACAAAAGGTAAAAAATAATTTTGTATTTTAGGTTAGTCTCAATATTAAAGATTAAGTCTTATACTCCTCCATTTTTCTTTTTATATGTTCCTTAAAAAATCATAATTAAAAATGATAGTTTTACTAATTTATCCCTTAAGAAACTTTTTAAACCTTATAAATTTGATTATACTTTCAAAAAAGTAACTAATTATAAGAATAATGGAAAGGACTTGATTTAATTCTTTCTTGATGTAATCTAACAACTACTTTAAGATAACTAATTTATTAATATGAAGAACTATATGAAATTAAGGGTGTTCATTTTATAATTAGTCAATTAAAAAGTTAATGATACATTTGTTTCTCAGCTCTTGACGAATTTACTTAAATTTGCACTTGTTTATCTTTTTTTTCTTTTTTTTTTTTCGTTTCCTATTCAATGCAAAAGTTAATCAATCAAATCAAATAATCAGTTCTGATTTTTCAAATTTTCATCTAAGCAAAGAGATAAAAAATATTTTCTATTTTACATATATTTGTTGGTCCTGACTCACAATTATTTTTTGCATTGTTAAGAAAATTAAACTTCACTCAATCCTAATTAAATTTATTCTAAAAACTACACAAATACACAACTTATGTTTTCAATATTACAAAAAATCTCAATTCCCTAAACATATTACAAAAATCCCAACATATACGTAGAATGCTATGTATATATCGGAGAGAGAGTAAAGTAATTAAAAAAGCGGGAGAGAGTGTAATTACTTCCAAAAAGGTTGGTATTTATGTTATTTATACAAATTTATTTACATTCATTTTTGTTTTTTCTTTGTTTTTCTTTTCCTATTCAACACAAATGTAAATTAATCAAATTAGTGAATGTTGATTATTGACGTACTTATCAAATAGCAAGAGAAAAAAATCACTAGTTATTCTATATATGTTTGAGTAGTCTTGTTTCGCTATTAATCTTTGCATCATCAAGAAAGTTGGATTTCGCCCAACTCCAACCAAATTTACTCACATTTACATTTCTTTTTTCTTGTTTTTCATCTCTTTAATTTAGCCAAATTGATGAGTTTTACTTTCTTTATGTTTTCATCTAATCATATATACGAGAGCACACACTTTCTATTTTATACATTTTTAGTGTTCTTGATTCGTTATTAATCTTTGCACCATTAAGAAAATTGAATTTCGTTCATCCCAGACAAATTTACTTATATTTGTCTCTTCTTGTTTCTCGTTTCTTATACAATGTGACTGTAAAGTAGTTAAATTGATGAATTATAAAAAAAAAAATTTGTACGTTTTCATCTGATCGAATAGATAGCAACACTTTCTATTCTATATATGTTTAGTGTTCCTGGCTCACAATTCATTTTGCACCATCAACAAAATTGAACTTTGCTCAATCCCAACAGATATATATACTTACATTCACATTTGTTTCTTCTTACTTTTCATTTCCTACTCAGCACGAATATAAATTAATCAAATCGGTGAATCCTTGAATTCTCTTCTATCCTTTTTTTTAATGTTTTCATCTAATTAGAGAGAAAAGTACTTTCTATTCTATCTATTTTTTGTGGTCCTGACTCGCAATCAATCCAGCTTGCACCATCAAGAAAATTAGATTCGCCCAATTTCAGACAAATTTTACTACACATTTGTTTTTTCTTATTTTTCGTTTTCTATTTAATGCGGATATAAATTAGTCAAATCAGTGAGTTCTGATTTCTGACATTTTCATATTATCAGAGAGACAATGACATTTTCTATTTTATTTATGTTTAATGGTCCTAACTCGCAATTAATCTTCACACCGTTAAAAAAAAAAAATCTCAATTCCAAACAAGTTTGCTTGCATTCTCATTTGTTTTTTCATGGTTTTTGCTTCCTAACCAATGCAAATATAAATTAATCAAATTCATAAATTTGTAATTTATAAAAAGGAAAAAAGATCAAATTTATCCCTGTATTTTAAAAATTGGTTAAATATATCCTTTATCATACATGGGGTTAAATTTATCTTTGTTGTCATACTTTGGGGTAAAATTTATTCCTCTACTTTTAAAAATTGGATAAATATGTTCTTCGTCATATTTTGGGGCTAAATTTACCCTCGTTGTCATATTTTGGGGCCAAACTTACCCCTCAACTTTAAAAAATTGGCTAAATATACTTCATCATAATTTGGGGTCAAATTTATCCTTGATATCATACTTTGAGGTCAAATTTACCTTCGTTGTTAAGAAACATTTCGCATGTACCCTTTCTTTAATAGAGAAGTCCAAATCAACGTTAAATGTCCCTTTTTAAAAAATAAAATACACTTTAATCTAACTCGCCTGACAGAACTCGAGCCAACAAAAAGACACAAATAGATATACTCCCTTAGTTTTGTTGATTAAATTTTTTTCAACGAGATTAAGCTATTGAATATTTATCAGTGCATAACTCATGAAAATTAGATCTGCATCAATACAGACACAAAAAATTATAACTCTCCCCCAGTTCATAGATTTGCATTAGTACAAACATAAACAAATATAACCCTCCCTCAGTTCATGAATCTGCATCAGTGTAGAGCTCATGAAAATTGACATTTAGCGGTCAAATACAACAGATTAGGCACACTGGATATTTCTCGGGATGATTGAGTTAAGATGTCTCCTTATATGTCAATCGTGGCATCTCTTCATTCTTATGTCCTTATATACCATTTGAATCTATACAAATATTTCATTATGTCATTTGCTAAGAAAACTTATCCACTGATTCTAGAATTTAGATGCATATACAAATGCATACCAAATTTGAAATATGAACATAACTGGAACATGAACAAAGTTTTTAATAGACATTTTCTCTACTTCTATACTTTTGCATTATCCTATTTCATTTTTATTTTTTTTCATTTATAAGCTACCTACCAGTGTTGCATGTTAAAAGAGAAGTATATTTGTTCATTGAAAAATTTCGGCCAACAAAACCAAGGAAGAGGTTATTTATTTGTGTACTTTTTGTGGATCGTATCGGACGGGTTAAATTAGGGTGTGTTTATTTTTAAAATGAGTTATTTAACATTGATTTGAGCTTTTATGTTAAAGAAAGAGCACATGTGAAATGTTTCTTCGTAATGAGGGTAAATATGATCCCAAAGTATGACATCGAGACTAAATTTGATCCCAAAGTATGAAGAAGGATATACTTAGCCAATTTTTTTAAAGTAAAGAGATAAATTTGGCCCAAAAGTATGACAATAAGGATAAAGTTAACCAAAGTAAAGAGATAAATTTGGCCCCAAAGTATGACAATAAGGATAAAGTTAATCCAAAATTATGATAAAGAATATATTTAGCCAATTTTTTAAAGTAAGGGACTAAATTTTTTTCCTTAGAAAAATACACTATATCATCATCAGAAACACACTTGAACTACATTTATATTTATATGCAAGTGAACTATATTATATTCATTGTTATAAATGTATTTACATTATAGTGAATGTCTATCAAGAATATACATAAGATCTATTAAGATCTAGCTGATATCTATCAGGATTTGAAGTATCTGTCTTTTAGTGAGAAACTAAGAGTAAATTTTCTCTATAAATAGAAGGGTTTCCTTCATTGTAAATCATCCCTCAAGAGAAATAACAATTACTCTCTTTTTTCTCTCTACTCTTCTTCTTTATTCTTTGTTGTTTTATAACACGTTATCAGTACGAGCCTCTAACCATCTTCAATCTCTTACCTTTTGGTTGCTCGATAATTTATTTCTAATCTTTCTTCGTGATGGTAAGAATATATATTTATATTGATACACAATAAGCTAGTTTTATTGGTTGATATAAATTAATTTGTTGTTTCTAAAAATATAGTCATATTGATTTATGTTATTTATTTCGGTGAACATCTACCGAAAAGTGGGATATGAAGTTTCACTGTAATGTTTCACTCTAACAGTTTAATTAATATTTGAAGGATTCAATGATATGGTTGTGCAAAGGTATTTGATTTTTCCGCTTTCAAATTTGATACAAAAATAAGTACTTACATATACTATGTTTTGTTGAAATTTTATTATTTTGGACTTTAAGTCATTGATTAAGAGTAATACGGTGAATTTAATTTTATCGCATCAAAAGAATAAGACATCAGGCTAAAGTCTCGATGCACCATGATGATAAGATGTTGGGTTTAAATTCCATCAATTTGTGCCTAAGAGGCCTTTATATGGGTAAGACGTTGAGTTTGAATCTCAATGCACCATATTAATGATATTATGATGGTTAAGGCAAAATAATGTGTTTTTAATATGTCTCACTGAACATGCTTCATTCTCTGAAGTAAATATGGTAGCAGTGCATAATATGTCTGAAAGAAGACAAGTGATTGAATGCACGAATATACGCGTAGAGGGACAATATGATAATGATCATCAAAAGAGATGATATTTTCATACGCATATTATGATCATAAGATATGTTAGAGAAAATCTTCTCTAGATCATATGTATGCCTCGATTTTCTCCTGAAATAGAAATATCATGAAAGAGGTTATAAGCTATCAGAATTTGATTGGCTTAAGGCACAATTATATTCCATTCATGGAGAATGAGAATCGTGCACTTGATTGTTATGGTATCACAACTCACCTCTGAAAGAGGCAGAATTACTGAGTAGAGTTATTTTGAAATCTACTTTTAAAGTAGTAAATCTGTTATTTATTCATGTAATAGTAAATCTGAAATTTACTAAAGAAAAAAAATACATGTCATGGTAAACTTGTGTTTACTACTATAAATGAGTTCATGAGTTGATATGAAAGATTGTGACATCTTGAAGATGTGCATATTAAGTACTAAACAAATATTGAAGAATTAGAAAATTCTTTATGTTCTCATGATAAGTTGGTTGGACCAACTAATTTTGGGATTGGATCTCTAAAAATCTGAAAAGTATAAAATGTGAATAAGGGCTCGTTCACCCGTCATGTGATCTGTTAAGATGCACCAAAATAAGATGATAACATGTACATTTATTGTGAACCTGCAACTTGACATTCATAAAGTTGCTTGCTCAATAAAACTGAGTTAAGAGCATAATTTTTAGATTGTGTAATCAAGACAATTCATCTTGATGATGATGGTTTGGCATTGAATGCCTTCGATAAATAGCTAAGTCATTGCTAATAAGAACAAAACTTCATGTGTTGGTCTGAAATATGATATGTTGCATGCAATAGCACTTGTATGCATTGAAACAATAAATTATGATTATTTCTTCCTTCTCAATTGGTTCAACGTCAGGAACCAACTATTCTATCTAATAGTTTTAATGTGCGGTATACGATTAATGAATATACCATGATGCACAAAAATAAATTCCTCAAAGAAGATAGAGGATGTATGTTAGTTTCCTAACATAAGGGAGAAATTATAAGCAACTAAGAAATATGTAAGAAATATGTGAGGAATTATGATCAGATCCTCATTCAAAAGACAATTCAAGTCAAATGTTGAAAACATCTCATATTAAGCTGCAAGTGCTCCTATTTTGTGTCCCTAAAGGACAAAGTCTATGCATGCGTGAAGCGTGGTAGACCAATCGATTCCAAATGAAATAATCCTTAAAAAAAACAAGTAGCAAATAATCATAATAAGAAGGCAATGCGCTCTTGAAAAGCCTACGACATAGTACTTCATGAAACTTTATGAGGTTTAGGTACCTAAAAATAATGAAGTGATAAGATATCAAAATATTATATCGTATTGTGAACCAATACGAAATGAGAAACTGTCGACGATATCTTTGATACAGTATTGACTCAATACTGTAAAAGATTACGAGGATCTGAATTCTATGTTAATTTAAGTATGTTGACGTAGAAATATTTATCAAGTGACACGAAAGGATGCATCTTGGTAAGCATAAAATTTATTTGATTTGCAGTCCTGACACTTTAAGATGTGGCACATGATATGCTGAATATTGTCACTTGACAAAATTTATATCAAAATTTTTTAAAGATTCAAAATGTTTGAAGCATATAAAAGTTTATGGGAAATTTATTTATAATCCTTATATTGTCAAAGCTTATAGCTTGAAAATTATTGAAACTCTTGAAGAGTTTTCAAAAGCTATAGATTATTTGTTGAAATGAGAAATACACCAATTTGGATTGCTTATGACGTACCATATCTTAGTGCAATTGGTGAACTCATGTATCTTACAAATACTACAAGGCCTGATATAGCCTTTTCAATTAATTTGTTAGCAAGATATAGTTATACTCCTACTAGGAGACATCGAAATGAGATCAAACATATGATCTTATTTTATTCTAAAGATTGCAGTTTCAATCTTATTGGTCATGCTAATGTTGGATACTTATTTGACCCGCATAAAGCTCGGTTTTAAACAGACTATGTGTTCATATGTGGTGGTACTGTCATATCTTGAAGATATACAAAGCAGTCTATCATATCCACTTCATCGAATCATGCTGAGATAAGAGTTATTCATGAAGCGAGTCGAGAATATGTGTGGTTGAGGTTCATGATACATCTCATTTGAGAAAAATATGATTTAAAATGTGACAAAATACCTATGATTTTATATGAAAATAATACAGCATGGATAGCATAACCTAAGGGAGGATGCATAAAAGAAGATAGAACGAAGCACATTTCGCCAAAGCTTTTCTATACACATGAGCGACAAAAGAATGGTGATATTAACGTGCAACAGATTCGTTCGAGTGACAATATGACTCATTTATTCACGAAGTCTCTTTCAATTGTAACTTTCAAGAAGATGATGCACAAGATCGGGATGTAAAGGCTCAAGGATGTTCTCATTAGGGGGAGTTAATACGCGTTGTGCTCTTTTTCCCTTTCAAGATTTTATCCCACCGTATTTTCCTTGTTAGATTTTTAACGAGGCAGACAAAATGCGTATTATTAGAGATGTGTACTCTTTTTCCTTCACTAGACTTTTTTCCACTGAGTTTTTTTTTAGTAAGGTTTTAACGAGGCACATTATCTATCAATTAGACATTTAAGGAGGAGTGTTATAAATGTATTTACATTATAGTGAATGTCTATCATGAATATACATAAGATGTATCAAGATCTAGTTGTTATCTATCAGGATTTGAAGTATCTGTCTTTTAGTGAGAAACTAAGAGTAAATTTTCCCTATAAATAAAAAGACATCATTCATTGTAAACCATCCCTCAAGAGAAATAATAATTACTCTCTCTTCTCTCTTCTCTTCTTCTTTATTCTTTGTTGTTTTATAACATTCATATTATTATATGACATTTATAGTATTTTACAAAGCACAATTATATCATCATGAGAAATTATCTTATCAAAATCTACTTGTGTAAGATGACGTATTTTATGAAATACATCCAAGAAGACACATTTATTGGGTGTATTTTCTACTTGTAAGATAAGAAACATTAACGAAACTAACGTAATTAAAAAAAAGATGAAAATTATTTTCACCTCCGAACTTTATTTTAAAAATTAAATTCATCCCTCAATTTTGAACAATAATTAAATTTCCCCATTTATCCTGTTTAAATTTGTAGAATGTCTATTATATTTTTTTATTATCAACTTTTCTTTAAAAATCATGGTATTTTTATTTATTTTTTAAAATTCATGTAACAAATTTTTCATACAAACATAAACATAATCTTTTGAGAAAAAGGTGAGAAATACAAATTAAGTATATAAGCTAATGATGTTCTACAATGAAGTAAATTAGCATAATGAGAAAATTAATTTTATTAATAATAATCTAAATGCTAATATTTATTTATACAAGTGAAAAAAATGGGTAATAATAAATAACTATAGAAATATATTTTGATACAGAAAATACAAAACAATTAATTAAATTAAGGTCAAATTTTTAAAGATTGTATTTACTTAGATTTTAAATTATTTTAATATGTAATACTACATTAATAATAATCAAAACTTATTTATTTATATAGACAATAGAGAATATCCGTGTCATTTCATAATACTTGACCCTCATACTAAAAATAGTTATTTTAATTTACTTATCCAATTTATTAATATTTTTTATTCCTACACCTAGTATCAGATATTTGCATAAAGTAGTAATAGTCAAATTTAAAACTTTAAAGCATTATTAGTGAGGTTAGTTTAGTAAAATACACCCCTAGTTATTATTTTTTTAAGCGGTGTGTCATATTAAGAAGGGCCAAATAATATGAAAATGCATGAAGTGAGAGTGAGAAAAATAAAAATATACACATGTGCATGTACGTACAGATACACATCTTCATGTATATAATATTGAAATACGATCATAAAAATAATAATAAATTTTGTGACAAATTCATAAAAGTATTATTCCACTTATAAGTTAACGCTAATGAACTTAAATAAAAAGTTATAAATATCTAGATTAAAAATAAATTATATATACTATAAAAAGGTATTACATAAATATATTTTATATAACAAGGATAAAATGGATATTGAATAGGATAAAGGAGGGAGTTTGATTTTTAAAGTAAAGTTAGAGAATGAAATAATTTTCATTTGTTAAAAGTGTCAAATGATTCACCTCTATTAAAAGCAAAGTGTCATTTCTAGTCTTATGATGCATCAAATTGGAAAAAAATGAATTAAGAAATTAAAATTGGAGAGTTTGGGTACAATTAATTGTTTAGTTAAAACATTAAAGTAGTCTAATTCATTTTAACTTAAGTAAGATTTAGAGAGTTTGAATTTAGATAATTATAGTTTAATTAAATAAACATGAACTTTATCTTTAATTTTCAATAAACCCGTCCATAAAGAAAATCACAATTTATTACTTTAAAATACAAAATCTCTTTAATGAAAAACTTTGTCTTTATTCCGATATAATTGCAGCACTAATGGATAAAAATCCATAGAAAAAAAAGACATAGTAGCACCATTTCTTACATTAGAATTTAATATAATAGGTATTGGGTAACATGTTACTTGTTATTGCTTTGTGACTCTGAGCAGTGACGACCCAGGAATTTAAGGTTGTGGTTGCTCAAATTTTTTTATAAAAAATAATATATAGCTGTAGGGATTCAAACTCGGAAAGCTGGACATGGGAGTCACATCCTCAAGCCACTGCACTCAACTATATGTTTGTTCTCTGGGTGCTTTTTAATAAATTATATCATTTATTCTGTGTTTCTTATATAATTATACATAATCTACATCAAGTTTAGTGAGTATCGAAGCACCCCAAAATTACACGTGGTCCTCCTCTGACCATGAGCATAAATTTTGGGTTGCGTTTTGCATCTTCACCCATGTAATAGGTGGAATAAAGAGTACTTTCTATTTTATATATATACTAGTGAAATAAATCGCGCTTCACGCAGTTGTAAAATATCTTATTAAATATGTAAATTTTTAAATACTTGAATAAAAAGAATAAGTTAAGATTCTTTTTAGTTTTCACTTCTTCTCTCCTCGCCTTTGTCGTTCTTCATACTCTTTACACTTAGTAGCTTTTCCTTCGTCTTTCTATTTTTGAATTTGCAAGGATCGTGATTGAAAATTATTTGATAATCTTTTCCTATTAGAAATTATATAGGAATTTCTTATAAAATGAGCCATGTTATATATGATCTAAAGTGATAGCAAAAAAAAAATTATGATGATATAAAGAATAAGAAAAAAGACCTAAATATATAAATTTGAAAATTGAAGAAGATAAAGATGTTAATATTGTTTTTTTTTCTACTTGCCCAATGCCTTTCACCACATCTACAGCTACATAATAACAATTGATAGATATACTGATGTACATTGAAAATCATTTTATGCAATCACGTACATTGAAAATTATTTTATGCAATCACAATAATGTGAACAATAATTATCATTAAAACACAAATAATTTTGAAATAAACTTAAATTTGTTAAGTTTTAACAAATACAATCGTTTTTCATATGATAAGAAACGAACAATTTAACATAAAATAACAACACTTGATATATATAACATGATAAACATCACCCAACAGATCTAACATAGTTTTGAAAAAGCTAAACTATAAATAAAGAGTATGTTAGAAGAAGTTTTTTGAAAAATTTAAACTTAGATTTGAAATATGAAAAGACTTTTTTTCTACAACCTAATAATTACTCAATTTTATTGAACATTTGATAAGTTTCTAATTTGTTTATTATTTATATATATAACACAAATCTAATTATATGAATCTCGTATTCTCTTTTTATCTTATTTAAAATTATTTATCGTTAATGCTTTTTTTTCTGTGTGTATATGTGTGTTGCTTTCTTTACTTCCCTACATATATGTAATTTTAGAAAATGAAAGGTTTAGCAAATTGAAGTTTCATCTTTCATTTGGTGAAATGTCTTTTTCATTTTAATAGATTAATTATTAGGCAATTTTAAATGAGTTTTTAACAAGTTAAAACTCTTAAAAGTTATTAAATTAAGAAAATCACAATAAATGATAGTTAATATAAAGTAATTATTTTAAGAAGTAACTTTTTTTTTAATACATGACTCATCATAGGTGAAAAAATATAAGAATATCAAAATATTAATAAAAAATATAATTAATATATTTGGACATAGAGAGGTGCCGCATAACCTTATCTGTGTCTAAAATAAAGAAAGAAAATAAAATGTATTACCAACTTCAAAAATTTATTTTTTGATAAGTGATTATTTAAGGTTTAGAGAATAATCTAGATTCCTTTTTTGGGAAAGAAAATGAAACAAAAAGAGACAACTGATCATTGTTATCTTAGCAACACTTTTGTTTTTCTTAAGTTATAAGTTTGAATGGTTCTGACCAACAGACAATAGAAAGTAGTAATAATCTTTAAAAATATTTAACAAAAAAACTATAAAATATGAAAAATAAAGAACTACAATTTTACGTACAATAAAAAACTTTCTTATGAATTAAAATGTCATTTGAAAATTATAAACTATTGTTATATTCTCATATTTTATCAAAAGATTTACTAAAGGTGACCTACATAATTACGAAATGAGAATGATACACAGTTACTTTCTTAAGTATCACATGTATACGTTTGCCTTCTTCCCTTGCTTCTACTTCAGAAAATCAACACTCTAGACACACACATAAAAAGTGAACCTCACCAACAAAAAAAAAACAGAAAAATAGTTATCTAAATAAATATAAACTTTTGAGAATGTTATATTGTGAATTGAAGAGGAAAGAAGAACTACCATATATACAAATAATTTCTCTCGAAAGAATTTTAAACAATAATAGTTAGATTATTGTCATATCAATATCCTACTTCATTTGTATGTCAATCAAGTCGTAAAAGAGAAACAAAAAAAAAGAAAAAAAAACTAATTGTTGCATGAAATCAAGTTGTTAACTAAAAGTGTTACACTAGTTGAAGATGAAATTTAATAAATTTAAAATATCAAAAATAATGCAATTTAAATTATATCTTGGCCGGTAAGATTTTTTTTTTCGTTGCTATAAGATATGTTTCATACCTATAGTGAGATGAGGACAAGAAAAACTATCATAGTAGCAATCTTTTTTTATCTGTAATAAATCTTTTAATGAGATTAGGATAAAGAGAAATACAAGATTCCCAAAAATTAACTAATGGACTACACATAATATAAAGAAAGATGCTCTAATAAAATAATACATAGCTCTTAAAAAAAATATAAACTGTAAGAAGTTACTAATAGACTATACATAATATAAAAGAAATCTATTCTAAGAAAATAAATAGAACTTAGAAGAGTAACTTTCAGAATGCACATACCTTGCAAGAAATAATTGTCATAGATTTTTTCAAAAAATACTTGTAGTAATCTATTTTTATCTACAATAAAAGTTTTAATGAGATTAGGATAAAGAAAAATACAAGACTGCAAAAAATTAAATAATGAACTACACATAATATAAAAGAAAGTTGCTCTAACAAAGTAATACATAACTCTTAAGAAAATATAAAATTGTAAGTTTACTAATAAACTTACATAGCATAAAAGAAATCTACACTAAAAAAAAAAAAAAAAAAGCTTAGAAGAGTGAAATGCACATACCTTGCATGAAACAACTGTGATTAGACTTTTTCGAGAAATAATTGTCAATTGTTTCTCTCTATTTCAAGAAACAATTGTTATTGGACATTTTAATGTAAAATTAAATAAGTAGGGGTTATGAATGTAAAAGGTTTTAGAGTTATGAATTTTATTAATATTAATTAAGAGTGTAAATTATTATGAACATAAAGAGATGTGAGTTATGAAAATAATTTTTAAAATAATTAAAAAAATTTAAAAAAACTCCAAAAAAAGGAGGAAAAAGATAAATAGGATCCTTGGCCAAAGAGAGGTGCCACATCACCTTCTCTTAATTCTTCTTTTATTATTATATATAGATTGTTGGTGCATTTTAATACCAAAATTAAATTACATGATAATTGATGGACATAAAGTGAAGAAAATGATGTCATTATATTTTGATAACTCTAGTAACTTCTAACACTTTATTTGTCCATTATCTATCACATTATTTTGTGTCTTTAATCATATGAGTTAGTAGTAAGAATGTAGCCATAAGTTTCTTGTAACTTCTATCATTATTCTACCTCTTAATGTATTGTAACTTATATAACATATGAAACCTCTAAAACATTCATCTTCCTTACTTAATAAAGGGTGTTTGCTTCCTTATGATGTAGAGATGAGTGGTAGTACATTGTCAATGACAAGAAAAAGATGATAAGAGTAAATGTAGTAGTGAAAGAGAGAGTTGAGACAAAGAAAATATTCTAAGTCTTCAACTATATTCAATAGACAAAAGAGAGTAAATATTTAGTGAAAGAAAGAGTTGAGACATAGAAAATATTTCAAGTCTTTAACTATATTCACTATAAAAGAAAGTTTTATATGTTGAAGGAAGGTGTTCTTATGGGGGAGATTTGGACTCTTCAACTAATCCGAAGTTGCTTGAGTTATACATCGTTGATGGGTTGTAGTATCCTGGAGGGGACAAGTCAAGAAATATATACTGTTGGATTGGTGTAGATTATGCCGTAGTGAACTTGAATCTCCTTAAATAGAGCTAGATATTCACGCCTCAGCCAAGCAGAAGATTATTATTTCCTTTAACTTTTTTGTATTTTCAACTGTAATTTAATTATTGTGGTATATTACACCAACATATATATATATATATATATATATTAATCACCAACAAGAAAATTGGATATTCTCAGCAATTGACGAATTTACTTAAATTTACATTTGTTTCTCTCTCTTTTTTTTTTTCTTTTCAATGCGAATGTTAATTAATCAAATCAGATAATCAGTTTCGATTTTTAATTTTTTTATCTAATTAAAGAGATAATAATATTTTCTATTTTATATATGTTTATTGGTCCAGACTTGCAATTATTTTTTGCATCGTTAAGAAAATTAAACTTCACTCAACCCTAACTAAATTTTATTTACATTCATTTTTGTTTCTTCTTTGTTTTTCTTTTCCTACTCAACATAAATGTAAATTAATCAAATTAGTGAATACAGATTATTGACGTACTTATCAAATTGCAGAGAAAAAAAAACACTTGCTATTCTATATATTTTTGAGTAGTCTTGTTTCGCTATAAATCTTTGCATCACCAAAAAAATTGGATTTCGCTCAACTTCAAGTAAATTTACTTATTCAACATGAATGCAATTTAGTCAAACTGATGAGTTTTATTTTCTTTATTCATAGATACAAGAGCACACACTTTCTATTTTATACATTTTTAGTGGTCTTGATTCGTCATTAATCTTTGCACCATCAAAAAAATTGAATTTCGTTCAGTCCAAAAAAAATTACTTGTATTTGTTTCTTCTTAATTCTCGTTTCTTATACAACGTGATTGTAAAGTAATTAAATTGATGAATTTTAACTTTCTTTTTCGTACGTTTTCATCTGATTGGATAGATAACAACACTTTCTATTCTATATATGTTTAGTGTTCCTGGTTCACAATTAATTTTTGCACCATCAACAAAATTGGACTTTATTCAATCCCAATAGACATATTTACTTACATTCACATTTGTTGCTTCTTATTTTTCATGTCCTACTCAGCACAAATCTAAATTAATCAAATCGGTGAATTTTTAGATTGTCTTCTATCCTTTCTTTTTTCTTTTTAAATGTTTTCATCTAATCAGAGAGACAAAAGTACTTTCTATTCTATCTACGTTTAGTCCTGACTTGCAATCAATCCAGCTTGCACCATCAAGAAAATTAGATTCGTCCAATTCCAGATAAATTTTACTACACATTTGTTTTTTCTTATTTTTCGTTTCCTATTTAATGCGGATGTAAATTAGTCAAATCAGTGAGTTTTGATTTCTAACATTTTCATATTATCGAAGAGACAATGACATTTTCTATTTTATTTATGTTTAGTGGCCCTGACTTGCGATTAGTCTTCACACAGTTAAAAAAATAATTTTTTTTTCCAATTCCAAACAAATTTGCTTATATTCACATTTGTTTTTTCATGCTTTTTTCTTTCTATTCAATGCAAATATAAATTAATCAAATCGTTGAATTCTTATTTTTAACGCATCTATCTTATCAAATAGACGGGCACTTTCTATTCTATCCATATTTGGTGGTCCTGATTCGCAATTGATACACAAAGTAAAAATTCTCAAGTTTACCGACTCGCAAAAATTTCATGGATGGTCATTCAACTTTGTGTTTATCACTCAAAAGTCATTATTCTTTGTTTTGTTATACAAAAGTCATTTTAACTTTGACTTGTCCTTACAAAAGTCACTTTAACAGAATTAAATTAAAATATGTGATAAATAAATAAAAAAAGATCCCTTGTGTTTGAAGGTAAGTTCAAAATGGTCTCTCAAATATCTTTTTGAGTAGTTTTGATATTTTAATCCTGCTAAATGAATACATTTGAGCTTCATAAAATACTTAACAAATTCTGATTGTTAAATTTTACAAAACTATTAATATTGAATCAGATTTAGAGATGCATTCTTTGTAGTTTTCATTATTTTTTAGTTTATTAGAGGATTTGGTGTTGCTTTCTAGGTTAATTTATTTATTTGTAGAATAATTTCATAGACCCCTTCACAAGTTTCGTTTCATAACTTTGATCTCTTATGTTACATATGATATCACACTTTTTTTTGATTATTTTGATTTCCTTTTAACAATTCCATCAATGTATTTGACACTAATACAAAAATGCATACTTGAAATTAATTCTTTTATGAAATAATTAAAATATTAAGGAGTAAAACACAGGTATAAATTTTAAATTTTCATCGTACCCCTATTTTCAACTAATTTCAACAAATCTTTCAGCTCCCTTCCTAGCCCCTCAAAAAAGTCTTATCATTCAAAACTTTTAAACTTTTTTATTTCATAATAAGTAACATTATTTTATATTTTAACTTTCTTTTAGTAACTCTACTTATTTAAAATATTGCAATTTACTCGCATAGTCAATATATTAATAATAATATTCATAGAAACTATTATAAAATAATTTAACAAATATTTATTTACTTAATAATCTACTAAAAATATGTAATAAAAGTAACGAAAAGATGTCTATAAATTAATCAAAAAAATAGTGCAATAGTAAATAAAATAAAATTATTATACATTTATGATAAATAAATTTTAAATTTTTTTTGGTTTTACTTATTTTTTTCAATTTCGTTAAATTTGGTCGGTAGACTTTGTCAAACATATGTAAATAACAAGGCTCATTATTAGCAATATAGTGGATCAAAACTATTTAAAAGTATATTTGAGCGCCATTTTGAATCTACCCTCAAACATAAGAGATCTTTTTTTTTTTTTTTTATCTCACATTTTATGTAGTTTTTTAATCAAATTTTGTCGAAATAACTTTTGTGAAAAATGAGACAAAGTTAAGTGATTTTTGTGAAGCAAAATAAAGAATAATAGTTTTTGGGTAATCAACAAAAAGTTGGATGACCACCAATGAAATTTACTCCTCGTAATTACACTGTAGATCCGACTACAACCCATGAAATTCTTGGGGGCCTTCCCTTTCCAATATTTCCCCTTTAGATTGCTTTGCTCTTCTTCCAAAATTTTGTTGGTAAATAGGTTGTTTGTCTATATACACATTAACTTTGCAGGGAAACAAGTTAGAGACAAAGGAACATACCACAGAAAGGCATTAATTGAAGAGCAGTACTTAGATTTTGGACTGCTCTTTGAACATTCGAATTTGTTTCTTCATGTTTTTTTGCTTCATATTCAATGCAAATATAAATTAAACAAATCGATGAATTTTGTTTTTTAACCCTTCCATCTTATCGGAGAGACAAGAGCATTTTCTATTCTATCCATGTTTGGTGGTCCTGACTCTCAATGGATACACACACTCGGCAAAATCAAATTGTATGCACTCATAATTACACGGTAGATTCGACTCTGTCCCCAATCACTTATCCAAATTCTTGGGGGCCTTCCCTTTCCAATATTTCCCCTTTAGATTTCTTTGCTCTTCCTCCAAAATTTTGTTGGTAAATAGGTTGTTTGTATACACATTAACTTTGTAGGGAAACAAGTTAGATACAAAGGAACAAACTACAGAAAGGAATTTAATTGAAGAGCAGTACTCGGATTTTGGACTACCTTTGAACTTTCATTTTCATGAAAGGAATAGAGCCTTTCTTGAAAGTGAATTTTCGAATTAGCTAAAAAAGACCACCTACCTAACATGATACTTCAATAAATGAATTGATAATAAATTACAAAGCTAACTCCCTTCTTGATGATAGATTTTTAAGTTGAAACTTGAAAATTTATGTATTTGAAATTGTGATTTTTGAAATTTGAAGTTGCATATGTCTAGCTAATTTTTGAAACTTGAAAATATTTAAAGATAAGTTTTTAAAATTCAATCCAATTTCATGATCAATTTGAAGATAAATCATCAAATCTAATCTAAAATATATGACCGTTTAGCTAAATAGATTCTTTATGGTTTGGCTACCTTTCCTTATTCAAGTTCTATCAAAGGAGTCAAAAACATGTACAAATACACTTTTAAAATGGTGTGATATTATTTGTTTTGGAACAATCTTGTTCAATTATTTAGATTTTATTTGAACTAAATGTCAATCGAAAATATTTTCTCTATCTTCACAAGATAGAATTAAGATCTTCATACACATCATCCTTCCTATATACCTTATTTATCGAATTATATGGGATATTTTGTTTAAGTTGTTGAGTTCCCCGCATTGATGTGAATGGAAAGACTTTCTCCTTATATGTTCTTGAATAATCTTCATCTCATGAACTAATCTTCAGGATTGATAATTTATTTGACTACTAATATTTCATAAACTTAAAATTCTGAATTTATCTCTGCATGTATCAATCTAATCCAAACATTATAAAATCCAATTCTGCAGTACCAAAAAAAAAAAGATCCCATTTGGATCAATTTTAATTTAATGTAAAAGTATTTACATTTCGCAATCAGTAGCAAAACTAAAATTTTCATTAAGAATATATAAAATAAGGAAAAGAGTCAAATTTATCCTTTTACTTTGAAAAATTGGCTAAATACACCATTCATCATACTTTAGCGTTAAATTTACCGTCGTTGTCATACTTTGAGGTCAGATTATCCCTTTACCGTGAAAAATTGACTAAATATACCCTTCGTCATACTTTAAGGTCAAATCTACCCTTGATGTCATAAATAGGGGTCAAAATTTACCCTCGTTATTAATAAACTTTTCACATGTTACTCTTCTTTTAATCGAAAAACCCAAATCAACGGTAAATGCCTCATTTTTTAAAAATAAAACACAACTCTAATCTAACTAGCCCGGCATAACCCGAGCCACAAAAAAGACAAAAATAAATATCCCCCTCAGTTCTGTTGATCAAATTTTTCCAACAAGATAAGCCACTGAATATTTATTAGTGCATAACTCATGAAAATTGAATCTGCATCAGTGCAAACACAAAAAATATAACCCTCCCTCAATTTATGAATCTGCATCTGTACAGTGACACACAAACAAATATAACCCTCCCTCGATTCATGGATTTACATCAATGCAGAGCTCATGAAAATTTACACTTAGCGGTCAACTATAACAGATTAGGTCCACTTGATATTTCTCTGGATAATTGAGTTAAGATATCTCCTTATGTGTCAATTCTGACATCTCTTTATTCTTATGTCTTTATATACAATTTGGATCTACACAAATTTTTCATCATGTCATATGCTCAGAAAACTTATCTATTGATTTTAGAATCTAGATGCATATATAGAGTTGTATACCAAATTTTAAAATTTGAACATAACTGAAAGAAGAGCAGAGTTTGTAAGAGATATTTTTTCTAGTTCCATGCTTTTGTGTTATTCCATTTCATTTTACTTTTTATTCATCTATAAACAATCTATCAACGCTGTACGTTGAAAGATAAGTATATTTGCTTATTGAAAAAATTCAATCAAAGAAACTGAGGGAGAGGTATATTCATTTGTGTATTTTTTAATGGGTAGGATCAAGCGGGTTAAATTAGGATGTGTTTTATTTTTAAAAAATGAGTCATTTAACGTTGGTTTGAGATTCTCTGTTATAGGAAGATGACATGTGAAAAAATTCTTAACAACGAGAGTAAGTTGGCCCCAAAGTATGCTATCGAGAGTAAATTTGACCCCAAAGTAAGACGAAAGGCATATTTAATCATTTTTTCAAAGTAAAGGCGCAAATTTGCTCCCAAAATATGATAACAAGAGTAAATCTGATCCCAATGACAACAAGAATCAAATTATGTCAAAAAATATATTTAGTCAATTTTTTAAAATAAAAAGATAATTTGAAGTCTTTTCCCTTTAAAATACAGAAAAGGCTCAAAACTACCTCTGAACTATCTGAAATAGCTCAAAAATACCCCTTGTTAGATTTTTGGCTCAAAAATACCCCTCTGTTAAATATTTGGCTCAAAAATATCCCTTCCTCTAACGAAATTTGGAAAAGGATCAAAAATACCGCTGAACTATCTAAAATGGATCAAAAATACCCCTCGTTAATTTTTTGGCTCAAAAATATCCCTCTGTTAAATATTTGGCTCAAAAATACCCCTCCCCTTAACGAAATTTCACCAAGCATGCCACCTAGATAAAAAAAAAAAAAAACTACGTGGCTATGCCACATTACCATCCACATATAAAATGTTATATTTTTTTAATTATATGACATTCCTTTCTTCTTTATTTTTAGTTTTTTTTTTTTTGCAAAGCAATTTTATTGATTTGGAAAAAAATATGATCAGTCAAATTTTTTTTTTTAAATATTTAAATAAAATAAATCAGTGTTTTTACTAGATTTAGTTTAATGTTTTTGGAATTTCTCGACATTGGGAAGGTACTAAATAAATTTTATTAAAGGAGTACAAATTATTCATTTTTTTTTCATTATATGATAAACTTTTCACTTAGATTATTAAAGAAAATTATATCCATGTTTTTCTAATGATTAAAATATATTAAATGTCATTTACTTTTCTGAAAGTGGAATTTTAAAAAATTCTAAGAATACTTGATGATTAAACATAAAATTAAAAAAACTATCATTGAGTTCAGAAAAAATAAATCAACATCACTGAATATAATCTTTTTATTTAACTCTTTCATCAAGAAGAAAGGAATGTCATATAATTAAAAAATACTAACATTTTACATGTGGATGGTAATGTGGCATAGTCATGTGATTTTTTTTTACGGGAAAGGCTCAAAAATATTTTGATGTATTATTCGTTGTAGTACTTCCTAACGAAATTCAAAATCTAATCATACGTACGGAATGAATAATAGTAGAAAGAAATTGTTTCACTTCACCAGAAAATGTTAGCCAACTTATTATATCGACCTCTAAAATTTCTTGAACATTAAAGTTTAACACATGAAGCAGCAACGCAATATCATAGTGAGTAAATTATAAATACATTGTAGATTGTAACTATAGTTTTAATATTACCACTGAAGTGGTTATAACAAAACATAGAACAAACGTTGAGATGAGAATTGTTAGTTAAAGGCTCTAACTATGAACAAGAACTAGGGAAGAAACATATCATATAAATGCACGACTTCACCTCATAAGTCACAACTATACAAAAGAGGTGATTTCTATGATTAGGAGTTCGAACCATATGACCTTCTGATCACATGGCTACAACTTCACTGTTGTACCAGGGATTCCCTAAAAGACAAGATCGACCTAATCCCATTAGGATCTTCAAAGTCGAAATATTTTTGAGCCTTTTTCATAAAAAAAAAATCACGTGACTATGCCATATTACCATCCACATGTAAAATGTTAGTATTTTTTTTAATTATATGACATTCCTTTCTTCTTGATGAAAGAGTTAAATAAAAATATTATATTCAGTGATGTTGATTTATTTTTTCTGAACTCAATGAATGTTGATAGTTTTTCTAATTTTATGTTTAATCATCAAGTATTCTTAGAATTTTTGAAATTTTCACTTTCAGAAAAGTAAATGACATTTAATATATTTTAATCATTAGAAAATCATGGATATAATTTTCTTTAATAATCTAAGTGAAAAGTTTATCATATAATGAAAAAATTTGAATAATTTGTACTCCTTTAACAAAATTTATTTAGTACCTTCCCAATGTCGAGAAATTCCAAAAACGTTAAACTAAATCCAGTAAAAACACTGATTTATTTTATTTAAATATTTTTAGAAAATTTTAATTTTATTGATCATATTTTTCCAGATCAATAAAACTGCTTTGCAAAAAAATAAAAATAAAAATAAAAATAAAAATAAAGAAGAAAGGAATGTTATATAATTAAAAAATATAAAATTTTACATGTAGAGGGTAATGTGGCATAGCCACGTATTTATTTTTTTTATCTAGGTGGCATGCTTAGTGGAATTTCGTCAAGGGGAGGGGTATTTTTTAGCCAAATATTTAATAAAGAGGTTTTTTGATCCAAAAAACTAACGAGGGATATTTTTGATCAATTTCAAATAGTTCAGGGTTATTTTTGATCCTTTTTTAAATTTCGTTAGAGGGAGGATATTTTTGAGCCAAATATTTAACGGAGAGGTATTTTTGAACCAAAAATCTAATGAGAGGTATTTTTAAGCTATTTCAATTAATTCAAAGATATTTTTGAGTCTTTTCCATTTAAAATATAAAGAAGTAATAAATATATGTAGAAATCAAGAAATTTCAATATTTACTGTGCATATAAAAATAATTTTAACTTTAGATATATCCTATAATTTTTCAAAAGAAATTCTAATGAACTCCTAATTGGTAAACTCTATCTCCACCCAAATTCTTTAGAGCAATCAAAATGAAATCAGTATATCATCCTCTTGAACGACAGGTGGGGTTATAATCAGTTAGGTTAAAATAAAATATGCCATTATTGCTGTGAAATCTTTTTTTTTGTTTTTTTTGCCGTCATTAAGAAAATGACGTTATTAATTTATTATAATATGACCTATCTAGAACGCATATGCAGCTTATAATATACTCGCCGTTTAAAAAAGAATGACCTACTTTAATTTGATACAAAATTTAAGAAAATAAAGAATTAAATCTTATAACGTTAAATTACAATTATGTCAAATATATCAAAATGTCCTTTAATCTTGTGGTCCTAAATATGCCATGTAGAAAGTTGAAATTAAAGTATTACCAAAAAAAGTAAAAAAGTTATTTCTTTTTAAACGAACTAAAAAAAAAAATAGATCATTCTTTTTTGAACGAAGAGAGTATTATGTTCTACTATGATAGTACATAAACTATTTGATGAGTACGATTACAGCTCAAACACTGCTCAATAAATGTAGCGATTATCCGGCGCTCCCTCCATCCTATATTAATTGTTACTATAGTACAATAATTTACTTTTCGAAAGTTTATTTAATTATTTTAAGCGTCAAACTGAATTATATTAAATTAATATTTTAAATTATAATTTGAATATACAAAATGTACAAATAAAATATTATAAATTAGAATTTTTTCTAATACCAATATAGTGATAATATATATTTTAAAATATTAATTAAAATTAATTTAATTGACTTTCTAAAAATGAAACATGACAGTATTTTGAAACGAGAAGAGAGTAATTTTATTGATTCATTTGTGTTGTGACCAAGAATCTTCTCCACAACAACCAAGAGAAGTAATAATATATTTTAAAAACAAATGTTTCACAAACTACCTTATTGAAAATCATTCCACTAGTAATAATAGAGGGAAAAAACGAATGATATATTTACTTATATATTAAAAAAAAATACTTTAATTTAAATATTTTATTTTTAACAAAATAATTTATAGTAATACAAAGGCTATGCTTCTTGATCTCGAGTCTCCACATGATTTGTGAGATTAGCCATTTTAACTTAAGTAGTGACGAAATAAACACTTACTAGAGTGTGCTCGATACGAAAGAAATGCTTTTTTGAATTTTTTTTTTTTTGAGAAAATAAGTGGGCTTCTTACCGATTTTTTTGAGTTTGATATGTAAGTAAAAAAATATTAATCTAAAAATATTTGTATATAATTTAGATAAATCAATAATCAATATCAATAATATATTAAAAGTGTGAAGACTCTTAGAAAAATGAATTGAATTTTTTTCCTTTTATTAAAACACTCCGCTTTAGACAAAATTATTTTTTTTACCTTTTTTCTACAATTATTGTATCATTATATATATAATATCAACTCCTAAAGTATATGAGAAGAGTCCTAAAATATATGGTATAAGGAAGAATATATGATAAGATCTAATTAATGTAGACTCCTAAAATATATATGTTGGGAGGTTTCTTTTAACATATATAAATAGTAGAAAAATTATTATTTCTAAATATTAGGAAAAATTTTAGAACACCTAAAAAAAGATGGATATTAGGAATTAATTCCTTTTAAAAATGACACAATTTTAAAAGACAAAAAGTCCCACGAGTATTTTTTTTAAAACCTTTTCTTCTAAAAAAAAATTATGATAGGTAGTTAAACTTTTATTTATACCAAATAAAATTCTAATTTAAATTTTTGTCCTAATAAATTTTGGTTATTAAAATTTTCCTTATTTGAACAAATTCTAAATTTTAGAATTTCGATCTCAGCTTTAGATTAAATCGTCTTTTCACTATTTTTCTAATATTTAAGAGTTGAAAATTAATCAAATATTTATAGTAAAACCTTTTTTATTAGAATTCATCATAATAATAAATGACAACTAATATCTTTTTCATTAGTTTAAAATTCTAAATCAACTAAAGTTGATTTTAAGAAGATCTGAAAAATCTAGAAAGAAATATGAAAACATTAAAATAAGAAAAATATAAGAAATATCAAATTTCTAAAAGTTTTAAGTAAGTAATCAAAGATTTTCTAAAAATTTAACTTTAAAATAAGAAAAATTTTAAATAAATAAAAAATAAATAAAAAAATAACATACTACAAATATGGTTCAAATCGATATGTCTCTCTTAGTCTCTAGCAACAAAAAAAAGAGATACTATATGACGATCGCAAAAGTGACGATCCATTAAACACTTACACTTCTGATGGTAAAATATATATGTGTTTACAATAAAATATAAGTTATGTTTACATTATTATATTAAAATGTGAAAGATTTTAGAGATCACGTGATTTGAACTTTTTGTACGTCATTAAAAATATTTGTAATAGACAAAATCTTCAATTTTAAATAATCAGAAGTTAAACGAGCGAGACATGTGCGGTCAAACTAGTATTATGAAAAGTGGAAGAGAGGTAGGGTGCGGGTGGCGGGAATAGGGGTAGAGGCCGGTGAAGGAGTGTTTGGGCCTTGAGATGGAAAGAATACAATCAATATGAAATGTTACTTATACATTTTGTTTTCTCTACTCCCACCACGGAAGTCATTTCTTCATTTTCCTAAAAAAAAAAAAAAAATACATTTCAAACATTTTGATTGACGGAACATGAAAAAATTCCACTCGAACCCATGCACCCTTATACTTGCCAAATGTTTTGTCTTGTAGATACCATTCAGAAGACCAGACGCTCATATGTCAGCTGACCAATCACGCAATGACACTTGTAATTTAAAGGGAAAATGATTTATATAAAAATACAAGATATTTTTTTCCGTTTCAGTTTGTTTATCCGATTTAAATGTGATAAGAAGTTGAAGAAAATAAAAAGACTTTTCTTTTAAATAAAAAATAGGGAGGATCAAGAAGGTATCAAAGAGTTCTTTAAATCTTTTGTCTTAAAGTTTGTCATATGAATTTTTCTTTTCTTTTCTTTTCTATTACATAGAAGAGGTGGTTTCAATCACCTCTTATCCAATTACTAAAATATTTCTTTACTTCTATTTAATTACATATCATATTGCAATATATAATAATTTTATTGTTTCATCATAATGGTTTAAATATTTAATATATTCTATTAATTTATATTAATTAACTATAACTACATATTGAAAGTATTTTTTTTTATTTAATTGGCTATCATGTTCAAAACTAATTTGTTACCACAAATCACAATAATTAATAACTTAAAATATTTAAAAGATATATATAAATTTTATTGACTCTCATTATTTTAGCAATGCCATATAAATTGAGATAAAAGAAAAAGTACTGCAAATCATAATAATTAACAACTTAAAATATTTAAAAGATATATAAAATTTTAGTTGACTCTCAAAATTGTATCGAAGCCACATAAATTGAAATACAAGGAGTAAATATATTATTTGATAATTACGTAAAAATTATTATAAATAGATAAAAGTTCTATTCAACTATCAAAATTTTATCGGTGCAGCATAAATCATGAAAAAATAAAAAATTATCTTAATTAATTGCAATAAAATATTTAAAATAAATTAATTTTATTATTTTAATTGACTTTTATATAGAAAATTAATCTTTTTATTTATTTATTTCAGTAAATTTATATTTTAAATTTATTTTTTTCTTATATAGAAATACTAATATTTAAACTTAACTTTAAATTTTTAAAGTAGAAAATTAATAAATTTAATCCAATAAAATAAATTTCTAATGAATATTTTCTTAGAATTTGTGTTGGGTCAATATGTATCAAGTTAAAAAGAAATAAAGAAAAATATATAGTAAAATTTATTATTGTGAAAGATAAATATAATGCACTATCCACTAATGTTTAATAATATTATATTTTGCATATGCAAATATAGCATCCCGTAATTAATATACTATTTCGGTGAATTATCAATGATTACTAATGGATATGATAAAATTATATTAATTTTTATAGTAATAACATAACCAATCGCTCTTAATTAATTATTATGTGTCATCTAAGTATTAAGAAAATAAATAATATTTAATGAAAAATAAAATAGACATAAAATGCGAAATTAACTCTGAATGTTTTAAATTAAATTTTCGTCTTTCGAATGATGATTTTACTATATCACTTCTTATTATAAGTCATTTATGTATTAGAAAAATAAGAATAACAAAATGATATGTCAACATAAAATATTTGATTAACAATCAAAATTATATTAGTGCCACATAAATTGAAACGGGACAGAAGAAGATATAAATCAACATATATTATTTGAAAATGAAATAAAAAGTATTGTAAATAACAATAAATAATTATTTTTTTAAAAAAAATTGACTGATTTCTGCTTCATCTGCTTCAATCGTGATTTAATCTACAATGATGTTTAAAGAGGGTAAAATGGCATAATGAGATTTAAAGAGGATAAAATGTATGTAGTAAAGTGTGAGAAGAATAAAACATAAGTAAATTTTATTACTATATTTTAAAGAAATTAAAGAAAAGAAGTATAAAGATTATTTGCAAAAGTTTTTTAACAACTAATTTAAATATAAATAAAGTAAATTTAAGTACAAAAACGTGTATCTATCACAAATTTGTTACCAAACACTTTGCACTTTCTTAACATTAGCAAATTTTCTATCAATATGTGTAGCTATCTTTCTCAACTTTTTACAGCTCCTCAATATTAATTAACATTTCTCTGTTTTAAAAATAAAATAAAGAAAAGAAAATTTCAACTCTTCCTTCTCTATTAAAAAACAACACTCTTTTCTTGTGTTAAAGTTAATAATTAAACAAAACAATAGCGAATCTAAGGTATGTATTCTCTTTATCGGGTAAGTTTACATGATTCTTAATCTTTGCGATATTGAAAATCAATAATCTGCTTGATATTTGATTTAAGCTATTTCATTAAATTTACGCCTTTTTTTTCTTTATATTTCTGATCACAAAATTCAACAAGAAGGTTAAAAAAAGGTTTCAATTGTGATCTCCTCAGTTCAATCATACTAATGAAAATATTCTACTGCTCAAACTTTCTACTCCAAGATAAATTTTAAAACTTAAAACTTGCAATCCACATGTTCTACTGTTGGGCCCGTGCTGCACGGGCCTTGCACTTCTAGTAATTTTTAGAGATAACGGGGGCAATCCTGTAGGCCGTTTTCTTAAAAAACTAATTCATAGGCTACCAATCATGTTTGGGGCAGATGGTGATCAATGTTAGGTCACAACTACTATGATGGCAGGGGAGGATGTAGAGAGCGGTGCGGGAGTTCATTCGAACCTCCTCGATAAAAATTACACTTCTGAAAATAAGCTTAGAAATTGGTTTAGTAGTTGAGGTTTGAGGGGTTTAAAATTTAAATTTTAAATACTATATATTTATTTTTCAAGCCTGCTGATTGAAAATCTTGAATTCATCAATTTACGAGGATTGGGACATATGCTTAGAGCTAAGTGATTGCAATTATTCATGTCTAGATAGCTAGAACTAGCTAGAAAGGAAGTTATTAAGGGGATGTTTGGTAGGCCGTATTAGGAGAAATAGTCCATGTATAAAGTGTGGTATTAATTAATATTATGTTTGGTAGGATTTTGAATCAATGTATTATTAATACCATGTATTAGTTATACATCCTACATGGTATTAGAGGGTGTATTACTAATACATCACGTATGGTGGTATTAGTAATACATGGGTTTTTAATACCATGGGATTAGTATGTATAAAGATAAGAATATCCCTCAAATTCTTTTAAACATTTTTTTATTTTCTTAATTTTATTTTTTATATTTGTACAAATAAATTTATTCAAATAAATTAGTTTACAAATTTTATTATTATTTACAAAAATGTCCTTAAATTTCTTTAATTTTTTTCTAAATCCATTTCAATTTATTCAATATGAGTTACTTCTTTTCAATATATCAAAATAATAATATCCCTCCAAATAATTTTAGATATAAAAAAAACTACTCCATTAACTCAAAAAAATATTTATTGGTCAAAATTCGAAAACAAATTCCATACAAGCTTTAATTTTGTAAATAGGATATCCATAAATAAAAATATTTTTTCTACTTAGTTTTAACACTCTATAGAATAGAATTTTATTTTAATAATAATTTTATTGTCTCATCCAAAAGTTATACGTACCTCCCTCCAACTTAAAAACAACACAAAGTGGGAACAACAAGCAAATGATGAACATACAAAGAAAAGATAATAACAAAATAATTTTTGTAAGTAAATGATTAAATCTTAAAATTCTAAAGTAAATAATTAGTTATATTGTTAACTTTTTTTATTTTAAAAAAAGAATAATAAACTTTTGCAAAAAAAATACACAAAGTTATAATATGTCGAGGGTATTTTTGTAAATAAACAATATTCTTTTTAAAATATAACAATACATATTGCTTTTAATACATCAACCCAAACACTGCATAAAAAATAATGCCAGTATTACTAATCCCAATATTACTAATCCCTACACTACTAATCTCAGTATTACTAATACAACATATTCAATATTATCTTATACACTCTACCAAACGAGTCCTAAAACGATTAGGACACATGCTTGGAGATGAGTGACTGCAATAATTACTCACGTTCAGATGGTTAGAATTAGCTGGAAGGGAGGTTATTATGAGGATTTGGACATATGTTTAGAGCTAAGTGACTGCAATTATTCATGTTCAGATAGTTAGATCTAGCTGGAAGGCTAAAATGCTCGGAATCGTCACTTTCAATGCCACATTCGTTTTAAATTTTTGAGAAATACACTATTTTTGAAGAATTTGACACGTATTCATTGATATTTTTGAAAAATCCAAGCAACCTAACATAACTAGAAGGAAGATTAATGTTTAAATAGTTAAAGCTTATGGCGAATCGTTTGGTAGTTATAATGCTATCCATGAGGGTTAACCGTAATGATATGACTTTTTAGGTTTAGTTGTATAATCAGCTTAACCCTCATGGATATAAATATTAGTAAAACAATACTAGAAAAACAATACTTTCACTGCAATAATAAAGACTTTAGCGATAATAAATATATATTTTAATAAAGAGTGATAAAGCTTTTGCCGACATTAGTTAGTTTAAGCAAATTGTTATTGCATTTAGCGTCTCTATAGGCTTTTCAGGGATATTTACAAAGAATGCTAAAATGTTATTATCATTGTTTTGACTACCACATACACGACTACCTGTTCCATTGATATATAATACTGATAGGAGTAGTTATTCAGTTAGTTAGTTAGCCGACTGATGAGTCAACTGTATAAGTGGTTGAAGGTTGTTAGAGGTTGTTAGATAATGATTAGTTAGTTACAATGAGCTGCCAAATAGAATGTTCTAGAAGGAGGTGGTTATTAGATATTTTGTATCCCTTTCACAGCTCATATAAGGCACAACATCTCACAAATCTCAGATGGTAACACAAGTTTAAGAAACAGTTATAATTTTGATCCTTCTCCTCTTCTTAGCTCCATCAATGGAGTCTTAGCAAGTATTTTTACATGGTATCAGAGCCACGAGCTCAACACTAAGTGTGTTTTTCGATCACATTTCACTAAGTTTTCTGCGCATTTTGGATCTCTGTCTTCAGTTCCTTTTTCGCAATTTAGATCTATATTGCAGTTACATTCTATCAATCATGACGCCTAAAATTGATCAAAGTGATCCACTTTTCATTGGTGCATCTGATAGTTCCAGTGCTGTACTTGTTCCAATCAAGTTAACTGGTTCAGAAAATTATAGTCTATGGAGTCGATCGATGCGTATTGCTATCTTAGGGAATAGGAAGTTTGGATTTGTCACTGGAACCTGCAACAAGGAGTCGTATCGAGAAGAGCTTCATGAGCAGTGGGAAACACGTAATCCAATTGTACTTTCCTGGATCATGAACACTGTGAGTGAGAGTCTGTTATCTGGCATTGTTTATGCCACGCGTGCTTGTGCAGTTTGGGAGGCTTTGAAGGAGAGGTATGACAAGGTGAATCGTATCCATATATACCAATTGCATCATGAAATTAATATGCACTCTCAAAGTACAGATTCAGTCTCAACCTATTTTACCAAATTGAAGAGTTTATGGAGTGAGTATGATGTACTAGTGCCAAATCCTAGTTGTGATTGCCCTAGGTCCAGAGAGTACTCAGATCATATGTGTCAACTTAGACTTTTACAGTTTTTAAGTGGCTTAAATGAGTCTTATGATCAAGCTAGAAGACAGATATTGCTCAAAGGAGTGACTCCTACTCTTAACCAAGCTTATGCTATGCTTATAGAGGATGAAATCCAACATTCAGCTTGTATGCTGACTGTGAATGACAAATCAGAGCCACTTGCTGTGCAAGTGAATTGAAACTATGGTTTTGGACAAAACAACACTAATTATGAAGGCAGAAAATGTGATTACTGCCATGTCTTAGGTCATACCAAGGAAACTTGTTACAAGTTGGTAGGGTATCCAAATGACCGGAAGAACAAGAAGAAACAAGGCTACAATTCTAAATTCAGATCACAAAACACTGGTAGTAACAACTTCTCCACACACAATAGTGGTAACAACTTTGTCAACACTGACAAAAAGTCTTCTCAGGCTTCAACTATGGTAGCTGGCCAGGTTGATGCTGCTAGTTCTAGTCATGAAGTGATTAGTGCTCTACTGGCCAAGCCTCACACATTCACTGAGGAGGAGTATACTCAGATTATGACCATGTTGAGCAAAGACACAAAAGACATGAAACAAGTAAATATGACAAGTATTACTACTTATTTCTTGACCAAAGCATGTCCTGACAGTTGGATTATAGACTCAGGTGCTACACATCATGTGTCTGCACATAGACACCTATTCAAAAAAAGGTACCAGATTAGATTCTAAACATTTGGACAAGTTGCACCTTCCAATAGGTGATGATGTGACAATCTCACACACTGGAGAATCCCATATTTTTGCAGATGATGTGATCAAAGATGTTCTACTTGTTCCAGACTTCAAACTCAATTTGTTGTCTGTTGCTAAGATAGCCAAGGAACTTTCATGTTTGGTATCCTTTTATCCTAATTTTTGTATCTTTCAGGACCTCTTCAATGGCAAGGTGAAGGGGATTGGTAGATAAGAGGGTGGACTGTATGTTCTTAAAGGTGGTTGGATAGGAGATACTAATCAGTCAAGATAAAAAACTAGCAGATTCATTGCAGAAGTCTCAACGTCCAGTTACAACTTATGGCACCAAAGACTTGGACACCCTGCTGCTCAGGTTCTCAAGTGTTTAGACATTCTGAAGAATCCTAGTAATGTAAATATGTTGAATAAATGTTCTGTGTGTCCACAAGCTAAACAGACAAGATTGTCATTCCCTATAAGTACTATTAGATGCTCTACATATTTTGAACTTGTACACATGGATTTATGGGATCCATATAGAACTTCTACTTTTGACAACAAATACTATTTCTTGACTATGGTAAATGACCATAGTAGATACACTTGGGTGCACCTGTTGCAGTTAAAGTTTGAGGCTATAGTGGCCATTAAGACATTTATTTCCATGATTAAAACTCAGTTTGACATAATGGTGAAAACCATTAGATTTGATAATGACACTGAATTTATCAACTCTCAATGTAAGATATTGTTCCAGTCCCTGGGCATACTACATCAGACTAGCTGTCCAGACACTCCTCAACAGAATAAAGTTGTGGAGAGGAAGCACAAACACATATTAAACATAGCTAGAGCACTCAAGTTTCAGTCTCACTTGCCCATTAAGTATTGGGGACTATGTGTAAAGGCTGCAGTATATCTAATAAATAGGTTTACCATCTTCTATTCTAAGTGGTAAGAGCCCATTTCAGTTGTTGTTTTCCAAGGATCCCAAGTTATCACATCTCAGGGTATTTGGATGCTTATGCTATGTCACTATCCTCCCAAGAGGTTATAAGTTCACAGAAAGGGCCAAACCTGCAGTTTTGGTGGGATATTCAGAGTCTCAGAAGGGATATTTACTGCTGGATATCACCTCAAAGAAACTATTAGTCAGAAGAGATGTTGTGTTTCATGAAGATACATTTTTTTTGCTCCCTCACCAGCATAAAATACACAATCTTCCTCATCTGAAGAAGATATCACTGATTCTTAATCCCTACAGATGAAGAAATATTTCATGAAACAACTACTGAGAGTGTTACTGAAGAAGCTCTAATTGAAGAAGATGGAATTTCTGATGCTGTAGTACCTGGTACAGCTTCCCCTGGCATCAACCATGAAGAAACATGTCAAGATGAATGTTCCCTACATAACCCTCTTCCAGTAGACCAATAAGAGCAAGCAGACTACCAGTGTGGATGCATGATTATGTCGATACTTCCAGAAACTAGAGATGCAAACATCCATTAGCCAACAGCTTGTCTTACAAAAATCTGAGTCCTACTTATCAATTCTATTTAACCAAATTCTCTACTTTGACTGAGCCTCAACACTATAAACAAGCTATAAAAGATGAGAGGTGGGTGGAAGCTATGAAGTCAGAGATTCAGGCCTTGGAAGCTAACAACACATGGATCATTGTTGATCTACCTAAAGGGAAGAATACTGTTGGTTCCAAATGGATATACAAAATAAAATACCTTGCAAATGGTAAAGTGAAGAGGTTCAAAGAAAGATTAGTGTCCAAAGGATATAGCCAACATGAGGGGTTAGATTATCATGAAACCTTCTTACTAGTGGCTAAGATGGTTATAGTCAGATGTATGATTGCAGTAGCTGCATCTAAAGGTTGGAATATTCATTAAATGGATGTGCATAATACATTCATCCAAGGGGATATTGAGGAGGAAGTCTACATGGAAATGCCAGAGGGATTTAGAAGACGGGGAGAGCACAAAGTGTGTAAGTTGATCAAATCTTTGTATGGTCTTAAGCAGACCTCCAGGCAGTGGAATATTAGGATCACTCATGCCCTACTTGATGCTGGTTTTACCCAGAGTGCACATGATTATTCCCTATTCACTCTGCATCAAGGTAATGATACTGTTATAGTGTTTGTTTATGTTTTGATTTGCTAATTACTGGGATCAGTGTATCATTGATCAATGCCACCAAAATTAAGTTGCATTAGCAGTTTAAGATGAAAGACTTGGGAGATATCAAGTATTTTTTGGGGATTGAAGTTTTAAGATCAACACCAGGGATCATATTGAACCAAAGGAAGTACATTCTTGAGGTGATTGCTGATACAGGTCTTCGTGGTTCTAAGCCTGCTATTACTCCTTTAGAGTCTAATGCCAAGCTCACCTCCATTGAGTATGATCAAGACACAGGTGCACAAGGTGATAAATTACTTTCTGATATTTCATTTTATCAAAGACTTGTTGGCAAGCTTATGTATGCGACTATTACAAGGTCAGACATTAACTTTGTTGTCCATACTCTCAGCCAATTCATGCAATATCCCAAGATGTCTCACTGGGAAGTAGCCATTAGGGTGGTCAGATACCTTAAAGGTTCTGTTGGTCAAGGGATCTGGTTAAAGGCTGAGCCTGCTACTACTATGACTTGCTGGTGTGACTCAGATTGGGCTGCTTGTCCAAACACCAGAAGATCAGTTACTGGTTATGCCATACACTTTAGTGATTCACTTATATCATGGAAATACAAGAAGCAACACACTGTGTCCAGGAGTTCTGCTGAAGCTGAGTACAGAAATATGGCTTCAGCAGTTGCAGAACTCACTTGGCTGGTTGGATTGTTTTAGGAACTCAAGGTTCTTTTCACCCTTCCCATTTCAGTTTATAGTGACAGTAATTCATCCATCCAATTGGCCAACAATCCTGTGTTTCATGAGAGAACCAAACATATTGAGATTGACTGTCATTTCATCAAGGACAAGATAAAAAATGGCTTGATTAAGGCTCTATATGTTCAGTCTAGTAATCAGCTTGTAGACCTGCTCACCATGGGCCCGAGCCTTGCTCAATATACTCATTTACTTAGCAAGCTTGGTGTGCTGAACATTCTACACCCTGCAGCTTGAGGGGGAGTGTTTTGACTACCACATACACTGGCACATACACGACTACCTGTTCCATTGATATATAATACTGATAGGAGTAGTTATTCAGTTAGTTAGTTAGCCGACTGATGAGTCAGCTGTATAAGTGGTTGAAGGTTGTTAGAGGTTGTTAGATAATGATTAGTTAGTTACAATGAACTGTCAAATAGAATGTTCTAGAAGGAGGTGGTTATTAGATATTTTGTATCCCTTTCACAGCTCATATAAGGCACAACATCTCACAAATCTCAGATGGTAATACAAGTTTAAGAAGCAGTTATAATTTTGATCCTTCTCCTCTTCTTATCTCCATCAATGGAGTCTTAGCAAGTATTTTCACAATCACTAATAATTATTGACTCTAAAGATATAATTTAGCAACAATTAATCTATTATTGTTAACTAATTATTGCAAAATATCTTTTTTATGTAGTGTTTTGTGGTATCACATCATTATGGTTAACCCTCATGCTTAGAGAAGTATTGTTTTTCTAGTATTGTTTTACCATGAGGGTTAACCGTATTATTTTACTAGTATTGTTTTTCTACCTGGAATCTTGTGACGCCACAGAAGCAAAAGTGATTGTGAGTTATTGAAGAATCAAAATTGATTTGCATTAGAAGATAAGAGCTTTGATTAATACATCAAGAGCAAATTACAGTAAGGAGAAAATGAACAGTTGTAGTAGTGATAAAGGAGAAGGGGGGCGAGGAGGAGTCTGGGTCGTTTGGTAGAGTGTATAAGAATGTGTATAAATAACATAAATACCAACCCTTTTGGAAGTAATTACACTCTCTCCCACTTTTTTAATTACTTTACTTTCTCTCCCTATTAATATACATAACATAGCCGACATATACATAACATTTATATATATGTTGGGATTTTTATAATATGTTTAGGAAGTTGGGATTTTTTGTAATATTGGAAACAAAAGTTGTGTATTTGTATAATTTTTAGTAAGAATAATGCAAAATATGGTGTATTAGTAATCCTTGTATTAGTAATGCTTGTGTTAGCAATGTTTGCATTAGTTATGCTTGTATTTTTCTTATGTATTTTTTTGATTTGATGTATTAAAAATAATATGAACTATATATATATATATATTTTATTTTATTTTTGCAAAAATGCCCTCCATATATATATTGGAAAGGATGCGGAAACAATTTTAAGGGATAGTTGTATCTTTTATCATGCTAATGCATGCATTAGATCCATTACATTACTAATACCATTGATTTTGAAGCACCAGTAATACATATCTCAATTACACAATAGAGTATACAGTTAGTGTCTTGCATTAGTTATACATAGGCAAAAAAATATATCAAACAAGGTATTAATAATATACTACTAATACATGTATTATTCTTTTTAATACACTCTACCAAACGATCACTTAAAAAATTGGGGGTGAGAGACATAAACTTTGCCGAATCACGTACACAATAAGCATAACCCTAAATTGCTCCTACACAACATTATTTATCACGCTAAATACCAACATAGCCACTTAACATGGTGTTGGGCTGCTTCATCCCGAGGCTCCTATGCAATATTACCACAGGCCCATTTGTTAATATGGGTTTAGGTCCATTCATAACTAAGTCTTTGAGGACAATACTACACTTGTATTTATTTTTCGGAAAAATTACAATCATACCACAACTTAACTTATCATAATTACTTAAAATTTCAAGTTTGTTAAATAATTACATAAATTTCTGATTTAACTTAAAAGTTCGAATACATGTGATGTATTCGAAAAAATGTGCGATGTATCCATTTGAAATGTGATGTATTATGTAAAAATAAGTAATGTATCCGAAAGAATGTGATGCATTCGTATAAAATTAAGTGTGTATCTGAAAAAATGTGACATATCTATGTGAACAAATCAGGAATTTTTAGTAATTTTGAAAAGAAAAAAAATGAGATAAGGAGTAATTAGTTTCAAAAGAATTGAGATTTATGTAACTAAGTTTGACCTCCATGCTCACAAAAAGAAGATTAAGGATGAGGCAAAGAAAATGTATGACATCCAAGCTACTTTTTTCTTGCTCTTTGATTTGTGTTTTTGGTTTGGTTTATAGGGACTTTAGTTGTTCTCTACTTCTCTTAGCCTCCATTATTTTAACATACACAGGTAATGACATATTCTATTTTTCATACAACATTATTGGTGTTCTACTTGTAAAGTTGTAGATGCCTGTCCAATAATCTCAAAGCCTTACCTCAACAAGATTGGTATATATATGTTAGAAAATAAAATTTTTGAGGCCGAAAATAATAATTCGAAATAAGAAAAATATTGTAACAATCAGTTTATTGATTCCAATATGTGAGTGTGACAATATCTAAGAATCCTCTGATTCGCCTTTTCAAATATGAGTTCAAGGGCTTAAAGTTTGATCTTGAATTTGAACTTGATGTATTGATTTGAGAGACTTGATCTTGACTTGTGCTTGAATTCAAGGGCTTTTGAACTTGTTCTTGAATATTACGGTCTTGATCTTGAATCTTGATGAACTTGATTTGAATATTTGAGCTTTGTAGAGAAATTGCGGCGTTTGATCTATGAGCTTTCACTTGCTTCTTGTTAGAGTTTTGGGTGGTTCTTTTCTGACTTATTAGACCCCTATTTATAGTTGTGGGAAGGGAAGAGTCATGATGAAGATGGACTTCCTTTGACCAATCAAATTCAAGTGACGTGACGCCTTTTATTGACTTTGATTTCATTGGGCCTGCTTCATCATTTTGACATGTGGCATGGTCCTATTGACTCCTTCACTTGACTTGGCATGCCAGGTCATTTGACACGTGACACTTATTTGGACCTCTAGAATATGAATATCTTGGGTTTAGCAAAGTGGACTCCTCATTTTGTAGCCCAAATCAATGGGCTAGCCCAATAAAAATTAGACTTTAATTAAATTCATAAATATTTGAAGTTAAATAATTAATTTATTTATATTAATTCGTAATATTTATTTAGAACTAATATATTTTAAATTTAATATAATTCAAATTTTATACGAATTTTAATTTAATAAAATTTCATTCTCCATAATTATTCTCTACTTTAAAACTTATCGAGATATTTAATCTTTCGACGACTAGAACTGAAGTATCCATCTTTGTGTAACAACGAAAAACCACGAGACACCGCCTCAAATAGAAATCTATTTAATTTAAATTTGACTTTCTAAAAAAATAACGCTGTAACTTATGTTACAATTATAGGCAAAATATCAATGAATATTTCAATCAAAGTGATGGCACATGTTTCTTATCGAATAATCCACGTGAAATCACATAATTGACCCTTCTTTTGTTTGCCTGTATTTTCAAAGAAAATGGAAATATTGTCATTTTTTATTTACTGGCTGTTGCTTTGTCTCATAGCCATGCCAATATTCCATTCTGATTGGAGGAAAATGGTAGCAACCCCCAATTCCCTTTGGGAATAGAAAACGTCATTCTGCCGCCTTAAATTACACGTGTGTGTTAGGCATAAGATAACATTCCTTGTTTGAGTTCCATCTGAAGTCAAATTGTAAAACCCCAATTCATCTTTGACATTAATTGCTTAGTCGATTTTAAACTTCTATAAATACCAATCATTTAATCGCTTGTGATTCAGAATTCAACTGCTGCAATTCACATGGATTTCGTTTGATTATTTGTTGTGCCGTGGCTGCAATATAATTGGTGAGTTGTTTTTTCTTAATTTGTTTATTATTATTTCGTCTTATTTTTTTCTTTTGATAGAATTGAAATAAATAATAATATGCAATAATCGATTGAAGATGGTGGTCATTGGCTTAAGATGCGAGAGTTTAATTTTGTCTTCGCCACCTTAAGTTCGAACGATGTTACTTGAAGATGGTGAACATCGGCTTAAGGTGCGAGAGTTTAACTTCGCCTCCGTCACCTTAAGTCCAGATAATTTTACTTGAAGACGGTGGACATCGACTTAAGACGCGAGAGTTTAACTTTGCCTCCGTTACCTCAAGTTCGAACAATTTTACGTGAAGACGGTGGACATCGGCTTAAGGTACGAGAGTTTAACTTCGCCTCTGTCACCTTAAGTCTGAATTTTTTTATAAAGACGGTGGACGTCGGCTTAAGGTGCGAGGGTTTAACTCTGCCTTCGTCACCTCAAAACCCGACTAATTTTGCTTTAAGATGCATGGTTTTATTTAAGTATCGTTGGACATCGGCTTAAGGTGCAAGGGTTTAACTCTGCCTTCGTCACCTCAAACCCCGACTAATTTTGCTTCAAGATGCATGATTTTATTTAAGTATGAGCCTTTTCACCGATGCATTTATGCGATAGTCTTCTCTAAGTATGGGCCCTTTCACCGATGCATTTATGCAATGGTCGTCTCTAAGTATGAACCCTTTTACCGACGCATTTATGTGATGGTCTTCTCTAAGTATGTGCCTTTTCACCGATGCATTTATGCAATGGTATACTTTAAGTATGAGCCTTTTCACCGATGCATTTATGCAATGGTATTCTTTAAATATGAGCCCTTTCACCTATGCACTTATGCAATGGTCTTCTTTTAAGTATGGACCCTTTCACCCATGCACTTATGCAATTGTATTTTTTAAGTATGGGCCCTTTCACCAATGCACTTATGCAATGGTATTCTTTAAGTATGAGCCCTTTTACCGATGCACTTACGCAATGGTATTCTTTAAGTATGGGTCATTTTTAATGGTCAGCTTAAGGTGCAAAGGAAAAAATTTTGTCCACCTTAATTAATGAAAATTTCGTTATTCTTTTAAGGATAAATCCATGAGAGGCCAACTTAAGGTGCAAAGGGACAAATCTTGTCCACCTTAAGACATGAAAACTTTTAAGGATAAACACATAAGAGGCCAGCTTAAGGTGCAAAGAGACAAATCTTGTCCACCTTAATATATGAAAATTTTGATATTCTTTTAAGGATAAATCCATTAAAGGACAGCTTAAGGTGCAAAGGGAAAAATCTTGTCCACCTTAAGGCATGAAATTTTTTATATCCTTTTAAGGATAAATCTGTTAGAGGCCAGCTTAAGGTGGAAAGGAAAAAATCTTGCCCACCTTAAGGCATGAAATTTTTTAGATCCTTTTGAGGATAAATCCGTGAGAGGCCAACTTAAGGTGCAAAGGGACAAATTTTATCTACCTTAAGGCGTGAAAATTTTGAGGCCTTGATTTGAAGACTTGGAGATTTTGTCAACTTTCACTCCCAAATTTGGCGTTTTGAGCGGTTCAACTTTCATATTTAGGGAGTTTGGAGACTTCATCTTATGTGAACGAAGATCATATTTCATTGGAGTTTGCCTTCATTGATCCACCAATACTTGGAGTGAGTCTAAGATTTAATTAGAATATTTTCATACTTGGTATCCATATGGCGGATACTACAGGATTTTTTTTTTTTTACACTCATGCAACTGAACTCAGAATGAGATTCCAAGCGCCAACGTACCTCAGTGAAGAGGATCAAGTCACAACGTCGTTCTGGGTGAGTGATTTTTTTTGTCCTAACTTTTGCTTATGCCGTCTCTTTCGAGGTTTTCAACCTAGCGGACTTCTTTATTTTTTTTGAGTCGTACACAGTTTATACTCTTGCAGGCCAGGAGTTGACATAGAATTTACACTCGTGCCTTAAGGAGTGTCATCTCCCTTCAAGGATAGTACTTTTTCAAGAACTTGGCATTGATGGGGCCAACCCTCACTCCATCTGCATCGACAAGCTTGTAAGCACCATTTGAATATACTTCTTGTACAACTTATGGTCCATCCCACTTTGGAGTAAATTTTCCCTAGACTAACGATAAGTAATAATGGGCCTTTTTATTGCGAGGATTTGATCTCCTACTTGGAGGTACTTTAAGCGAACTCTTTTGTTGATAGAATGAGATAGACGGGCTTGGTAACATTCAAGATTTTGCTGAGCCTCCAGCCTCTTTTCATCAAGAGCTTCTAATTCTGCAAGACGCAATTTAGCATTTTCTTCGTCGGTGAGCCCTTCTTGAATAGCCAGCCTCAAAGAAGGTATTTGATGCTCAAGTGGAAGGACTGCTTCAACTCCAAAAGCAAGTGAGTATGGGGTTGCTTGCGTCGGTGTGTGGTAAGTCATTCTATATGCCCATAAAGCTTTTTCCATTCGTTCATGCCAGGCTCGTTTGGATTTGGAGGCGAATTTCTTCAACAAGTTACATAAAGTCTTATTGAATGTGTCGGCTAAACCATTAGCGACAACATGGTACATAGAAGACTTTCGCTGCTTGAAGCCAAAGAGATCACAAATCTTATTCATCAGCACGTTTTCAAAAGGCTTGCTATTGTCGGTTATTATATATTGAGGGATTCCAAAGCGGTAGATGATATTCACTCGGATGAAATTCACAACATTCTCCTTCTTTACTTCTTTGAGAGCAACAACTTCGACCCATTTTGAGAAGTAATCTATTGCAACCAAGATGTATACGTGTCTACTAGAAGATTTTGGTAGTGGACCAACAACATCCATTCCCCAAGCATTGAATGGCTAAGATGCTACAGTTTGGTGTAGTACTTCAGGAGGTTGATGAATGAAATTCACATGGAAATGACAAGCTTTGCATACCCTAGCATAGTCCAAGCAATCTTTCACCATTGTTGGCCAATAGTATCCCATTCTTTTAATTTGAAAATGGAGCTTCGATCTAGACTGATGCGACCCACAAATCCCTGAGTGCACTTCTTACAAAGTTTGAATTACTTCTTCCTCTCCCAGCCATCGCAAGAGTATTCTTTCAAATGATCTTCTGTATAACATATCTTTATAGTAAAGGAAGTGAGGTGCGTGATGATGAATGCCAGTCCTTCTCCTTGGATCCTCTGGAAGTATCCCATAACATAGGTAATCAATGATAGGTTGTCGCCAATCTTCTTTTACAACTTCAGATACGGCAGCGAGATATTCAACCTTAGTTTCTATAGCCTCATTTAACGAAGGTACCACCCATTCTTGGTGGATAGTAACTTGCGTCTGATTTGAAAGATTCAGGGTTGAGGCGAAAGCAGCTAGGGCATCAGCTTGCCTATTTTCTCTCCCTGACACATGTTGGAGGGTTACTTCTCCAAGCCACCCTATTAACTTCTGTGCGTAATCATGATATGGTCGTAGTTCAGGCTTTCTGACTTCGTAGCTTCCCAAAAGCTACTTGATCACCAATTGGAAGTCACCAAAGACTTGTAATTGCAGTTGTTTCATGTCAACTTCCATTTCAAGTCCAAGTATTAACACTTAATATTCAACAACATTATTAGAGCAACGGTTTGTTAGGGTAAAAGAGTATGGGATAACCTCTTCTTGTGGAGTGACGAACACCACACCGACACCAGCTCCATATCGATGTGTGGCACCATCAAAGTACATCTTTCATAGGGGTCTAGCTTTAATAACCATTGCATCTTCATCAGGAAGTTCATCGCTTAGTTCCCAATCATCAGGTATCGGGTGGTCTGCCAAGAAGTCAGCTAATGCTTGTCTTTTTACGACGTTTTGGGGAACCACAATCTCAAACTGTTGAAATTGAAGGTACCATCTTGCAAGTCGGTCACTAAGGACTGGTTTCTACATTACAAACTTGATAGGATTTGCCCTAGACAAAAAACGGACAACATGAGCTTGAAAGTAGTGTTTCATCTTTTGAATTAAGAAGACCAATGCCAAACACAACTTTTTGATTGGAGAATATTTTATCTCATTCGGCATCATTATTCTGCTCAGATAGTAAAGAGAGTTTTCTTTGCCTTCACTATTTTCTTGAGCCAGTAGTGCTCCAACTGACTTCTCTTGTGCCACGATGTAGAGTATCAATGGTTTCCCAGGTATGGGTGCCACAAAAACTGGTGGCTTCATTAAGTATGATTTGATACTCTCAAAGGCATTATTAAAAGCTTGGTCCCATTCGAAGGGAATGTCCTTATGAGATGACTAAATGGTTGACATTTTCCAGCCAGGTTTGAGATGAACCTCCTTAAATATGCTAGCCTTCCTTGAAGGCTTTTTAACTCATGAATGTTTCGAGGCTCGGACATCTTTAAAATTGCATTGACCTTGGCTTGGTCAATTTTAATTCCTCGGTGTCGCACAATGAAGCCAAGAAACTTTCCAAAAGTAACTCCAAAGGCACACTTCAATGGATTCATCCTAAGTTGATATCTTCGAAGTAACTCGAACACCATTCTTAGGTCTTTTAAGTGGTCATCTCTCTTTCTTGACTTCATCGCTAGATCATCCACGTAGCATTCAATATTTTTATGGAGCAGGCCGTCAAAGATGTTCTGCATAGCCCTTTGATAAGTAGCGTCAACATTCTTCAAGCCAAAAGCCATTACCTTGTAGCAATAAATACCTTTAGGAGTGCGAAATGCAGTGAGTTCTTCATCCTTTGGCGCCATGCAGATTTGATTGTAGCCGGATGAACCATCCATGAAGGACATTGCCTCATAACCAGCGGTGGAATCAATCATCAACTCTTGTATAGGGATTGGAAAGTCATCCTTAGAGCAGGCGTTGTTGAGATCCTAAAAGTCAACACAAACTCGAATTTGGCCATTCTTCTTCCATATTGGAATAATACTTGAAATCCACGTGGGATATTTGACTTCGCAAATAAAGCCAACTTTAATGAGTTTATTAAATTCATTCTCAATCAATGGAACCAACTCTGGCCTAAAGCGCCTTTGGGCTTGCTTAATTGGATGAGCCCCGTTCCTAACCGCCAACTGATGGACTTCTACTTTTGGATCTAAGCCATACATTTCTTTGTACCTCCAAGCGAAGATATCCATATATTCTTTGAGTATGTCCATATAAGCTATTTTTTTCTCCACTTCTAGAAACACACTCAAGTAAGTTGGTCTTAGGTATTCATTGGTTCCAAAATTAACTTCCTTCAAGGGATCTATTCTGGCCATTGATCCTTCTTCAAGTTACGATAGAGCATTTCCAACATCTTTCTCCTCTTGAGGATCATCGTCATTGATGGATATATGGTAACACCAGAAAGTATCTCCCATCACTTCACCAACCTTCATTTGGGACGAGTCATCTTTCTCATTTTGTGTCTTAACATGATATGAAGAGCCAATACTTTCTTTATCTTCCTCATGTTCCTTCGTATATATAGTATGCGTATGTTCTTTTAACACCTCGTTGCATGAAACCACCAGTTCTGTCTGTCTCCTTATTCTAGAAGGAATCAAATTTTGGAAATTCTTTTGTATTTTAAGTGAAGAGTGCATCATCATGCTTTGACGACTTCTCTTACGCTTGTACTTTTCTTCTTATTTAGAGGTCCCAACCTTTCGAACACAGAAGTTCTTGTAGTTGATTCTCCAAGTCGGTCAAAAACCAAAGGCCTTTTGTTGGATGCAATAACCTTTTCTTCTACAGTGATGTAGTTACTAACTTCCCTTCTTATGGAGATGCAAATTAGAGGTGGCTGCGTGTATCCTAGGCCTTCACGTGCCTGCCTGGTTGTACCTTCCGATGAAATTTTGCCCAACCTTGATGGCTCAATAGGATTATATCCAGCTCAAAGCCCTCTTTCGTATGCTTCGTAGGGAGTGTCGTATCTTGTGGCAAATTTTGTGCCACAAACTCTCTAAGTAGTCTTGAGGATAGATTTATTGTGTCAATCCTCCTGATAGGTAAAGTTATCCCTTTTATCATATTATATTGGGCATCCGAATGGGTGATCTTTCTCTTTCTTTACCTTTGGCGCGTAGCGAAGAATAAGAGTTGCCTTCTTTTCGTAGGTGCGACACTTTCTTTATTCGAAGTGAAGAAGGGCTTTTTGGTGGAATCTTTTTTGACAGTAACCACGACCTTCTTAGATTCAAGATCATCACACTTGGTCTTGCTGATATCTTCAAACCTTTTCTCATTCACAACATAATTCTTTAAGTAGAATTTTGCATCGACAAAGTATGACACATCTTCAGTGAATGGTTTATCATCGACAACTATCTTTCTTTCCACTCCGTCTTTGAGGTACTTCAAGAATTGATAGTAAGAGGATGAGATAATTTTGTTCTCGTGTACCCAAGGCCTACCAAGTAATATGTTGTATGAAGTTTTAGAATCAATCACATGTATCAATGCATTTGGTTGAAATCCATTAATACAAATCCCCAACTTGACAGCTCTCATGGCCTTCTGGCCCCTTTGGTTGAAGCCTTGGATCATTATATGTCTTTTGTCCAGTTTGTCGATAGCGATGCTCAGTTCCTTCATTTTACGGATAGGCAGGATATTAACTTTGGATCTCTCATCAATCAAGATTTTGTTTATCCTTTTTCCTGGAACTTGACCTACCATGTACAAGGAACAACTGTGTAGGGTTCCTCCAAGCAGAAGGTCACTATTTGTAAATGTGATTTTTGTATCACATGCATGTGCCTCTTGGCTAAGTGGCTCTGTAGGCTTTTCAGAAAATGGAGGAACCTCCACGAGTGGGATTTCATGCCTTGCCCCCTCTTTGGCAGTATTAAAATAAGATGCCTCAAGGTTGATAAGGGACACGATACTAAACACAAACCACCCAAGAACAATAATATAAAACCAAGAACAAGATACAAGACAAGGACGGGAAGCAACACAAAGAATTCGAGAATAAGAAAATAAGACACAAAGACACAAATACAATAAGATAAAGGGATAGATAAGATGACATATGAAGTTACGAAGAAAGAAGAACCAAACCGTGTATTAAATGATACGACCCTTAAACTCGCAACAACAAACACCAATCTTCGTATAGTGATCGCTAAGAGAATCAACTCCACCTTACAACCACCATTTCTAAGCAAAGATCAATAATGGCTTTTCCAAGCCCTACACTAATGGATTTTCCAAGCCCTACACTAAGGGTGTTACACTCTTAAAGAGAGGAAGTCTTTCGCATATTCATCATTCAAAAACTAAAGAGAAAATGACATAGTAGAAGACTATATATAGGCTAGCTTATTACATAACAAAAATAACCATAATACCCTTAATGAAAGGGGTGGACATGGAGTGTCTTTCCAACAAATGTAATCCCTAAAATACCCTTAATAAAGGGTGCTTCTTTAATGCTCCACAACTGTGGGGTCATGCTTCAACACTTGTGGTCTCGGGTTGGCATCAAAGGTAAAACCCCATGCAATCTTCCACACACGGGTTTGCCTTATGTCATGCTCAAAATAAGTCATCCATGCATGTTCTTATGTCCTCGAGGCGACGAAGTCTTGAGTCTTTATGCGTTGGCATCCAATGATATCTTCAAAAACATAGATGACCATTTGGCTCGTATCATCCTTCCCTTCTTGAAAAGGATACAACCTCGAATCCATATTTTGCAAAACTAAAGAAAGGACAAATAAGCACAAGTTTCTCATGGCATGAGGGTTAGGGTTAGTACAACAAATAATATCATTATGCCAAGGTGGTACATACTTGAGATATAACCATGAATCCTTTGTCTTAGTCAAGAAAAGTTTAGTAAGAATGTTACAAAGGAAATGGATATGACAAGTATCAAGAGATAAAGAAACTACAAAGGTCTTAATGGTATCACTAAGTCCAAAAGATAAGGCTACCCTTGTCTTAGAAATCATAAAGCACAATTGTTTCATTACCTCTTCAAGTGGCTTCATGGAACATGGTGCCACTATTGGCCTCAAAGTCCACCAATCCCATATAGCATTTTCATTCAAACAAGTGGACCAACCAACAAGACCTCTGCCTCTACTTAATGCAAACCCAAAACTAGCATGGATGTCATCATAGGCAAAGAGGTAGTATAGGAAATAATCAAGTGTAAAGACATGCACGGGTGAAGACGAAACATTTAAGCACATACACTCTCTTTTCTTTAAACAAATAGACAACTTGGCATCCACAAGTTGGGATTCATGCAATTTAAGCACAAGTGTGTCAATCAAGGATGCACATTCAGAAACATTACCCCAAGGAGTCAATGACACCTTTGCCCTCGGGTTGTCAAGAAGGACTATGCATTCCTTACCCTTAAGAGTACTCTGATATTTCAAAAAGAGATTTTCATCTTTAGGAGGAATTTTTTCACACCATAGTGGGTTAGCATAAAGGTTATAGCTTTCAAGACAAGATATACCATCATTCTTACCACTAGGTTCATTGGGAGTGATTATACCATCTTCAAACAAGATATTATACATAAAGAGAGCATGATCTATCCCGCGGAAAGATTTGGAACAAGTAAGTTCACTCTCTAAAAGTTCATTATCAAGTTTTAAAGATGTTTCAAGCACATGATTATACCTATGAGCTAAGCAAATATTAGAATCAAAGGGCAAGCTCACGGGTTCACTCTTATTTCTTTGATCAATATTTTCAAAACCATCACACACTTGAGATTCATTAATCATATCACACACATCCTCAAGTGGTGGAAATTTTTTACACATAAGTTGATCAACAAAAATTTTACAAGACGATGTACTTTCATTCAACAAAATGGTTTCAACACTAGGTGGACACAAATCGATCTTACAAGATGAGTTGATTCGGTCATCAATAGGATCAACTAGTGTTTCCACACTCACAACATGTACATCATCATCAAGTGGAAAAGAATAAATAGACTCACATATAGGCAAGCTACAACTCACACTCAATGGGCTACTAGCTACACAATTATCATTCACATGCATAAAAGTGTAAGAGTTAGTTATTTTACCTTTAAGTTCTTGAGTAGATTCTTCTTTGCCGTGGTGTGAAGGTTCCCCACATGCTTTGGCAGCAACTTTTCTTTAGCCTTGTACTCCTTCGTTTGCTATGTTGGTACCTATACAAATATCCTTAGAAATAGAAGGACAAACATAGTTAGCTCGATTTGGTGTTAATCCCCTCACTTCACTCCTCACAACCTCTCCTTTTTTCACACTTGGATTGCCACCTTGCACACCCTTGATCCTCTCAATCTTTTTTCTCTAATATTCATTCAGATTGGAGTAGGTGAACACTCTTCTTTGTGGCTTAGGCAGAATAGACGTAATGTGATGATTTCCCCATTGATCTCTTACAACATTATGCCAATTTTGCACATTTAGAACTTTATGTTGTATAAACCATTCGGCATCCAAGCTTACATGACCGTATGTCAAGGGAAAAATATTGCACCACACCTCCTCATGGTATTTAAATTGGGAGAAGACAACCTTTACCCTCTCGGTAACCTTAAACCCGTTCAAGGAATATGAAACAAGTAAAGGCTCTCGAAAAAAACCCAAATAATCAATCATGGATGGAAGGATGTAGCTTCTATAACATGTATCCTCTAGCACAATGAGGTAGCCCGGTACCCAAAAAATGATCACCTTTCCGGAGTGAACATTCCTTCTTGGATCAACATTGTAAGGCACATGATCACCTTTCAACTTTGAAGATACATACCCTCTTCTTCTAATAGGACAACCTCCACTATAACTAGTATAGCCATTCACACCATGTCAGCCTTGATAAGAAGTACTAAAAGTTAAAGAATATGAATTTTCACACTCCATACATGCACTCTTACCATAGCTCTCATAAGCTTTGCAAATGAAAGGGTTATACCTTACACCAATTCTAGTTTTGGTTTGGGAAGTGTAAGAACAGCCATACGTCCCAAATTCATCATAAGGGACCATCGCAAGGCTCTTCATCATCTCCATGTTCACCATAAGCACTAGGCACTTTATTCACCTCATTTCCCCCCTCAAAACCGTAACCCTCAAATCTGCCCCGTGCCTTGATCATGGCTATTTTCATAGCCCCCATAATCTCCAACAACTTCATAGCCATAAAATCCCTCACTACACTCATAGTATCCTATGTTGTAGTTACAATAATCCGCAGCTATTGAAGACATGTTCCCCTTATAACACCTCGTACCTACAAAATGAAAAAACAAGATTAGTAGTAAAAGCTCCGCACCAACACTCGTATGCACTCACCTTTGTGATCCTCACAATTGGAGCGACGAATATTGAAAGTTGCTTATACTCCGGTAGTCAATAAGATGTCAATCCTACTTAGTGGATGGAATAGATTTGTGTTTGATCGAATCAAGACACAAAAAATAATAAAAATCAGCTTACGGACTTGAAATAAAAAAATTACGATGAATTAGAAATGAGAAAAGCACACAAATAACGAAGACACGATGAAAACAAATTCAAAACTAATTAACAATCTAGTAGGTGATTACTAGTTGCTAATTAGTATTAGAATCAAGAAATGAAACTAACAAAATAAAGAAAAAATACTTAGAATCTAAATTTGTTCTTCAAGGTATTTGGAACGTTGATGATGTGGCAGTTTGATGATGTGGCGGTTTGGGTGTTGTGGCAGTTTTTTTTTTCTTTTTGGCAATTTGAATTGGTCAAAATTAATTTGGAAGAGTGAAAATTTGATTTTGGTAGGGAACAAACAAGACTTGGAGACTTTTTCAATTTCACCAAAGGTTTGACCTTCCTTGCACCTTTTTGGCTAAACACCTTATGAAGACTTTTGGTTGTTTCCTTTTTTGTATGTCTTGGAAGATGCCTTTTTTTTTTTGGCAACAAGACTTTTTGAAAGTCTTTTGTCTATTTTCTTCTTTGGTGTTGTCTTGAAATTGTTTTCAAGACAAACAAAAGACCACGCCTTATTTCCACTTTAGTCAAGATCAAACAACACATTTGGAGTGTTCTTGGTTCAATAATTTATGAAGATGGTAAAGAAGACCAAGAACACTCAAAGTGCATCTTAAGCAAATGACCTCCAAATTGAATGAATTTTAAAGATTTCAAACACACAACAATACCACAATTTTAAGACCAATTCTCAACCACAACAACAACAACACACGACTCAAGCTCAAGTCCTCAACTACAACAACAACCTGCCCAAAATCCAAACACGACTCGAAAATGGCTCACATTTTAGATTTTGACTCTATTAGTGTTAGTGAAGAAGAGACTAACACAACAAACAATAAAACACATAAAAAGCACAAGAAAATTAGGCTTCAAATTTTGGCCTAAACACAAAAAGGGGACAACTTCACTATTTTTGAGTTTTTAAGCTTTTTAACACTTTTTTTGGTTGATTTTTCGAGTGAACAAACCCAAGATTGATCTTGTGGGAACGAAATCAATGATGGCTCTGATACCAAATGCTAAGGGACATGATACTAAACACAAACCAGAAAAGAACAACAAGAGAAAACCAAGAACAAGATACAAAACAAGCACGGGCAGCAACACAAAGAATTCAAGAATAAGAAGATAAGACACAAACACACAAATGCAATAAGATAAAGGAATTAATAAGTGACATAAGAAGTTACGAAGAAATAAGAACCAAACCGTGGATTAAACGATAAGACCCTTAAACTCGCAACAACAAACACCAATCTTCTTACGGTGACCGCTAAGAGAATCAACTTTACCTTACAACCACCGTTTCTAAGCAAAGATCAATAATAGCTTTTCCAAGCCTTACATTAATGGATTTTCCAAGCCCTACACTAAGGGTGTTACACTCTTAAAGAGAGAGGAAGTCTTTCACATATTCATCATTCAAAAACTAAAGAGCAAATGACCTTATAAAAGACTATATATAAGCTAGCTTATTACATAACACTAATAACCACTATACCCTTAATGAAAATGGTGGTCATGGAGTGTCTTTCTAATAAGTGTAATCCCCAAAATACCCTTAAGAAAGGGTGCTTCTTCAATGCTCCACAACCATGGGGTCATGCTTCAACACTTATGGTATCGGGTTGGCATTAAAGGTAAGACCCCACGAAATCATCCACACACGGGTTTGCCTTATGTCATGCTCAAAACAGGTCATCCATACATGTTCTTGTGTCCTCGAGGTGACCAAGTCTTGAGTCTTTATGCGTTGACATCCAATGATGTCTTCAAAAGCATAGATGACCATTTGGCTCATATCAAAGGTTGACTTGAGAAGTCTTTTCAAGAAATCAACTTAGTAAGAATTCTTCTAAAGTTACTGGACACCGTGGTTTTTGGTGGTGAAGCTCCGTCACCCTTGTCTTCTTTGGAAGTTCAACTAACTTCTGTTTCTTTGGTTTCTTTATCATCCTCCTTCTAATTGGTTGCTCAAACGGTTTCTTTCATAGACTCGTCTTCTTGCGTCTATGCCTGGTCACCAGAGTTTAACCTTCGTCATTACTTTCATCAACTGAAGAACTGTCAGGCTCTAATATTTTCTCATTATGTTCTTCGGCACATATTTGGACAGGATCGAGCGAGCCAAAAGTGATAGAGATTTGATGAGAACTGGCCGTTTAATCGTCGAAGAAGATATTCTTTTCATTTGCTAGTTGTATGACTTTTTCTTAAAAAACAAAGCATTTTTCCAGAAGGTGACTCACAAGCCTATGATATTTGCAATAATTAGGGTCGTTGGTCTTTCCAGCTTCGTTGTGCTGCTTCATCTCTGGGAGTTCAATGAGCTTATGATCAAGGAGTTCATCAACAATCTCAACAACATCAGAATCAAGGAAGGGATATTTTTTTTCTTGCATCTCTTTAAAAATATTCTGATTTGGATGGGCTCCAGAATTCGTCATCACACTTTGCTTCTTTCTCACCTTCATGGTGACCTTCATAGGAGATACATCAATATTCATAGATTCCTTTTTCTCATTTTTGTGGACAAACTTGCCCCATCTTTTGGGTTCCTGCGTATCCTTTCCCCTTCGAGGGTCATGGATAGGCGTTGCTCCCTTTGCAGTAAAAGACATGTTCAACTCTATATTGTGAGTAGGGTAGCTAACTCTTCAAAGGATTTAGGTTTAATGTTTTACAGGATATCGAGATGCTCCTAGTGCATCCCTTGAATGAACATCTCTATTGCAGAAGCTTCGTTAAGCCAATCTTTGCAGTTTAGGCTGGCATTTCTCCATCGATTAATGAAGTCAATGACTGGTTCGTCCTTTTTTGCCAAGTATTTGTGAGCTCTACTATGCTCACTGTACGCCTTGTGCTATAAAAGCGATTTAGGAACTCGTGCTTCAATTGCTCCCAACTATCGATGGAATTAGGCTTAAGGTCCGTATACCAATCAAAGGTGTTTCCCTTTAGGAATCGAACAAAATGTTTGACAAGATAGTCACCGTAAGTTCCAGCATTATTACATGTCTCAACAAAGTCTTCAATATGTTGTTTTGGGTTCCCTTTGCCCTCAAATTGTTGAAATTTGAGGGGTTGATAGCCGGTGGGCATTTTGAGGCTATCTATCCTCGCAGAGTAAGGCTTGGCATACGCAAGGTACGACTTGGTGACAACATCATACTTGTCTTTGAGGGTCCCTTCAATGAATTCCTTCAATTTCTCAATCGAGATCATTCCTTCAGAAGAAACTTGCACCTCTTTAGTCGGTGGTGTTTGTTTCACAGGATGTTCTGTCTCATGAACCTCTAGAGATTTTCCAGGTGCATGGATATACTCTCCATCTCTCAGACCTTCTACCCTATCCTCTATCTTATCAATCCGAGCATGTTGATTCTGAACATATTTTGTTAGGCCCTCAATTGCCTTTGTCAGATTCACAAGCTGCTCCTCCATAGACGAGGCATTAGTCACTATTGCTTGCATGATCACTGGAGATGTTGGAGAGTAACATGGATTTTCGCATAAGTTGATCTTCGAAGTGCTCATCTTATGCAGTGTGAGTGGAGATGACACATTTATTGAATGACCATTGTTTTTTGTGCCAGAGTATTTGGAACCAGAGTGCTCAAGTAGACCTAGAGTCCTCTTAAGCGATTCCGCCACATTGCTTCCACATTCCGAAGCACTTATATTGGACTTTGGCCCTTTTGGGGTTGAAGATCCAAAAACTGAAGTTGGCGCGGACGACACTAGATGTGTTTGTTGTCCTGGCAAGCCTGCCTTGCTCCTTGTGACAGCTCCCAAGCTTCTGAAAGTAACTTCAAGGATGCTTTCTACTTCAGCAGAGAACTTTGAATCAACAGCCTTAGATGCAGTTGATTGAGAGTTGACCTTCTTGGAAATCATTTCATTGTTCTTAAACTTTGAAGTATGAAAAGTTGAGATGGGAGGTAGAGATTGTACCACTGGGTGTGTCAGAATTTGTTGGACAATAAAATTTTTTAGGCCAAAAATAATAATTCGAGGCAAGAAAAATATTGGAACAATTAATTTATTGATTTCAATATGTGAGTGTTACAATCTCTATGCATCCTCTGATTCGCCTTTTCAAAGATAAATTCAAGGGCTTAAAGCTTGATCTTGAATTTGAACTTGATGTATTGATTTGAGAGACTTGATCTTGACTTGTGCTTGAATTCAAGGACTTTTGAGTTTGTTCTTGAATATTACGGTCTTGATCTTGAATCTTTATGAACTTGATTTAAATGTTTGAACTTTGTAGAGAAATTACGGCGTTTAATCTACGAGCTTTCTCTTGCTTCTTGTTAGTGTTCTGGGTGGTTTTTTCTGAATTATGAGACCCCTATTTATAGTTTTAGAAAGGGAAGAGTCATGATGAAGATGGATTTCCTTTGACCAATTAAATTCAAGTGACGTGGCGTCTTTCATAGGCTTTAATTTCATTGGGTCTGCTGCATCATTTTGACATGTGGCATGATTCTATTGGCTCCTTCACTTGACTTGGCATGCCACGTCACGTCATTTGACACGTGATGCTTATTTGGGCTTCTAGAATATGATAATATCTTGGGTTTAGCAAAGTGGGCTCCTCATAGTGTAGCCCAAATTAATAGGCTAACCCAATAAAAATTGGACTTTAATTAAATCCATATATGTTTGGAATTAAATAATTAATTCAATTATATTAATTCACAATATTTATTCGGGATTAATATATTTTGAATTTAATATAATTCAAATTTATACGGATTTTAATTTAAAAAAATTTCATTGCCCACAATATAGTCTTCGAATTGCATCAACATTTTTCACATCTTCGCTATGCTTAAAATATCCCAGTATTATGTTGGTAAAGCCTACTCATTTCATTTCTATATGTCTAGGAAGTTCAGTTGCCGTTTGGTCATGAGTAATTTTTTGTTTTTTTTTTCGATTATTTCACTTTAATGAAAAATGTGAAAATTGTGGTGTTTGTCTATGAGAATTTCAAATACAATTCCGGAATTGTATTTGAAAAAGTTTTCACTCATACTTCACTCACAAAATTTTAAAAACAACTTTAATTTATATATATGGGCAAACACAACTTCAACTTCGAAAAATTATGATTTTCATGGTCAAACGAAGAGTAAAACTTAGATTGAACCAGTACTTGGATGAGTACTTACTTTAGACTTATTTGAAGTACTTGTATGCTTTCTTTACAACTATTTAAAATAATTTGTAACAACCACTACTACAAATACTCAACAACAAACAAATTGATTGTATTAATAAACTGAAATGGGAATTACAATAACGAGAACTCTCGATAGAGAGGGAAGAAAGAGATAAGGTTCAGACAGAAAGGGAATGAGAAGCCATAGAAGAATCGGAGATAAGAAGCATAGACTTTACCTAAGTACAATACACAATACACATAATCCCAAAGTCTGTGGACTCTCCAAATAACTAGCCCATAAGATTTGTGTGAGTTATCCATGTTCACACAACAAATTTAATTCAAATAGCAGGAAGATAATATGATGTGGTTGATACTTGCAAAACTTCAAATTCCTATTTCTTATTGTTCACCATATCAAAGCTAATGTGTTTGTTATCCTGGTCCAGATCTAATGGAACTAAGAAGGCCTATGTGAAGTGACACTCAGATTTCAATGCTTGGGATGTGGCGGATAAAACTGAAATGGTTTAAATGTTTAGATAGTTTGTGTTTTCTGATATGAAATTTTAGAATTTTGAAATGAAGTACCCAAAAATAATTCAATTTTGAGAATTGAGTTAAAAAAATGATGTATTGTTCCTTCTAAGATTCTCAAGCTTGTAGTTAGATTAGGTCCACTTAATACTTTTATTTCTCAAGTATTTTTCCCTAGATCCTACTTCAATTTGGCTTCTTGAATGTCTCCCAAGTCTAACCTTCTTCTAGGACCAAGAACAATATCACTACAACACAATGCATCTATAGCTACGAAGTCTAAGTTATGAATTTGAAAATCGTAGCTATTACATAGTAATAGCCACAAAATTTTGAATTGCGTAATTATTTATAAATTCGTTAAATTTCTTAGCCACGACAATCAAACTGACAAAGCTAATTACCCACTTTTGCTACAATTACTAACAATCGAAACAATAACTGGCTATATAGCTAAAAAAAATTTGCTACAGTAAGAATTTATAGCAAATCATATGATTTTGTCACGCGATAAAAGTTATTGTAGCAAGATTAGCCTTTTAGCCACAATATTTTGTTTTGTTTGCTTCCAGCAATAAAAAATTGTGGCAATAGTTAAATGATATAGCCACGTCTTTTTTGCTATAATAGAATTTCATTACTAACAATTAGTTTTTGCCATGAGTTAAAATTTATTGTAGTAATAGTAATTTATTAGCCACAACAAACTATTTGAAATAAAATATTGTAGCTAAATAATTTTTTTAATTCAAGTTATAAAAAAAAATTGTAGTAATAATTAAATAATATTTTCACATCTTTTTTGTAATAGTCTAATTTCATAGCTAATTATTATTTTAAAAAAAATTATTGTAGTGATAGTAATCTTTTAGCCACAATAAATTATTTGAAATAAAATGTTGTAGCTAAATAGATCTTTTTGCTTCAAGTTATAAAAAAAATGTTGCAATATCTAAATCATATAGCTATAGAGTTTTTGATACAAGAAAATTTTCTAGCTAATTATTAATTGTTGTCATGTGTTGAAACTTGTCGTAGCAATAGTGATTTTTTAGCCATAAAAGAATTATTTAAAATAAAATTTTATAGCTAATAAATACTCCCTCCATCCCATTTTACTCATCCCAAATTTTCTAATTTGATTTCTCATTGTACTTGTCATTTTTCATTAATCAAGACAAGACAATTATTTTTTTCCCTTTTTACCCTTAGTATTAATTGTTTTTTCTCCAAATTAAAATGTAAACATCATTTAATAGGGGTACTATGGTAAAGTAGCCATGTTATTAATTTTTTTTCTTAATCAATGTGCAATGTCAAATTGGGATGAGTAAAATAGAATGGAGGAAGTATTTAGCATTGAGTACTAAAAAGATGTGACAATAGTTAGCTTGATACTAACTATAATTTTTTTATCGGGAAGACATGATTTAGCCACAAATTTAATATTTTTATAAATTTTTGTAGCTCACAATTCATTTTTATTAAGGAACTAAAATATGTTATGGCAATACTAATTTAGTGTAACTGGAGGTGTTAATCGTTCAATCCGATTCAATACTACATGTCTACTTGTAAATTTTAAATATAATATCATAAAATAGGTGATTATATCTAATTAATTTTGATGAACTAATTATGTTTGTAATGCCCCGAGTCTGTACCCCGGACGCTACATGGTGCTAGCGACCCTGAAGAACCACCAGCTAATCCATGACTGGTACCTGCTGTGAGCACTATATAATAATAACATTGTAATGATAATATATCTAAAATAAATGCGGAAGTTAGGTTGAAAACGCCATAAGGTTCATAACTGAAAGCCACTACTGAATACTGATAACTGAATGCTGAAACACATGTCTGAAATACTCTTGTCTGAAAGCCTCTAACTGTTTGAACATGGAATTGATGGAAAAATCCCCCAACTAACTCCGACTACTAAACTACTGATAAACTGAAATAATAATTCTATCCTCGAATTATGAAGACTCACTGCTAAGTCTGCTGCTGATAGGCTGGGCCGCTAAGTACGGTCAGGAGCCTGTGCGTCTAAACCTATGATATAACACATCATAGCGCAAAAAAAGGTATGCATCAGTACTTTGAATGTATTGGTATGCTATTGGTATGCTAAGTGAGGTAGGCTGATATGCATGAGTTCATATGCATGAACAATAACTGACTGAGTAACATGAACATAACTGAATGAGAGAACATGCATGGATACATAAATTATAACTAAGATCATGTTAACACTAGTTACTGAGCTCTGAATATTGATTAACTGATATCTGAGTTTACTAATACTGTAATACTGATAACTGAGTGACTGTTTCTGACAGTCCTGATTGATAACTGGGTGACTGTTTCTGACAATTCAAATTCTGTAGAACGTAATTGAGTTCTATACTGAGACTGAAACTAAAATTGTGGGAGGTAATTATCTAACTGACATGTCTCAAATCTGAGCTGACAGGGGTCCAACCTGTGACCCCAGTTGGAAGGATGCTAATATTGTGCCACGGGTACTAACATCTGTTGTGGATTCAGTTCTATCTAACGGGTGATCCCTGAGATCAGTCCTAAACTAGCGGGTGATCCCTGAGTATGCCAGTCCTATCTAACAGGTGACATCTCATAACCTACGCTGGCTACGTAGTTCTGGAACTTAGGAATTTCTTCTAGGGACCCAGACCTAGCTAACGGGTGAGGCCCCATCCCTAAGCTCACTCGGTGCTGAATCTTACTCCCAACTGAAAGACACTGAACTAAGTAAACTGAACAGGATTGGACTGATACTTGAGATTACTGAGTTTTTTTGAGTTCTGTAACTAACTGATTTCTACTGAGTTTTGTAACTGATTGAGTTCTACTGAGTTCTGTAACTGACTAAGTTCTGTAACTGACTGAGAATACTACTGATCGTGACATGACTGAGATTCTATAACTGACACTGGCTCTAGGTATACAACAAAATTTTCGGGTATTAAATACCCCCAGGACTCGATAGCATAAAAAGTAAAACATAGCATGATCATAAAGACATTACAATACTTGTTTGCTAGCATTGTACTCATTTAGACACTCTGTCAAATACTTGATATACATGAATGGAATCCCATATTAACGTGTCATGTTTTCACTAGTCAAATCTCATAAGCATTTTATTAAACACTTGTAATGCAATAACTTGTACATGAATGGGGAATACACGTTAGTATGCTATAATGACATTATCTCATTCTCGCAGACACTTTATCAAACTCATGGGAATCATACTTGGTTCATTAAATAATAAACACATAGGGTTAACATGGTTACATGATGATAGGCGAATTTACGCACCTATATCAATATATTTTGCCCATATTTTAGCCTAGTTTTGAGAACAAATTATATATTTCATGCACTTTTAGTCCTTTTTCCTGTAAATGAGCTAACGAACATGATTAGTAAAGTTTCAGGTATAAATGATGCATAATTCAGCATTTTATGGCTTACTTGACGCTAAAGAAAGCTCACGAAGGAAGGGAAGGGAGTTTACACGCCTAAGGACCAAAACTGCTGCATGGAAAATCTGTCCCGGGCTAAAACAGCATTTCTGAAGACTTTGGGGGACCAAAACTGCTGCATGGAAAATCTGTGCCGGGCTAAAACAGCAATTCTGAAGACTTTGGGGACTTACAGACACAAAGCTGGATTTTGACAATGATACATTAACCTAGTACAATTAGGTTATGTATTTCATTATTTTATTTGGATTATGATAATGTTACATTAACCTAGTACAATTGGGTTAAGTATTACATTAGCCTAGTAGGATTTGGTTAGATATTTTATTTATCTAGTGGGAGTAGGATATGGGTATTATAAATACCCTATCATGCTAGAGATTTTAAACAAGGAGGGAGGAAGGAGGGAGAACACAATACTTCCTTCCATCCCTCTCATCTTCACACATCTTCTACTCCTCTATTATTCTACACTACAAACAATTCTACAACTCTTCTAATCTTTCCATCAATTCTATTTTCGTCTATTCTTCTATTCTTAAATTCTGCAATAAGAGAAACGTTACTCTGCAAGAAATCACACCTAACGCCTACCACTCTTGTGCTACACGAAATTGATCATTATTGTGGTATAATAACAATGTCAATTGTGGTTTCCTTCGCATTCATGGGTAACTAAACTTCTCTGTTGGGGTTATGGAAGCCGAATGAGTTACTATCTATTGCTGTGAGTTTGTGAGTTCGAGGCACGTATATTGCTTATATCATTATTCTCTTCATCTTAATCTACATTCTTTGCGGTTGCAAACGCAAGAATACGCCAGTCTAACATTTAACTTGTTCGAGAGAAAAGTTATTTGTCTGGAAAAGAGATAATGTCAAGGTAGTAGGACACCCTTTCCTATTAAAAAGCTAGTGCCGTAACTGGACTAACCTCTTGGAGAATTCGTACCGTTAGATACGCTTTAAGCTCGAGAGAGTTAAAGTGAAATAGTCCTTGTTTAGGTCGAGAGACGCTTGGATTTACCATCGACTACAATCCTCTATAAGCAATTGCATGTCAGAATTCTACACACTCATAGCCAATAGAGACGTATACCTCAGAAGGTTGACATAACCCCAACGCCTAAATTCTCATTGTTTACAACCAACGTAACATTCTTTCTCTTTTTACTTTGCTATTGCCGTTTTTAGATCTTATTTTGTTCACATTACTTGCAAGAAAAGAATCCCCCCTTTTTACGAGACTTGCACTAAAAGTCTAGTAATCTTTACTTACTTGTTGACCAAGCTATTCCCTGTGGGATCGATACCCAACCCAGTTGGGTTCTATATTTTCTAACGACCGCTTTACACTCTTACGAGAGCTGTAGATTGAGCGTTATCATTACAATACTTAACTTGCAAATTGAAGGGTTTATCATGAATATCATGTAATTCAACACATACTAGGATCAATTCTTGGAACTTGTAATCTAAATCATGGATTAGAAACCCAACAATAACATGAACATGAATTCAATTCAACCAAATCATGGAAATCATAAATTTGAGATCTTACGTATTTATAAAGGGGTTCTTGGACTTCATGGGTGAAAGGAACGCATGAATGAACACCTAACATACCTTGATGCTTGAATCTGTAAAGACTGATGGTTCGTTCTTGAAGATTTGCTCTTAAAATTAAAAGCCCTAGGATTTGTTCTTGAGGGAATTTGAGAGAAAGTGAGTGTATTTTGCTTATTGAGGGCTGAATTTCGTGTTTTAGGGGCTGATTAAGGGTGAAAAAATGACCCAAATACCCTCAGGATACGGCTTTTAATGACTGAAATGTGTCCAGTGATGCACAGCCCGATGCACCGCGTCAATGGAATTAACGCTATGGCCAACGCTTTGCGTCGAGTCTGTGTTGACTAACTAAAATTTGACACTGGGAGCTAGGAAAACATTTATTGATGCGATAGTCTACGCGGCGCGTTGAGATCGCATTGATTCACTGGTTTGGACTCCCAAACGTAATTCAAACGAGGTTCGAAGAATCCAAAACTTGTCCGGGGATACCTACTGACATTCCTGATCATGAATCAACTTAAATATCGATATTTTAAGGTCATAAGGGTCGTGAAATAGGATCGCCAACTTACGAAGGCAAAAATAATTCTAAGTGTAAACACTTAGCTGAAATTTCTAAGTCTGGGACCTTTTTTTAAGCTTTAACGGACTGAGTTAAGCTTAAAATTTTGCGGGGTCTTACAATGTCGAACATAATTATAACTTCACTAAGTCTTACTTAAATAACTTTGTCTTGATCAGTGCTTCCAAAATTGTTATTTGACTCAAACACATTTCATCAAAATAATCTATGTATCACTCTAATGTGATTGAAGGTATTAGTCGTTCGATTTATAGTAATTTTATAAATTACGAGTCTTAAATATAACTTAAATAAATACTTACTTTACTGTGTTTATTTAAATTAAGTAACTAATCATGTTAAATTTTAGAAAAACTTCAATAAGTCTCATTCAACCTTTATTCTAACTGTGTTTTTAAAATAATTATTTGACATGGACATGATCTATTAAGATATTACTTTTAAAAATTTAGTGTAATTGAATGTGTTCATCATTCCACTTGATTAAATTTAATAGGATCTTACTTTTAAGTTTCAAATTATACTCGTGCACACACTTTGATTTATTTAAAAAAAAAAAAATTGAATTATAACACCTTTACATTATCTATCCGTCTCGAGAAAATTGAAGGAAAGGTGTCTTTTAAGTCTTGAATGAAGGATTTGTGACATTGATCAATTTAAAGGGTCAAACATAATTAAAAAACTTGATTAGGTTAATTGTGGACTTGATTAGTATTTTCTAAATTTTTTTATCTTTTCAAAAATACAAATTAACCCACACCCACAAAACTTCCCTCCCTCTGCAAATCAATCTCTCTCTCTTCTCTCTTTCTCTCGATAGTTTCTCTCTCTAACTTTTCCCAACCAACAACTTTTCAAATTTCTCCCTTCAATCTTGTGCAACTTCAACCTCTGGCAACAAATAATTTTGAGTTCTTGCCCGTTCCTTTTTTACTTTCAACCGTCAGTCGACGTGACAACATTCTCCGGTGACAACAACTTCGAGTTCTTCATCGTTTCTTTTTTATTTTTACAAGTAAAAAATTAGGGATTTTAAGTTATGACGAAAATGAGGAACTTGATTTGTTGGTATTTGTTATTTTTTTAATATTTTTTGTTATTTTTTTAAATATTTGTTATTTTTTAGTTGAATTTCTAATGTGGATGTATCTACTACTGCTATTTTTTAATAATGGATAAAATATGTAACGTGAATCCAATAGATGAGTATTTGTTGCAATATATATGACTAATCTATTGCACAGATTAGTAATCTTTTGCAATATATATGACTAATATGTTGCGCAGATTAGTAATCTGTTGCAACATACAGATTAGTAATATGTTGCAACATATATGACTAATCTGTTGCAATATATATGACTAATTTTTTGCAACAAATGAGTAATTTGTTGCAACATATATGACTAATCTGTTGCAACATATATGACTAATTTGTTGCAACAAATGAGTAATCTGTTGCAACATATATGACTAATCGTTGCAACAGGCTACTCATCTGTTGAATTCATTTTATAGTGTTGTAAAATGAATCCAACATACGGGTCATCTATTGCGACAGATTAGTCATATATTGCAACAGATTACTCATTTGTTGCAATAGATGACTCGTATGTTGGATTCATGTTGCAGATTCTATCCATTGTAGCAGTAGCAGATACACCAAATAAGAAATTCAACAAAAAATATAATTTTACTTACAAAATAAGCTATGAAGTAGTGTCCAAGTGATATACGAACAAAATTTGACCTAAATTTTTTTAAAAAAATTTCAACAGGGGCACAACGAATAAGTAAAACACATAAAAAATTTCATGAAACAGGTAAAGAAGACAAAAATAATATACCATACATCAAATGCAAAAGGATCAAGGGGACAAACATTTGAGTTCTCCTAAAAACGTTTAAGTTCCCTAATATTTTAATTGCTTTCTAATAGTTGACTCATCTGTTACAACAGATTTTCTATCTGATTGATAATTTCCAATAGATGAATCATCTGATGCAACATGCTAGTCATCTGTTGATTCAAATTAAGCAATTATTAGTAATAACTAAATTGATTCAGCTAAAATTAAAGACGTCTCTACGACAATGAGACAAACATTTGTGTTCTCCTAAAAATATTTGAGTTCCCTAGTATTTTAATTATTTTCCAACATATTATCTATTTGTTGCAACAAGTTAGTCATCTATTGCAACAGATGTTTATAACAGGTTAGTCATTTGTTTATCCAAATTAAGCAATTATTAATAATAACTAAATTAATTTAATTAAAATTGAAGACAAGTCTTTAATACAAGACCTTAGACAAGGGGACAAATGTTTGAGTTCTCCTAAAAACTTTTGAGCTTTAGTATTTTAAATTATTTTTCAACACATAGAACTCGAAACCAAAATAAGTCACGGAATTTAAAAAGTGATCAAAATAGGCCATTTATTTAAAAAGTTACCAAAATAGGCTAAACGTAATAATTTATTACGTTTTCTACTTTTTTCTTAACGGTCAACTAACGGAGTTGACTTTTACAAAAACGTAAGAATTTCTTATGTTTTACATTTTTTTTGTAAAACGTAAAAAATTCTTACGTTTTATAAAAGAAAAATATAAAACGTAAGAATTTCTTACGTTTTACATGATAATCGAGGAAAAAATACAATGAATTGTCAAATCAATTAAAAAGGTACTAAAAAAGGAGTTGTTCAGCGTAACAAAAAGTTACGTTCTTAACTTTCTTATAGCAGTGATCACCCACCCACAATTTTTTTTCCACAAATGTCTCATCACTTCTACTTTTTTCTCTTTTTACATATGATAATTATGAATGTTTTTATTAGTTAAATTTATTTATATTTTACATGTAGTTCAAATAATTTATTTTTTCTAATAAATTTTTACATTTTACGTAAAAAAAGAAGAAGTATTAATTACCTCATTAACTTAACAATTTTTTTATATTTATTATATATCAAAAAATAATCACTTCTATCCTTAATTATCCGATTTCTCTTTAAAAAAATTACACTTTTGAGTTTTTCTCTACTCCAAAATAGTTAAATGTTGAATTATCGTCGATCAAATGTGCTACTATAAACAAGAATTATATTTTTTTAGGAGTATTCCTAAAAAAAATATATTTTCTTATATTAATTTAGGAGTGTTCCTAAATTAAATTGTAATTTTTTACTCCATTAATTATAATATGAAACGTATTTGTGCATGTGAGTCTCCTCAATATCCTAATCGAAACACTAATCGAAAACTACGATGAGTCACTATCCGAAAAAATTAATTTAATATTTTTAACATACCAAAAAAATATAATTCTTGTATATAGCAGCATATTTGATCGACGATAATTCAACATTTCACTATTTTGGAGTAGAGAAAAACTCCAAAGTATAATTTTTTTTAGAGAGAAATCGGATAATTAAGGATAGAAGTGATTATTTTTTTATATAGAATAAATATAAGAAAATTGTTAAGTTAATGAGGTAATTGATACTTTTATTTTTTTAATTTTTTTATATAAAACGTAAAAATTTATTACATAGAGGAAAAAATAAATTATTTGAACTACATGTAAAATATAAATAAATTTAACTAATCAAAAAATTCATAATTATCATATGTAAAAAGAGGAAAAAGTAGAAGTGATGGGACATTTGTGGAAAAAAAATTGTGGGTGGGGGACCACAGCTATAAAAAAATTAAGAACGTAACTTTTTGTTATGCTGAACAACTCGTTTTTTAGTATCTTTTTAATTCATTTGATAATTCACTGCATTTTTTCCCCCGGTCATCGTGTAAAACGTAAGAAATTCTTTCGTTTTATATTTTTTTATAAACCGTAATAATTTCTTACGTTATACAAAAAAAAAATGTAAAACGTAAGAAATTCTTACGTTTTTTGTAAAAGTCAACTCCGTTAGTTAACCGTTAAGAAAAAATAGAAAATGTAACAAATTACTCCCTCCGTTCCATTTTACTTGTCCCAAATTGGGATGACACAACAATTAAGAAAAATAATAAATAACATGGCTAGTTTACCAAAATACCCCTATTAAATGATGTTTACATTTTAATTTAAAGAAAAGGTAATTAATGCAAAGGGTAAACACATGGAAAGAAAAGTTTGTCTTATCTTGATAAGTAAAATGGGACAAGTAAAATGGAACATCTACTTAGCCAATTTGGGATGGGTAAAATGGGACGGAGGGAGTATTACGTTTAGCCTATTTTGGTAACTTTTTAAATAGGTGACCTAGTTTGGTCACTTTTTAAATTTTGTGGCTCATTTTGGTTTTGAGTTCACATATATCTTATCTATTTAATAATTTTCAATAGATGAGTCATATGTTGCAACAATTTAGTCATCTGTTGCAACAGATGTCTATATTTGTTAGATAATTTTCAATAGATGAGTTAGCTATTGCAACAAGTTAGTCATCTGTTGCAACAGATGTCTATATATGTTTGATCATTTTCAACAAATGTCTTTAACTGTTTGGTCTTTTCTAACAGATTACTCATCTATTGCAACATGTTAATTGAAATCGTAATTGATCTTATCAATTCATCTTTAATTTTAGTTAAATCAATGTTGTTATTACTAATAATGTCTTACTTTGAATCATTTCAAATAAAATTGATCAATTAACACTTTACTCAAGACGAATACACTTAGATGATCATGTAATTACTATGAGATTAATTGAAATTGTAACTAAATTATCATTTCATCTTTAAGTTTAGTTAAATCAATTTAGTTATTACTAATAATTACTTAATTTTAATTATTTCAAATCAAATTGGTCAATCGATCATTCTACTTAAGACGAAACACTTAGTTGATCATGTAATAATTATAAAATTAATTGAAATTGTAAGTGAACTTACTAATTCATCTTTAATTTTAGTTAAATCAATATAGTTATTTCTAATTATGTCTTGGTTTGAATCATTTCAAATAAAATTGGTCAATTGATCACTCTACTCAGGACGAACACACTTAGTTGATCGTGCATGAGATTAATTGAAACAATAATTGAACTTATTAATACTAGTTAAATTAATTTAGTTATTACTAATATAATGGCTTAATATGAATCAATAGATGACTAAGATGTTGCAAAAGATGAGTAATCTGTTGAAAATGTCCAAACAGATAAAGACATCTGTTGCAACAAATTAGTCACCTATTGCAACAGATTAGTAATCTGTTGGAAATAACAAACAGATAAAGTCATATGTTGCAACAGATTGGTCATCTATTAGAAATGACCAACAGATAAAGACATTTGTTACAACAGATGACTAATCTATTGCAACATAGGTGTATATCTGTTTGATAATTTTCAACAAATGACTCATCTGCTGCAATAGGTTATACTCTTAAGTGATCATGTAATTACTATGAGATTAATTGAAATTGTAATTATTAAATTAATTTGGCTATTACTAATAATGGCTTAATTTGAATCATTTCAAATAAAATTAGTCAATTGATCACTCTACTCAGAACGAACACACTAAGATGATCATGTAATTAATATGAGAATAATTGATATTGTAATTGAACTTATCAATTCATCTTTAATTTTAGTTATATCAATGTAGTTATTACTAATAATATCTTAATTTGAATCATTTCAAATAAAATTAGTCAATTAACACTTTACTCAAGACTAATACACTTAGATGATCATGTAATTACTATGAAATTAATTGAAATCGTAATTAAAATTATCAATTCATCTTTAATTTTAGTTAAATTAATTTAATTATTACTAATAACTTCTTGATTTTAATTATTTCAAATAAAATTGGTCAATTGATCATTCTACTTAAGACGAAACACTTAGTTGATCATGTAATTACTATAAAATTAATTGAAATTGTAAGTCAACTTACTAATTCATCTTTAATTTTAGTTAAATCAATATAGTTATTTCTAATTATGGTTTGGTTTTAATCATTTCAAATAAAATTGGTCAATTGATCACTTTACTCAGGACGAATACACTTAGTTGATAGTGTAATTACCATGAGATTAATTGAAACTGTAATTGAACTTATTAATTCATGTTTAATTCTAGTTAAATAAATTTAGTTATTACTAATATAATGGCTTAACATGAATCAATAGATGACTAACATGTTGCAAAATATGAGTAATCTGTTGAAAATGACTAAACAGATAAAGACATCTGTTGGAAATGACCAAACAGATAAAGACATCTGTTAGAAATAGCCAAACAAATATAGATATATGTTGCAACAGATGACTAACCTGTTGCAATAAATGACTCGTCTATTGAGAATTATCAAACAAATATAGATATATGTTGCTACAGATAACTAAGTTGTTGCAACAAATGACTCATCTGTTGAAAATTATCAAACATATAGGATATATGTTGGAAAATAATTTAAAATACTAAAGCTCAGATATTTTTAAGAGAACTCAAATGTTTGTCCCCTTGTCTAAGGTCTTGTCTTTAATTTTAGTTAAATCAATTTAGTTATTACTAATAATTGCTTAATTTGAATCATTTTAAATAAGATTTATCAATTGATCATTCTATTAAGGACGAATAATTAATTGAAATTGTAAGTGGACTTATCAATCCATCTTTAATTTAGTCAAAATTAATTTATTTATTGCTAATAATGACTTAATTTGAATCATTTAAAATAAAATTGGTCGATTAATCACTCTCCTCGAGATGAATTCACATAGTTGATCATGTAATTACTATGAGATTAATTGAAATTGTAAGTGAACTTATCAATTCATCTTTAATTTTAGTTATATCAATTTAGTTATTACGAATAATGGTTTAATTTGATTCATTTTAAATAAATTTGGTCAATTGATCACTCTAATCATGACGAATACACTTAGTTGATAATTTAATTACTATGAGATTAATTGAAATTGTAAGTTTATCTTTAATTTTAGTTAATTCAATTTAGTTATTACTAATAATATCTTAATTTGAATTATTTCAATAAAATTGGTCGATTGATCACTCTACTCGGGACGAATACACTTAGTTAATCATGTAATTACGATGAGATTAATTAAAATTGTAAGTGAACTCATTAATTCATGTTTAATTTTAGTTAAATCAACATAGTTATTACTAATAATGACTTAATTTGAATCATTTAAAATAAAATTGGTCAATTAATTATTCTACTAAGGATGAAACACTTAATTGATCATTTAATTACTGAGATTAATTGAAATCGTAATTGAACTTACTAATTCATCTTTAATTTTAGTTAAATCAATGTAGTTATTTCTAATAATGGTTTAATTTGAATTATTTCACATAAAATTTGTCAATTAATTATTTTATTCAGTACGAAACACTTAATTGATCATGTAATTACTATGAAATTAATTGAAATCGTAATTGAACTTACTAATTCATCTTTAGTTTTAGTTAAATCAATATAGTTATTTTTGATGATGACTTAGTTTGAATCATTTCAAATAAAATTGGTCAATTGACCACTCTACTCAGGACGAACATACTTAGTTGATCGTGTAATTATTATGAGATTAATTGAAACTGTAATTGAACTTATTAATTCATATTTTATTTTAGTAATCAATTTAGTCATTACTAATAATGACTTAATGTGAATCAATAGATGACTAACATGTTACAACAAATGAGTAATCTGTTGGAAATGACTAAACAAATAAAAACATCTGTTGAAAATGACCAAATAGATATAGACATTTGTTGCAACAAATGACTCACTTGTTGCAACAACTAATTCATCTATTGAAAATTATCAAACAGATATAGACATTTGTTGCAACAGATGACTAAGTTCTTGCAACATAAGACTCATTTGTTGGAAATTACTAAATAGACAAAATGTGTGTTGAAAAACAATTAAAAATATTAAAGCTCAAATATTTTTTAGGAGAACTCAAACGTTTTCCCCATTGTCTAAGGTCTTGTCTTCAATTTTAGTTAAATCAATTTAATTATTATTAATAATTGCTTAATTTGAATCAACAAATGACTAACCTGTTATAAACATTTATTGCAACAGATGACTAACTTGTTGTAACAAATAGGTGATCTGTTGAAAAATAATTAAAATACTAGGGAACTCAAACATTTTTAGGAGAACTCAAATGTTTGTCCCATTGTCTTAAAGACTTGTCTTTAATTTTAGCTAAATCAATTTAGTTATTACTAATAATTGCTTAATTTGAATCAACATATGACTAACATGTTGCAACAGATGATTCATCTGTTGGAAATTATCAAACAGATAGAAAATTTGTTATAATAGATGGGTTATCCATTAGAAAGCAATTAAAATACTAGGGAACTTAAATATTTTTAGGAGAATCCAAACGTTTGTCCCCTCGATCCTTTTGCATTTGATGTATGATACACTATTTTTGTCTTCTTTACCTGTTTCATGAAATTTTTCATGTGTTTCACTTATTCGTTGTGCCCTTGTTAAAATTTTTAGAATTTTTTAGGTCAAATTTTATTCGTATATCACTTGGATATTACTTCATAGGTGATTTTGTAAGTATAATTATGATTTTTATTGAATTTTTTATTTGGTATATTTGTTATTGCTACAATGGATAGAACCTGCAACATGAATTCAATATATGAGTCATTTATTGCAATAAGTGAGTAATCTGTTGCAACATATGACTAATCTGTTGCAACAGATGACTCATATGTTGGATTCATGTTACAACACTGTAATACAAATCCAACAGATGAGTAATCTGTTGCAACAAATTAGTCATATATGTTGCAACAGGTTACTCATATGTTGCAACAGGTTACTCATATGTTGCAACAGATTAGTCAATATGTTGCAACATATTATTCATCTGTGCAACAGATTACTCATTTGTTGGATTCACGTTACATGTTTTATCTACTGTTGAAAAAACAGCAGTAGCAGATACACCCAGATGAGAAATTAAACTAAAAATTATAATTTTACTTACTAAAATCACCTATAAGTAATTCCAAGTGATATACGAATAAAATTTGACCTAAAAAAATTTGATCAAGTAGCAATAATAGCGGTAACAACAATGTTCAACAACAAGAAGATGATGATGATGAACAAGAAGAGATGATAATGAAGAACAAGATGATGATAATGAATAAAGCAACAACAACAATGAAAAATAAAAATCACGAAGAGAGAGAAAGCTCCAATAAATGAGAAGAGAGAGAAACATGTCTTTCTTTTCCTCCATTTCTAGTTATATTAGGTTTTACATTGGATCAAAGTGTAAATTAAAAAATTTATGGGTTATTTTTAAACTTTTCTTACTTTCTTAATCCTTAATAAAATAATTATCACATCCACTCAATTATTAAGACTTGTATGTCACCACACTTCATTTTAAAACTCTTTTGTCACCTAAAGCCCAAAGCCCCATCCCTCTCTTTGTAATTCTTTCCTGCATAATATTTAAATAAGTTTTCAATTTAGTATTTTACCTTTTATTAATTATTCCATAATGAGAAGTTATCTTTGATAATTTACTAATATATAATATAATATATAGCATAACAAGCTGATACTTAAGTATATAATAATAATGATTATATATATATATATAAAAGATCCACGTTGATTGCTTAGTCAATATAATTAATATACATATACTTATAAATAAATTGGTATTGACATTTTGTATCATTCTTTTAATTTTCTATTTTAAACTTGACATTTTAATTTGTACTGCTCATTTTAAATTTATATAATTTTTATATTTTCAATTCGAACTAAAAAATGCAGTAATTCAAAATTTGTATTCTTGTTTAAATTTAAATTGAAATAATCAAATATTGTGAAAGTATGATTCTATTATAACAGAATACTTAATTTGATTTCAAATTGTTACAGTAAAAAAATTGATTGTCATTTTCTTTTTGAAGTTTCTATCTTGAAATAATGTCCAAACTTGAAATATTATGGTAATTAGCACTTGTCACTATAAATAATTTTTTGATTCTCCGGTATCATATAAAATGTATTAGATAGATCTTTTGATATTAATAACATTATCTTATTTTAAATTTTTTAATTTTAAATTTGTCATTCTAATCCATATAAATCATTTTAAATTCATAGACAACAACAAAAAAACATACATTATGTCGTCATAAAGTAAAAAGGCATCTCAATACATTAAAGTTGTTGTTATGCATAGGATCCGAAGAAGGGTCCAACCACAAAATGGAGTTTAAAAAAAGTAAAGAGTACGTATACTTTACTTTTACTTCTAAGATAGAAAAACTCATTTTAAATTCATATATTTTTATATTTTTAATTCAATCTAAAAATTTGTAATTCAAAATAATCATAAAATTTAACAATAATCATAAAATTTAACTTTATCCATTAACTTAAAGTAAAATATATATTTACTATTAATTTCATTATATGATTTTTATTTGTTAGGTTCATTTTTTTGGTTACAATTCTTTCATCTGTTAGTTACAATAGCATTTGTAAAAAAGAAAAAAATTATACGTATTATATTAGGCAAGAAAAACAAGGGCCAATTGGCCAACCTAAAATTACCCAGCCGCCACCCTCCCTTCCCCCATTTATTTTCAACTAGTTTAGGAGACGTGCGTTGCACGTGTACGTGACGTTTCAAAAAATATTTAGAAATCTATCGCCAAATGCTAGCCAAATCTCCTATTCCTTTCGCTCTATTTAATGTTGCACACTTTATTTTTTGGTCCATCCTTATAGGAACGTCAACTTTTTTTATTTGATAACTATTTAAAGATACAATTTATTTTTTACCTCTATTGATCCCATCTAATTTTAAAGATACTACTTTTAATTTCTTTTTTTTTCTTTACTTTTCTTAAAAAAATAATTTGATAAACTTATTTCTTAAATTACATGTCCGGTCAAAAGATGACGCATAAATAAGACGAAAGGAGTAATATTTTTTTATGAGAAAAACAAATAGGACAACATGTCAATACTTTAGGACTCATGTCATGTCCAGATGCATCCTCAATCTAAACAACCAAACACTTTTGACTCTCCAAATTCAGTGATATAATCCCACCACCTAATCGTGGCAACTAATTCTTATTCATCTTTTAGTTTTTCCCATTATTTCTAGTGTTCTTGGGAATACCTTTTGTCATTTGCTAGCTTTGCAAGTGAAATAGAAAATTAATTTAAGTGAGCTGCTGCAAATTGCAATTATGTTAAATCTTGGAGCATGATACTTAACTACCCTCCCAACTTAGAACCCCTTCTTATTGGACGATCATGATACTTCCCAAAAATCGAAATTCTTGATTAATGGAGGAACAATATCACTATTTTTGTTCAATAAGATACCAAAGTGGATGATTGACTCATTCCATACTAGAAATAATTGCAGGAAATCCTTTGATAACCCGGATTTCTATTTCTCAATGATATTCCACGATCAAGACAATTGGCTGAATCCCGTGAAACCATTTCATAGAAGTTCATTGATATCTTCTTTTTATAAAGCAAATCGACTTCGATTCTTGAATAATCCCCAGCACTTCTGCTTCTATTGGAACACAAGATTCCCCTTTTCTGTGGAAAAGGCCCGTATCAATAATTCTGATTTTACGTATGGACAATTCCTCAATAAACTGTACATTGAATGTGTACACCATATTTTTCTTTTTACTCTTGTCATATCTTTTAGATTCCTTTTTTAAATACGTAAAAAAAGGTAAAATCAACAAACATTGATTCACAACATACCATAAAACAATTGTATGTTGCTACTACTTTTTGATGTATTTGACATATATCCTAAATGTCAGCCAATTTCTGATTTTCTTGCACTTCACAAAAATAATGTTTCCACAGTTTTGGTTAATCACCAAGGCTGAACTAAAAGTTATAGTTTAGCCGTAATACATCAATTTGAAAATAATCAAATATCCCAAGGTACCAAGATATAAAATGAGTCATTATAAGCAAAACTCAAATCACAAGCAAATATACGTGTGCCAATGCTAAAAACAAAATAATTATTTATATAAAGTATGCACAAGTTACTTTATATAAATCACGGGAGTTATATAAAATAGAAGATTAGAATGACAATACTGCTCTCATTAATTAGTAGCATCACTATAAACAAAATAAATTTATAAAGTGAAACTTTTATTACATGATAAATGTTATTTCATGAATAGAAGATTCAAAATTCATGCTTCATGATATATTTAAACTCTAATACACGTTAGGTGACCTCAATCTAAATTAATGACTTCAATATATATTTTTTATTTATTATATATGTCTTGTTTGATCAAACTTAAAAGAATCAAGAAGAGGATGTTATACAATAGATCAATAACATTAAATTTTGCTTCAAAACAAACTAATGGAAATAAAGAAAAGCAAAGATTTGCTGGCAGCTACCGTCCAAGTTCCAAGGTCTTCTACTAAAAGTAGTCCATAAATAAAGTTAGGATTAATTAATTTTATCTCATATATGCTATGAAATATTAACTAATTCAGAAAATATTTATCTCCTTTATTTTAAAATTATGATATTATACCTTATGGAGGACGGTATAAAATAGCCCTATAAAATATTTTAATTCATAAAATATCCTTATTTATCCCATTTGATGGATCAATCGACCCATAGTTTCCTTATTTTTGCTCTCTGTCTTCATAGGAAAAAATCAGTGGCTCAGTGTCATTAGGCTATGCCACGAGATATATAATACGTTATTCACAAAACAAAAGAATTGGATATGCTCAAGACAAGTATCTGAAATATCATAAATTAAGCTACAAAATTGACCAAGTAATTGATCAAAACCTTCCACCCCACGGGGATAAATGGATTCATGAAGCATAACCCTTAATCCCCTTTAATAAAACTCTTACTAAATATTTTTCTTTTATTATATATGTTAGAATTCTTTCTGAGGAATATTTTTTCTTATCATATATTTTAGAATTTATTAATTATTAATTCTGCTAATATTTCTTACCATATATTTAATCTTATCAAATAATTTAGGAGTCTTTATTTTTTTTTCTCTTACCATATATTTTAAAACTCCTTAATTTTAACTATTATAAAATTAATTAAATAATAATCTAAATAAAATAGTAAGAAAACGATTTTGTCTATAAGAAGAATTTTTAGTAAAGGACAAAAGATTCAAACAAAGCACTTTATTTACTTTTGTCCGCAAAGCATTGGAAGAAGAAGGATAACAATAATGTAATTTCTGTCCTTAATTGCACATGAATTTCACACAAAAGAGAAATAAATCTTGTCTAATTTAAAGTACCCACAAACTTAAAACCTGATTAATTATATAACACAGTAAAAAATCACAAATCAAGAACACAGGCATAAATCTAATTAGATTAAAAGAAAGAAAAATAATATAAAATTTAATGGCGTTAGAAAAAATAACAAAAGAAATAAACTACAGACATTACTTACTTTATTCTTCATTGTATTAGAAGAAGAATGAAATTTTTTTTTTTTTTTTAAAAAGCAAAAATAATTTATTCGTTGCTAGAAGAAGCAGTACCTGAGAAACAAAAAGAAAAAGCAACGTGAGAGTTGAGACAATTAGCAACAAATTTTTTTTCTCAAAGCTCTAAATTTAAGAGTTCCTACATATTTCATATATGGAAAATTTTAATATTTATAATTTTAATTGCACGTTTATCTTAATATTTCCTACAAAGACTATTATTGAAGCATAATTATGCTAGGATTTCAAGCAATAATAGCACAATTACAGCTTGGTCATCATTATCAATGGATCAGTAATGAGGTCTTTAATATGTGTGACAATCCTGAGCATTATCATGCCGCAATCTGAATCAACATGAAAAATAAACGTTCACTAAAAAAAGGTAAATTGTGGAAAGTTAAAAGACTGCAATTTGCGAAGGTTCAAGATACTTTTGTACATAGATATAGATCGTATCTATGTGATAAGCAAGAAGCAAAAAGCATGGGAAATAAAATCTTACAAGAATATGCATGCATGAGAGGTTCTAAATCAAAATAATTCAAACGTAACAACTGAACTCAGTTATATACTTTTATAAAGTAATCTATAAGAATTGAGAAAGTGCCCAACCTCTGTCAAAGTGTCCATTCTCAATGTTTTTACTGAAAAGGAGAAATTGTGAATTATATTTCTCACGCACTTCGTAGATCTGAACACGTATATCTATTTGAATTGTTGGTATCTGTTGGAAAAAACACAAAAGTTAAACTAAAATTGAAGATTAAGTTTATAATATGCAATTTTTCCAATTATGCTCGATGGAATAACAATAATTCAATCTATATCAATAAATAAAATAAATTCAAATAATATGAATAAAATTATAGTAAGCAAAACAGAAAACATAAATCAGATGACAAAGAAATTAGCCAACTAAATTGGTGCAGATAAGAGATTTTCGACAGACAACTTGAACAAAGCTTGTAACTATATATAAACAATGGCCCATTCACGTCTTTGATTATGGGACGGAGGTCCTAGCGGCAATATCAAAAGCATTCTAGATTGTTGACTGAATGTCTTTAGACTTCCAGATGTATAGCTGAATATTTTTTCAATTTTCATGGGTTGCATGTGTATAGATATATATAGCGATGGATAATTGGGATTGTGTGTCCTTACAATGGTAAATTAGGATTTCATGACTTTGCAATGGTAAATTAGGATTCTACGAAATAATTTAATATTTATTTATAAATAGTTAAAAAATAGTAAAAAGATAATTTTATCTATTGTTGAGACTTTTAATGAAGGGCAAAAAGTTCAAACTACATTTTTAAGGGTCTTCACACTTTTAATATATTATAGATATAGATTATAGATTATAGATATAGATTCAATTATTAAATTTCAAAAATCTCCCCTCAAAAAATAAAAAAATTGTGAAGAACCAAAATCTCCCCCCCCCCCCCACCCCCCACCCCAAATTTTAAAACCTATTTAAATAAGGGGATTTTAAAAAATAGCAACATTTTGCTATAAAACCCACCTTTCATAACTACTTTTTACATAATTACCATTTATAGCCATTGTATTCGATTTATGCCCGTTGTATTCTGTTTTACAGATAGTATGTATTCATATAAAATATGAATACAGTCCCTATTTAGCCGCGTCAAATAATGAAATTCAGTATTTTTAAAAAGAAAAAAATCTCAATCACGTTTATCTCGTTGAACTGAATATTTTATTGCCTAACACTACCATTATCTTTTTTATATTTTTATACTTTTTGTGTTTTCCCCCTTTTTTCTTCTTCATTTTTCTATTTTTTCCTACTTCATTTTTTTCGTTTTTTTTCTTCCTTTCTCTCTTTAATCTCTAACTTCTATTTCTCTTTCTTCTTTTCTTTTGTTTTCTTCATTAATTTTTATTTTATTTTCTTTTTTGTACTTATTTTATTTATTATTTTTTTTGTTCTATTTTATAGTTTTTGTATTTATGAAAAATATGACTAGTCGAGCACAAGTCATGGATGATAACGTAGATACCACAATTGTTATAGTATTTGTAGTCACACCGCCATTTATATTTTTGTATTTATTGATACAACTGTATTTGTATTTGTATTTTAAAGTTCGCACTTGTATTTATATTTTATAGTTCGTATTTGTATTTATATTTAATAGTTCGCACTTATATTTGTATTTGTATTTGTTAGTTTGTCGCATCATTTATATTTTATATAATTCACACTTGTATTTTAAAGAACTATTTTGTATTTGTATTTTATAATTGTTATATATTATATTGAATTATATTTATATTATGGTTTTATTGTGTTTGTATATTTAGATTATATTTGAATTATACTTGTATTTGTATTCTATTTTCTTCATTACCTTTTTATTTTTAAGAAATTAGTTTGTATTTATATTTGTAAGTTGATTGCATATTGTATTTAGTCGTGTCTGTGTACAATTTATCATTTGTATTTATATACAAACAAGTAAGTGCATTAATTATATTTTCATGATTCTAAAATATATAAATATGTAATGTATTATTTGATACAAATGTACCGTTTTGTATTTGTATATCAAAATTATCATTCATATTTATAAATAAACAAATATCACTTGATACAATACAATGACAAACAAATGAAACAAATGATTTTACAAATACAAATACAATATGTATTTGTATATATTGTATTTGTATAAAAATTTGAGTTGTATTTATTTGTATAAATAAATACAATTAGTATCAATAAATATAAACAAGTATTCGTAGAAAGAAAATCAATCGTTTCTTTTCAATAATTAAAAAATACAAATGATAGTTCACACTTGTATTTATATGTCGCATTTGTATTTGTATTTTATAGTTCACACTTGTATTTATATGTTATAGTTCACATTTTAATTTGTATTTTATAGCTCACATTTGTATTTGTATGTTATAGTTCGTATTTGTATTTTATAGTTCACACTTGTATTTTGTGTTTGCTAATTCACACAAATGAAAAGAAGGATAAAAATTGAAAAGAAAAAAAAAGGAGAAAAATGAGAGGAAAAGAAGGAGAAAAAAAGAAGAAGACAAAAAGGAGAAAAATGAAAAGGAAAAATGAAAAGGAAAAAAGAAAAGAAAAAAGTGAATAAAAAGAAAAAGAAAAGAGTGAAAAAAATAAAAAATAAAGAGAAAGCAACAAAAAAAGGAAAAGAAAAACTGAAGAAAAAAAAACTGAAAAGGAAAAAAAAGAAGAAAATAATAGAAAAGAGAAAAAGAGAAAAAATACATGAGAAAGACTATGAATTGTAATTAGGAATAATTAATAGGCAAGGGGAACTATGAATTGTAATTAATTAAAAAATAGGCTTTAAGTGGTAATAAAAGCCGAATAATGACTAATCTGGATAATTTTCCCTTTAAATAACCCTACTCTCTTTCCACTTAACAAACACCCAGGTTTCCCTTTCCCTCCTCCCACCCCCTTCGTCCCTCACTATTGTCATCTCAATTTTGTTTGATTTGATTTGAAAGCTTTATATTGTATGGCTAATTATTTCCTTTGTTTTGGTAGGTTTTACAACATAAATGTTCTCCAAGTATATGGGATAAGTTTTACAATATTAGTATTTTATTGGATATATATTTTTGTTAATCTAAAGGTAATCATTTATCTGTATGAGTTTTAAAATTGATATTGAAATTTGAGATCTCTTATTTATAGAATTGCTTGAATATGTTATTATTGTGATATTGAAATTTATATCTACAAGTTTTGAAAGTGTAAAATATCTATAGATTTGTATACCTTTTTGGTTGTTTGCAGCTTTCTTATTTTTATTTGTTAATTTTTTTTGTAAAAGAATTATCTAGACATATATGTTTTCTTCTTGAAATTTTTTATATATACATAATTGCATATATAATTAATTGGTCGTGATTTTCTTGGTGCTAAAATACTTGATCATAATCGACAGGCCGGGTAATGGATTAAGAGCATATAAATGACGAACTAGGATGGATGTTGGTCAAGTTGAAGTGCAGTTGAAGACCGTGGAAGCAAGAGATACGAGATGATTATGTTGCTTTAGACTCAAACAAGACAAAAAGAATTGTGATTGTTCTCAAAATTGTATAATGCAATTATATGTAATTTAATAATTATTTTGAAATATCAAAATGAATTAGTAGCTGCGTTATGTAACTATTCTTACTACAAAGCTTGTGAAAAATTCTTTAATTTGTAGTATTGAAATTGTTAAAATTTATTTCGTTTTAATTATATATTAGAGAAATTCGTGTAATTAATAATGCTTATGATAATATTCATCAATTTCTAGCAATGGATTTTGTAGTTATGGCTAAACCTATATATAATATATAATTATAAAAAAAATAAAATTATATTTTTGCTTTTCATAGAAAATTTTAAAAGTAACTACTATAATATATGTATTTCGTGACAAAAAGAATGAATTCTTAGCCATGTACAAAAATACATGTAACAAATATTTCATTTTATAGTTATAGATTTTTTAACTCATAGCTAAATACAAATATTATTAACGAGACTAAAAGATGAAATAGCCACAAATTTTATATTTTCGGAACAAGCAAATCAAGTCTTTTACCACAACATAATACATTGTGCTATAATATAAAAAAATTGCTACAAAATTTATTTGTCGGGGCAAAGGAATAAAATTGTTTGCTATAAGTACATATTTCGTCGCAAGAACTTTTTCCCATCACAGCTACCACATGATTTTCTTGTAGATGTAGGTATTTGTTCTTAGCCACAGACTATGTAAAGTCTGTGGCAAACTTTTAGTTACGCCACTTCTCTCTATGAATTCTACGGGAAAAAATTGATGGCTAAAGTATTTAGCCATAGAACTTCATATATTTAGCTACGATATATTTTATAGCTATATACACATTTTCTTGTAGTGTATGTTGCACTTTGAATTCGTAGTAAATGATAGTGGTATTTGTTTGACTCATTATTGATTCTAGGTGTGATAAAATCAGGAATAAGGTTATTTGAGATAAGGTGGGAGTGACCTGGGCAATTGAGTTAAAAGTAACAAAAGAGTTTCAAAATGAGGTGTAGGTGACTCAAGTTTTAATAATTGAGTGGAGGTAACAATTACTTTATTATGGATTAAGAAAGTTGGAAAAGTGTGAGAATATCCCACAAGCTTTTAATTTACACTTTGATCCAAATGTTAACCTAATATAACAGGAAACAGAGGGAAAAATATATTTCTCTCTGTTCTCATCCATTGTTGTTTTCTCTCTCTTCGTAATTTTTGTTGTTCATTGTTGCTGCTTCTTTATTCATCATCTTCTGCTTCATTATCATCATCTTCTTCTCCATTATCATCATCATCTTCCTCTTGTTGACCATTATTGTTGTTGTTACTGCTACTGCTGCTACTTGTCTAATTTTTTAGGTCAAATTTATTTCGTACATCACTTTGGCATTACTTCACAGGTGACTTTGGTAAGTAAAATTATAATTTTTAGTTGAATTTGTCATCTAAGTATATTACTACTGTGTTATTTTTTCAACAATGGATAGAACCCGAACACGAATCCAACATAAGAGCCATTTGTTTCAACATATCACTCATTTGTTGTGTTAGATGAGTCATTTGTTTCAATACATCACTCATCTGTTATGTCAAATGAGTCATCTGTTGCAATGAAAGACTAATATATTGGATTTATGTTTGTGGTTCTATAGTGCCGTAATATGAATCGAGCAGATTGGTCATCGAACTGTTGCAACAGATGAGTTATTTGTTGCAACAGAGGAGTCATCTGTTGACCTAGATTAGTCACTTGTTGGAACAGAACTTGAACTCGATTCCGACTGATGAGTCGGATGTGGCAACATGTAAGTCATCTGTTGCAATAGGTTAGTTATCTGTTGCAACATGTCACTCATCTGTTGGAATCAACTTAAAAGGTTATTTAGTACTGTAATATCTATCCCAACAGGTGCTTCATCTGTTGTAACAGATGGTTAATCTGTTGCAACATATGATTACCTATTAGAATAGATAACTCATCTGTTGGAATTAGCTTCAGGTTCTATAGTATCGTATTATGAATCCTAACAGGTGAGTCATTTATTGCAACAGATTATTGACCTGTCGTAACATATTTTTCACCTGTTGCAATAGATTACTCATCTGTTGGGGTTTATGTTACGGCACTATAAAATCACTACTAATTTTATTATGATGTCATTATTTTGTTTTTTAATAAATTTCTTTATTTAGGTACCACTAATGGAGGGATCAATAACAATAGGGGTGGATTGTCATGATGAATGAATTGAGAAGAGCAATCGATATGTATGGTGTTGGAAGGAGGGTAAAATGCTAGAGACGATAGCTATGACAGTCCAAAGTGTTGTTTCATATGATGATTTTATGAACTTAATCATTAGTTATTTTGGACTGAATTGTCAACAAGAAGAACTCGTCATGCACAGCTTCTTTGAAAATCAGAGGGCACTACCTTTCAACATAACCGATTAGGTTCTTGTGTGCTTATCTTAGTGATTCAGCTAGGCCAGTGTTAAGGGTGTACGTGGTTGAAAATCCGAGAGAGAATGAGAACCAAAATGTAGAAGAAGAACAACAACAAGACATCTTTGATGATAAGTTAGATGATCCAGACATGAATATTTCAGATAATGATCAAAGACCTACGACCGTTGTTTCGAGCAATACGATGGACAGTTCTTCTCAGTCAACACAATCGGGCAATCGTCAAGATGACGAGACTGGATTTTACAAGGGAATGTCATTTAAAGATAAGAAAAAATTATCTACTTTTTTGTTTATTGCTTGCTTAAAAAAAATTAGGCTTAAAAAGGTGATTAATTCGAGCAAAGTCTTTTCCTTTAGATGTGTTATTTGAAACTACAAGTGGTGGTTGAGGGTTGTGAAATACTTAAGTTCTAACAGATTCGTCATTAATGTTTATAAAAATTATCACACATGTTGTTCAGAGCAAATTATGAACCAAAATTCTCACACCACGGCAAAGGTCCTTGATCAATATTTTTAGAATAGATTTCCTAATGGCAAAGGCCCTTCTACAAGTGATATGACCAATCAACTTCTTACAGAATTGGGTATCACGCTCAGTCATTGGAAGCTATATACGACCATGGAAATTGCCAAGGACTTGGTTAGGAGAACACACGAGCACGGGTAAGCAGTCCTCGATGCCTACAGTTACATGCTTGAGTCCACAAATTTTGAGAGTAAAACGGCATTGCATGTTGATGAAAACGGAAAGTTCAATTACTTTTTTGTATTATATGGTGCTTGGATTCTTAGTTTTCAACATTTGAGAAAAGTCATTGTCATCGACGGAACTTTCTTGAGGAGCAAGTATAATAGAGTTTTACTAGCGGCGGTGGCACGAGATGCAAAGAGACACATTTTTCTTGTCGCTTTTTTTATAACGGACAAGGGATGTGATGCCTTGTATGAATATTTTTTTGAACAAATGCGAAGATGCGTCAAAGATACCAAAGAGTTGTGTTTTATTTCAGATAGACATCCAAGTATCCCAAAGATTGGTTCAGTTTTTTACACTTCAGCTCACTATGGTTGTTGCATGAGGCATCTTGGAGATAATATTCGAAATAACTTTCATAACGAAAGGGTCGTGACCCTTTTTTATAGATCATCTAATGCATATAATAGAAATGAGTTTTTTGACCATTTCAATTAAATAATGGATTTGCATCCCAAGGCAACCGAACATCTAGTACGCGTCGGTTTTGAGAGATGGAGCTGAGCATTTTGTCCGGCAAATAGGTACATTCTTATGAATTTAATGTCTTGTTTGAGTTACAAGTTTAGTATGATGTCATACTAAGTGATTCTTTTGTATAGGTATGATATTATGACGTCAAACATAGTTGAATCAGTGAATTTATTATTTGACGTTGAAAGAGAATTTTCCATCGTGCCACTATTTGATGAAATAAATTAGAAGCATGACAAATTATTTCATGAAAAACATGTGCAGTTCGTAAATGCAGGAACCAGATTTGTTCTAAAAGCAGAAAAACAAATATCAACGAACACCAATTTAAGGAATAAGTTATTTGCTCATCAAATAACAGATTACAAGTTTAGTATCGACGATCATGGTAATGTTGCCATTGTCAATATTCAAACAAGATCTTGTACGTGCAGAGTTTTAAACTTGGACAAAATACCCTGTCCACAGGTTATGCAGTGGCGGACCCAGGATTTAAGGATTGTGAGTGCTTAAAAAATTAAATAGCTGAAAAAACTAAAAAATCACCTCAACAAGGTTCAAACCCGGGACGTCCCTTTAGTAGAGAAGCTTAAGAGCAACTTAAATACCAGTGCACCCAACCAACTTTTATTTCAGTGGGTGCTTTTATATATTTTATACCTATTTTCATATATTTTTTATGTAATTATACCTATTCCGCGTCGAGTTTACTAGGTGCCAGAGCACCCCGAAAATATATGTAGGTCCGTCCCTGATGTAATGGTAGCGCTTCAATCCCAATATGGTGCACAATATGGAACTAAACTTATAAGTGTTCATCTCCATATTACTCGGTGGAAAGATATATAATCACATACAGTGAGAATATTAATCCGGTGCCTCCCAAAGAATCTTGAATTGTTCCTGTAGAGCTTTTAGGGAGATTAATACCCCCTTCATACATTGACCCAAGCACTATCAAACTGGAAAAAAGGCGATATAAGAGGAGGTGTGGAGTCGAAGAATCATTTCCATTAAGAAAAAACAAGTGCTTTATATGTAAGAACGCTGGCCACAAAAAAACTACATGCTCGGATCGTAATCCACCATGATCGTTGTAATAACAAAAATTGTGTTGTTGTTTGTTGTGGACTTTGATATTTTTAACTCATTGTTGTGAACGTAAATGTTATTATTTATTATATAATATATTATTTTTTTTAACTTTAGCATTAATAAAAAGTGGTAAAACAGAAACTAAATACAACAGATTACCAATCTATACAACAGATGGACATTTGCTAGAATACATACAGTTCATCAAATTGGAATGTGTTCCTCGAACAGATGACTAATCTGTCACAACAGAAGGATAATTTATTGGAACAAAACAATATAGTTTTTACCACAAACCCAACAGATGACGAATCTGTTTCAACAGATGATCCATTTGTTGAAAGAACTCAAAATTATTTGTTAAGAAGAAGAAATAGACAGAATGAAAATTAAATAAACATTAAAAAGTCAAAGTCGACCAAACATAAATTTTTCATTAAACAAATACAAAATACATTGGGTAAGTAGATCTAATATAGAAAAATAAAAATACATACGCTAAAAGAAAAACATAACCTAATTATTATTATTATTCTCAGCCGACCAATTGTCAGACGACAACTACAAGACCCTCCTCAGCCTGGAATCTCTCAGAGCATCCTTGCTCTCACGGCGGCCAACTCCCACTGGAGTTCATTAACCTTCCTCTGAAGTTCCTACACGATGTCGCGCAGAATAGTAGTGTCCCAAACAGGATTAGCCATATCTAGAACACACATGAATTGACAAAAAACGTAAACACAAAAGTAAAGAAAGGAGTCCAAATGTAAAAGAACGTATGGTTGAAGTGAAATCTGCACTTTGAAGAGAAATGGTTGAAGTTTTAATATGAAAAAGAAGATGCAAGAAATAAATAAAGTGGAGTAGAATGAACGAGTAATGAGAGACCTATTTATAGAGGATTTTATTTGAATGTGTTAGGCAAAAAGTCACGACTGTTCACCTCCATTTTATTAATTATATTCAAACTGATAACTTTTTTTATTACTGTGAAAAGTCATGACTTAATTAAATCAAAGTGGTTGTTGACACCTAATTTTACCCCCCACATTCTAAATTAGTTTTTGAATTTCTCAATTTTAAATAGTTTTAAAATATTTATTTTAAGTTATTTTGAAATAAATTTGAATCCTACCTTTTGAATTTAGGTGAAATTAATATATTTAGTGTTTAATTATACATGATATAATTATCAGTTAAAGAAAATGCTTTAGAATTTATTCAGATGAAAAGTTTGATTAAATTGCGAATATTCTACTTTTCTCAAGATCGAGAAGAAATTGATGACATAATTAGTTTCTTAATATTTTATTTATTATTGTTATTATTGAAAAAAAATTGTGTTTTATTTAATAGTTATTTTGAAATTATTGAATTCGAGAAACTTGTCAAAATGATTTCGTCTCAGTTTTGTCCAATTAATTCAATTGTGACCATTTTTATTAATATAAAGTGGTTACGATTCTAAAATTAGGCTTCCTTGATTAACCTAATCTACCCATTCCTAATTTAATTAAATTAGCCCAACCCCCTTTTTTCATCATTTCGTAAAATTGGCCTGACTAACAACAAGATCAGCCCAATCAGCCCCAAATCCACTCAACCCGGCCCATCCCTCTCCTCTCCCTTTAACTGCTTCCAAATAACACAACAGCAGTACCCAACAACTGTTATCAGCGAACAACGACAACAAATAACTGATACAGCAATATCGCATATCAACTCCAGCAACAACATTGAACCAGCAACAACAATTACGCGATTTCAACAAGCTTCAACGTGCAAACCCGATACCAAACCCGTACCCGATGGCGACCCGACCTGCAACAACATTATTCAACCCACCCGACAACAACTTCAAAAAAATTAATAATTTCAACGCAAAACAGTAAAGCATCAACAACAATAACTCATCCCAACGAATTAATCCGGATTTTCCTCAAAACCGTACGATCTCGTATGAACGCGGATGGTCACGATCAATTTATGTTTGAATTTTAAATGTTTCATCCTCAATTTCTTATTCTTTCCCCCCAAAACACTATTCTGAAAATCCTATATAAATACCCGTTGAGAGATAGAAAGAAAAAGGGGGATTTTTGGGGAAAAATTGGAGATTTTGGAGGAGCATTCCTCTCATCTCACGTAACCAAAAATTCTCGGCGAAAAATACTTGATTCCAGTGAAATCACGCAAATTTTAGTTCCGTCGGAATCTAGTGAAACTCCGGTGGTGGAAACGTCATCGTTATAAGCTTGTTCGTCTCGGTTCCTGCTCCTAAAAAGATAATATTTTGACTAATTTATCGTTTTCTCTGTGGTTACCTGTGATATTTCATGGTAGCCTCGGTTCTTAAGATGTGTGAATATTCTCCGTCTCTGCCTATATAAGCCACAACTTTTGGTATATCTTGATTTTGATGTATGTGTTTTCTTTGCAACGATGAAAGTTCTTGTGTGTAGTAGGTTGATTTCATCCTAATAATAGAGTTTGGTATTGAAAAAAATGAACCTTCTGCGAACATATTGCTTGAGTTTTCGGTGATGTTTTGCCTAAATTTGGCCATGTTGAATCAAATAGATATTTACCTCGGAATATTGGCTATCACAATTTTTATAGTAGATATTTTTTGCTGCAATAATATGGTGCTTTTGACCGGTGACAAAATGCATGTTTTATGAGTTTGGAATCTTGGTATTAGCTGTTTTGGACTCATCTTGATTTTATTAATTTTGCTTTACTTCTCTTGGTGGAATATATCCTCTTTTCAAGTGGTCCAAGGCAGAAAGAAAACAAAAGACTAACTTTTTTCTGGTTATATATATGTGTCAAGAGTTGTGCAACCAAATATTTTTCTGATGCAACATAGATCAACACGTCAAAAAATAAAAAATAAAATATATATATATATTGTCAATCTTAAATTTTTAAGTGGTACGACTGATTTGTTGTATATGTCAAGTGCGGATAAATTTTTATTGCCGCGGACATAATGAAAACACATGTTGCTAATTCAATCAGTTTCTAATATTAAATGGTATTAAAGCATCCATCACTACTAAAAGAAAGTAGTGTTCACAAGGTTGATGTTGATGTAAATGACTATATTTTGGGATCCAGTGTATTCTTTTCTTTTGTTATCTTTGAGTAACAACACTTTCTTAGTATTAATTGTGTGGATATTGACTTGTTTTCTTTATCATGATTTGTTGCACTTTGGAGCATTGGTTTACCATCTTTTAAGTTGTAACCTAAATATAAAATGTGATTATTTTGTGCGCAATGTAAAGTATTTCATATCATATTCTTATTTTGGACTTCATTTTTTGTTTGTGCAATTGACATAGTTAAAGTAGAGTTGTGTTGTTGTTGTTTCTGTTTATTTGGACAAATGATCTAGGAGTTTGTTTTCTTTGGAATGTTGTTATTTGCGAAAACCGATCATGTGGAGATGTTGATGGGTTTGAAATTCAATACTTAATGTTGTAGTTGTTGGTTTGGTCATGTTTGAAGTGCATAAGTTGCTTGAATGATTCAATTACATTTTTAGTTTCATACGCTAATCTTTTGTTGGAAACCTACTATGCATGAACTCCCATGCTGAGTCCCTAAGACTCCCACTTCTTGCATTCCGTTGGGTTTACACTGATATACAATTATATACGGCTGGTACACTTTGGAAGTGGCTGCTGCGAACTATTACACCCCACACAATAAAAAATGGAGGGGAAATAAGCAGGTTTTCACGCTGATATACAGTGTATACCTGGTGATGTACAGATAAATGCAGATGTTGAAGCTGATGATATACAGTTGGTATACACTTCAGAAAAATGGACTGAAGTCCATAATTCAAAGCCCAATACTGGGCTGCTTTATTAATGGGTCAATTAAGGGCCCAATTTCAATTTTTGTATAATTTTTGTAGCTTATAATTCATCTTTGTTTATGTGTACTAATATTCTAATCGATTAACCTAGGTAAATTTCCTAAAGTGTTGTCATTTTATTTTATCTTAGTTTTCTTTTATTCAATTCATAATTTTTTCACCTAATTTGTCCTATCTAAAAACAAATTAAATTGATTCCTCTGATTTTCCCCTTAAAATAAGCCTTCTAAAGAATAAGTATTTTTCAAAATGATTTTGTTATGTTCATACAACTAATAGTTTATTTGAATTAAAATAATTTTCTCCAAATCTAAGAAACTAATCTCTAAGTCTAATAAACTAATTTGTTTTGAAAATCAACTCTTCAAAAATTAGTGAAGCTGTTTTTACTCTCCTATTATTTATTTTTTCCAAAGGTATTATCTATAACCTAATCGATTTTTTTTAATAATAATTAATAATAAGAAAATAATTTCAAATTTTTTTCTTTCTCCACGAAAGCAAAATCATTTTCCTCTTACATCCGAAAAGTTACAATTTAGTTCAATTCAAATAAACTGTTTTCTCCTTTGAATAAATATATGTCATTTTTAAATGTTTAAATAAATAATTTTAATATATTCTATAAAAAATCAAGTCTTTACAAAAATTAGCCACTATAATTAACCAAGTTAGTTCTTTTGGTAAATCGTTTTAAACGGACGCTTCTAATTGCCTTAAAAATCTTCTTAGAGCGTTAATTGAACCCTTACCCAGAATTTCTAGTCTTAAAGGTTTATTTCTGTTTTTGAACCTTTGAAACTCTTTTTAAAACTTTTCTTGATTTCTCTATAAAAATTAAATGGCGACTCTGTGAATTTCTTAAAATTATTTTGAATTTTCCTCAAATCTTTTGAAATAGTCTTAAGAAGGTCAAAATCATTTTCTCGCCAAATAGAAAACCTAAAGGGATAAAACAGTGGTGACTTTTTTATTATTGTGAAAAGTCATAATTTTTTAGCTTTTTAATATTAATTAGTTCTTAAAATTAAATAATCATTTTTCTTAGTTAAATAATCAAAAAATTTCTCACTTTTTCAATAATTGTTTCTTTTAACAAATATCATTTTTATTGAGTTGTTGCAACAGATGGTCCATCTGTTGCAACGAATTACCCATCTGTAAATGGTCCATGCGTGCAATAGATGGTCTATCTGTTGCGACAAATGATCCATGAGTGTAACAGATGAGCCATCTATTGCAAAAGATATGTTATCTATTGCGACAGATGAGTTATCTGTTGCGACAGATGGACCATCTATTGGAGGAGTTGTTTTGATTTTTCCCAATAGTTGATTCATTAGTTGCAACAGATGAGAAATTTGATTCATCAATTGTTTTGAATATGTTAGACAAAAAGTCACAACTGTTCACCTCTTTTTTAATTATCATATACCTTAATTAATTCAAACTGATGACTTTTCGATTATTTAAATTAAAAAAAAAAGATTTAAAAACAAAAAGGTTATTAAAACTAAAATTAAATAACATCAGTCATTAAAATCAAATAACTATTTCCTTTATGGTTTTAAATTGTGTTTGTTGTTTATTTTCTTATTATTTATTTATGAATTATTTTTCTTTATTAAATAATCGAAAAGTCGTGACTTTTTACTTTTTAACCCCCTTTTTAATTTAATAACCATTTTCGTTAGTTTTTTTATTTAATTTTTATTTTGTCTATTTCTTCTTTTCAACAAACATGTCGACGGCTGAAGGTACAAAACAATTTTGAATCCAGTAGCAATAGCAAGAGTTTTTTCTTTCAACCGATGGACTATCTGTTGCAACAGATTGGTCATCTGTTGGTTTCGTGGCTAGAACTGTATTGTGTTGGTTCAACAGATGACCTATCTGTTGCAACATATTGGTCATCCGTTGGTTGAACACGATCAAGACTGATAAACTGTATTGTGTTCTTTCAGCCATTGTCCAGCTGTTACAACACATGGGTAAAAATATTTACATCCCCAACAATGAGTTAAAATTATCAAAGTCCATATCAATCAACAACACAAGTTCACTATTACAACGACCATGGTGCTTTACAAATGTAGCACTTATTTTTTCTTGACGGGCATGTAGTCCTTTGACGTTCAAGATGGTTATCCGTTGAGCCTCCGTAGTTTTGTACACTACTTCACGATGTGCTCTAAAGATTAAACACTTTTTGACATTAATGGGGTAGGAAGAATAAGGTGCGTGCAGATGGATAGATCCACTTTCAAGCGTGGGATTTATGTATTACTGATCAGGTTATCGTGACAACACACATAAAGTACAATAATTTTGCAAATGCAATTTTTTACTGATTAGGCATTGATCCTTCAAACAAAATCCTATATTTTATAGTTGATCCTTCAAACAAGATCCTGTATTTTATAGTTAAGTTTGATAGGCGTGAACTGATAAGGCCGAAGGGTTCCAAGAAGGTGGTATCAATACCCTGTTGCAATTTAATGACAGTTTTGCACATGCTTATGCATCAAGTTCTGAAAAAGGATCAATATTTGATAGCATTATAGAGATTTAATAGTGATTAGACTGATTTTAATGGTGCAATGGACTTTGAGGAGGCCTTCGAAGCCTCTAGTGCAGCAACCAAGAATAAAAAATCAATAGAAATTCTCCTGTTCCAAATTTATATGGATGGGTTGCTCGGGGAGATTATTATACAGTAGAAGGTGCTTTGGAGAATACCTGCGCGGGAAAGGGGAGGTGGAGAAGACCATAAATCAACTCAGATTTTGTTAAAGAGAAAACGTAAGGGAGCAAGCAAGGAATTTCTAACCAATCTGGCCAATGAAATTGACTTGAAAGATGAAAAATCTGAATAGGATGCAAATGTGAAAGTGTATCCAAAAATTAAAATCCGTTAGTCGTGGTTGAAAAGAAAAATGGTAAAGTGGACTGTAGCTGGACACTTTGCTAGGTAACTGCAATTAGTTAGCATGGCCTGAATCTTGATCCACAAAGCGCAGGATCAGAACTCTAAGAAAATAGCTTGGTGAGCATCGAAGATTGGTAAGTTAGTCATTCAAGAACGTAACTTAAACCAACAACTCCTGAAGTAAAAATATGGAAAGCCAAAACGTCAATTTCTGAAGTCTAACTTGCATCCTATGCCTTCTGTTTGTGGTTCTGACCAGGTCAATGGCAGTGAAAACAAAAAGGTCTATAGTTGGGCAGAAATCCCATGACTTTTTGTTCCTACTGCCTTGGACCTGACCAGAACCACAAGCAGAAGGCCTAGGGTGCAAGTTTAACTTCAAAAATTGCCACCTTGGGTTGTTCCCTTATTTTTACTTCAAGAGTTGTTGGTTTAAATTACGTTCTTGAATAACTATCTTATCACCCCTCGGTGTTCGTTAAGCTGCTTCCTTTGAGTTTTGATCGTGCGCTTTGTGGGTCATCATTTAGGCCACGCTAACTAGTCGTAATTACCTAGCAAAGTATCCAACTCCAGTCCACTTCACCATTTTTCTTTTCAACAACGAGTGATGTATTTTCATTTTTGGATACACTTTTATTTTTTCAACTCATTTAGTTTTTTTCATTTTTCATGTCAACTTCATCGGCCATATTCGCTACACGTTCCTTGCTATCCTGTGTTTCTTCTTTATTAAGGTCTTACTTGATATATAGTCTTCAGCACCTCCACTTTCACTAGCGGATACTCATCCAAGCACCTTCTTTTGTATAATCGTCACCCCGAGCAATCCGGCCATATAAATTTGGACCAGGGCAATAAATTATTGATTTTCATTCTTGTTTGCAGTAGTGCGATGCTTCGGAGGCCTTTCAAAATTCCATTGAACCCTTAAAATCAGTTCAATCACTATTGAATCTTTACACTGCCACCAAAAACTTTGATCCCTTCTCCAAACTTGATATATAAATATTAGCAAAATCATCATTAAACCGTAATAGGGTATCTACACCACCTACTTGGTCCCTCAGACTTATCAGTTTGAACCTATCAATCTTAATTATAAAATGCAATATCTTGTTTGAATGATTAAATCCTAATGGGTAAATAATAACATTCACAAAATTAGTGTACTCTATGTATGTTTCGCGATAACATGACCAGTAATACATACCTCCAACATATGAAGTGGTTCCATCTGTAAGCAACTTATTCCTCCGAACTCATCTTTACTCTTGCCTTTTGTGTTGATCAGACAACACTTAATCCATTTTTACTTTCTTTCATCTACAAACAAGAAAAAAAATAATTGATGTCAAATAAGAGAAGAACAAAAAGAACATTACAATTACTGCCTGCAACAAGCATTCCAATAGATGACACATCTGTTGCAACAAACATTTAATAAATCTGTTGCAAGCAGATTACCCATCAATTGCAACAAGCATTCCAACAGATGGGTCATCTATTGCAACAGATGACACATCTGTTGCATCAGACGAGCGCATGTTGCAACAGATGGGTCATCTATTGGAATAAATCAAACCAACCTTGTTGCTGGTTCAATTTCTTCCAACATGTGCTCTGTCTGTTGCAACAGATAGGTCATCTGTTGTAAGAGCTATTTGGATTTATTCCAACCACTAATTCATCGATTGCAACAAATGGGTCATCTGTTGTAAAACCTATTTTAATATCTTTCACCATATGTTCCAACACCAGCAACAACATCAACAACAAAGAAACAATACCATATGTTCCAACACTATCAACAACACCAACATCACATGTTCCCATAACACCAACATCACCAACAACATCAACAAAAGCATCAACAACAAAGAAACATATAAAAGACCTAACAAGGGTTTTTAAGTTCTCCCAAAAGATGACTTTTTTTTTACATATTTTAATAAAAAAACGGTTTATTTATTTAAGACTTTAAAGACACATTTTCTTCAATTTTCTCAATAAATAAAATATGGGTAATGGGTAAATAAATAAAAATAATAAATATAAATAACTAATTTAAATAACATGCAAAGAAAAAGACGAGAAGGCAAGAGCAATAGTGAATCATACCTGCCATGTCAAAAGCAAAGGGATCAAAACACGAATTTCAGTCAAGAAAAAATATAGATCGGTTGAGATCCGAGAGGATCCTCAGGCAAAAGAAGAGAGAAAATATAGAAAAAAGGAGACAGTTGGGATTACCTTAAATAGAAAATAAAGAGAAAAAATAGAGATGAATTATTTTATTGCTAAAGAAGAGGAGAGATAATAGAGATGGGTTCAAATATTCATTAAATTAATATTTTTTTTGTAGTGAAACACTTTGAGGAGAACGAGGAGACGGTGATGGTGACATTAAAATGACAAGATAAGAAATTCAAAGAGGAGATTTTTGAGTTATCCAATAAATATTTTTTATCGCCTTAGTTTTTTTTCTTTTTTATTTCGGAAAGAAAATTGCTTTAAAAAAAAAAGATCTTAAAACAAATAAGTCATATGTTGCAACAAATTACTTATCTTCTTCATAATTTAAAATAAATAAGTCATGTGTTACAACAAATTACGTTATCTATTTGATAATTTAAAACTGATAAGTCATTTGTTGCAACAGGCTGAACATCTGTTTTAATAGATGTCTATAATTGTTTGATAATTTTCAACTGATGTATCATCTGTTGCAACAGGTTAGTCCGGAAACAATTCATATCAAATTATCATTAGAAATATCTAAATTGAATTAGGGATGGGTTGATAGGATCAACTACACTTTTCATTGAGTCGTTCCAATTGGATGTTGTTGGAGTTGTATTCGCCCTGACGTGAGTCGTCGATTGACCAATTTGAGTTAAAACGATTCATATAAAATTATTATTTGAAATATGTAAATTGATTTAGCTAGAATTAGGGATGGATTGATAGGGCCAACTACAATTTCAATTGATTCGTTGCAATTGCATGTATTGGAGTTGGGTGTGTCCTCACCTGAGTCGTCTACTGATCAATTTAAGTTGAAATAATTCATATTAAATTATTATTTGAAATATCTAAATTGATTAAACTAGAATTAGGTATGGGTCGATAAGATCAACTACAATTTCCATTGCGTCGTTGCAATTGCATGATGTTGGAGTCGCATTCGTCCTAACCTGAGTCGTCGACTGATCAATTTGAGTTGAAACGATTCATATAAAATTATTATTTGAAATATCTAAATCGATTTATCTATAATTAGGGATGGGTTGATAGGGTCAACCACAATTTCAATTGAGTCGTTGCAACTGTTTGATATTGGAGTTGCGTTCGTCCTGACCTGAGTCATCGACTGATTAATTTGAGTTGAACGATTTATATTAAATTATTATTTGAAATATCTAAATTTATTTAGCTAGAATTAGGGATGGGTTGATAGGATCAACTACAATTTTCATTGAGTCATTGCAATTGCATGATGTTGGAGTGGCGTTCGTCTTGACCTGAGTCGTCGACTGATCAATTTGAGTTGAAATAATTCATATTAAATTGTTATTTGAAATATCTAAATTAATTTATCTAGAATTAGGGGTAGGTTGATAGGGTCAGCTACAATTTCAATTGAGTCATTGCAATTGCATGATGTTAGAGGTGCGTTTGTCCTGACCTGAGTCATCAACTGATCAATTTGAGTTGAAATTATTCATATTAAATTAATATTTGTAATATATAAATTGATTTAGCTAGAATTAGGGATGGGTTGATAGGATCAACTATAATTTCCATTAAGTCTTCGCAGTGGGATGATATTGGAGTTGCGTTTGTCCTGACTTGAGTCGTCGACTGATCAGTTTGAGTTGAGATGATTTATACTAAATTATTATTTAAAATATCTAAATTAATTTATCTAGAATTAGGTTTGGGTTGTGAGAGTCAACTACAATCTTAATTGAGTTGTTGCAATTGCATAATGTTGGAGTTGCGTTCGTCCTGACCTGAGTCGTCGACTGATCAATTTGAGTTGAAACGATACATATTAAGTTATTATTTGAAATATATAAATTGATTTAGCTAGAATTAGGGAAGAGTTTATAGGGTCATCTACAATTTTAATTGAGTCGTTGTAATTGCATGATGTTGGAGTTGCGTTCGTCCTGACCCGAGTCGTCGAATGATCAATTTGAGTTGAAACGGTTCATATTATATTATTATTTGAAATATCTAAATTGATTTATCTAGAATTAGGGATGGTTTGATAGGGTTAACTACAATTTCAATTGAGTCGTTGCAATTGCATGATGTTGAAGTTGCGTTCATCCTGACCTGAGTCATCAAATGATCATTTAAGTTAAAACGATTCATATTAAATTATTATTTGAAATATTATTAAATTCATTAATGTTCTAATTGAACTTAATACAATTTATTATAATGAAACAGCTAAAGTTTATCTCTTTTACAAAATTAATTAAGATCAATTCAGACCAATTTAATATTTTCAAAACTTGTCATTCTTTTACAAAATACATATCAACCCATACAAATCATCAATTTGCGAGAAAAATGTTTCATCATTTCAAATCTCGAGTTCTCGCTCTTTTCTTTCTCTCTCAATAATACAAACAACAACTGCTCAATATATTGCTAAACCATTCACAACAAATCGACTTTGTTTTTATTTTCGACCACATATTTATTATTTTTGACTTCATTCTTGCTTGTATCATTTATTTTCTCTATCTTCGCAGGTAACAGAGTTTGAGAAGAGTTCTATATTTATTCTTTTTTTCTAAAAATGAGGGCTTTTTAGTTAATGATGAAAAATAAGACTTTTAGTTATATTATCTTCAAGAATGGGTTAACAATTTTGAGTTTTGATGCTAAAAATGTAGAAAGAATTCGAGAAAACCCTAGTTTTTATCGCATTGTTCCGTGGATTATCGTGGTATTGTTGGATGGTGTTATGGTGGTCTTGGTGGTCTTGGTGGTGGTGGTGGTGGTCTTGGTGTTGGTATTGGTGGCATTTGTGGTGGTGGTGGTATTAGTGGTATTGGTGGCGGTGGTGATGGTGGTCTTGGTGGTATAGGTGGTGGTGGTGGTGGTATTGGTGGTGGTAGCATTGGTGTTTGTGGTGGTGGTCTTGGTGGTGGTGTTGGTATTAGTGGCATTGGTAGTGGTGTTAGTGGTGGTGTTGGTATTGGTGGTGGTGGTGGTGGTTCATCTGTTGCAACAGGTGGAACATCTATTGTGAGATATTAATATAGGTCTTCAAACAGATTCTGCATCTGTTGCAACAAATATTTCAGCTGTTGGCATAAAACAAACTAGTAGCAAAACTGTCTGTTTTAATCTCATCCGTCAGGTTATTCATCTGTTGCAACAGGTTATGCATCTGTCATAACAGATGATTCATCTGTTCTAGCTAATGGATTATCTGTTGGAATATATTTTTGTAATGTGGCGTATAAAAAATTATTGAAATTTATCTTACCTTTTTTTAAAATTATGCAGACATAAATTTTAATGTTTTATTTTTTTGTTATTTGTAGTTAAAAGATGTCTCCTAAAAGAAAATAAATTAAAAGTGGATCAACTTATGACCACCTAACAAAAAAGGCTAGAGTACAGATGGATTCGAAGGAACTTCCTGAACAATCTCAGCAAGGGAAAAGTGAAGCTAAGGAAAGTTCAGAAAATGATGTTGAGAGAGGTAGAGAAAGGTCTGTAGAGGCTAGTGACAAAAATAAAAGTGAAGAGAAAGAAGAAGAAGATAAACAATAAGAGGAAGAAGTAGAAAGTAAGAAAGATGATCAACATGATGATAATGCATCACCAATGGGGCATGAATTAAGATCGAAATCCCTGCATGATCCTATCAAAACTATTAGTATTGACAGGTTTAAAGCTGAGATGCCGATAGATGACCAAGCAGAACTAACTAGTGATTTTGTAGTGAAATCTCAGTTGGGGAAACCCTTTGATGAATTTAGGAATACTATGAAGAAGGAAAAACTAGAGAAATTTTATAAGAAGAGCTGCTTTGGACACTTTCTTGGCCTGTCGAAGGACAACAATGCCCGTTTCCAAATGCGCATGGTATATGATCTTCTCAAGCGCAGGATCAGTACGTAGGGGATGATAAAGATTTGAAGGGGGGACAAAAATATAGATGAAATCTGGATCAACTACTGTAGCATGAAAGAGTTTGCCATAGTGTAAGGTTTTAGATGCCACCGTCCAAAAGAACCTCCCATCAAGGAAACACCCCATAAAAGTCCAAGGAAAGCATGATAAACAAATCACCACCATAAAATAAAGGCAAGGCATTGTCCAAGCGACCACCCACCAAAACCAATAATTGTAAGAAAAAAACAGATGGGTTGTTGGAAATTGTTGGACATGGATACAGAGCCACGATGTTGTTACAAGATCTCAAAGATAAAGCCATACCAAAGAAGTACAAGGAGCAATTGTGTTTAGTTTGGTTTTTCCATTCTATTATATTGGCAAGAGACGTCAACAAAGTCATAAAAAAATAATTTATTGGAACTTGCTGAGGATCTTGAGAAATTCAATAATTATCCCTAGGGATATGACAACTACAAGTTGATTGTTAAATATTTATTGACAAAGCTATCCCCAAAGATGATCACCTTGTACGGCTTTTCTTAGACATTCATGGTAAATATAATCACTATTTGTATACTCTTGCATTAATTTATATTGAATAATTATTATGACTTTTTTTGTTTGCTTCATGTTTACATTTTTTAGGCTTGAGCATTTGAAACTATTCCTTCCCTCCAAAAGTAGATCAAGGATTACCAGGATGAGATTTCTCATCCAAGGATCCTTAGCTGGTTGGCTATAAAGAGCAATACAAGAATTAAGGAGGTTGATCTCTTTAACCCTTCAGATAATACTGTAAGTCTTCTTTCAAGTAAAATAATTTGACTCAAAGAAATTTTTTGAAATAGATGATTCATATGTTGAAACAATTGGTAATCTGTTGCAATTTATCTTAACATATTACCCATCTGGTGCAACAGATTGGTAATTTGTTGCGATAGATGAGTCACTTTTCACAATAGATTACCCATCTGTTGCTTTAGTTCTTTCAACCTGACTTAATCGATTACCCATCTACTGCAACTTATGCAACAAATGAATAATCTGATGCAATAGATGGTTAATCTGTTACGACATATGAATTATCTGTTGCACCATAAAGATCATCTATTGCATAAGTTGTATGTGTTAACATATTGCCCAACTGACTGTAAATTATTATTTACTTTAAACGTATCTTCCCCTTTTAAAGTTATGCATCCATGGATCGTATCCACTCAACATGAGTTGGAGATGACTTCTTTTATTACTCTAGCTCTTGTTGATACAATAGTAGACCCAACGATGGATTTAATAAAGAAGGAATTGGCTGGAGCAACAACCATAAGAAGAGTAGTTAGGCAAGGTCAGCCTAATGTTGAGGCTCTTCATGACCAACCTGCTGCAACAGAATCCGGGTGTTGCTGGTGGAGTTGTTGATGTTGGTGACAACCATGCTGATACTAATTCCGGTCATGATGATGAACTTGTTGATGCTCAAGAAAAAATAAATATATTTGAAATCACCTCTTACAGTGGTCCCTCTCACCCTTACAGTGGTCTCTCTCACCCCTCCCCACCATTATATTCTCATTACAAATGTAACGAGTACATGGAAAGATAGGATAAGCTCTTTGAAAAAATAGATGTTATAGCTAATGTTGTCGAGGAATTCAAGAGGGGTGTCATACCATCCAAGAAGGTGAAAGAGTCATACACTCCTACAGTGGAGGTTAGGAAAAAGAAAAAAACAATAAGACATATAGTCTCAAATATGAAACCAAAAAACATTGCAACTCCTCCTCCCCCAAAAGTTGTTGAAGTTCAGGGACCATTGAAGAAGGTAGACATATATGCTAAACTTGACCCCGGACAGAAGGCTGTTCTGAGAAAGATAGTAAATTCTAAGCAATGCATAAGAAATTTCACCATGAATACCTTTTCCCCCCAAGAATTCAAGAAGATGATAGATATGGGTATGTGGTACGTGAACACAGTAAGTTTACTTTTTCTAACCTAGCCTTCTAATCTACTCTATGAAGAAGAAGCTATGCAATAGATGGGCTATCTGTTGAAACAACTGTGTATTCTAGCACAACTGGTGGTGGTTCTATTGCAATAGATTACCTATCTATTGCATAAGTTATATTAGATGGGTAATCTATTAACAGATTCAGAGAACTCCGTGCAACTGATGGGCCATCCGTTGCATCTTTCCACTTTATTTTTTAAAATTGCTAACCTATTTAAACATTGTATTCTTATATCACAGTATGTTGATAAAATTCTCTGCTTCCTAAGGGGCAGACAATTATCATACCCGGAAGCTTATGATACTGCTGATAGGATAATGGACCTCAAAATCAACAATAATTTTAAGGATAGGTACGATGAGATCATTAAGCTAGCGTCAACTCCCGATGGCCCGAGATTTGATTCAATAGTTTCTGGGTTCCAATGGGATGAAAATATGATTAATTATATTAGAGAAAAGAGGTTATATCCACACAGCAAGGACTGAACCAAAGCAAAGAGGACTCTTGAAGTCATGAATGTGGAGGTCAAATATTTTTTGGCTCTTGAGATACTACCGGATGAGGGAAAGATGAAGGTTTATGACTGCAACTTACCTATCTTCGACGAGGCCAATTTTTTTACCCACATGCAACCACTGTTGGAGTTGTTCTCCAACTTGTTTTGGCAGAGTAAACTGATGAATCATTTGTCAGGGAAAGTATTGACGAAGCAAACATGGGATTTCGAATGTCGAAACAAGGACAAGGACAAGGACCTTCCTAAAAATAAAATTGGTGTCGCATGCGGGTCGTACACGCTTCCACACATTGAATGTTTGCTAGCCGGCATAGAAATGTCCAACCCAATGACCTTTCTGTGTGACAACACTGTGGAAAAGATGCAAGAGGTCTTGGCTTATGAGGTACTAACTAAATGCTTAGATCCTGTTTATAAAAAAAAAGATGTAGAAACACAAACACCATGACAATTTTTATTTTATGATAATTTTTTTATATTTGATGAAAATTAATTTTTTTTTATAATGCAACAGATTGTCTATCTATTGTAAAGGATAATCTATCTGATCTGATAGATAGTTTATCTGTTATAATAGGTTGGTCATCTGTTGCATGATGCAGATATTTATATCTAAGCTTATATGTTGCAATAGATAGGTCATCTATTGAAACAAATCAAAGCAACCGGAAGACCTATTTGATAATTTCCAACAGATGACCTACATGTTGCAACATATGTCTAAATTTGTTAGATAATTTTTAATAAATATGTCGTCTATTGCAACAGATACATTATTTATTGCAATATTCAAATCTAGTCTTTTGTTTCAATTAATAAGTTCAAATATAAGAATAACATAGACAAAATAAAATAAATCGAAGCCTTCAAAAATTACATGAAATAAATCAATAAATAAATAAAATGTAAAAAAATTGTTATGGGTACAGATAATCTACTCAATAAATAAATTAACAATTCAAGTTTTGGTGCCAAAAATTCCTAAAGAGTGGTTATTACTTTGACATACTCTCGCTGTAAAGATCTACTCAATATGGACAAGTTGTTCTTCATTCGGTGATATGAAATTTGATTTTGATCATCGTGGATCTTTATTGTCGCTTGCGTACGGTTTTTGAGCTTTTGCTTCTCCGTATTTCCATAAAAGAGTAGAATATATTTTACGGAGTAATCCGACATCAAGTCCATCATTTGGTACTTGTAATCTATTGCTCAAATACTCGGCGTAAGCAGCAACAAAAAGACTGCAATTCCTACGTTTGTAAAAATCAGTTAATTCATATCTTGCAATTAATGTAAACGCTGTAAAATTTATGAAATGAAACTAAATCATGATACTTGATTGATACTTACATGCTACTACTGGGTTGTAGAGCAATTCCTTCAATATATTCTACATCAAATGAATTGCCCATTTTATCCCAGTATACTTCAATCGTCGACCAATCAGTACGAACCTTTTGGTCCAAAAAAACACTTATATCAAGGTAGTAGGCAATATTTTGGTCAGATTTTGAATCTCAGACGATGGCCCAGAACGTCTCCTTCCCGACATCGAGTCATAAACTCGGATACGCTTCTCCTTTAGAACGACGACAGCCAACACCCAATGGAATTCATCACCACAATTGATTGGGATATACACTTCATCGACCAAATGCTAAGGTAAGTCAGCTGGAATGCTAAAACCTTTGATGATGTTGCTTAAGCACTTCTCATTACAGAAAACTCCTGACTGTTGTTGACAATACCTAACGTACGCATTATTGATGTAAACTTTGTACAAATAATTATCTTTTGTGTATCTGAATTGTTTTTGTATTTACAACTTGGCTTTTTTTGGAAATAGTAAAAAATGACATCGGTGTGCTGCCCATATTATCAAATATTTCAGATTGCATGACAATAAAATTAATACACAGATATAATTAAATAAAGTATTAATAGTAAGATGTATGACATTTAAACCTCATCATTCTAGCAAGTTTGGGGTTGTGACCTCAAATAGAACCGATTATTTATTCTGGGATATGCAACAACAAAGTCGAACATAGCAAAACCAAGACCCGATTCGTTCACTTTGTAGTGTTTGTCATTTTATTTTCTACATGATTTATGTGTTTATGCCATGTTTTTACAACAAGAATTGTATAAATCAATATCTTTAAAATTGATTTATGTACTTGCCGGCATGGTGCTTTAACAGCCCATCAACAATCCATTCAGAATAGTCGTTGATCATCTTTGTTAGTTTTTTTTTGGAGCCTCGTTCGAGATATTGAACCCTTCAAATAGGTGATTCTTATGATATTCCAAACTGACAGGCTTCACTTTTTCTTTGTCTTTGGAAGCAGTTGATGGATTATCAACTGTGATATATAATGTTCAGTAGTAGCTTCTACTGTGACATCCACCTAGAAAGCAAAAATTATTAATGCTAACCACATAGATACAAAAAAGGGGAAAAGGATAACTCATCTATTTTAGCAAATCAAACAAGTCTTCCTCTTATTTTAAATTGAACACACAAATTACCTATCTACTATAAAAAATGGATCATCTGTGGGGACAAATTAAAATAGGAGGAAGACCTATATGATAATTTCCAATAGATAACCCATCGGTTAAAACATATGACTCATCTGTTTGGACATACTAAAATAGTACGAAGTCTTAATTTAATTTATCCCAACAGATAAGATGTTTGTTACAGCGGATAGGTTATTTATTGGTACAAATTAAAATAGTAGAAAGACCTGTTTGATTTTCTAAAATAGACGAGACATATGTTGCAACAGATAATGTGTCTGATGCAACATGTTAGTTAACTGTTGCAACAAATGCATAAATTTGTTTGATAATTTTCAGAAGATGTGTCATTTATTGAAATAGATATGTAATCTATTTATTTGTTGGAACAAATGATATATATTCACTATTTTCAGCTCATGCTGCTCTTCTATGACCCTTGTACATTGATCAAAAGTGTAAGACAAAGATAGAGGAGTTTTAATTTTGCTTTTTTTGATGCTTGATAATGCCATGGAAATTTCTTTCCTTCTCATCTTAGCCACCTTAATCTCTAATTGTAATACCCTATACTTTTTCCTAGCTTATTTTGCTTCTAGAATGTCAAGGGTTAGCTTTGAAAATGTATAACTTTTGTTACATGTAGAATTTTTCAGATATAGACTCTCCATTATGTGGAAAATTGAATAAGCTTTTCATCGATACCAATTTTGCCCAAATCTGATACTCAGTTGAGAAGTTATGGCGTTTTTAGTAAAGCAGCACGCCATCTGGGCAAACACCGAATTGTTGCTAGGGTTAAATTCCCATTCGTCAAATTTTAGTGGACCACCGTGATAAGATCGCATCGCGGTAAAGTCCAATTTACCAATTGTCAATTTCCAGTGGCTCACCATGATGGTGGCGCATCGCGGTGATAGCTAAAATGGCATTTCAATAGAGTACCGTGATAGATCAGCGTCGCGTTGAACTTCCATTTCCCACTCATATTTTTTCCAGTGAGCCACCGAGATAGTGGCGCGTCACGGTGGCATGTAAAATCGTGAAATTTTTAATATTTCCGATTTCGATTAAAAGTTTAAAAAGGGCACTTTGGTCAATTCCCAAGCCCCAATTCATGTAAAACACAAGATTTAGCTCATTCTAAGCACGTTATACCAAATTTTCATCTACCCTCTCTCAAAGAAAACCCTAGAGATCAAAGCTTAACCTCCAAGAAATCAAATTCCTCCAAGAAAACTCAAAATTGAGGATTCCCAAATCAAGATCATCAAGAGTTCATCTTCAAAGGCACAAATAGAGATTCAAGTTCAAGCTTTCTTAGAAATTTCATCAATTAAGGTATGTGGGGTTTATGAACAAGGATCCCCTTTCATCCTTGTACCCAAAACCAAATTTTTAATTCAAACTTATATGATTTTGAATGATTATACATGAGTTTTGAATTAGGGTTCATATCCATTATTGTTAATTGCAATATTATAAGATTTCAAGTGTTTTAGAAGTTGAATTACGTGGCTATTTTCATATTTACATGCCTATTGCAGTAAATTTCAGATTTTGAGATGAATTGTTATTAATTACATTATCAAGCATGAACTTTATGATGTTTTGACATGAGATTGATGTATGGGTTATTATCCCTGGATTGAATATTATTATTTCAAGAAAAATTATGCTTTAAGCATCAGATGATTTGTTTATTTTCAGATTTTCAGAAAGCCTTGATCTTTTGATCCTCAGATAAGATTTGAAATCCACTTTACAGATTTCAAAAATCAGAATAGTTTTATTCACAGATTGAATTAGATAAATGCATAATTAGTTTTGTAATAACCCTTATGCTAGTTTTAAAGTGGATTTCCAACAGAATAAGCATACAGATTAAAAAGGGAGTAGTATTTAGCACCGAGTTGGAAGTGTGGAATTAGCATGTCTTATCTTCCACAGAACTACGTAGCCAATGTAGGTACAAATTCAAATTATTCCCATTTCTATATGGATGATAGATACAGATATGATCACTTAGATTAGGTTATACTCCTTGGTAAGAGTATGACACCTCTCCATTGTGTGTTTTTCCCCATAGGGGAACAAAATTTGGACTCCATGTTAGCTCATATGGTTTATGTCGGTTAGAAGAACCTCCCTCAGATAAAGTATTTTCCCTAACAGTAAAAGCTTTTAGAACAGTTTTAAAATATTTTCCTATAGTTTTAAGCTTACAGCATAACAAAAAAGAATAATAGAAAAAGTTTGTTTAGAAAACTAAGTGTAAAGGCTCACAACTTTATTCAGATTATGCTTTACAGAAAGATATTAGCTACAAACTTTATCTTTCAGATTTCAGATATAAAAGTGAGTCCTTTCTACACTTAGGCAACATGATTTACAGATAGATCACAAGTACAGCTTTTAGATCTAAATGTTATAGCTCACTAGATATACAAAGTATGATTTGTTATTCATGATTTTAGATTTTAGTATTTCAGATATTCTAGCTTAGGTGAGTCATTTATATTTGGCATGCATTGTTTTACAAACTATGATGACTATTGAGACTTTGCTTTACTTATGCATTTCACCCCCATATACTCAGTACATTCTCAAAGTACTGATCCACATATACGTCTATGTGCTACATTGTCTCATAATGTAGGTTCAGGTGCTCAGTTTCTGATGCGTGAGTAATTTCGAGCATCTTCATCTACATCCCGACAGTTGGTGAGTCCTCATATTTTGGGGAATTAGTTATTCAGTATTTTCATCTTAGATGTTTCAGTATTCTTTTCAGACAGTTTGAGTCAGCTGGGTGTTTGTCCCAGTGGCTCTCTATTTATTAGTAGTACAGGCTTGTCAGATTACTAGTTTTAATTTAGATTACTCAGTATTATGGTTTCAGACATTATTTTCAGATATTATATTCAGATAGTATGATTTGATGTCTATATTTCCATTAGTATAAGATTCAGACTCACTAGAAGGAAAATAGGGTAAACTTAAGGCTACTCGTAGTCTTGAGAATCGTGTGATGTCTTTGGATCAGGTTTCAGGGTGTTACAAACTTGGTATCAGAGCCTAAGGCTTATAAGAGCCCTAAGGAGTCAGAAAAGTCGCGTTACGTAGAGTCTTGATCATGGGTGTGAAGCGCACCATATTTATGAGCAAGAGGCTACGGGACATCCTTAGGAAATCATCTCTTTCCTTCATGATCTATCGTTATTCTAGTATTTCTATTTGCTTTTAACTCGTGCTTTTACATGACAGTTGAATATGACTTTTCGTCGAGCTAACGCCTGTAGAAATGATAACAAGCCACCCCAGCCCACCGATCCTCTGAATGAGAATGTATCCTATGCTGAGTTTAGGGCTGCCTTTCAGGCGTTGGCCTAATCTGTGACTGCTAATGTATAGGGAAACCTTCAGGCGACAGTCCTACTTCAGAAGAATGGGGACTTAGCAGCAGCCAGAATCAAAGACGTCTTAAGAATGAATCCTCCAGAGTTCTTTGGGTCGAAGACATGTGAGGACCCACAACTTTATTTAGATGAGGTGAAGAAGATCACCCAGATTATGCATATTTTTTAGAAGAAGAATGTAGAGTTATCATCCTATATATTGAAGGATGTAGCTTATGATTAGGTAGTTATGTGGAAAAATGGTAGTGGTGAGAATGCAACTCCTATGAGTTGGCAAGTATTTTAGAATACATTTATAGACAGGTTCTTTCCGCGTGTAATGAGAGAGGCTAAGATAGAGGAGTTTGTGAATTTAAGGCAGGGCTCAATGATAGTGAAAAAGTATTGTCTTAAGTTTAATCAGTTGTCTAAGTATGCCCCTGATACGATGGCTGATCCTAGGGCAAGTATGAGTAAGTTTGTTACTAGAGTGTCTAGGTTGGTAGTCAAGGAGTGTAGGACTGCCATGCTTATTGAAGACATAGATCCTACTAGATTGGTGATTCATGCTCAGCAAATTGAGGTAGAGAAGTTAAAGGGAAGAGAGAGGGGAAATAAGAAGGCTAGAATAAGGAAGATTAAGTATGGCTAAGCTAGGTCTCAAGGGGGAAATCATTCGCAGTTTTAGAATCGTTCATCTATGCCAGCACCATCTTCAGCTAGTGCTCATGTTCCCAAAGCTAGGCAGGAGTAGTGAGGTAAGTCTTCTATGTCCAAATCTCAGAATAGTGGGAGTAAAAGACCCAAATATCCTACATATGCTAAGTGTGGTAAGAATCATCCTGGTGAGTTATGATTGTGGTAAGTTGGGTCATAGAATCAGAGAGTGTTCGCATGCTAAGCAGGGAAATAGAGATGTTTGTCCTCAGACTCAGGCTACTAGTGCACCAACCCCTCTAGGTCGCCCAGTCCCTCCTCAGGGCGCATCTTCTAGTACCGGGAGGTCAACGCTAGAATCTGTTTTATGCTTTACCATCCTGTCAGGAGCAAGAAGATTCACCCGATATTATTACTGGTATGCTTCGTGTCTTTCATCTTGATGTTTATGTGTTGTTAGATCCTGGGTCGAGTTTCTCTTATGTGACCCCGTTAGTTGCAGTAAATTTTGAAATAGGTCCTGAAAAGATCCCTGAGCCCTTCTTGGTTTCTACCCCAGTGGGTGAGTCATTTTTTGCCAAACAGGTCTATAGAAAGTATCCTATCACTGTCCTTCATAAAATCATGTTAGCAGATTTAATAGTGTTCAATATGGTTCACTTTGACCTTATTCTTAATATTGATTGGGTCCATTCTTGTTATGCATCCATAGATTATTGCACCCAAGTGGTAAAGTTTTAGTTTCCTGATGAGCCGGTCTTTGAGTAGGGAGGAAATTCAATGTCTCCCAAAAGCCATTTCATATCCTATCGTAAAGCTAGAAAGTTGATTTCCAAAGGTTATATTTATCATATAGTTCGAGTAAAAGACACTAAGTCTGAGACTCCAATAGATCAGTCAGTCAGTGTAGTCAATGAGTTTCCTGATGTTTTTCCTGAAGATTTGCCAGGGGTACCTCCCGATAGGGAAATAGAATTCGAGGTTGACCTTCTCCCAGATACTCAACTTATTTCTATTCCTCCTCATCATATGGCTCTAGTCGAGCTTAAAGAGTTAAAAGAGAAGCTTAAAGATCTCCTAGATAAAGGTTTCATAAGGCCTAGTATTTCTCCATGGGGTGCTCCTATCCTATTCATGCGAAAGAAAGATGGTTCCTTGCGATGTGCATTGACTATCGTCAGCTAAATAAAGTTACAGTAAAAAACAAATATCCTCTTCCTAGAATTGATGACTTATTTGATCAAATCTAAGGTGCAAGTTATTTCTCTAAGATAGAACTTAGATCTGGCTATCATCAGCTTAGAGTAAGGGAGTGTGATATTCCAAAGACAGCTTTCAGAACCCGTTATGGTCATTTTGATTTTCTAGTCATGTCCTTCGAACTAACAAATGCTCCAGTAGCCTTTATGGACTTGATAAATAGAGTGTTCAAATAGTATCTGGACATGTTTGTCATAGTCTTTATTAATGATATTCTTGTCTACTCTCGTAGTGAGGATGATCATGCAGACCATCTTAGAATTGTATTGCAAAATCTTAGAGATCACCAATTATTTACCAAATTCAGTAAATATGAATTTTGGCTAAGGTCAGTAGCTTTTCTTGGTCATATTATTTCCAGTGATAGTATTAGAGTTGATCCTCGAAAGACAAAAGTCATAAGAAATTGGTCTAAACCTATTTCTCCGTCAGACATCAGAAGTTTTTTTGGGTTTAGCTGGCTATTACATACGTTTTGTTGAGGGTTTCTCGTCTATTACATCCCCTGTGTCTAGATTTAACCAAAATAAAGTTAAGTTCCAGTGGTCAGATTCCTGCGAGAAGAGTTTTCAAGAGTTAAAGTGTAACGCCTCAATTTGCTGAACCGGAACGCTACACGGTGATCATGATCCCGAGGGACCACAAGCTAACCCATGACTAATATTTGTACTTGTATACTGCAAATCATGACATAATAATGCGGAATACATAAAACTGTAAGCCATAAGGTTCAACTAAATAAAACCATGTCTGAAAATCATAACGTCCATGTGGGTAAAAATACCCAAAACAACTCAATCTGAAAGCTAAGTCTGAACATAAATCTGAAAGCCTCTAAACTATCTGAATAAGGATTTGAAGGAACATGTCTCCAACTAACTCCATAACACTGAACTAAAGAAATAAATAAATGTATCAAATCATATTGTCCTTGAATCAATGAGGACTCACTGTGTCTCTGCGACTGGAATGCTACTGCTACTGCTGGGCTGGAGATCGTGTCTCGGAACCTATGGTGTAACATGAAAAGAAAGCACCATAGCGCAAATGCGTCAGTACAACTGGAGTACTGAGTATACGAGGAAGATAGGCTGAACATAAAGGGTTTCATGCATGAACAACACTGACTGACTAATATGAACGTGGGAGTGCAAACATACATATATAGAAACTGGGACCGTGAATGCGTGATAGAAAGACCTGTAAGCAAATACATGGTTTACTGATAACTGTCATGACTGATACTGTAAGTTGATAACATGGACGACTGTATCTGACAGTCCTGTATATGCTGAAATTTAAAGAACATAACGACTGTATCTGATAGTCATGTATATACTGAAATCGGAAGAATGCCCTGAGTTATTTTACTGAGACTGATACTGAAACTGTGGGAGGTAGTGTTTAACTGACATGCCCCATGTATACCGTTATGGCTAAGCTGGGGTCCAATCTCTGCCCCGACTGGAGGGGTGTCAATACCGTGCCACTGGTAAGGACAGCTTGTGAGTGACCCTTATCTGGCGGTACTCAATGAGAACGGTGGGAACCCTAAACTGACAGGTTAAACCACCTCATCAACCCTAATCTGACAGTTTAAGATGTCTCAACCTGCGCTAGCTACGTAGTTCTGGAACACAAGGACTGCTTCTAAGAATCACACCCTGAACTGGAGGGTAAGTTCTCATCCTTGGGTTCACTCGGTGCTAACCTCTACTCCCATCTGGAGGGACTGGACATGAATAACTGACTATACATGTCTTAATCTTACTGAATTCCGTTGACTAGTGGAATGTTACTGATATCTGACAACTGACTGAGATCATGAGGTTTTCCTGAGTCACATGCCTGACTGAAATCTATGAAATCATAGCTTGAGTTTGGATATCGTGAAACATGACATGGCTCTAGGCACACAGCTATAGTTTTTGTGTACGAATACCTCCAGGACTCGATAGGAGGAAACTGACACACATAACATGACTTGATCACAAGATTTGAGTCCACAATTCATAATATCATAAGCAGGGGATAGTATACTTCATGTATTTATTCAACATTTCAAACATGATGGGAAAAACATGAATATATTTTGTGTACATAATTTATATCTCCATTATCATACATGCTTTATACCATAACAATAACAACACATAATTTGCATGGAAATTCATATTGGAGTGTATGGCTAACATGGACTTGTTATTTAGATATCATGAAATCATGTAAATATGAAGTTCTAACATACTAGGCATTTTATCGAACACCTTTCATGCATTCTTTAAGGAATAGGTGGATTTCATACTTGCATTCTATGAATCCATCTAAAGATCATGTTTTTCAACTAACAACATAACTTTCATGAGATATACAGTCACGATACTATTATATAGCAAAACAAACAAGCATCAACATGGGTATGATCATATAACCACAACCAACTAAGATTTTGTATTTTAAATATTGATTCTTGAACTCCACGGAATAAAGGAATCCATGGATGAACACTACGCATACCTTGGAAGGGAGGTTTTTGATGATTGACAGAGGAATTTCCTTGAAATTTAATCTTCAAGCTTGATTGTGCAACCCTAGTTTTTTTTCTCCTATAGTGCTCTTGGATAATGAACTTTGAGATGTTAATAGGGTTGTAATATGTTTAGAAGCTATAAATTTCGTGAGGTTAGGTTTAGGGACATGTAAGGAGTGTTAAAAGACTTAACTACCCTAGAAATAACTCAAAAACTAAGTGTTTTCGTGGTTGAAATCATACATAGGCGCCGCATATGATATCGCCTATGCTTACATAGGCTCCGCATATGATATCGTCTATAATTACATAGGCGCCGCATATGCTATCACCTTTGCTTAAATAGGCGCCGCATATGATATTGGCTATGCTTTCCAATGGCCATGTGCGATTGGTTAGGCGATGCATTCTGCTTTGAAAGGCCATAACTTCTTGCTAGGGTGTCGGATTTTGATGAAATTGGTATCGTTGGAAAGATAATTTGATTCTATAAAATTTGGTGGGTCTAAATCTTACAAAATGTCACATATAAATCATGTTATTCTTGTTCAAAGATGACCCTTGCAAAATCGAACTCTAAGACTTGATGGATTCAAACACTCTTAGCTTGCATCACTCTAAGCGACTCATATGAGCATTGTTAAGACATCGCAAGCTATCCTATCGTTAGGATATTCATTGTAAGTCATGCACTAAAATTCTACTGACAGGAAAGGAGGTTTCATACGTAGGAAAACTTATTCGTTTCCTAGCTTAGAAACATGCAGGGTACTATAATATCTCTCCCTTGGGAACATTCATCCTCGAATGAGAATTTACTGAGAAGGGATACAAGACAACAGAACCTGAACTGAACATGAAGAACTGGAACTTGATCTCATGACTGACATGCTAAACATACTGAACTCGTGCATATCTGATGCACGGACAACTGATACTTGAATGCATGACTGAGTATACAACGGTTAATAGGTACCAAGTTTATATTGGAAACATGAACATAAAACTGAATATGCTTAAGGAGAACTGTTACCTTGAGCTTGATCTAAATTGGAGGGGAAGAGGTGAGGATACTTGGTACGCATATCTGCTTCTACTTCCCAAGTAGCTCCCTCATGAGACTGATTTCACCAAAGAACCTTGACTAGAGGGACTTCTTTGTTCCTCAATCTACGAGTCTGATAATCTAAGATTTCGACTGGAATCTCTTCATAAGAGAGGTTGTTCTGAATATCGATGCTCTGAATAGGGACAACAACTGTTGGGTCACCTATGCACTTCTTGAGCAAAGAGACATGGAAGACTGGATAGACTGAGGCTAGATCTGAAGGCAACTCAAGCTTATAAGCTACCTTGCCGAAGCGACAGGGAATTCTGAAGGGACCGACATATCGGGGACTGAGTTTCCCTTTCTTGCCGAACCTCTTCACTCCCTTCATTGGAGAGATCTTAAGATAGACATAGTCATTGACCTCGAACTCGAGATCCTTTCTATGAACATCTGCATAGGACTTCTGTCGGCTCTGAGAAGCCCGGAGTCTCTCTCTGATCAATTGAACTTTCTCTAAGATGTCGAATACTAAGTCAGGACGTATGACTGAGGCCTCACTAACTTCGAACCAACCAATCGGAGATCTATATCTCCTACCATAGAGAGCTTTGAATGGAGCCATCTGAATACTAGAATGATAGCTATTGTTGTATGAAAACTCAATCAAAGGCAAGTGGTCATCCCAACTTCCCTTGAAGTCAATTGCACACGCCCTTAGCATATCTTCAAGAGTCTGAATGGTCCTCTCTGCGTGACCATCTGTCTAAGGATAAAACGCTGTGTTGAGATGGACTTGGGTACCGAGACCCTTTTGGAACGCTTTCCAAAAGTAAGAGGTGAACTGGGTACCTCTGTCTGAGATGATAGATACTGGAACACCGTGTAACCTGACTAACTCCCTGATATAGAGTTTGGCATAATCCTTGGTGGAATAAGAAGTACGAACAAGAAAGAAATAAGCTGACTTGGTCATTCTATGTATAATGACCCAGACTGAATCATGCTGATGACGAGTTCTAGGCAAACCCGTCACGAAGTCTATGTTCACTTCTTCCTATTTCCAAGTAGGAATGGTGAACTCTTGTATGGAACCACTAGGTTTCTGATGCTCTATCTTAACCTGCTGACATGTAGAGCACTTAGCCATAAACTCTGCAATATCTCTCTTCATCCCACTCCACCAATAGATCTCCCGCATGTTGCGGTACATCTCAGTGGCCCCTGGATGAATAAAGTATCTCCTACCATGCGCTTCTACAAGAACTCGCTGCCTCAATTCATCTACACCTAGAACACATAGACGACCCTGACAACGAAGAACACCATCTCCCCCTTGGGAGAAAACCTCAACTTTCTGATTTTGAACTGACTCTTTGAGCTTGACAAGGCTAGGATCCCTTTCTTGCTTCTCTTTCATCTCGAAAACTAGAGATGACTCTGAACTACTATGAACACATACACCACCCTCTGAAGAATCGACTAAGCGAACGCCTAGTCTGGCAAGCTGATGGATCTCCTGAGCCATATTTTTCTTGCTACCCTCAACTTGAGAAATACTACCCATGGAGAGTCTACTGAGAGTGTCGGCCACAACATTGGCCTTGCCCGGATGATAAAGAACACTCATGTCGTAATCCTTTAAGAGCTCTAACCACCTTCTCTGACGAAGATTGAGATCTTTCTGGGAAAAGACATACTGGAGGATTTTATGGTCTATGAAGACATCTACATGAACTCCATAGAGATAATGCCTCCAAATCTTCAAGGCAAAAACTACCGCTGCTAACTCAAGATCATGAGTAGGATAATTCTTCTCATGTGGCTTTAACTGTCTGGAGACGTAGGCTATGACCTTACCATACTGCATGAGGACACAACCTAAACCCACTATGGATACATCATAATAGACTACAAAACTATCTAAACTATCTGGAAGAGCTAGAACTGGAGCTGAGTTGAGTTGAGTCTTCAACTCTTGAAATCACTTCTCGCATGAATCTGACCACTGAAACTTAATCTTCTTCTGAGTCAATCTGTACATGGGAGATGTAATAGAATAAAATCCCTCGACAAACCATCTGTAATAGCCATCCAAACCTAAAAAACTCCTGATATCTGATGGAGATACGGGTTTGGGCCAGTTTTTTACTGCCTCGGTTTTCTGAGGATCTACTTTAATGCCATCACCGGAAAAAATATGGCTAAGGAATGCTACTGATCTTAGCCAAAATTCGCACTTGCTAAACTTAGCGAATAACTGGTGATCCCTGAGAGTCCGAAGAACAATCCTGAGATGGTCTGCATGATCACGCTCTGTGCGAGAATAGACCAGAATATCATCTTTAAAGACTATGACAAACATGTCCAAGTACTGCTTGAACACACGGTTTATCAAATCCATGAAAGTTGCAGGGGCATTGGTAAGACCAAATGACATGACTAAAAATTTGAAGTGACCATACCGAGTACAAAAAGTTGTCTTTGGAATGTCACATTCTCTAACTATGAACTGATGATAGCCTGATCTGAGGTCTATCTTGGAGAAGTAACTGGCACCCTGAAGTTGGTCGAATAGATCATCAATCCTGGGAAGAGGATATATGTTCTTGACCATGACCTTGTTGAGTTGACGGTAATCAATACACATCCTGAGAGAACCGTATTTCTTGCGCATAAATAATACTGGCGCACCCCATGGGGAAATGCTAGATCTGATGAATCTCTTATCTAAGAGATCCTTCAACTGATCTTTCAGTTCCTTGAGTTCTGCTGGTGCCATTCTGTATGGCGGAATAGAAATAGATTGAGTATCCGGAAGAAGGTCTATGCCGAAGTCTATTTCCCTTTCGAGAGGAATGCCTGGAAGATCTTAGGGAAAGACATCTGAGTATTCATTAACAACTGGGACTATTTTGAGACTGGGAGATTCAGAACTGGAATCTTTAACATGCATGAGATAATACACACACCCCTTAGAAATTATTTTCCTTGCCTGAAGGTAGGAACAAGTTGACCCCTGAACGCTGAAATGCTACCCTTCCACTCTAGGACAGGCTCATTCAAGAACTAAAACTGAACTATCCTGTTTCTGCAGTCGACTGTGGCATAGAAAGAATGAAGCCAATCCACGCTGAGAATGACATCAAAATCAGTCATCTCTAACTCAACTAAATCTACTGACGTGGATTTCTGAGATATCATAACCGGGAAGTCCCTGTATACCCACCGGGCTATGATGGTTTTACCCACTGGGGTAGAGACTGAAAAGGGCTCTGCTAGAATTTTGGGACTGATTCCAAAATCGCCTGCTATGTATGGGGTAACAAAAGACAAGGATGCACCTGGGTCTAGCAAAGCATAAACATGAACATGGAAAATCTGTAACATACCAGTAATGACATCAGGAGAATTTTCCTGATCCTGCTGGGACTGAAGAGCATAGAGTCTATTTGGGCGTTGCCCACTGGTAGAACTGGAAACGGCACCCTGCTGGTTCGGGCGACCGAACTGAGCTGCAGAATGATTTTGCTGACCCTAAAGACTTTAATACGTACACTCCCTAATCCTGTGGCCTAGCTTTCCACAACCAAAACAGACATCACTACCGACTCTGGAAATGCCCTTGTGGTTCTTACCACAAGTCTGACAAAGGGGATTCGTTCGGGCACTGCTAACACTGCCCTGAGATTTAGAGTCTGGCGCTTTGTCTTTATTTCCGTCTCTAAACTTTGGCTCTGGAGCGCAGGCAGAGGAAGGGGATGGAACGGCTAACTTGGAGCGAAACTGTGAACGGTTTCCTCCATCTGACTTGGGGTGAGCAAAGTTGAAGTTACCTGACCTTGCTCTCTTGTTCTTCCTCTCCCTAGTCTTAACCTTCTGCTCTTCTACTTACTGGGAATGGGTCATGAGTCTGGCTAAGGTCATATCACTGATCAACATCGCAGACCTATACTCATTTACCACGCTATCGTTGACCCCTGACACGAACTTGCTCATCTTAGCTCTATTGTCGGCAAACACATGAGGAGCATACCTAGCTAGCTGAGTAAATATAAGAGAATACTCCCTAACCGTCATATTCCCCTGCCTGAGGTTGATGAACTCAAGAACTTTGGCTTCCCTCAGCTCTTGGGGAAAGAATCTATCTAAGAAGGTTGTGACAAATTCCTCCGCCTCGATAGGGCCTGCATCATCTAACCTCTCATACTTCCACTGTTTGTACCAATCATGAGCACCAACTTGTAACTGGTAGGCATCTAACTCAACACTCTTAATAGAAGTAACACCCATGATATCAATGACCTTCTGGACTTGGTCAATAAACTCCTAAGGGTCCTCATCAGACTTAGACCCATGGAAAGATAGAGGGTTCATTCGGGTGAAGTCCCAAACCCTAGATGCTATAGGACTGGCCACTGGATTGGCCGGAATGACTGGTGGCCATTTATTCTGTGCAGCCACAGATTGAGCAAGTGTGGTAAATACGGCTCTAAACTCCGCATGGGAAACATGTTCGCCCAAAGGATCTTCGAGCTGAGGAGCTGGCTGGTTTCTTCTCTTTGGGGCCATGGTCTGGAATAAGAAAAGAATGGATTAGACTGAGAGTTTAACTTGTGATTATGCTCACTAGTATGACATGAATACTGAAGAAAGGGGATTGTTCTTAAAATATTTTAAAGACTCTTGTACATAAATGTGGCGCGCAACACACCCATGTACAAAACTCTACTAGATGCGGCTTTCAGACTTCCTAGGACTCTATTGAACCTGTCTCTTATACCAAGTTTGTAACGCCTCAATTTGCTGAACCAGAATGCTACACGGTGCTTATGACCCCGAGGGACCACATGCTAACCCATGACTGATATTTGTACTTGTATACTGCAAATCATGACATAATAATGTGGAATACGTAAAACTGTAAGGCCATAAGGTTCAACTGAATAAAACTATGTCTGAAAATCATAACATCCATGTGGGTGAAAATACCCAAAACAACTTAATCGAAAAGCTAAGTCTGAACATAAATCTGAACATAAATTTGAAAGCCTCTAAACTATCTGAATAAGGAGTTGAAAGAACATGTCTCCAAATAACTCTGTAACACTGAACTGAAGAAATAAATAAATGTATCAAATCATATTATCCTCGAATTAATGAGGACTTACTGTGTCTCTGCGACGAGGAATGCTACCGCTACTGCTGGGCTGGAGCTCGTGTCTCGGAACCTATGGTGTAACTTGAAAAGAAAGAACCATAGCGCAAATGCATCAGTATAACTGGAGTACTAAGTATACGAGGAAGGTAGGCTGAACATAAAGGTGTTTCATGCATGAACAACACTGACTGACTATTATGAACGTGGGAGTGCAAACATACATGTATAGAAACTGGGACCGTGAATGCGTGATAGAAAGACCTGTAAGCTAATATATGGTTTACTGATAACTGTCATAACTGATACTGCAAGCTGATAACATGGACGACTATATCTGACAGTCCTGTATATGCTGAAATCTGAAGAACATAACGACTGTATCTGACAGTTTTGTGTATACTAAAATCTGAAGAACACCCTGAGTTCTTTTACTGAGATTGATACTGAAACTGTGGGAGGTAGTTTTTAACCGGCATGCCCCATGTATACCAGTATGGCTAAGCTGGGGTCCAATCTCTGCCCCGATTGAAGGGGTGTCAATACCGTGCCACGGGTAAAGACAGCTTGTGAGTGACCCTTATCTACTCAATGAGAATGGTGGGAACCCTAAACTGACAGGTTAAACCACATCATCAACTCTAATCTAATAGTTAAGATGTCTCAACCTACGCTGGCTACGTAGTTCTGGAACACAAGGACTACTTCTAAGAATCACAACCTGAACTGGCGGGTGAGTTCCCATCCTTGGGTTCACTCGGTGCTAACCTCTACTCCCATCTGGAGGGAATGGACATGAATAACTGACTATACATGACTTAATCTTACTGAATTCCATTGACTGATGGAATGTTACTGATATCTGACAACTGACTGAGATCATGAGGTTTTCCTGAGTCACATGATTGACTGAAGTCAATGGAATCATAGCTTGAGTTTGGATATCGTGAAACATGACATGGCTCTAGGCACACAGCTATAGTTTTTGGGTACAAATACCCCCAGGACTCTATAGGAGAAAACTGACACACATGACATGACTTGATCACAAGATTTGAGTCCACAATTCACAATATCATAAGCAGGGGATAGTATACTTCATGTATTTATTCAACATTTCAAACATGATGGGAAAAGCATGGATATATTTTGTGTACATAATTTATATCTCCATTATCATACATGCCTTATACCACAACAATAACAACACATAATTTGTATGGAAATTCATATTGGAGTGTATGGCTAACATGAACTTGTTATTTAGATATCATAAAATCATGTAAATATGAAGTTCTAACATACTAGGTATTTTATCGAACACCTTGCATGCATTCTTTAAGGCATAGGTGGATTTCATACTTGCATTCTATTAATCCATCTAAATATCATGTTTTTCAACTAACAACATAACTTTCATGAGATATACAGTCACGATACTATTATATAGAAAAACAAACAAGCATCAATATGGGTATGATCATATCACCATAACCAACCAAGATTTTGTATTTTAAAGATTGATTCTTGAACTCCACGGATGAAAGGAATCCGTGGATGAACACTACGCATACCTTGGAAGGGAGGTTCTTGATGATTGACGGAGGAATTTCCTTGAAATTTGATCTTCAAGCTTGATTGTGCAACCCTAGTTGTTTTTCTCCTATGGTGCTCTTGGATAATGAACTTTGAGATGTTAATAGGGTTGTAATGTGTTTATAAGCTATAAATTTCGTGAGGTTAGGTTTAGAGACATGTAAGGAGTGTTAAAAGACTTAACTACCCTCGAAATAACTCAAAAAGTAATTGTTTTCGTGGCTGAAATCATACATAGGCGCCGCATATGATATCGCCTATATTTATATAGGCACCGCATATGATATCGCCTATATTTATATAGGCGCCGCATATGATATCGCCTATGCTTTTCAATGGCCATGTGCGATTGGTTAGGCTACACATTCTACTTTGAAAGGCCATAACTCCTTGCTCGGGTGTTGGATTTTGATGAAATTAGTATCGTTGGAAAGCTAATTCGATTCCCTACAATTTGGTGGGTCTAAATATGCTAAAATATTACATATCAATTACGTTATTCTTGTTCAAAGATGACCCTTGCAAAATCGAACACTAAGACTTGATGGATTCAAAAACTCTTAGCTTGCATCACTCTAAGTGACTCATATGAGCATGCTTAAGACATCACAATCTATCCTATTGCTAGGATATTCATTGTAAGTCATGCACTAAAATGCTACTCACAGGATAGAAGGTTTCATACGTAGGAAAACTTATTCACTTCCTAGCTTAGAAACATGCGGGGTATTACATAAAGACTCGACTCACTTCCACCCCAGTTATAGTGTTACCTAATGCTACAGATGGTTTTATGGTGTATTGTGATGCTTCTAGAGTCGGTCTGGGTTGTGTTTTGATGCACAAAGGTAAGTTTATAGCCTATGCCTCTAGACAACTTAAGTCTCATGAAAAGAATTATCCGATCCATGATCTTGAGTTAGCTGCTGTTGTGTTTTCTTTGAAAATATGGAGGCACTGGGGTGCATGTTGATGTGTTTACGGATCACAAAAGCTTGCAATATATATTTACTCAGAGGGAGTTAAATCTTCGTCAGAGAAGGTGGTTAGAATTGTGAAGAATTATGATATGATTGTGTTGTATTATCGGGACAAGGCCAATGTAGTGGCAGATACCCTTAGTAGATTGTCCATGGGTAGTGTTGCTCATGTGGAGGGTGATAATAAGGAGTTAGTTAAAGAAGTTCATCAGTTAGCTAGGTTGGGTGTGAGATTGGTTGATTCAGTTGAAGGGAATATTTGGGTTCAGAGTAGTTCCAAATCTTCTCTAGTTTCAGAAGTGAAAGAAAAGTAGGATAAGGATTCTAGTTTGGTCAAACTGAAGGAGTCAGTTAAAGACCAAAAGGTAGAGGTTTTCTTCCAAGGGGGAGATGGTGTGCTGAGATACCAGAGTAGATTGTGTGTGCCATGTGTTGATGATTTGAGTCAGTGGATTATGGCGGAAGCGCATGGTGCACTTTATTCCATTTATCCAGGAGCTACCAAGATGTATCATGACTTTTGGGAAATCTATTGGTGGAGTGGTATAAAGAGAGATATAGCAGAATTCATAGCCAACTATGCAAATTATCAACATGTTAAGGTAGAGCACCAAAGACTTGGTGGCACATTGCAAGAGTTTGGTATCCCCACTTGGAAGTGGGAAGAGGTGAATATGGAATTTGTGACTGGATTACCCCATTCGCGTCGTCAGCATGATTCGATTTGGATGATAGTAGACAGATTGACTAAATCAATGCATTTCTTGCTAGTTCACATACAGATGAAGATTATGCTAAGCTGTATATCAGAGAGTTGGTCAGATTTCATGGAGTTCCTTTGTCTATCATCTTGGATAGGGGTACTCAGTTTACCTCTCAGTTTTGAAGAGCCTTTCAGAAGGGTCTTAGTACCCAGGTTCATTTTAGTTCAGCTTTTCATTGACAGATAAATGGTCAGGAAGAAAGGACCATTCAGACTTTAGAGGATATGTTGAGGGCATGTGTTCTTGATTTTAAAGGTAGTTGGGTTGACTATTTTCCGTTGATTGAGTTCGCTTATAATAACAGTTATCATGCTAGTATTCAGATGGACTCGTTTGAGGCATTTTATGGACGAAGATGTAGATCTCCAGTTGGTTAGTTCGAAGTAGGTGAGGCCATTTGATTGGGCCAGAAATGGTGTTTGAGGCCATGGAGAAAGTTCAGTTGATTCGAGAGAGATTGAAAGCAACCCAGAGTCGTCAGAAATCTTATGCAGACGTGAGAAGAAGAGATATGGAGTTTGAGCTTGATGACCTTGTTTATTTGAAAGTTTCACCCATGAAAGGGGTAAAGAGATTTGGCAAAAGGAGGAAGCTTAGTCCCCGATATGTAGGTCCCTTCCGGATTTTGAGTCGTGTTGGAAAGGTAGCATATGAGCTTGAGCTACCCGCAGATTTATCCTCGGTTCATCGAGTATTCCATATGTCCTTGTTGAAGAATTGCATGGACGATTCAACCATTATAGTTCCTCTAGAAAGTACAGATATTCAGAATAGCCTTTCATATGAAGAAGTTCCAGTAGAGATTCTTGATCATCAGATTCGTAGACTAAGGAACAAAGAAGTTCCCTTGGTCAAAGTTTTGTGGAAAAATTAGTTCGTTGAGGGTGCTACTTGGGAAGCAGAGGCAGACATGCCTACCAAGTATCCTCGTCTCTTTTCCACGAACTCAGATTCAGCCAAAGGTAATAGTCTTCCTTAATTCAGCTTTTTTCCAGTCTCAGATTCAGCCATATAGCTATTTTCATGTAAATTCATGCACTAGCAGATCAGTTCAGTAGCTCAGTAGTATGTTTTGATTAAGTCATACAATTTATTTTAGTTGTGCATGATATCTTATAGACTCAGACTCCTCAGTATTTTCGGCTTAACTAGCCACATTCGAGGATGAATGTTCTCAAGGGGGAGATATTGTAATGCCCCGTACTTTTTCCTAGCTTAATTTCGCTCCTAGAATGTCAAGGATTGGCTTAAAAAATGAATAACATTTTTTATATGTATTTAGACTCTCCATTGTGTGGAAAATTGAATAAGCTTTCCATCGATACCAATTTCGCCCAAATCCAATACTCGGTTGAGAAGTTATGACGTTTTTAGTAAAGCAGCACGCTATCATGGAAAACACTGCATCGCGGCGAGGGTTAAATTCCTATTCGTCAAATTCCAGTGGATCACTACAATAAGCTCGTATCGCGCTGAGGTCTAATTTCCCAATTGTCAATTTTCAGTGGCTCACAACAATGGTAGCGCATCGCGGTGATGGCTAAAATGGCATTTCAATAGAGTACCGCGATAGCTCTGCATCGCGTTGAGCTTCCAGTTCCCACTCGTCCTTTTCCAAGTGAGGCACCGCGATAGTGGCGCGTCGCGGTGGTATTTAAAATCGGGAAAAGTTTATTGTTTCCAGTTCCGATTAAAAGTTTAAAAAAGGCACTTTGGTCAATTCTCAAGCCCCAATTCATGTAAAACACAAGATTTAGCTCATTCTAAGCACTTTATACCCAATTTTCATCCATTCTCTCTCAAAGAAAACCCTAGAGCTCAAAGATTAACCTCTAAAAAATCAAATTCCTCCATTGTTTCTCCAAGAAAACTCAAAATTGAGGATTACCAAATCAAGATCATCAAGAGTTCATCTTCAAAGGCACAAATAGAGATTCAAGTTCAAGCTTTCTTAGAAATTTCATCAATTAAGGTATTTGGGATTTATGAACAAGGATCTTCTTTCATCCCTGTGCACAAACTAAGTTTTTAATTCAAACTTATATGATTTTGAATGATTATACATGAGTTTTGAATTAGGGTTCATACCCATTATTGCTAATTGCAAGATTATGAGATTTCAAGTGTTTTAGAAGTTGAATTGCATGACTATTTTCATATTTACATGCCTATTGCAGTAAATTTCAGATTTTGAGATGAATTGTTATTAATTACATTATCAAGCATGAACTTTATGATGTTTTGACATGAGATTGATGTATGGGTTATTATCCCTAGATTGAATATTATTATTTTAAGAAAAATTATGCTTTAAGCATCAGATGATCAACTTATTTCAGATTTTCAGAAAGCCTTGATCTTTTGATCCTCAGATAAGATTTGTAATCCACTTTACAGATTTATTACAAATTTTAGAAATCAGAATAGTTTTATTCACAGATTGAATCAGATAAATGCATAATTGGTTTCGTAATAACCATTATGCTAGTTTTAAAGTGGATTTCCAATAGAATAAGGATACAGATTAAAAGTGAGTAGTATTTAGCACCGAACTGGAAGTGTGGGATTAGTGTGCCCTATCTTCCACAGAACTACGTAGCCAACGTAGGTACAAATTCAGATTATTTCCATTTCTATATGGACGACAGATACAGATGTGCTCACTTAGATTAGGTTATACTTCTTGGCAAGAGTATGCCACCTCTCCCCATCATGAGGTTTTCCCCATAGAGGAATAAGACGTTGGACTCCATGTTAGTTCACATGGTGTATGTCGGTTAAAAGAACATCCCTTCAGATAAAGTATTTTCCCTAGCAGTAAAAGCTTTTAGAACAGTTTTAAAATATTTCCCTAAAGTTTTAAGCTTACAACATAACAGAAATGAATAACAGAAAAAGTTATTTTAAGAAAACTAAGTGTAAAGGCTCACAACTTTATTCAGATTATGCTTTACAGAAATATATTAGCTATAGACTTCAGCTTTCACATTTCAGATATAAAAGTGAGTCCTTTCTACACCTAGGCAGCATAATTTACAGATAGATCATAAGTACACCTTTTAGAACTAAATGTTATGGCTCACTAGATTTACAAAGTATGATTTGTTATTCATGATTTCAGATTTCAGTATTTCAGATATTCCAGCTTATGTGAGTCATTTACATTTGGCATGCATTTTTTTACATACTATGATGACTATTGAGACTTTGCTTTATACTCAGTACATCCTCAAAGTACTAATCCACATATACGTCTATGTGCTACATTGTCTCATAATGTAGGTTCAGGTGCTCAGTTTCAGCAGTGTGACTAATTTTGAGCATCTCTATCTACATTCCGATAGTTGGTGAGTCCTTATAGTTCGGGGACTTAGTTATTCAGTATTTTCAGCTTAGATAATTCAATATTCTTTTCAGATAGTTAGAGTCAATTGGGGGTTTGTCCCAGTGACTCTCTAGTTATTAGTAGTAAAAGCATGTTAGACTGCTAGTTTTTATTCAAATTATTCAGTATTGCGGTTTCATACATTATTTTCAAATATTATATTCAAACAGTTTTTCGCATTTAGTATGATTTGATGTCTATATTTCCATTAGTATGATATTCAGACTTAGTAGAAGACGTAAAGGGTTAGCTTAAGGCTACTCGTAGTGTTGAGTACCGTGTGACGTCTCGGGACCAGGTTTCGGAGTGTTACACTAATGGAGTGCATGGATATGAAATCCTCTTTGATGGAATGACACTCATCTTAGATGTCAATTCCTTTACAGAAGCAGTTAATGCATTAATAACATTAATCACTCCATCATGTTTCGCCTTGCAATTTTGACATTTGCATGCAAAACATTCGCTGGGAGGGGTAAAATTTGTAAAACCAATATGATCATAATCATAATGGTTTGTTGTTTCAAAAAATGCAAGAGGAGCATCATTATCCCCAGCAGCAGCACCAGTACCACCACTAATAGCTCCATCACCACTAACACCATCAGCAACAACAAGCCCGCCTCCAAAATTATTATTTTTCTTGTGATGGTTATTGCTCAAACAATTTCTTTTTTATTCTATCAGTGACCTTAGGGTACGATAGGGTTTTTATAGACCGTAAAGTAAGAAAATATGTCATCTTCAACTCTTGATTGGTCAGAACAAATACACAATCTAAAATAAATCAGTACACATAATAGAATGATGATTAAATCATTCAAAAAAATTATTAATTAAAATAAAAACTTAATTAGAATTAGACTTACTGCTTCCTTCGAAGAGGTGAAGAGATCAAGAAATTCTATATTTTTATCAGTTTTAGCGGACAACCATCTCATGATTCTTGGACATGAAACTTCTTCCCAGTAGTTCACTTTTTGTCTCAAATAAGGAATGACTTTAAATACCCAAGCCTATAAAATAACACCAATAAATCAAAGACATTGTTCAATAAAAAAATAAATGAATCATAGTAACAAAAATATTTACCATGAAAGCCCATAAAAAGCCATATAAGTTGACTATCTTTGGCGTTAACGGAGTCAAAAAATATTTGACAGCCATTTTGAAGCTTTCGTAACCCCAAGGACAACTGTTAAATGCCTCAAGATCCTCGAAGAGCTTTATTAAACCAAGTGGTATATTGTTGTTAATGTCTCTCGCCCAAAGAATATTATGTACAAACCAAACCAAGCACAATGATTGCTTGTGTTTCTTTGAAAGTCTTTTACCTTTCAATGCTTCTATCAGATTTTTATTTTTGAAGCTTGGAAAAACAAGGGACACCAATTCATCACCATCATTTGACTACTCTTTTGCCTTTTTTGGGTGTAAGGGGTGCTTTTTTAGGGTTAGAATAGGTATTACTTGAGAAGGAGAAGGAGGATAACATTTTAGTCCAGTAACTTAGGCAAACTCCTTTCAACCAAAACAAACAGGCATGCCACAGTAATTTACCCATACTTCATTCATCTTCTCTTTATTTTCATACATAAACCTACACCTTGAGAAGATTATATACCATTTTCATTTGAAAACGAGCATTGTGTCCTCCGACAAATCAAGATATTGCCCAAAGTAGCTGTCCCTGAAATAAGCATCCAATTTTTTTATCTCGGAGTATTTTTTTAAAGACGTCAAAAGATTTTCCCATGGCTGACTTAACCACAAAATCGCCAGTTAAATCTGTGGCACCATCGCACTGAATTCTCACAGGATAACTATCAATGCTAAAGGTTTTGACCAACTCTTTAGTTGAAGGGCTATTAATATTTAGATCATCTCGTTTGAAACATTCCTCATTCCCCTATTCATTATATTATGCTTCTGATTGAGATAACGCTTGTAGAGCAAGCTCAAAGAGTGGTGGATGTAGCCTAGCTGCTTCACTTGTTCCTTTACTTGGACTTGATTCAGTGTCTTTTCTTTTGGGAGCCATATTATCGAAAATCTAACAGAAAAATAAAAAAGATTATAATTGATTAACGCATCATTAAAAGAAAGGATAACTGTAAATTTATCATGTATAACACAGTAAAATAACAGTTCCAAAAGATCACACATATATTACAACAGGTGTATTATCTGTTGCAATATATAACTAACCTGTTGCAACAGATGAGTAATTTATTGTAAATAATAAATACAGTTTCTATATTGTTGTGATTTCTTTCAATAGATCACTCATCTGTTGAAATAGATGACTGGTTTGTGCAACAGATCAACTGTCAATATTATTTAGATTTCTTTTAATAGAAGTGTCATCTGTTGCAACAGATGAATTATCTGTTGGGATAAATCAAAGTCTTAGATATGTTGTCCCGTTAGAATAATTGATAGGATTTTATCTAACTGATTGTTCATCAATTGCATCAGATGATTCATCAGTTGCATCAGATGGTTTAGTTGCTACATCAGATGGTTCAGCTGTTGAATCAGATGGTTCATCTGTTGCATCAAATGGTTCATCTATTGCATCAGATGGTTCATCTGTTGCAGGAAGAAAAAATAATTACAAGATTTTGTTCAATAGAACAACAACAATATCACTATTTAATTTTAAATATACCATTTTTACCAAGAACAACAACAAATCAACCCAGCAACACCAACACAACACAAACACTAAGAACATCAACAATAACTAAAAACATAAAATTATTATTTTGTTTGTACAAACACAAACAACAAAAATCAAACTTCAAAAAACTCAACAGACGCCAACAAATTGAATCAACAGTTCGACAACAAGAACTACAATAACAACCAAAATAATATTTTACTCTGGAAAGAGAAGAGAATAAATACCAGAAATTAGGTTTTTCTTCAGTCCCCATTTCAAATTTAAGCAGCAATATTGAAATTGTTAACCAATACTAGAAGAGAAGTTGTCTCAAGTTCCTTTTTTTCTTAATAACTAAAAAGCCCTGACTTTTTACCTGTGAAAGAAGAAAAGGGACGATGAAGAACTCTAAGTTGTTATCGCCAGAGAGCAATGTTGTCACGTCGATTGACGGTTGAAAGTCAAAAAGAAACTCGAAGCCCAACTATTTATCATTGGGAGGTTAAAATCGCAAGGAGAAATTTGCAGAACTTTTGGTTAGGAGAAGTTTGAGAGACAGTCGAGATAGAGAGAGAAGGGAGAGGAGAGATACTTTATTTAGAGGGGAGAGAGGTGTGGGTTGATTTGTATTTTTAAAAAGATTAGAAAGTTTTGAAATATTAATCAAGTCCACAATTAACTTAATTAAGTTTTCTAATTATGTTTGAACCTTTAAGTTGGTCAATGTCATCAATTCTTTATTCAAGACTTAAAAGACACCCTTTCCTTCAATTTTCTCGAGTGACCTTTGTGGTGGATAAGATGAGGGAAGCGAGATTGAGATGGTTTAGACATGTGATGAGGCGAGGTTCACACGACTGAGTGAGGAGGTGCAAGATATTGGATATTGTAGGTATGAAAAGGGGTAAAGGTATGTCGAAGAAGTATTGGGGGTGAGGTGATTAGTCAGGACATGGCGCTTAACATGACCTTAAATAGGAGATGTGGCATCCGCATATTAGTAGAAAGTTAGTTAAGTCGGAGTGTTGTCATGCTCTGTAGAATGGTAGTTTAGTTGTAGATATCTATCGTTGTTGTTGTCTATTATGTTTCGATTATTGCACTATTTTATGGTTGATTATTATTATCGTCATATTTTCTTCACTATTTTTCTTTTCTTTGTACCTGAAATTGCTACACTTGAACCGAAAGTCTTTCGGAAACAACCTCTCTACCTCCTCGAGGTAGCAGTAAGGTTTGCATACATTTGATCCTCTCTAAACCTCAGTTGTGAGATTTTACTGCATATATTATTGTCTACCAAATTTAGTTGGTGTTACAAATCTTATAAAATGATAAAATGAATCAACCACAGTTCATACAAAAAATATCGAATCATACTATATTCTTGAACGTCTAAGTTCTAACTAATAAATTACATATTTCAATAGTCATATAATTCAATAAAAAAAGTACCATCTAAAAAAAGGAAAAAGGGCCTAAAATACCCTTCAACTATGTAAAATGGTGCAAAAATGTCCTTCGTCTACCTATTGGGCTTAAAATGCCCTTTTCGTCTACCTATTGGACCTAAAATGCCCTTCTCACCTATCTATTAGGTCTAAAATGCCCTTCTCATCTACCTATTGGGCCTATTTTGCCCTTTTACTTAGGCAAATTATATGAAAAGTCCATCCATAAAATTTAATTACATAAATAATAGTACTTTTTCGATATTATAAAAATAAAAGTTTTTTTCTTCATATATAGCCATTTTAAGAAACAAAAAAAGACAATTATAATTCTTAATTTAATACAATAACTAATTATCAATTCACCTTAATTTAAGATATATATTTTCAATCTTCAAATTAAAAGTAGAAAAGATAATCCTTGCTTTCAAATATTCTTCTCTCTTATATTCAAAATTCATATATTTTTAAATAAACTAAGTATTCCATTATTTGCTCGTGTATGTTTCGTTTTATTTTCATGTATGTTAATCATCTAGTATTATTTTATTATTGTATATTTTTAATTCTAATGTAATGGGTAGGGGTGTACAGACTAAACCGTCAAGTCAAACCAAATCGAAGAACCAAACCAAACCGAGAAAAAAAACTGACTTATGATTTGGTTTGGTTGATTCGGCATTTGAAAAAAAACCCGACCATTTTTTATTTGATTTGGTGTTAACCAAAAAAAAGTCAAACCGAACCTAAATCAAACCGACATAATATATATATATATATATATAAATGTGTATATATATATATATATGTGTGTGTGTATATATATATATATACTAGTTTAGAGTACGTGCTTTGCACGTGTATATAATGCGTTAATTATTAATAAATGTATATAAAAATATATTGCAACTACATCTATGTTATATTATTAAGTAAAAACTTTTAATAAAATACACAAAATTTATAAGATAAAAATATACTTAAAGAAAAACGTGCAAATCTAAAGTTACATGATAGTAGTCTCGAAAATGACTTTGATATTCGTTCAAGACTAAACATAAATAAAGTCTATATGACCAAGCTTATTTATTTTTAAATGTGTTTATTTTTAAAAAGTGAGATGCTACTTGTAACTTTTTAGAAAAAGCATGAACTTAGCGACATGTAATAGAAAGCGGTATACATAAATACTACACCTTTGTGTATCTTATCCCACATTGTTAGGTGAATGGCAAATTTAAAAAGACATTGATCTCTCATATATATCAATAGTTAAGTTATAGACATCACATGCAAGTTAAAGTTGTCGATGTCATTAGTTTTTTAAAAGAACTTATGTCAATTCTTAAAACAAGTTATGCACAAAGGTAAGGAATGCTCACGTAACAGAGAAATTAATCCAGAGAAGCATTCATAGATTAAAGATAGAGGCTAGGATAAAATATTGATGATGAAAAACTTCACTTACTTTGAAAGAAATTCTTGTAAGATGGAAAACAGCTTATACTGCAAATATTAAAGGAGAAACAAATACGGGACGCAAAATTATACTAATAACCTAATCTAGCGAGATAACGCTAATTATCTATTGACCTTCTATACTAATCTGCAATCTCCAAATTCTCCAATCTAAAATCGTCAAGATGCATCATATCCTATGTAATCACCTCTCTATGGCCTAGCACTACCCCTCCTAGAATCCACCATAATCAACCTCTCTCCCATCTTCTCTTCATATAACTGAACTATCTTTTGTAACTCACAGTGCAAGTTGAACTCCTTATTAACCGCTAATGCTATATGTTTGGTGCTCATCACAGTCTTCTCTAATTTCTCAAGTCCCTAATCTTGTTCTACATTAATAGTAAAGCCAATATATAACATGCAAAAGAAGTAGAAAAACCAGTAGCAGGAGAAGTTTCCAAAGTACATAACAAGTTGGCTTTCATAATTTGCCTTTGAAGACCAACACCACCATAATGAAGGCCTGTACTTCTGCTCATAGTATTCGTTGCTTTTGTTTCCGGTCCAAGCGAGTTGTCCCTATTGGCAAAGTCGGTTGTTTCTCGTAAAGATTTAGTCAAAATTCTTATATAAACAAATTTAAGTCGTCTTAATTATAAATTGGACTTCAAAGCTTAATAGGATTTCTATCCAAATTGCAGTAGGTCACCGACTGATTCACACGAATTCTACAAGAATTCTAGACTTAAAATAATTACATTAACTTAATAAAATTCAATAATAATTTGAGAAAAAAAAGGCGAAAGGACGATTTTATCTAAAGTAAAGACTTTTAATGAAAGATAAAAAAATTCAATGAACTTTTTAAGGGTTTTCACACTTTTAATATATTATAGATTATAGATATAGATATGCATGTATATAATTTAACTTTTTATACATAAAATATTAATTACAATCTACTTTTTAAATACTTTTTTAATTAGTTTTATTAATTTTTAATATTTAGAAAGTAGATATGTGTGTGTGTGTATATATATATATATATATATATTCATATTTGGGCCTTTAAGTTGTAATATTTATCCATTAATTGTTAATAAAATGATCCAAAATCTAATATAAACCTAAAACCTAAACTTTTCACTCTTCATCTTATTTTTTTAGTTTCAAGAGAGTTTTTCGCTCCTCAATTTTTCATAATTGTGGTTTTTCATTAGCACATGAGTGAAAACATACTTGATCTAAACTTCAATCACAATATAATTGTAAAAAATAAAGATTATAAAAAAACTGAGAAAAAATAAAAGAATCGACTAAAACCTAAACCGAAAAAACCAATTTTATGTTGGTTTGATTTGGTTTATAGTTTTAATAAACTAACATAATTGATTTATTTTTTTTCAATAGAAAATCAAACCAACTCGACCTATGTACATCCCTGGTAATGGGGTAACCATATTTTTTTATGGATAAATATTTATGAAATAAAAATCATTTTGTTGGAAGTATAGATATATCACATATTTTTGTTGTATAAATATAATTAGTGTAAAAGTCAGATTATTATTATATTTTATATATAATTTATGAGATAAATATTCATGATATTTTTTATATAATTTTTGCACCATTTGCATCATTTGATATAATATCAAACACCGTTTGCACGATTTGATATAATATCAAACACCATTTGATATTATTTCAAATGGTGCAAAAATTATATCAAAAATATAATAATAATTTGACTTTGACATTAATTATATTTATACAACAAAAATATATGATATATCTGTACTTCCAACATAATGATTTTTATTCCATAAATATTTATTCATAAAAAATTATGGTTAACCCATTACATTAGAATTGAAAATACACAATAATGAAATAATACTAGATTATTAACATACATGAAAATAAAATGAAACATACACGAGCAAATAATGAAATACTTAATTTATTTAAAAATATTTAAATTTTGAATATAAGAGAGAAATTTTTTTGAAAGCATGGATTATATTTTTCATATTTAATTTGAAGATTGAAAATATATCTCTTAAATTAAGGTGAATTTATAATTAGTTATTGCATTAAATTAAGAATTATAATTACTTTTTTTTATTTTTTAAAATGACTGTATATAAAAAAAACTTTTATTTTTATAATATAAAAAAAAATACTATTATTTATGTAATTAAATTTTATGGATGACCTTTTCATATAATTTAACTAAATGAAAGGGCAAAATAGGTTCAATAGGTAGATGAGAGGGGCATTTTAGGTTCAATGGATTGATGAAAAGGGTATTTTAGACACACTAGACAGACGAAAAAAGATATTTTAGATCCAATAAATAAATGAATGATATTTTTACACCATTTTACATAGTTGAAACACGTAATTTTTTACAAGTCTCCCATTTGACACAAATCTGATATTTATCCATTTCAAAACCCCAAAGATATTTCTCACCACAATACTATATCGTCACAAAAACAAATACACACGGAAACCTCAAAACCCCCTAAAACCCTTGCTAAAAACCCTTCATCATCATTTTGCACCATGAATTCCAACTCCAATTCCACCACTCCCAATTTCGACAATCTCCTTCTTCAATCCTTAATTGGCCGCCTCCAAATCCGCCCTCCTCCTTCATCAACTAACCCCTCATTCCTCTCTCCTAAATCCCTCGAACAACTTCTCTTCAACGACTTACTTGACGATGACAATGACGATGACGACGATAACCTTGACGATTACGTTAACGGAGACGGATCCTCGAAATCCGACCTCTCTCGAGAGGAATCCCGTCTGGAGAAACAGATAATACGGACTATTTTGAGCGGGAAGGTTGATTCGTTGAAGCCGAATTCGGGTCAAGCAGTTACGATTGGGGAGCATCATATATGTGTAGGGTTTCATGAGGATTCGGGTTCGGATTATCGGGTGTGGGAATGGCATGGACATATTATGTTGTTTGATGACGAAAATGGGTATACACCTGAGTATATTTATGGTAATTATTTTGAAAGAGTTGGTGGTAAGGTGATGACGAAGACAACGACAAAGAAGAAAGAGGAGGAGGAAGAGGAAGTTGAGAAAGAGGAGAAAGTGGGGAATTTGGGATTGAAGGAGTTGATTGAATCGGGTGACTCGAATAGCGAGGGGAGGATTCTTCGGAGGAATATGAATGCTGGCTCTCCGAGGTTTGATGAATAGTAACTTTTCAGTATTCTCAATTTGTTGTATCATCTAAATGTACAATTATTTGAGGTCTTTTACGGATTTTTGGTACTTTTGAGATGCGCATTTAGCATAGAAATGGTAATGTGAGTTCTTTCTTTGGCGTAGTTTTAGCTTATCACGGGCATGATATTAGATAGGAGGGGGGTGGAGGATACGGTTTAGGGTAGAAGGTTAGTAGGTAGCAATATGTTGTCTTGTTGTCTGTTCATATTAGTAGTCGTAGTATTGCTCTTGTAGTTTCCTATATTTTCGTTTCTAATACTACATGTAGTTTTTTGTACTGCGATTGTAGTATTGTTTTGTTGTAGTTTCTATTCTGTTACTATCTGGTGTTTTTGTTATTATTATCTGTTGCTTCTTGTACTTCTGTCCTTTTGGCTAAGTTGCTCGTACTCTCCGAAAATGTTGCCGCACCCGTGTCGGATCCTCCAAAAATACACTACTTTTGGAAGATACGACACGCACCCATCCACATTTTTGAAGAGTCCAAGCAACATAGCCTTTTGGGACTGCTTTGGAGTATTTTGCTTAAGTTGAGGCCTGAGGGTCTACGGGAATCAACCTCTCTACCTCTGAGGTAGGGGTAAGGTCGACGTACACTCTATACTCCCCTGAGCCCACTTTGTGGGGCTACACTAGGTATGTTGTTGTTTTTGTAAATGGTAGTGATTATAGTCGGATGAATGCTCTTTTTTTTGTCATTTGGATGCTTTTTTGCTTTATTGAGTGTTGGAATTAAATGAATCTCCTAGCAGAGCTGAATAGATATAGAGGATTCGTATCGGTAACCCAACTAGTTCGAATTGAGAATATTTTGTTGTTGTTGTTGATAGAGTTGTGGTTGTGGAGTTTATATGAATTCAAGCTGACGTTGAATTAGTTCTTCTCTAAGACTTGGAAATTTACCATAGTAATTGTACTTCCTCCTCCTTTTATTGCAGTTCTAGGATCTTGATACTGAAGGACATGTATTAGGAGCTCTCATTGCTAAAACAACTAATGCTCTGGATAGAGAATGAGAAGAGCAATAGTTTATTCATAGGCTAATGAATAATATATAGGCGTTGATACAACATCGAGTCCTAAAGTATACATCAGGTAATTAAAATCCTAAAGTGATACAATAACTAATTACAGTTGTACAAGAAGATAACTATGATATAATTAAAAACTATTCTCGTACATCTCTTTTAATTTCAAGGATAAAATATGCAGATTTGGAATAGCTTCTGTCCTAAGGTATATGGCTTCTGCTTAAGTGTGCTTGAGCATAGTTTTGTTTCTTTTGTACCTAATTGAGACTCGCTTTCATTAATTCCAATGTCAACCTCCAAATCTTTTGCAGTAACCAACAAGAGTGAGACTGCCGACTGACCAAATAATTGCTTTCGGTGCATTGAGATTAATATTTTCTAGTAACTTGATATAGCAGTGAACAGTTTTAGAGAACTGAATGTTTACATACTTGGAAACCAAGAGGTCCATGGGATACACATTGAATGGTCATGTAATGCTTCTCTTGGATCTCAGTAGATTTGATCATACAAAAAAATTAGTAAGTTTCTAGAAAAGAAGCTTTACTTGTCGCTGTGAAAAAGAAGCTTTACATTGTAATGCTGGTTGAACATTATGGTATTGCTGCACTATAAAAGAGGGTAAACCTTTGTTTTAGGTGCATTTCTCCGAGGAGCTGAAGTAGGGTGAAGGCTATTATCATATTGCACATGCAATTTCTTATAAATGTATGAATGTGATTTTTTGGTTGCATTTGAAAGTTAGCCTCGGTATATTGGGGTTGTTTTATGGTCCCATAATACAACAACATAGGTGTATTCTCACATAGTGGGGTCTGGGGAGGGTAGAGTGTATGTAGTCTGTAGCACCTCAGAGGTGAGAGGTGAGGTAGTCTGTTTCCTAATGTTATGGTCCCATAATATGGTTGTTAATTTAGCAGGAGTGGGCTGGGATTTGGAAGGTATTTAAGTTTTTATATGTTGTACAGAAAGTACTATCGCATAATAAGACGCCCAGCTACCTTGCAGTAAACAGTGTCTTGTACTCTTAAAACGCAACATAATAATATGGATTGCTTCAAGCCAGAAACCAAAATTTGATCTCTGCCTGATCCATGTCAATGGAGTATATAACATTGTGCTCTTATAAATGGAATCAGTAGGCGTCTCATTAGCAGCGTGCACTGCGAGTAACTAGTTTATTTTTCTTCTTCCTACCCTCATATGCAACGTCTTTCAATATCTGGTTGTTGAATCTCCTTAAATACAAAAATATGTCTATGAGACAACAAAATTTTTGTAAGCTGAGACAAGGATGATTAAAGACGCATAGTACTGTTACCAAAAGGCATGAACCTATGGAGCACCATGTCTCTCTCTACCGTGAATTTTAGAAATCAACAATATTGAGGTATTGAGGAAGTACCTTGTCTTTAAGTCATAGTAAGACCAGTACCTGTACTGCAGGACTAGTTCAATCAGTATGGCTTTTAGTTCTCGTCATTGCTAAAGTATTACACTGATCCATTCATAAGTGTGTGATGCACAATGTCAGAACTCTATAAATAAGATTGTTGAAAGCCTGCCGGGTCCTAAGGAAATTTGCCATTGCGATAGATTTTTTTTCCATCTGGTTGGATTGATTATTCTGGTTTCATCTTCCCCACATTCTGGGGCATCTATATGTCACCGTATCAAGCCTGTTGATGATTTTACTGCTGCTTGTCTTTCGCCGTTCCTGTAGTATTCATTCATTCTTATGCAGTGTTTTTCTTCTTTGATCAAGTTATCATATCTTGTCACTTAAAAGTGATGCATTTTTAATTTTGTGTTTCTTTGGAAGTATTTAATAACTAGGTAACTTCCCTCATCTTTTTTCTATTTGCTTTGATTTAAGTTCCTTGCCTTGATTAACAGGGTCTAGCAGACAGGCTGGTGAAGTTGAAGTTGCTGTTTTACAACGAAGAGGCACTTGAGATGCTCTGCACATTTTCCCTTGGCTGGACGGAGTTTTTTTTCACCTTCCCATCTCCAAGCTATTTGGTATTTTAATGGCATACCAAGTAGCTTGGGAAGTTAGGAGAACACAGGCTTGTATTGAAAGGTTAGGAGCTCCACGGTGAGCATTGTGGAGTGCTGAGTACTTTTCTGCGACACTCTTTTGTTAATTTCTTGAAGCAGTTGCCCGGGGTTTATCGGGCTGATAACAGATTATATAAGATATTCGATTTCTGAATAACATCTTTGTTGGGTTTGTGAGTAATAGATTTTTAACGATTTTTCGCTGCACTAGTTTTAACCATGCTTTAGCTATTGATATTTTATTTGCTCCTGTCAACCATATGAAATGTAATATGAAGTTCCAGATCCATCCATATCAAGTCATTGGATTTTCAAAACCAATTTACTTCTCAAAAGAATTAGCTACTTAATAAAGGTGAAAAATATTTGGTCATTTCTTTTCAATTCTCACCTTTCTTAATAAAGGTGAAAAATATGAGGTCATTTTTTCTCAATTTACTATGCCTAGGTCGACGCAATAACTTGGTACTTGTACTGGTGAAAAATATGTGCGGGTAGAGCCGTAGAGGAGTAGTTGAATTGCACACAATTTGACATTCCCATGTTTTAGATGCATAAGGATTTTTATTAGGCAATGTTTCCATTGAACCTGAACCTTAAAAATGTGTGCCTATTATAAGCGCACTCGTTGATTTGGCACAACATGTGGAATACACTCTTCTGTGAGAGTGGAATACCTCAATCTTTTTTGTTTATAATTTTTTTTAATTTATTATCTTCTTCAACCTCAATTTGCACCCACCATCTCCTCCTTTTTCACCATTGCCACCACCTCCAACAACAACATGCTCGGTATATTCCCGCAGAGTGGGGGTTCAGCAGGTAAAGTGTACGCAGTTCATAACACTACCTCAGACGTATAGTAGAGAGGCTGTTTTCGATAGACCTCCGGCTCAGGACCATTGCCACCACCTTGAACAAGAAAATAATTTTTCCATCTCCTTCTTCCTTTATCTTTCCCACCACCTCAGCACCATAGTCCCTGTATCCACCACCAGCGTAGGGCAAATTACCCAAACAAATATCTCTTTACCCCAATTCCACAACCAAAGAACAAATGACCCTAATAAATATCTCGCCACCCTCAATTTCACCACCACACTGTGCCTCATCCCGCAACTATTGAACTTTCTGCTAGTGTCTTACTATTTTTAGAAATTAGTGAAAAAAATAAATTACTATCCATGAAGAGAAAGAAAGAAAGAAAGAAAAAGATCAAAAGAATCAACCTTCAAGCATGATTTCATCGCAATTTTCCCCTTCCCCTCTCTTTTCTTTACACATCCAAAAAATTGGAGAACACTTTGAAAAATCAAGTTTACATTCAACCATATATTACTACACTAATTCTTTTATTAGCTCAGCTGCCATAGTCGATCAAGCTATGCATCTGATCTGAAGGAATATTGAAGAAACAATTATCTTGTTCGAAGAATAGAACTTTTAATTTTTTTCCGATCATTTTTTTCAAAAGATATACTTTTTTCTTATTATTTGGGATTAAAATCTACGTGTCTTTATATTATTGATAGCTTCGCCACGTTAGACGCGTGTGAAATGCACGAATTCCATTAGTTTGGTTATCTCTAAAAAATGTGCCTAACTTAGGCGTCAAAAATAAAAAAAAATCAAACTTTAGGAGGCAACGTAAGTATTTGGCCAAGATAAAAACGCTGGTGAGCTGTCACAAAAATATTCGAATTAAGACTCCAAAATATGATTTTGTATACTTCGAAATGCTTGGAAGATAAATAAATAATAACAATCTTCCATTAAGAAACTAAGTACACTGTGAATAATCATCAATAAAATTATCAAGATGAACACAAATTGTCCCACCAATTATCAAATCTTTTATTGAAATAATAATTTGTCATATAGTATATCCTTAAAAGTGAACTAGATAGAATATATTTTAGCTCAAGTACAATATCCTTCGACAAAAATGCTATTTTGCAATCAATATTTCATTAAACATGCACTGTCCTGGTCATTGGCCAGTCCATGCCATATATTGCAATTTGAATAATCACTAAGATGAACGAGAGTCCCTCGTCATCATCGGCCAGTCCAACCAACAGTCTTATTTGTTGTAATCCCAAAGTTCATTGGATCTTGTGGAGGTGGTGGTGGAGGTCTAGGCATACTTGGCTTCGCAGGGTCAACAAAAATTACCCAGCCATCCAAGAACTTCGCGTTCATTCCTTCGCGAGCCTTCTCTGCTTCTTCTATTGTTTCATAAGAAACAAATCCGAACCCCTTTGATCTCCCAGTTGCTCTATCAGTAATTACTTTTGCTGTAGATCAAACACATAGAAACGAAGAATGGTTACTGTTTATCACAGAAAGATCGGAATCTAGCAAAATAAAAGAGGAAGATGAGAAGGAAATTTCTTATTATTTACCTTCAGTAAGATTTCCAAATTGTTCAAATGCTTTTTTAAGGTTTTCATCACTAGTGTATCTTGAAAGCCCTGCAGCATGACGCAACGAAAGGAAAGAACCATGAAAAAGAGCTTATACTAAAAATGAACCATTTCTTCTCACTTACTTTTATCACTTGTATACAGCACGTTCTCTAACATCAATAAATTACTACTTCGTCACAAGGATTTTCCAGTTCCACTTCTTAATATGTGATCCTCCGCTATTCTTTTCCTTTTTTGCTTTGAAATTGTTTATCATAGAAGGGTAGCAAGGAAAAACATATTTCATTATAGGCAAAAATAACTTCCGAGTCTCAACTAGCACAACGTGTGCATAGATCTAAGTTGCGCGGACTCTTCACTTTTGATGCCGCACCCGTGTCGGATTCTCCAAAAATACACTACTTTTGGCGAATCCGATACGCACCCGCTGACATTTTTGAAGAGTCCGAGCAACATAGGCATAGATACAAGCGTAGTATGTAGAGAAGTGCAACTTTGACAAATTCTTTCATAGGTAAAAGAACTCTCGTTTAGTATGAGGACAACAGTAGCAGCACCTAAGCAGGATAACTCGAGAACCACCAGGACTACCTCTAAGAGAACATTGAGGTTAACATTCTTCTAAACAAGATATACTTATGAAACTGAGAACCCCTAATTTCACAGATAAACTTTTTAAGTTACCAAAAATTGCCAAAAATATTTGTACTTCTACATGTGCGCTACAATATATTTTACATTTCTTTTGAGGCGAGGGTCTATCGGAAACAGCCTATTTACACCCCCCCCCCCAAAACCAACACACACACACAAAGGTAGGGGTCTACATATATCCTACCCTCCCCAAACATAACTTTTGAAATACACAGGGTATGTTGTTGTTTTATGAATGTACTCTTAGAATTTAGAGAAACAACTCCAAGCACATGATTTAAGAAACTGGCATCTTTTCAGAAATACTTAGGAGGTCTAGAACCATCATCCCAATCAATATATCATGCCAAATTACCTTTTTTTTCTAACAATGAAGAACTCTCCAAGGTAAGTGGTGCATAGTTCAAAATTCGATTGATAATGGGCCCACCCGGCACGCATCTCTGCTTAAACCCAAACATTTTGTATGCAGCAGAATTCAAACAAATGATGTGCACCTGACCCACTCATGGTTTTGACTGTAGCAGGATTCAAACCCATGATGTGCGCCTAACTCACATTACGTGTTGCACTCCCTTGTGGTCCGACCCTTCCCCAGACCACTCCCATAGCGGGAGTTTTAGTGCACCAGGCTGCCCTTTTAAACAAAAAAAACTCATACCACTAGGCAAAAGCCCTTGAGACCATGCCACATTACGTTTTTAAGAAATCTAATTCAAATAAAATGCATAACCTTCCAGCCTTCATTTCCCTAATTTTTAACCATGTTTAAGAAAAAGGGAGTATTTAAGTCTCCTCTGATTTTACTAGTTCAAACATACAGAGTGATAAAACAGCCAACAAAAAATACTGCATTCACTTGTGAAATCCTAAATCCATATAAAAGAGCCCAATATGTGATTTCCTGTCATAAAAATTCAAAAACAAGATAAATCAAACTAATATTCGCTCCCAATAACCTAAAAGTCTCAAACTTGGAAGCGGGAGAAGATGGAATTAAAATCCTTGTCCAGAAGATACTACAGATGCATTACACGTGGATAATCGGCATACAATGAAGCACCTACAGAAAGATGCAATAGCAAATTATTGCAATGTTTCAGATCTCTGCATTGAGGATATATGGCTTAAGTAGGAAATAGCACAACGATCTTGGGCAAGTTTTTGGTCAAGATGAATGTGCAACCATATAAGATCGAACAAGATCAGAAATGATCACATCCGACAAATGATGCAAGTAGCACAGATATGATAAATTAGAGGTCACCTAAAATGGTTATGCTAAGGCACAGCTAATTCTATGTTTTAGTTTTACATAGAAAACAATTGGTTTTGCCAAGTCTCACCGACCTCCAAAAGCACCGGCACCTAGATGCAGCACTATGATGAAAGTTCTAAAAGAGATGATAAAAGCCTCAAATCACAGTGTTTGAAATTGTCTCCAAAGACCTAATATCCCTCAGAATGAATGTGGAGTTTGCCAGGCTCAATAGAAGTAAAGATCCCTATGGAGGGAGAGAGATACCAACAAGTTCATGGCAAGGACTTAGTTATTTATAGAGAGTGATATAAACCTCAAATCACAAGGACTATTAACTGTCTCAAAATACCTAACATCCCTCAGAATAAATGTGGAGTTGGAAATATTCAATGCAAGTAAAGATCCCTATGGAGCGATAGAAATACCAAGAAGTCCGCAACAAAGACTTATTCATTTATCAAGAGAACTTTTGTCTAGTTAGGATTTTTGTAATTTTGTATAGGAAAGCAGGTTAGATTTAGAAATGTTTTTGCTTCTATAGAACCTGTAATTTTGCATTGAAGACAAGTTACTTAGCATGTGAATGAAATGGTCCCGAATAGAGTAGAATTGACATAGATGATTCATAATACCAACCTCAACTAATTTGGAGTCACAGTATAGTAGATTGATTCATTGATATATCGATGAAATGAAGTTTTCATTTTAAGTACCATTTTTGATAATTGATTTTATAAAAGAGAACAATATAAAGTAATAGGCAACTCAATACTCCCTCCGTTTCAATGTGTCTGTCTAGTAATGACTTGGCACGGAGTTCAAGAAATTAAAGGCGGCTTTTGAATCTTTTTTTTAATAATTGTGGTGTCAAGGCCATCTTGTGTGCATCTCGACTAATTCCACTGGTTACCTGCTACCTCCCACCACCCAACAGCAACAGGTACCAAGTAACCCTGTCACCAAGGCTAGAATAGATGGGAGGAAATCACCTCGTGTTTCTCTATTGGGATTGAACTTGAGAATTCATGGTGCTCAACCCAATTTCATTGAACCACTAGACCACACCCTTGGATGTGGACTTTTGAATCTTGTGGTGTTAAAACTAAAGATATAAAGAATGTAACAAAATGCTTTTAATCTTGTGGTCTTAAACACACCATGTGGAAAGCTAGATTTAAAGAGTTGCCAAACAAGACAGATACATTCTTTTTTAAACAGATTAAAAAGGAAAGTAAGACAAACAAATCGGAAAACGGGGAATACTAGTTAGCCTACTTTATTGATACCTACTACTAGTTTCATGAAAGGGACCACCGTAGCATGCTTGAAGATCACCTAAGAAATCAAGATATTTTTTTTGTATCTCTTGAAGTTTATAATTTCTACAAGCCAGTTCGTCATAGAAGGCAAGTGTTTTACAAATCACAGTTGAAAACATAACCATTTGAAACTAACAACCTTGATCTGAACCAACTTAACGCACTAACTTTCAACAAAACTAGAAATTCTTCGACGCATCCGACTCCTATTCGAGGAAAGACCATGAATAAGAAATCAAATTCCAAGAGCTTATACCAAAAGAATTTGTTTATATATATCAGAATTAGCTCCATAAAAATTCCAAAAACTCAACCTTTATCAGAATCGTTTCAGTTTTAGCGGTGTCGATAATATTATCTAAACTTTTGTAAACTGGAAATTACAGAAGTAATTGATAGCATTCTTCAATCACTATAACAACAAATTAACCCAATAAGCACAAAATCAGTACTGTCATGTAATCAATTAAAAAATTACCAAAAAAAAAACTAAAAATCAAATTCAAATTTTACTAAAATCTCTGACTTGCCACTTTCCTCGCTCACTTCACGAGAGTCAATTTGACTAATCTTCCCAGCTAAATTAAATTAGAGTAATTAAATATTTAAAATTTAAAATTTGAATGCTCGAAAATTATAAAATGCTGTAAGCAGCAATCTTCTCTTGCATTTTATAATATCAGTCAAAGTTCAAGCATTTTGACTTTGGCGAAGCAAAACGTGATAAGTAAAACTAAACGGAGACAGTAATTCTCAAAAATTACTAGCCATCACAATAATATATCAAAATGATCAATATAACACACGAAGTATTCAAAATATTTAATCGAGGTGCATGAAGGTTGATCCAGACACCACGTTTATAGATTAAAAAGAAAAAAAGCATACATAAGATTTGTGAGTTATCAGCACATACCGCTGACAAAAAGTTTAGGACTTGTGAGGGTTGAATTCAACCGAATTGAAGAATATTGTGCTTGAACAATCGTTGAAGATCCACTGAAAATGCGACGAAATAATGCCATTTTAATACTAACAAGGGAAGGATTTGTTTGAATTTATTGTATTTCTCTGGATTTTATTGGGACCAAGTAAGTTCCTTTTGCAAAGGGTTTAGGGTTTTATGAGAAAATTAAGCACGAGGTAACAAAAAAGTATTTGAATTAAAAATGGTTATAACTTTGACCGGTTAAGCTCAAAACTTCATTAAGATTGTGATTAAATTAATTGGGATGTAAAGTGTAATTTTTTTTTTTATTTTAATTTTTTAAAAAGTCCTCTAACTTTAAATTTCAAATTTTAGAGTTTTTCCCTCTTGCCCCACAGACGGGCTGATTCTTCGAAAGGCTAGAACGCGGGGGAAGAGAAGGCGATAGCAGTGAAGCATGTCCAGCCTACGGTTGAAAAGGCGCTTGTTCTGACTTCAGTATCTTCCCGGGGATCTAGAGGAAATCACTCTTCCGGTCGAGTATAAAGCAGCCTTATGAAATCCCCATCACATTAGTACCTAGTGATGATCGACTATCCACAACAGGTGTGTAATCGACATGAAATTCTATCTGATCGGCAGATTCAGAAAGGCCTTTGCATATCTTCCTAAGTGGGTGTGCACCTCGAGAAAGAGGGGTTTTAGCCTTACAACAAACTTGACTTCAAAGGCTCGAAAGAGTTTGATCTATACGCTTGAACTATCAATCTCTTCCTGTACTGGCACCTTGGATGAAATCCTTGTTCTTTATTTGTTTCAGTTTCTTTGCAGCTATTTCTTTTCTTTTTCTTTCTCCCCATCTTCTTCTTGTTTTTCTCTCTCTATAGATTTTTCGCTTCTTCCATCTCCTCTTCTTCTTTTTCTTTCTTTTTTCATTTCATTCTTCCTTTTTTAATTTTCATGGCTTTATAAAAAAAAATGAAAAGTTTGAGAAGAAATTTTTTGATTTCTTTTAAAAATTAATGAAGAAATAATTTAACAAATTCAGCAACTACGAGAGTTGCTTCAGCAACAGTTGGTTCAGCAACTATGAGAGTTGGTTCAACAACTACGAGAGCTACTTCAGCAACTACGGTAATTGATGCAAAAAATACGGTAATTGCTGCAACAACTACTATTAGTTATTGTGTTACAACAATTATCGAACAACAGTTGGTTCAGCAACTATGAGAGTTGGTTCAACATCTACGAGAGCTACTTCAGCAACTACGGTAATTGATGCAACAACTACGGTAATTGATGCAACAACTACTATTAGTTGTTGTGTTACAACAATTATCGAAGTTGCTGCAGCAACTATCGAAGTTGTTGCAAGCAACTGTCGAAGTTGCTGTAAACAATTGTGGAAGTTGTTGTAGAGATCTTTGTGTAAATATGGGGTAGGGATCTTTGTGTAAATAATAAAATTTTAGGGTTTTAAGATTAGTGTCATTAACACTAATCTTAAAATTGTCACCTCTACTCAATATTTAAGGCTTGTGTCACTCTTTTTTAATTTTGAAACTTTTTTGTCACCCTTAATTAATTTACCTGGGCTTTATGATAGATATGAATGGTGAATTAAAAAGCTTATGAGGTCAAATCGTTATTTTGATAAAGTAGAGGACCGTCCATGATAAATAAATAAATCACTTATTCTTTAGATGGAGGGTTCGCGAAAAGGGTACGTATACAGTATTTGAGTATTTCATCCGTTTATTTTTACTTATCACGTTTAAATTCGACAAGCTCATTATGCCCGTTTGACAGTAAACTTTTTCACCTTTTTAAAAATAATTTTTACTTTATATCAAGTTCAACTCAAAATTAATGTTTCGCAAAGAGAATTCCAAATACAACTCGAAGTTGTAATTGAAAAAATGAAAAACAAGAAAAAGTTGTTTTTACATTTTTTTCATCTTCCTTCTCTCACTAAAATTCAAAAACAACTTCAATTATATTCATGACAAACACAACTTCAACTCTAACTCCAATTTCAAAAATATTAGCTTTCATAGCCAAACGTCCACTAAGAAAATAATGATTGATATGATTATTTTATCATACCATCTCTATTACTTCCTTCTTTCAAAATTAGTGATTTCTTTTTTTTGTAATTTTTTTAATGTTTACTTGTTATTTTTGACACTAGAATACAAAAAATATATTAATTTTTAACCTTAACATTAGTTACTACTTCTTTAAATTATTTTTCAAAATTTATTGCTACTAAACACCAATTAATAGGGGTAATATGATAAAATTATAATGTCAATATTTTTTAATAAGTGTGTCAAATTAAAAAGTGACCACGAATTCTGAATGGAGAAGTACTTTCTTCGTGGCACATTTGACTTAACAAATAATTAAGAAAAGAAATGACTTTTGGAACATGTGGGCTAAAACATATCCTTATGTATTGTATGATAATAAATCATTTCATTACGAATAAAAGAGAAATTTTAAAATTAAATTGTCAAAGAAACATTCTTTTTCTCACAAATTAAAAAAAAAAATGTGTGTCACATAAATAAGACGGAGGGATTAACTAATGTTAAATATTAAGTCTTGAAAAATGATTCATAGAATAAATAACTAATGCAAAGATTAAAATATAAAAAATAATAATTATTTTTTAAAAAATAAATGACAAGTAAAAATAAACCAACAAAATAATAACAAGCATAAATATGCATTATCCATTAAACAATCAAAGTATATACACACCATTTTTAACCAAATATATACATATATATACATATATATATATATATATATATATATATATATATATATATATATACTTATATATCTATATCTATAATCTATATTTATAATATATTAAAAGTGTGAAGATCTTTAGAAAAATGATTTGAACTTTTTGCCCTTTATTAAAATATTTTGCAATAGATAAAATCGTCTTTTTACTTTTTAAAATAATTATTATTTTAATTATATTTATTACAATATAAATTAAAGAGTCCTAAATTATATGGTAAGTTTTACAAATTAAGGAGTACTAAAAGATATGGTAAGAATTATTAAGAAAATTAATAATACACTTTTTTTGGTGAAAAAAGGAAATTAGACGTTACCTTCCTTTTAAAGAAGTTAACATTATGTAAAGTTCAAAAATGTAAGAAAATAATTAAATAACTAAAAGATTTATTACTATATAAATAACTTAAAACCAACTAAGTATGTTATTAAATTATCACTCACGTGTCTTTTTAATTTGGTATTTTTTTTTTGCGTAATTTAATTATTTCTCTAATAGGCTTGAAATCAACTAAAATAATTTATTAATTTTTTCTTATTTGAGTTATGAAATTTAGAACTTTCAAACTGACTAATATTGTATATTAATTTTTTCTTATTTAGAACTCTCTTATATATAGAGATAGAAAAATACCAACATCATAAAATTCTTGAGGTATCGAGTGTGTTTTTGTTAGGTGAGTTTTATGCTTTTTTTCGGTCAAGATTCAAGATATTTGTTTTCTCTTTAAAATTTAATTGCATAACATAAAAATTTAAATATTTGTTTTTCCTTTGGCATCTATATTGGTTCTTCTTCTACTTTATTGTTTTCCCTTCGCCATTGATATTCGTTTTCCTTCTATTTTATTATATTTTTTTGTTATTATTTTTGTTATAAGTAGTTGTGTTATATTATTATACTCATACATAATGTAGCTTTATTATTTAGAATATGTTTCAGTGCATCAAGACCAATATCATTTTAACTTTTGATATTAGTAGCGAACTTTTATTCACTATATCTAATTTGCTACTTAATTGTTAATGTGATGATGAATTATCATTATATTAATTTGAGATTTTTGTAGGAACCTTGCAAATTTCAAAATCTGCTCTATGTTTATATAAACACATCCATATTTATATAGCTAATTATAGTTGTGACTACTTAAATATATTAAGTAGGAACCAATAATTGTAGAGACACCAAATCTCAAAGCATATTGTTAATCGACGAAAAAACTTTATAAAGAAGGGGACATAAAACCTTACATCCCAAGGTAAACATTTCATATTTACACACATTCAAAAGATAATTCAATCATTGTATCTATATAATAACATTAATTTCCATTATTTTAACAAATATTACTTTTCGTGTAACATTAATAAGTTCTTTCTAAATAAATTCTTATTCTTATATATTAATTGACGCAATATACACGTGCAAAGCACGTACATATATATACATATATATATACATATATATACATATATATACATATATATATATACATATATATATACATATATATATATATATACATATATATACATATATATATATATACATATATATACATATATATACATATATATACATATATATACATATATATATATACATATATCTACATATATATATATATATATATACATATATATACATATATATACATATACATATATATACATACATATACATATATATACATATACATATACATATATATATACATACATATATATATACATATATATATATTATCCGATTATTTTATTTTAATTTACAGATGCTAGATGAATGTGGGTTGGTTTTAATTTTTTTTTAGGTAAAAGTTAGGTTTAATTGTATTATCGTAATATTTCTATTCAGGGGCGGAGTTACATGTAAGTTAGGGGGTTCATCCGAACCCCCTTTGACGAAATTTATATTATATATACATGGTTAAAATTATTTTTTATGTATATATAATAGATGTTGAATCTCCTTTGGTTAGATCGTATATTCACTTGTGACTCCCTTGCTAAATTTTTTGGCTCTGCACTGTCTCTATTAGTTTGTTATTTTGTGGTAGTTTACAGTTCGTAGATGAATCTTGATCGGCTTTGTGAATTTTTTATGTGTAAAATTTAAGTTTAATTGTATTGTTTTGATATCACTTTTATCGTATTATTTTATTGCAGTTTACAGGTGATAGATAAATGTTGGTCGGCTTTGAGGAATTTTTTTATGTAAAAGCTAGGTTTAGTTGTATTATTTTGATATCTCTATTATCATATTATTTGGTTATTGTTTACAGGTGATAGATGAATATCAGACGACTTTGAGAAATTTTTTGTGTGTAAAAATTAGATTTAATTGTATTATTTTGATGTCTCTGTCATTGTATTATTTTGTTGCAATTTACAGATAACAGAAGAATGTCAATCGACTTTTAAAAATATTTTTGGTAAAGATTAGGTTTAATAAATAAATTCTCCATCTTTAGATACTCAAAAGATATTAAATTTAATTATTATATTCATCTTTATTATTTAAACAAATATCTTATTTAGTGTAATGTTTGAACTTATTAAAGTGAGGTATACGCGCAAGACGCGTACACCTAAACTAGTATATATAAGTGTGACTCGAGAAAATTAAGTGGGAGGTGATAAAAAAGTCTTTAATCGCACGTGTCTTGCACGTATAACATTTGATTATATTACAAGAACCAATATCAATGACGAAAGAAAAATAATATGGTAGAAGAACAAACATCGATGGTGAAGGAAAAAATATTTTGATCTCTATGTTATTTGAAGGAAAACAAATATCTTGAAAAAGAAAATTGAGAATTCATCAAAGGAAAAAGGTGTTCGGGATTAGAAGCATACCACAAAATTTTAAGATAGTGGTATTTTCTATCTCTATGTATAAGAGAGTCCTGTTGGGTTTGAAATTGACAGGCCTTCATACGGAAGCTTATAATTTGCAAATCATAGCGAACATAATTCAGACGACACATAAAAACAATATTATAAAACTATATTATTGATATGGTTTGGCCAATTGGCCTACATATAAAAAAAAAAAACTAATATGAAAAAACATAAAACCTATTGGGAGAAATCTCCCCCTAAACAAAGACTCTTTAATGACTACATTGTGGATGCAATTGTGTTATGGTATGAGAAGGGTGTTTTTCCATTTATAGATGTCCAAAATCTTTCCTCGAAGAAAGAGTATAGCCAAATATGAAAAAAAATTATATTTTTCTTTTAGAAAAATAAAAGTAATTATGGTTACTTTTATTTTCCTTCCAAGAAAAAGTAAATCTTAATTTTGATACGAAAATCAGGGCAAAAATCCTAACAAGTCCTAAATAAGAAAAAAATAATATACAATATTAATTGGTTTGAAAGTCCTAAATTACACAACTCGAATAAGGAAAAAATAATATATAATTTTAGTTGGTTTCAAACCCTTAATTATTAGGAAAATAATTTAATTAGATTTTCCAAACTACAAAAACAGGTAAGAAATAAATTTAATAACATATTTGGCTGGTTTTAATTTATTATTTGTCAATATTAGAATAATAATAGGTTTTTTACTTTTTTTCTTTGCTTTCTTTCTTTTTCCTTTTTTGAACTTTTCTTTAATAGGAAGTTAGGCATTAACATGTATTTCTTGTTTAGCCGGAAAAAAGGTGTATTTGTTTATTTCTTTTTTTTTAATTGTCTCTCCTCCTCTTATAGTATATTTTAGAAATCTACAAATATTAAATTTTTTTAGTAATTCTTACCATATATTTTAGTACTCTTTAATTTGTAAAACCTACCATATGTTTTGGAACTCTTTACTTTAAAATATAATAAATATAATTAAGTAATAATTTAAAAAGAGTAAAAAGACGATTTTGTCTATTGCATAGTATTTTAATGAAGGATAAAGAGTTCAAATCACTTTTCTAAGGGTTTCCATACTTTTATATATATGTACATATATATATATATATATATATATATATATATATATTCTAAATTACCAAGTTAAGGGTTGCATTTGCCGATTTTAGCCTCTTCACTAACACTCAACAATCCTTTAGATATTTTGATCACAATAATCAGGGCCTGGTTGTGACGGATATCTCAATTTTCACGTGGACCAGAGATCACCCCCTTCACCTAACCTAGTCAGCTCAACAACATCAAGGGTCATATGAATCCCGAATATATTATAAGATAGTGCAAAATAAGACTAATCATTCCTTATGAAATGTCTAAACCAATTCACCAAAACCACACCCAAGTCCACAATAGTCCAACAAAGCCTCTACAAATTTGAAGTCAATAAAATATCGGGACATGCCCCCGACGATAGCTAAAATAAAAGTCTAAACAAGTCTAAGACATAGAATATAAAGACTATTAAATGAAGTCTTCCGAAGTATGGAAGCTCACCACTTCACGATCAACTCACGAACTACTCGAGCACCTAATCACTGTGTAGGAAAAGTAGAAGAAGTTTTGGGACCTGCATCGCGTGGGGATACAGCGTTCGGAGACGGTTAGTAGTTGGAGCTAACATGTAACTTAGGGATAAAAGAATAAAATAATGTCATCATTCAAAACCAAGTCAAATCATCATATGCAATCACATGTATACATACATCATATATATATATATATATATATATATATATATATATATATATATATATAGAGAGAGAGAGAGAGAGAGAGAGAGGAGAAAGGGAGTAAAGCTTAGCATGAACTTTTAAAACCTTAATCTGGGCTGTGTAGCATAACTATCATATAACAAGGCACCCACAGGCTATATGGGTCCACCTTTTCCCTAACAGGAAGCGCCCCAGTGCATGTAGCTGCACGGACCAGAGAATATCCGTATCCATACATACCTTTATAGGAGACTCGAACCTCTCGACATAATCAACGTGACTTAAGCACCAATATATACAATATGGGGGATTCAAAACTCCCATTCATATATTCATTCGGGGGACACTAACCTCCCGATCATATAGACACTCGCACTGGCTGGCGCAATTTCCAATGCTAGTCCTTCGGACTTCACTTTTATGGCCTGTCTACATATCCCGCTTTAAAGCCCAATTAAAACATTCTCTACACATATATACAACCATTAATCCAATTACTTACAAAAGGCATCCCATTAGTATCTTCATACCAACCCTACTTACAAACGTACAACATGCCATAATCATTATTAGTCAACTTTGGGATTCAAACCCATTGTCTAAATAAAGGCCTTAATTCAATTCAACAACCCATTTAGCCAATTAAACCATTAAGGTTATAATTCAAATCAATTTATGGTCATCAAGACCTTCATAAACCATTTACCAATCATCAACATTCATAGGCAAATGTCATAGTTCAAAACACAATTCATAGATGACAAGATTCTTCTCATTGACATTTTCACAAATAGGTTCAGGGCATACAATTATCAAACCATTATTCAAGCCACAAACCATCAAGTTAGGGTTAACCATGACCTACCTCATTAAATCACAATTTTCATACACCCACATATGAAAAACCATTATCAAAATATGTATAATCATAATCGGAAACATGAGCAAACAATACTCAACATTATGCATTTAAATCCTTAACCATAGCTCTTAAAACCACCATTAATGAATCATGAACAATGTTTAAAACAAATAATTTTTATGAACTAACAATGAAGGAAGAGTCACATGCCTAGTTACGAAGATTCACAGAGAGATTTCAATCCTTAAGCCTCTAGATGACCCACCTTGAAGAAATCCTAGCCCAATCTTCTTAGGAGGTTTTTAGAGAGTGTTTAGAGAATGTTTTTGATATTCTAAAGTGTAGAATGAGGGACCAAATAGTGTTATAAGACGTGGGGTCTTAATGGTTGGGGTGGGAAATATCCAAAATACCCTCAGCTTAAAAGTTGTAAAAAGAACACAGGTAGGTATGATTGGACACCTTAACTCGTAACCACATCATACGAGTGGTACCCTCAACTCATCACTTGATCAGAAAGTTGAACACCACATTCTGTCCAACATACGACTCTCTTGCCCAACTTGTTATCATCACTATACGACTAGTATGGTGTGTATCGTACCCTAGGCAGAATATCAAACGCTAGACACTGGACAACATATCGTTTGGACCTTACCTCTCGTCACTTGAACATACGACTCATATGGAGTCTTATCGTATCTAGAGTAGAACATAGACAATATTACACTGCCCAACATACGACTAGGGTCCCTAGACCCGTAACCATACCATACGAGCCATGGTGTGAGTCGTATGATGATCAGAAGGTTCAAGATTTAAGAAATTTTTGCAATAGCCAAAGTTCAGGATGCTTCAGTCTCCCCCCTCCCTTAGGATCATTCATCCTCGAATGATGGGATGAGGTAATACAAGTACGATTAAGCCTCAAACATCTCTGATCTTACCTTTAAGACAGAAAAAAACAAAATACCAAGGAATTCTCAATCCATCATCAACAAAGATAGAAAATAAGATATTAAGAATAACACATACCTCAAGCACATTTTTTCGGAATTGAAAATAGGAACGGATACTTAGATTTCATGTCCTTCTTGGCTTCCCAAGTAGCTTCCTCGGACTTTTGCTCCGCCATAGAACCTTCACCGAAGCCACATTTTTCATTCGCAACCGACGAACTTGCCGATCCAAGATTCTCACCGATACCTCCTCATAGGAAAAAAAATCCGAAATACCAATGGTTTCCAGGGGAACAACCAATGAAGGATCACACACTCATTTTTGCAACATAAACAGATGGAATACCGAATGAATGAAACTTATACTAGAGTGCAAATCTAACTCATATGCAACATTACCAACCTTTCTCAAAACCACATACGGGCCAATATACCGGAGACTGAGATTTCCCTTGTTTCTAAACCGCATTACTCCTTTCATGAGAGACACCTTCAAGAATACCCAATCTCCAACCTCAAACTCTAAGTCCCTTCGCCTCGCGTCTGCATAGGACTTTTGGCAACTTTGGGAGGTCTTAAGCCCATCCCGAATTACCTTCACCTTCTCCATAACATGGTGAATCAAATCCGAGCCTAACATCTTTGTTTCACCAACTTCAAACCACCCAATAGGATACCTACACCTCCTACCATACAAATGCCTCAAATGAGATCATACCAATGCTTGAATGGTAACTATTGTTATAAGAGAATTCAATCAAAGGCAAATGGTCGAACCAACTACCACCATAGTTAATCACATAGGCTCGCAGCATGTCTTTTAAAGTCTGAATAATCCTTTCGGATTGCCCATCTGACTGTGGGTGGAAAGTCGTAGTAAGACTCACTTTATTCCCCAAACCAGGCTGAAAAGAGTGCCAGAAATACGATGAGAACTGAGTACCACGATCCAAAATTATTGAGACAGGCGCACCATGCAACTTTACAACTTCCTAAAGGAATAACTTTGCATAATACTCGGCAGAATAAGTAGTCCTCACTAGCAAGAAGTGAGCAGACTTAGTCATTTTATCTATGATGACCCAAATGGAGTCACACTAATTTCGCAACCGTAGAAGACCGGTAACGAAATCCATATTAATTACCTTTCATTTCCACACCGGTAGATCAATCTCTTGGAGTAGTCCACCGAGCCTCTTGTGCTCCACCTTCACTCGCTGACATACCATACACTTAGCCATAAAATTGGCTACATCCCATTTCATGTTGTTCCACCAATATATCTCCTTAAGGTCATGATACATCTTTATCGAATCGTGATGAATCATAAATCGCAATTCATGATCCTCGGCTAAAATCCTGCCTCGCAGTCCATCAACATCGAGAACACACAACCTTCCTTGGTACCTCAAGATACCATCTCCATCGATTTCAAAGACCATCACCTTCTTCCTACCCACATCATTTTTTATCTTCATCAAAAGAGGATCCAATACCTGTTTCTCCTTTATTTCCGAACCTAGAGATAACTGCGCCACCTATTGCACCAACACACCACCATCCATAGAGTCCAAGAGACGAACTCCAAGGTTAGACAAACGGTGAATATCCTTCACTAATTCCCGCTTATCCTTATCCACATGCGACAAGCTACCCATGGACAACCTGTTAACAGCATCAGCGGCCATATTAGCTTTACCTGGATGGTAGCGAAGATTCATATCATAGTCCTTCAGCAACTCAGGCCACCTTTTTTGACTTAGATTAAGCTTTTTCTGAGTGAACACATACTGTAGGCTCTTATGATCAGAAAAGATATCAACGTGGATCCCGTTTTGCAAAAAAATTGACATTTTTGAAGAGTCGCCACTTAATTTTGAAAAGGAATTAAGAAATCTTTATAGGATATTTTAAATGATCCAAAACAGAAAAATCGCTTAAGTTTCAAAGATTCTGAGTAAGCAGTTCCTATTAACGTTTTAGAAAGGTATTAGGCACCTAAAACATCCGCTAACTTGTGGTTATCCAGACTGTTTGAAAACGACTTTTGACTAACTTCAATTGATTGTTGAAAAGTGATTGATTTTAGGAAAATAATTTGTGTAAAAGTAAGTTTTGACGACTTAGTGGTTTTTTTTAACTAAGTCTAAACAAATGAAAAACAAATAAAAGGCAAATAAACACATAAAAGGGGAAAGGGGGGAAATAAAAGTTTAGGCCATTGGGTCCAAGTCAACGAAACCTATCCTAATCTAATTGGGCTTTCGACCCATTTTCACCTGTCCTAATTCTATATTTTTGGGCCTTTTGGCCCAAAATCTGCTCCACCTGTATTAAATTTACAACGTTGGATTTGAGACCCAAATTAATGAATAATGAAAGAAAAAATAAATAAATAATAATAAAATGACAATAATAAATAAATAACGACAACAAATAAATAAACAGAAATGAGGCTCGGGTTTCGTCGTCGCTTCAAGAATGGGACTTTAACCCGTTTTCCTTCTTTCGACTCCTTGCACCCATATGCTGTGAGGTTGCCTTTTTATTTCTTTCGAAAGTCTTCTAAAAAAAGAATGGGCCTCAATGGCCCACCACGTAATGCAAGGGGGGGAAAGTCCATTTGAACTCCCAAACGGGTTCATGCAAAAGAAAAGGAAATGAAGGAATTAATACACGTTTGAGAATTTTACACTCATAGATAAATTATGAAATAAAAAGGTTAACATTTGTAGGCAATAGGAAAATATCAATCCATGAGTAAAGAAGTCATGAAGAAGAGTGTATCACTAAAACTCTTTCTCAATCAGAATATAGCAAGTAGAGAATCTGTCAATGATGATTAGGCACATATTTTATCACTATGAAACCATTTCCAGTATACAAAATATAGGACAACCTAAACAAAAAAGGTGACAAAGTTCATCTTTAAACAGAGAAACTGTAAGCTTTCTTCCAACACTAAAACTCAAAATGAAGGCAAGCACTTCAATAAACCAAATCATATCAAAACAGTATGATAATATCATATTTCTATAGATACAAAAAAGTAATTTATAAGCTATTTCGAAGAATTTCAAGCCTAAATATAACTGTATGACCCAACCAAGAAACCGAATGAGAGAGTAGAGAGAAAAAAGCAAGAATAATGCATACAACACAAATTATGTCCAATAATAGGCATTTAAGGATGGAAATAAATAGTTTCGACGTTCCGTTCCGTCTCTTAAACTATTTTTGAGAATAAAATAAACCCAACTTCATCCCTCCTTTCTTGATGTTTTCTATCAAGAGAGGTCCTTGGGAATCCTTAGCCTGAGTACAGACCATACATTATGTATTGATAATAAAATTAAGCAATCATTAATGAAACTTTATATGACAGTGACTTCAAAATAACAAAATGAAACATTCATTTAGAACATCATGCTCAAAGACAGTGAACAAAATGAGTGAAAATTCTGCAATACATACTGAGATTTGGCCTAAAAAATACGAACAAATAAAATTTTTCAACAATACGAGCATGAAACAGTCAGCCCTCAAACCCCATTTTTCGATCCAAAGAGACTCCAAACTACCGAAAGTGGCGATGATGATAAGACATTCCAAAAATCTACTATTTGAAAATAATCATGCTTAAAACCAAACGTGAGCATCATGACACAGAAAACCTGGTTCTTCGGTCCATAACAATCTTTATAGAGAAAGAAAATCACTACTATTCTGTGAAACATGGTCTTGCAAAACTTTAGTAGTTTTAGACCGTGAAATCAACGCCTAAGCAGAAAATAATATGAATCAAGCCCAAGGGAAAAGCTATAAACCATATTGATTTTTGATATCAAACATATCAAATGAGGCCAAATCCATATAACATTCTTCAACAAGCCATTATATTCTCCATGGGCTTCAAACGGACAGAAATACTGGCTTGAAACGAACCTAAAACAAAAAATCAAACTTTAAAATTTTCACTAAAAGAGAACACAACCAACAAGCTAACGAAGAGAGCCAGTGGGATATAGCATTTTCTATCCTCCTCCTCATTTTGACAGACTCAAACGAAATGGTCGTCGAGGGGATCCCAGGATTTCCTGGCATATTTTGGACCTCGCTCATTGTTCTTTTGGCTTATGAGAAGCCAAAGGCACTTGAGAGGTAGCTCTACTAGCAATGCTGCTAGCTCGACAATTGCGACACCATCCAATAGTGATAATAGTCAAAACCCCATCAAATAACAACTACAAACAAAACAACATCGAGTTAAAACCATTGAACACAATCAAAGCCACAAACTGTAATTCGGAATCCAGTTATTCAGCCATAGGCAGTACACAAAAATAAGAGCATTAGATCAAGCAACAACATTTTGAGTAGATGACAAATCACGAAGTCGTGATAAAGACGACGAAAGCCACATGTCATACAATCATCACAGGAATTCATCCTAATTTAACACTACAACCAACATGGTCTTTCACTGAAAAACAACCTATGGTCTCCAAGACCTCTAAAGCAGACAACCCAACACACAATATCACTAAAAATACTTACAACTATAGAAGGGTGAGATGAAGTAGAATACGATCGGAACTTAAAGGAAAACAAAATGTTACTTGTTCGGGAGCAGCAAAATAGGACATACGAGCTGATGTCGGACTCCGTCACCACTGGGAATCGATGTTATCAACTCGGGAACTTCTGATTAATCGACCAACTTTCGAAAAAGAAAAAAGAAGAGAAAAATATTTTAATCTTGAAGGAAAACTTTTAGCTCTCTGATTTTTCTCCTTTTTTCCCAACCCCAGAAGAAACAAATAAATTTCCAAAATTTTGAACTAGATTTTCCGACCCCAAAATTTTCCAACCCCCCACTAGCTCCTAAAATCCCCCTTTTATAGAGGATGAAATAGGGTTCCCTCTTGGCTTCACGATGTGGAAAAAATAGTGAAATTGGGGTATTTTAGGAATTTGCAATGAGGAAATTTTTGAATTCTTTGGGCTCCGAATAGTTTTTCGTTTAAAATAGATACTAATTTTGAAAATTTCCCAATAATTTGAAAAACATCTGCCAATAAGGAATGAGGAAGCAAAATTCCCTCATGAACCAATAAAAAATCGCCAAGAATGTACGAATTCGTACCTATTATTTTGAGATTTGTGAGATTTGGACGTTGGATAGGATACCTAACATCTTTTCTAGAAGATTTAAGGGTTTTCTTTGCATGAACCCATGCAATACGCATGAAGAACGCTACACACGGGTTGAATTCAGATTGATTTTGGTTGAAATCGGGTTGGGTATAGCTGTACGTATATTTTTTATGCTGGTTGTTGTTGAGATCGATGAAATTGTTGTTGTTAGAAGCTGTTGTGTGTGTTGTATTGCTTCTACGCGTTATTGTTAATGTTGTTTGGAGGGGAATATGGGAAAAATGGTGGGCCGGGTTGGAGGGGTATTTTTGGGCTGGGGCGATAATGGTTGTTGATGTTATTAGTTGAAAGCTATTGTGTTGCGTTGTTGGTGTATTATTGTTATGTTAGGCTTGGGATTTTAGATTTTTTGGTGGGCTGCTGTTTGGTAAGTGATGGCCAGATTAATTGTTATTGGCTGTTGGTTAAGGGAATGAGTAATTAGGAATTTTGGAATTTTTTGGTGTTATTTAGAAATGATTTCAATTAAAATTTAGCCCATTCTATTTAAATTATGATCAAATTAAAAGTTAATTCGCCAATTGTAATTGTGGCCAATTTAGCTTCAATTATAATCAAATTTTAATGAATTGGTTAAATTGAATTGAAATCCGATACGAATTAATTCTTCCTTTAATCCCAAGCTTCTTGATTTAATAAAATCAAATACATATTTATTCAAATAAATTATTTTGCTAATAAATTATATTAAAATCTAAGTTTTAATCATTATATTTATTTTCACAATAATCCTTAACTAAAATCTAAAATTTAATGGAATAATTATTTAAGTAATTGAATTAAATAATCTTGTATAACTAAACACGATAATATATAATCGTTACTTAACATGGTGAAAATACGTACAAAATATTTTGAAAAAGAATTTTTTTATATGAAATAAATATTTAAATTTTATTAAGAACTGAAGAAACTCAGGATTAAATTTACTCGTGGGAGGCAAAAATTAGGTGTTAACAACTGCCCCCTCCCTTTGGGTAGGGTGGATGCAAGTAGCCCTGGGCAAAGGGAGGTTGACGTCCCTAATTTTTGTCTGACCATAAATTCAAATCTAAAAGAGGCTGGTTCTCTCACGAGTTAATGAAGTTATGGCCAGACCCCGGTATTGGGTTTCCTACATATCTCAGGTTACATGATAATTTAGGCCACTTGCAGTTCATAAAGCTTGATTTAAAGCACGATTTCCAAAAATTCATAAACTATTTCAATTTTTTTAAGTTTTTGACCAAAACCTCGGAGAATAAAGGGATTTTGGGGGAGGTTGAAATGCAGTCGAGTTTTACATATAGAGTCCAGCCTACATATCCCCTAGACTCAGGTAATCAGACTGCTTGTAGTTCAACTCAATTGGTAGAAAAGATGGTCCTTTATTTCAGACGATCTTTGGCTCGGGATGAGTGACGAGTTGATCGAGTTATGGAAAAGAAGCTTGTAACCTCTTAACCATGAATGTGGAGTTCTTCACATCCATAGGTAATAATTTACCTACACATAACTTCCAAAACTCTAGGTGAGTTGTCACCCTGATTTGAAAGAAAGAGAAGTTACCCTCGGCATGAGTTTAGAAATATCCCGAAGGTGAAGCTGAAACCAGAATATCACAAAATTCCCACATGCCTTCTAATATAGGGTGGTTATATGGCGGTGGAGATCATCCTTTAGCTCACGTCCAAAGAGTTTGACGTTCCTCTTTAGACTTTGTCCCATTTTGTTGCTAAGAAATAGTTCCACGTTGTGCTGCGTCCTATTTGGAGTTGTTCGTACATGTGGTTTTGATTTGAGATTTTCATCCTCTCGGATGCTCTCGATATATTTCAAATAAAAGTGTTAGTGCTAAACATAATTCACGAAAGAAGTATGTAGTCTTTTACCGTATCTCCACGTGGATTGTCGCCTGAAAAACGAAGTCATCCTTTTGTGTACCTGTTTAGAAAGAAATAACTTAAAATAACTAACATAATAACCATCTGGGTTGTTGCATACTTATCTCATTTGTCGATTGAATATGTCTTCAAAGTGGGGTGACCCTTTTTGACACCGACAACACTTTATGTAAAACGGTAATCTTATGCTGATGCGACAACCCTTTTGGTCACATATAATTCTAGTTGTATGTTTAATGATAACCTTTCCAATTATTGCCAATGATTCTTTGCATATGACATCAGGTAAGTCTTGCACATCTTTTGTATTGATACGACTTATAGATTTTCTTTGAATTATCAATCTTTGGATAATCTGGCACATTATTTGATGTTGGATATGAGGCAACTTACAAATATCCTTTGAATTGCTAGATTTTAGGTGATCCTGCACATTATCCAACCTTGGATAAGAGATGACTCGCAGATATCCCTCCAATTATTAGCTCTCCGGTATTCCCGTGCATCATCCGGCCTTGGATACAATATGACTTACAGATATGTCTCAAATTACTAGTCTTTGGGTAATCCTATACATAATCGATCTTGGATATGATGCGTCTTATAGAGAATCCTTGGACGTTATCAATTTAATAATCTCACATATTTTCCGGTAAGGATTTAGTTGCGACTTATGGATGACCTTCAAACTATCGATTTTTGGGTGATCTTGCGCACTATCTAGTTAGGATGTTATTACGGCTTACGGATGACTTATGGTCTATCAATTCATAGGTAATCTTGCACACTATCATATTTCAAATAATATGACTTATAGATGACCCTCAAATTGTCAATTTCTAGAAATCTCATATATCACCCATCTTTGGATAGTGACTTAAAGGCATCTCTTCAAAGCGCGTTCTATTGATGCATTTAGATGTTGATTCATAAAATGATGAGATATCCTCGATGCCAACATTTGTGTCTTGCGTGTCAACATATATTAATTGCAAATGATATCCTTGATGCCAGTATTTATGTCTCACGTGTCAACAGATATAAAATGCTGATGATATCCTCGACGCCAGCGTTTATGTCTCACGTGTCAATAGATATTGCATGCTGATGATATCCTCGATTCCAGCATTTATCTCTCATGTGTAAACAGATATTGCATGCCGATGATATCCTCAACGCCAACGTTTATGTCTCACGTGTCTACGGATATTGAATGTTGATGATATCCTCGATGCCAACGTTTATGTTTCGTGTGTCAATGAATATTAAATATTGATGATATACTCGACGCCAGTGTTTATGTCTCATGTGTCAACAAATATAAAATGTTGATGATATCCTCGATGCTAGCGTTTATGTCTTGCGTGTCAACAGATATTGAATGACTCTCTTAGTGATGGCATGAAATGGCCCTGTCGGCGATGATATGAAATGGCCCTATCGGCAATGGCATGAATGAACCTCTTGGCAATTATATGAAATGGTTTTTCTGGTGATTTTGAAGACAGCTTCACCTGAATTCACTTGTCTGTGTTTTGCTTTCTACATGTACTTGTACTCAAGGTAGATGATTAGTAGACACAATGTCGCTCTCACTAGCGACCACAGTCAAATTTGTAGAAGTTTAAATGACATATACTAGGCATCATAATATGAATGGTTTAATCCATTATTCATCCCTTTTCAAAGACGTATTTAAACAACAGACCCACCAGATATAAATAAATGGATAAAATCCCCTTTTTAGGGTCACTCAAATACCGTTCTTTTTGCTTTAATGAATTTTGAGGAAGAATTTCTGCTCTTCTTCCTATTGAGTGATCCTTTGATTGTTATATTTACTGTGCCAACTCCCTTAAATACACTTGCGCTCAAAGTAAATATTTAGTAGACACAAAGTCGCTTTTGCTAGCGACTATTTTTAGGAAAATTCTAAATACAATATTCATAAAGAAGATAAGGTGCTTTTATTTTTCTTTCATGGTCTCAAGCAATGAGATAGGCAATTCAAAGGGTCCTTGATAAATGGGTATTAAATCCATTTTGAGGCAACCCAAAAATACCGTTCTTGAGCATTGTATGCTTTGGTATGGCTCCCACTTGCTTAGGGATTTTTGAAAAAGATTCTCATTTTGTGTATTGATCCCTGCATCCACAGAAAAATGATTAGTTTTTGAGTGAAACTACTCCGTGTTGACTTTCTTTGATCCTTGGTTTGCTCCTCGCCATCTTTTGGGTACTCCGTCATGTTGGGACTTCCACCCTGACTTCCCGTCATAATAGATGCCTAGGCAATCACTAAGTAAAGAAATTTGTATAGATTTTTTGAAAGTAGCCCTAATTTTTGAAAACTAGTTTCAAAAATTTTTGTAAAAACTTTAGAAAATATCTTCTAGTCATGTTATGTGCTAGCTCAACGAACGATTTCCTCTTGATTCTGACTATTATTGACATTCTGTAACACCCCGTATTTTTACCTAACTTAAATTCATCCCAAAAATTATTAAAGACTTGATTTAAAGATGAATACGCTTTTATACATGTCTAATTTTCAAGATTTTAACTTTTTTTTATGTGAAAAATTGAATAAGCTTTCCATCGATACCAAATTCGCCCAAATCCGACACCCGGACGAAGAGTTAGAGCCTTTTTAGTAAGACAGTACCACCTGGTACTCTAGCACGTTGCGGAGGCAGTTCAAATGGCATTTGTCATTTTCCAGTGAGACAACGTGATACCACCGCATTGTGACACTAGCCTTTTTTTCCAATTGTCAGTTTCCAGTGAGGTACCGCGATACCGGCGCATCGCGCCCAACTTATTTTCACATTTGTCAATTTCCAGTACACCAACGCGATCTCACCACGTCGCGGTGAAATTCCAGGTCGCATCCAAGGGGTAACACAATTCCACCGCATCACGTTGATGGTCCAATTCTCAGTTGTCCACTTTCTAGTGACATGGCATGATAGCGCCGCATCGCGCCAGGGCCTAAAATCGGGATTTTTCAGTGACGATCCATAAATCAGCCCAGGGGTAAGTTGGTATTTTTACACTGCCCTAGTCAGTCAAAACACGAAATTTAAACCCTAAATACCCCGTTATTTTATTATTTTCTCACTTTCTCTCAAAAGTTAAAACATTCTCTCTCAAAGGGGCTAAACCCTAGTTCAAGAAATCAAGAACAAGCCTAAGGGTTTCCTCCAAGAACCTTCTAGAAAGAATCTTCCAAGGTATGTTAGATGTTCATCCATGGATCCTTACCTTCCATGGATCCCAAGAATCTTTTTTCAAACTACAAAATCTATGATTTATGATTTCCATGTTTGAATTAGATTGAATTCATGTTCATGATGTTGTTTGAGTTTTAATCCATGATTAATGGTAGATTTCATGAAATTAAATAGCATGTTTAATAAATATGTGATTATCTTGATAAACCCTTGAATTTATAAAGTAATTAATGCATCTATGATGTTGATTTGGTTTTCAATCCATGGTTGTGATAAGATTCATTAAAATAGAATAGTATTTAGGGGGAAATTATGTGAATTGCATGTTGAATCCATGAAGTAGAAAGTTTGGGCATTGTAGTTTCCATGCTTATATGTTAACCATGATTGTGTGCATGAAGTTGTGCTCCCCAAGTGTTTGATAGAATGTCCATGTGAACAAAGTGATGAAATCATGACATGTTAGTATATGAACAAGCTTATGCCCTACAAGTGTTTGATAAAATGCTTATGTGAATTGACTAGTGAAGGCATGGCATGTTATTATATGATCCCATCCATGTACAAGTTAATGCATTACAAGTGTTTGATGAAATGTCTCTATGAATGAATTATGACCAAGTGAACCTTGTTGTATTATTCACGATTATGCGTTGCTTTACTTTTCATGCTATCTAGTCCTGGGGATATTTAATACCCGATAATTTAGCTGTTTAACTAAAGCCAGTGTCAGTTACAGAATAGTATCATTCATGTCACGATCAGTACTCTCAGTTCGTTAGAGAACTCAGTAGAATTCAGTCAATTACAAAACTTAGAAAAACTCAGTAAACTCAGTCTCAGTCAAGTCCAATCCAGTATACTCAGTTCAGTGTCTTTCAATTGAGAGTAGGATTCAGTACCGAGTGAGAGCAGGGATGATGGATTCCCCTCAGATAGGAAGAGTCGTTATAAGCAATCTCTATACTCCAGAACTGCATAGCCAGTGCAGGATGAGGAGTCACCCGTCAGACTAGGCTTGACTACCTCCCAGGGGTCATCCGTCAAATTAGGCTTGGCTCCGCCCAGGTGTCACCCATCAGTTAGGCTTGGCAACCTGGTTTTCTAGTATTAGTATCTGTGGCACGATATTAGCACCCTTCCAGCTGGGGTTACAAGTTGGACCCCTATCAGCTCAGATTTGCGCCATGTCGATTAAATGATTACCTCCCACAGTTTCAGTTTTAGTCTCAGTCTTAAGAATAGAACTCAATTCAATTTTACAGAATCAGGACTATCAAATACAGTCACTCAGTTATCAGTAATTCAGATTATTAGTGATTCATATTATCAGTATATTCAGTTATCAGTTATCAGATTCAGTTCCAGTATACTCAGTTACAGTATGCACAGTATGCTCAATAGTTATAGATTCTCCATGTATGCTAATCTAGCTCTTGCATGTCATTCAGTTAGTTATTGTTCATGCATATAAACCCATACATTCAGCCTTACCTTATTTAGCATACCATTATATTTTCACGTACTGATCACATACCCGTTTCTTGCGCTATGATGTTTCATATCATAGGTTCGGACGCTCAAGTTCCTGACCGCGCTTAGCCAGATTCGGCCAGCAGTAGCAGATTTAGCAGTGAGTCCTCATCTATCGAGGATATACTTTTATTTCAGTACTTCAACTTAGTAGTATTTTAGTAGACGAAGTTAGTTGGAGGATTGTCCCATCAACTCCACTTTCAGACAGATTCAGTTAGAGGCTTTTCAGACTAAATTTTTAGATAGTATTCAGTTTGACAGATATTATATTTTATCAGTATTTTAGATATTTTGAACCTTATAGCATTTCAACTCATCTTTCCGCATTTATTTCAGTATTATTGTTCAGTGCTCACAATAAATATCATTCAGGAGTTAGCTTGTGGTCCTTTAGGGACGTAAGCACCGTGTGACAACTGGGGGGCCCTGGGTCGTTACACATTCGATGGAGGATTATCAGGGATTCATCGTCGTTGAGGCTTTCTATCAGAAGTTCTGTAATAACCAGAGACTTTGTCTTTCTAGACTTTGTCGCAGCTGGTGATTTCCAAAACTTTGACTTTGACCTCTGATGCTGGAGGATTTGAAATATATTCCAATATATTAGAAGAAATTTTGAGGACCTCCTCAAAATTTCTGCCCTAGTTTAAGGTTGCTTGAGATGATCTCAACTCAAGAGGATCCAAAGTCTTTGCTAGTCTTCGTTCTCTTTGTTGGATGACGATCTTCCTCTTGTGAATTTTCGAGATTCCTTCTCAAAAATTCTGCCCTAGTTTCCATTTCCTGGGGTTATATGACCGAGCCGTTGGGGCGCCTACGTATCCCGTTAAAGAAGGAATCAGGTCAAATGTAGTTCAGGACTACGCTAAGGATATATAGAAAAATCTAATGGATTGATCGAAGCCGACATAGGCCGCCTACGTATCCCTTTTTTGGGAATTCAGGTCATCACATAGTTCATACATGAAACAAAACGATAAATTTTTCTAAGGGGTAGACCGAAGCTGACATAGGCTTCTTACGTATCCCTTTCTCGAGAATTTAGGTCAAACGTAGTTTGTACATAAAAGGAAAGGAATTCTAGGCAATTACACATTAGAAACACATTATTACAAAGGCAATTACAAATAAACTAAGGAATCACAAAAACTAGAATGTTCTTCAAACATAATATTTCTTTACCGCATCAAAATTGATTGGTTTGGTCCACTCTTGGACATCCATCTTAGATAAAATCAGAGCTCCTCCAGATAAAACAACTATGTATGGCCTTTGCCAATTCGGAGCGAACTTTCCCTTGTATACTTCTTGGTGGGGGAATATGTGTTTGAGAACTAACTGCCCAACTTTGAATGTTTGAGCTCTTACTTTCTTGTTAAAAACACGAATCATCCTATGCTGATACGACTAACCATGACACATAGAAACCATTCTCTTTTCATCAATCAACATGAGTTGTTCATAGTGAGCGCGAACCCATTCTTCGTTACTTAGTCCGGCTCCTGAATAATCCTTAAGGAAGGTATTTCAACCTCAGCAGGTATCACAACTTCAATCCCATAAACAAGTAGATAAGAAGTCTCCCCGGTGGAGGTTTAAACTGTTGTACGATATCCTAGTAAAGCATAAGGAAATATGTCATGCCATGATCTATCATTTTTGACCATCTTTCTCAAGATCTTCTTGATGTTCTTATTGGCGACTTCCACAGCTCCATTCATCTGTGGATGATATGCGGTCGAGTTGTGATGTACGACTTTGAATTGATCACAAATTTCATTTATCAAGTAACTGTTCAAGTTTACCCCCATTATCACTAATGATCAATGCCAGCATTTCAAATCAGCAAATCAAGTTATTCCTGACGAAATCCGCAACTATTTTCTTAGCGACGGCTCTATATAAAGCAACTTTGACCCACTTAGTAAAGTAATTGATAGAAACCAAAATAAATCTATGCCCATTTGACGCTGGTGGTTCTATTGGTACGATAACATCCATGCCCCAAGCTACGAAAGGCCAAGGTGAATTCATCGCATGAAGCTCGTGTGGAGGCATTCGAATCAAATCTCCGTATATCTGACATTTTGGACACTTCTGCACATACTTGTGACAATCATTTTCCATAGTTATCCAGAAGTAACCAGTTCTCAGGATCTTTCTAGCAAGGGAAAACCCGTTCATGTGGGGCCCATAAACTCCAGGTGTACTTCTTTTATTAATTTATTGGCTTTCGCAGCGCCGACGCATCTCAAGAATCCGAAGTCTGGAGTCCTCCTAAAAGGGATTTCCCTACTTGGAAAATAGTTCTTTGCCACATGCCGGATTGTCTTCTTTTGATTGTTACTGACCTCTTCAGGATATATTCCAGATTCTAAATACCTTTTAATATCATAGTACCATGGTTTTCCGTCAGGTTCCTCTTCAACGTGTGCACAATGCGCGGGTTGCTCCTTCAAGCTTATTTCCAAAGGATTAATGTGACTCTGATCTGGGTGTTGAATCATGGAGGATATAGTGTCCAAAGCATCAGCAAACTCATTCTGTATCCTTGGGATATGTCGGAAATCAACTTTATTAAATCTTCTACATAATTCCAACACCATCTCCATATAAGGAGTAATCTTGGAGTTTTTACCGCCCATTCTCCCCGTACCTAGTGAATCAACAAGTCTGATTCCTCGATGACTAGCAATTCACAAACACCCATATCAAGTGCCAATTTGAGACCTAGGATACAAGCCTCATATTCAGCCATGTTATTGGTGCATGAGAAATGCAACTTAGCAGTGACCGGATAGTGTTGGCCTATTTTTGACACTAAAACTACTCTGATTCCTGAACCTTTGAAGTTGACCGCCCCATCAAAGAATAACCTCCATCCAGGGTAAATTTCTGCGATGTCTTTTCCCACGAATAAAATTTCCTTATCTGGGAAGTAAGTTTAAAGTGGCTCATATTTATTATCAATCGGATTCTCTGCCAAATGATCTGTTAAGGATTGCCCCTTGATTGCCTTTTGAGTCACATACATAATGTCAAACTCACTCAACATAATTTGCCACTTGGATAGCTTTCCCGTTGGTATGGCTTTCTGGAATATATACTTCAATGGATCAATTCTTGAGATGAGGTATTTTATGTATGACAATAGATAATGCCTCAACTTTTGTGCAGCCTAAGTCAAGGTGCATCAAGTCTTTTCTACAAGAGTGTAACGGGCTTCATACGACATAAACTTTTTACTCAAGTAGTAGATGACTTTCTCTTTCTTACCGGTCTCATCATGTTGCCTGAGGACACATCCGAAAGTATTTTTGGAGACTGACAGGTAGAGCAACAATAGACTTCCTTCCCTAGGCGAAACCAAAATCGACTGCGCAGAAAAATATTCGTTGATGCAGTCAAAAGTTTTCTTACATTTTTTCGTCCATTCGTTCAATACATCTTTGTTCAACATCTTGAGAATTGGCTCGCATATGACTGTCGACTGAGCAATGAACCTACTAATGTAATTCAAATGACCCAGAAAACTCATAACCTCTTTCTTGGTCCTAGGCAGTGGCAAATCCTGAATTGTCTTAATCTTGGACGGGTCTAGCTCAATGCCCCTTCTGCTGACTATGAACCCCAGTAATTTCCCTGTTGGCACACCGAAAACACACTTAGCAGGATTCAACTTCAAATTGTACTTTCTTAGTAGGCGTTTGTCCATAAAAACTAAAAAAAATTGAAGTTGGAGTTGAAGTTGGAGTTGGAGTTGTATTTGGCCATGTATTTTTGAAAGATATTTTTTTTTACTTTCGAAAAGTCTTTTTTGAAGTTAATTTTATACCCCAAACTTTTTAAAACTATCAAAATTTCCCAACTAATTTATCTACTTATTATACTCATGAATGAAAAGAATTTCACATCAATGATGGAATGGGTCCTGAGCTTAAAAATGAAAATATACCTACAAATAATGAAAATATATCAATCTTTTAGCTTAAAAATCTTTATTTATTGTTCAAAAATATCTTTTACCGAGAAGAAATGTCTTTCAAAAATGTGTTCGGACTTGATTTGTTGTTCATCAAAAATGTCTTTCTTTTCGGATTTGCTCCAAAACTCATCTAAACCATTTAAGGGCTTTTTGTGTAATATTAAAAAAAATTGGGGTTATATCTAATAAAAAAAACTTGGAATTGGAGTTGAAAAAAAGTGAAAACAACAAAAAGTTGTTTTCACTTTTTTTTAAAAAAAAATTAAAATATTTTTGGAATATCTATGGCCAAACACCATGAATTCCATAAAGTGAAAAAAAAAATCGAAAAAAATTAAATAATATCTATAGCCAAAGGGTCTCTTAATCTGTTGAAGAATTTCTCCAGATGGTTCGAGTGATCCTAAATCTTGCGGGATTTGATAATTACATCATCCACATACACTTCAATCTCTTTATAAATCATATCATGGAAGATCGTCGGCATAGCCTTCATGTATGTTGAACCCGCATTTTAAAGTCCAAACGGCATTACCCTATAATGATAAACACCCAGGGCATGATGAAAGCTGTCTTTTCGGCGTCTTCATCGTCCATCAATATCTGATAATATCCAACAAAACAATCCATGAAAGTCTGCATTTCATGCTTCGCACAATTATCGATGAGGATGTGAATGTTGTGTAGCGTAAAATTATCTTTAGGATTGACTCTATTCAAATCTCTATAGTCAACACAAATTCGGATCTTGCCGTCCTTCTTTGGCACTGGGATGATGTTGGCAAGGCATGTCGGATATTTTATGACCTCCACAACCTTAGACTGAATTTGTTTCGTCACTTCTTCCTTGATCTTCTGACTTAAGTTCGGCTTGAATTTCTATATTTTTTGTTTGATTGGATCAAATTCAGGATTTATCGGTAACTTATGCGACACAATGTTGGTGCTCAACCCCGGCATATCATCGTAGGACCAAGAAAACACGTCAACATACACCCACAATGAGTGAACGAGTTCTCTTTTTTATGTTTCTGCTAAGTGAACATTAACACTTGTTTCTTTGATTTCATCATGATCGCCCAGGTTGACTGTTTCAGTTTCCTCTAGGTTGGGCTTCTCTCGATTCTCAAACTCATCTATGTCTTCCACTAACCACTCCTCACCACCTTCTTTCCAATTGTCATCGTTTCCCTTATTTTGTTTATCTAGGCTTTGACATGACATAACATTGGCAGGTTTTAAGTTACTGCTATTGTAATCAACAAACAAACCAAGTTAGATGATAATAACAAGATAATAGAATATATCAATGTAATCATATTTCAAAATAAGTTCATAAATGAAGGGAGGCCTTTTCATTGAAATTTGGGAAATAAGTACAAACTATGGCTCATAACCCGTGCAAATACAGGCCTGTACCTTTTTAAAAGCAGTAAAATACCAAAATAAAGTTTGAGACATAAATGGTGGATCGCAGGGCCTCCTCCGGATCATCACTGATTTTAAAAACTATTAGTAATTGCCCTTTCATCTACCATGATGGGTGACAGATTATGAGTGGAGCGAAGGTCTAGTTCTGCAAAGCCTCTCCTGGTGCAACCTTCCTCACTTCACTGGACTCTGAAAAATCATCTGGTATAGCATTGCATCCTTCGAATATATTTTCTATCTTATCCCCAAGACTATCATTATTTGGCGTCTCACGCATGAGAAATGACCGGTACAGGAGCGACAAGGGCCTAGACAGACTCGCCTTTGACTTATTATCAATCTCGTCCTCCTTTGTCGGTTGGTATCCTAACCCATACTTAGATAATTTCTCTAGGACCATAATGGGCTCAATAATTCCTTCCAGATTCTTACCCAAGCCCCGACCAGGCTCGAACCCACTTCTTAACATCATAGTCTCAATCATTTTGTAGACAAAAGGCATTGGAGTTTTGGGCATCAAATCTTTCTCTGCAGCACTCACGATCTCCACAGTATAGAAACTACTAACCTTTGAGGTATCTTCAATCACCAACACAAAACTATTGGGATGATTCACGTGGCTTCCTTCCCCTTAGGTGACTATTTCATGATCCTCCTAAATAAACTTCAAAAACTGATGAAGGGTCGATGAAACTTTCTTTGCACCATGGATCCATGGTTGTCCCAAGAGCAGGTTGTAACTAGGATGAATATCCATAACATGAAATTTAGCCTTGAATTCAGTAGGTCCCATCTGGATGTACAAATCAATTTCACCTATGGTATCTCTCTATCCTCCGTCAAATGCTCACATATTTATGTGGCTCTGGTGAATTTTCCCTAAATCATAGCCCATTTGAACTAATGTGGAAAGAGGACAAATGTTCAAACCAAATCCATCATCTATCAGTACTTGGTTGATCACATAGTCCCGACAAATGACAGTGACGTGCAAGGCTTTATACATTACTCCCTCAAACAACAACTCTTCTTCACTGAAAGATATGCGATGACTTCCCACAACATTTCTTATCATCACATTTATATTCTCAACACTCGTGCTTGTGGAAACATACACTTCATCCAAGACCTTCAGTAAAGCTTGTCGGTGGTATTGCAAACTCATTAATAGAGCTAAAATAGAAATCTGGGCTGGAATCTTCTCTAAATACTTGACAATTGAGTAATCTTTCGGTTGCATATGCCTCCAAAACTCCTCGGCCTTACCTTCAGTGATTGGCCTTTTCAATGAATCCTTCCTATTAGTCAAATCTTTAGAAATGTAGCATCGTCTAGACCGCATCATCCCTTGGGCAGCGGCAGTCTCTACAATAAATTCCTTCCTAGGCGGAGAAGTGTACACTTGAGTCGGGGTTGTTATCACTATAAATGGGGGATTTTCATTAACATTTAAGTCAGCCATGACTCTCTCTATTTTCTCCACCTCTTCCATCCTTTTGAGCTTTTCTGAATTCACCTTAGTGATGGTCTTACTAGACGCCCATTCGCCCTCTATTTCGATCATGTTAACTGTAGGTCCCCCATGATTAGGTAATGGATTACTGTTGACATTGGTGTCGACGACTAAAGCGTGATGACCTTCTGATCAATCAAATCTTGGATCTTATGTTTTAAGTTAATATAATCCTCGTTACTGTGCCCTGCTTCTCCCAAATGATAGGAACAATTATGATCGGCACAATAAAATCAAGAATTGGGATTGGTAAGTTTTGGTTGAATAGGTTGTAAATGACCGATATCCTTCAATCTCCCAAAGAGTTGGGTGCGACTTTCAGCCAATGGAATGAAGTTTCGGGGAGGTCTTTTTTTGAGATTTGGACGTGGAGGGTTATAATGGTCCTGATTAGCAGGAGGAGGCACTTGATGATAATTTGGAGGTGGTTGGACATTTTTTCGGCTATTTAGAAGGGTGACTTGAACATGAGGATGATAATTCGGTTGTAGAACTTAGTATTGGGGTAAAATATTTGGTTGTGGAGCTTGGTATTGGGATTGGATATTTGGAAGTGGAGCTTGGTATTGAGATTGGACATTTGGGAGTGGATCTTGGTATTGAGATTGGACATTTGGAAGTGGAGCTTGGTATTCGTATTGAACATTGGGAAGTGGAGCTTGGTACTGGGGTTGGGTGTAGAATGCATGCTAAAAATTTAGAGACGACGGAGAGGAGAGAATGTTCCTAGGCTTGAATCACTTCTTCAACTTAGCAACAGAATTAGCAGAGACCGCACCCACATATTTCTTTTTCTTCTTTGGGAACATAGAAGTCCCAGACGATGTTTGGGTTTTGACAATCTTTCCTGTTCGAATGCCTTCCTCTAGAGATTCCCTAATTTTCACCAAATCTGCGAAAGTTGCTCTGATAGTGGATATCATCCTAGTCTAATATTCTCTATCCTGAGCATGAAAGAACACATACACCATCTCTTCCTCAGACATGGGAGGTTGTACCTTGGCGGCTTCTTTTCTCCAACGAAAAGCATAGTCTCAAAAACACTCATTATTTTTCTACTTAATTCGGTATAATAAGTGTCGGTCAGGGACTATTTTGATGTTAAACGCAAACCTATCAAGGAAACCTTTAGCCAATGCTCTCCAACTAGTCTATTTTTTCATCTCTTGAGACGTGAATCAATCTAAGGCTTCGCCGCTTAGGCTTCGGCTAAATAAACGCATCAATAATGCCTTATTTTTCCTACCCCCACCAGTTGATCACAATACTTTCTCAGATGGGCCATTGGATTTCCAGTACCGTCGAACACCTCAAATTTAGGGACCTTGTATACTTTTTGTAGATTTACTCCAGGGTGAACACATAGATCATCGTAACCTAGGCCATCATTATCCCCCGTCCCATGAGATTCCTTGATCCTCATAATCTCTTCATTCATGGCCAACAACTTTATTTCATGCTCAGTCCTCCACTTCTTTTCCTTGTCCTCGTAATAGTCTATCTCAGGATTGGGAAAGAAATTGTAGATGTCAGGGTATATGATGACATGAGAGGGATTTGGAAGGGTGGGTTGATTTTGAGGATGAGAGGAGGTTGGTTGGTAGGTGGGGAGAACGTTTTGGAAATTGGAAAAGTTTTGTGGAATTTGAGAGTAGTTTAGTGGGATCTAAGAAGGATTTTGTGGATTCAAAAATAAAGTTTATGGATTCGGAGATAGATTTGGTAGATTCAGTGGATTTGGGGATGGATTCGATAGATTTGGGAGCGAATTTTATGGATTCAAAAGCGGATTTTGTGGGTTTGAAAATGGATTTTGGGGATTTGGGAATGAATTTCATAGATTTGGAGACGGATTTTGTGGGGTTAGCGATGGATTTTGTAGATGGTAAGCATATGGGTTACTTTCTCGGTTGGTGTTTTGGATAAGTTGAGGAGCGGAAATGGACTATATGTTATTTGGATGATCCCCAAGAATAGGCGTACTGAGGGGAGGGATTTGGAGTAGAGTACCATGTCCTCCTGGAGCAGGAGCATTGACAGTGATGGCCAGGTTAGCCAAATCTTGAGTATAATTCATCTCCTCCTAAAGCATTCCAACTTCCTCGCGAGTTCGGCAATTATCTAGCTTTGTTTCGCTATTACATTATCCCTGATGGTCAATGCATTTTCTTCATCATTTCCAATCATTTTTAATGATGGCTAGATGATGGGATCTTATGTGCTTTTTACCGGGTGAAGTAAGGATGTTCTGCCAGCTTATTTCAACACGGAGTAGTTTTCTATTATCTGTAAAGTAAAATAACTCAAAGGCAGATATGTTAGTTTCTATATGTGATAAGTAATGCAAGATACTTGACAAGAAGTAAACATATAGAGTTGTTTGTGTCATAGCCAAACTTATCCATGGGAGCATAGTGGATAAATTTATCTTTGGCTCAAACAAACACACATAAACACATAAGGCATTTATATCACTTAAACATTATAATAGCGTGTAGCTTAACTGGGGTGACCCTTTTGAGCCACGGGTTTGGTCCTAACGGATTTTGAAGAAAATATATGCCTTTTTAAAGCCAGTCCATTATCCCCCCAATTTTCATAGATATGTAAAATGGCGTAAATTCCTACAAAAGATAGTAAAAGAGGGATACAATCTTTAGGGGAAAGGGAAATAACATGAAAGAAAATAAGGTCCTGCGTAGAGGAATAGGAAAAATAGCTACTGGATGCTCCTTCACTTTTCTTCGCCTTCCTAGCCTTGTTCACCTCCTACCAAATTTGATATATATTAATGATCAAATAACTCCCACACAATTGCGCCTTGTTCTCATAGGTCATTCTTTCTATGTCTCCAATCAGAGCAGCCATGCAATCATCCAAATCAATCAAACACTGCCTAGCATCGCTAGTTTCTTGCTTGACTCTCCTTAACTCCTCTCTCAACATGCGTATGGTTACGGCATCATCCATATGCCTATGTTGATGCGTGATCTCATTTCTTTGGAATTCATCTTGAAGTCTGTAAAGTTGGATCTGATGCTCTGCCTCTATATCGATAATCTGAGTGGGTACGTTCGGTCCTGGGATCAATGCTCTAGCCAGACTCTTCTTTAACCATTCCTTATATGTGTCACTAACTTTGGGTTTGTACCCGATATAGAAGGATGTTTCTTGTTTCTTTCTTATCTTCCACCTATCTACTATGTATTGCTTAAGGGGAGTTTCGGATTCATCATACTCAGTAAAGAATCTAAGCATAGACGTTGTTTGTGGTATCACCTGTCTGATGTTGAATTGTCTGAGAACCCTAATTGGAATATAAGGACGAGTTCCCCTGAGTCTTGGAAGTACTAATAAAGGCCATTCATCTCCCCTAGTAATGTATTTTCCTGGGCGAAGATAGTTGATTGACCATTGAAAATCGTCATCACTCAATTCTCCGAAAATCGTGAACCAAAATTGTGGAGACTTTTCGTTTGAAACGTGTGCAGGAACAGACGCATATATAGTGATGATAGGAGATTCACCCTTGTTCGGTGGTCTGGCTATCCCACTCTAGGATCCTTCAATAAGTGATTCATTATCCACTATTGCAAGATTTCCAACCCTGGAAGAAACGAGCACCACGTTGGCATATTCCCAATGCCTGATAAATCTCGGTCACTATCATAGGGTCCAAGGTATGTAACACCTTAGTTTGACCGTAATCCATTTCATTAAAGAGAGTATTTGCTACCATAACGACCCTTGGATTGATAGTGCCACTTTCTCCTTCTGGGAACAACATTGTTCCAAGTAAACCTACCACAAAAGCAAATGCTCGCTTTTCTTTCCATTTTCCTTCTAACTTAAATTTATGTCCAAACTTCTCAAAAGAGTCGTTCTTCCCAAATCGGCGATACAACTCACGAAAGGATATATTTGCCCCATCGTGTTCCCCTAACCAAGTGCTATCATTGATTGCAAACACTCTCCGAATCTCTTGACGATTCATCATGTTAGGAACTAGAACACTATTATCTGGTGTGCTTTTCCTTTTTACGCATATATCAAGACTTTCGTAACAAGTTAAGACTTCTTCAATAGTGGGGGCCAACTCTACTTCCCCAAAGCGAAGCACCATGTTGTCGTCATCCCAGAACGTCGCTAGAACGTGAATCATTTTGGGCCAGGCATCCATGTCTATGAGTGAAAGTAGGTGCCCAATATACGTTCTAACAACCTTTTTATCTCTATCTCTTATATTTATCCACCATTCTTTCAAAGATTTATCAGTTTCGGTAACCATCTTAAAGCTCTTGCAAGGGTATGGTTGGGCCATTTCCTGCACACGAAAATAAAAATAAGCATTTCCCCCACCCCATAGAATAATGGATTGGTTTAAAAAAACATATATTTTTTCAACACATAAATATGATTCGTCTGTAATTGACTCAGGGTCAATAGACGCAGGGAACGTTTTCTAATAGACCCAATACCCCCTCGGGTATTGGGTCATCCTAAGCTCATGCCTAAAAAAGGGTTTTGGTTTAACTCTATCCTAGGTATCTAGAGTGGGTTTGGACATAGGTTCCCAAGCGGATAACTTGAGTTTGGAAACACGAACAACCTCTGACCGCCTAACGTGTCGGTATACCGTCATGTTTCCAACATTTTATTTGGAATTAAACAACAGGGGCCAAGACATCCACAAAACCCCAAAACAATATAATAATCAATGCTGGAACATGCCATGAAATGCAATAATTAAATTCCGCAAGAATCGAAACATATAAGCATGTAGAAAAATTAGTCGAAAGAAGACGTCAAACATTTAGTAGAACCTAGTTAAATGTCCCCAGCAGAGTCGTCATTTCTGTTTTGCGAAAATTTTGACTTTTTTGAAGAGTCGCCACTTAATTTTGAAAAGGAATTAAGAAACCTTTATAGGATATTTTAAACGATCCAAAACAGAAAAATCGCTTAAGTTTCAAAGATTTTGAGTAAGCGGTTCCTATTAACATTTTAGGAAGGTATTAGGCACCTAAAACGTCCGCTAACTTGCGGTTATCCAGACTATTTGAAAATATCTTTTGACTAACTTCAATTGATTGTTGAAAAGTGATTGATTTTAGGAAAATAATTTGTGTAAAAGTAAGTTTTGACGACTTAGTGTTTTTTTTTAACTAAGTCTAAACAAATGAAAAGGAAATAAAAGGAAAATAAACACATAAAGGGGGAAAGGGAAAAATAAAAAGTTTAGGCCGTTGAACCCAAGTCAACAAAACTTGTCCTAATCTAATTGGGCTTTCGACCCATTTTCACCTATCCTAATTTTATATTTTCGGGCCTTTTGGCCTAAAATCTGCTCCACCTGTATTAAATTTATAATATTGACTTCAAGGCCCAAATGAATGAATAATAAAAGCAATAAATAAATAAATAATAATAAAACGACAACAAATAAATAAACAGAAATGAGGCTTGGGTTTCGTCGTCGCTTCAAGAATGGGACTTTAACCCGTTTTCCTTCTTTCGACTCCTTACATCCATATGCTGCGAGGTTGCCTTTTTAGTTCTTTCGAAAGTCTTCTAAAAAAAAAGAGTGGGCCTCAATGACCCATCACGTAATGCAAGGGGGAAAAAGTCCATTTGGACTCCCAAACGAGTTCATGCAAAAGAAAAGGAAACGAAGAAATTAATACACATTTGAGAATTTTACACTCATAGATAAATTATGAAATAAAAAGGTTAACATTTGCAGGCAAAAGGAAAATATCAATCCATGAGTAAAGAAGGCATGAAGAAGAGTGTATCACTAAAGCTCTTTCTCAATCAGAATATAGCAAGTAGAGAATCTGTCAATGATTATCAGGCACATATTTTTATCACTATGAAACCATTTTCAGTATACAGAATATAGGACAACCCAAACAAAAAAGGTGACAAAGTTCATCTTTAAACAGAGAAACTGTAAGCTTTCTTCCAACACTAAAACTCAAAATAAAGTCAAGCACTTCAATAAACCAAATCATATCAAAACAGTATAATAATATCATGTTTCTATAGATACGAAAAAGTAATTTATAAGCTATTTTGAAGAATTTCAAGCCTAAATATAACTGTATGACCCAACCAAGAAACCGAATGAGAGAGTAGAGAAAAAAAAGCAAGAATTATGCATACAACACAAATTATGTCCAACAGTAGGCGTTTAAGGATGGAAACAAACAGTTTCGATGTTTCGTTCCGTCTCTTAAACTGTTTTCGAGAACAAAATAAACCCGACTACATCCCTTCTTTCCTTATGTTTTCTATCAAGAGAGGTTCTTGGGAATCCTTAGCCTGAGTACAGACAATACACGATGTATTGATAACAAATTAAGCAATCATTAATGAAATCTCATATGATAGTGACTTCAAAATAACAAAATAAAACATTCATTTGGAGCATCATGCTCAAAGACAGTGAACAAAATGAGTAAAAGTTCTGCAATACATATTGAGATTTGGCCTAAAAAATATGAACAAATAAAACTTTTCAACAATACAAGCATGAAACAGTCAGCCCTCAAACCCCATTTTTTGATCCAAAGAGACTCCAAACTACTGAAGTCACGATGATGATAAGACATCCCAAAAATCTACTATTCGAAAACAATCAAGCTTAAAACCAAACGTGAGCATCATGACACAGAAAACCTGGTTCTTCGGTCCATAACAGTCTTTATAGACAAAGGCGATCACTACTATTTTGTGAAACATAGTCTTGCAAAACTTTAGTAGTTTTAGACCGTGAAATCAACGCCTATGAAGAAAGTAATATGAATCAAGCCCAAGGGAAAAGTTATAAACCACATTGATTTTTGACATCAAACATATCTAATGAGGTCGAATCCATATAACATTCTTCAACAAGCCATTATATTCTACATGGTCTTCAAACGGACATAAATACTGGCTTGAAAATAACTCAAAAAAGAAAATCAAACTTCAAAATTTTCACTAAAAGGGAACACAACCAAAAAGCTAACGAAGAGAGCCAGTGGGATATAGCATCTACTATCCTCCTCCTTATTTTGACGGAGTCAAACAAAATGGTCGTTGAGGGGATCCCGAGATTTCCTAGTACATTTTGGACCTCGCTCATTGTCCTTTTGGCATATGAGAAGCCAAAGGCACTTAAGAGGTAGCTCTGCTAGCAACGCTGCGAGCTCGACAATTGCAACACTATCCAGTAGTGACAACAGTCAAAACACCATCAAATAACAACTACAAACAAACAACATCGGGCTAAAACCATTGAACGCAATCAAAGCCACAAACTTTAATTTGGAATCTAGCTATTCATCCACAGGCAGTACACAAAAATGAGAGCATTAGATCAATCAACAACATTTTGAGTAGATGACAAATCACGAAGTCGTGATAAAGATGATGAAAGCCACATGTCATACAATCAGCACAGGAATTCATCCTAACATAACATTACAACCAACATGGGCTTTAACTAAAATAGCAACCTATGGTCTCCAGGACCTCTACAGCAGACAACCCAGCATACAATATCACTAAAAAGACTTACGACTATAGAAGGGTGAGATAAAGCAGAATACGATCGAAACTTAAAGAAAACAGAATGTTACCTGTTCGGGAGCAGCAAAACCGGACATACGAGCTGACGTTAGACTCCGTCACCACCGGGAATCGATGTTATCAACCCGGGAACTTTCGATTAATCGACCAACTTTCGAAAAAGAAAATAGAAGAGAAAAAAAATTTACTCTTGAAGAAAAACTTTTAGCTCTCTGATTTTTCTCCCTTTTTCCCAATCCCAAAAGAAATAAAAAAAATCCAAAATTTTGAACTAGATTTTTCGACCCCAAAATTTTCCACCCCCCGACTTGCTCCTAAAATCCCCCTTTTATAGAGAATGAAATAGGGTTCCCTCTTGGTTCAACAATGTGGGAAAATATTAAAATTGGGGTATTTTAGGAATTTGCAATGAGAAAATTTTTGAATTCTTTGGGCTCCGAATAGTGTTTTCCGTTCAAAATCGATACTAATTTTGGAATTTTCCCAACAATTTGGAAAAAATCAGCCAATAAGGAATGAGGAAGCGAAATTCCCTTATGAACCAATCAAAAATTGCCAAGAATGTACGAATCCGTAATGATTATTTTGAGATTTGTGGGATTTGAATGTTGGATAGGACACCTAGCCTCGTTTCTAGAAGATTTGAGGGTTTTCTTTTCGTGAACCCATGCGAGACGCATTAAGAAGGCTACACACGGGTTGAATTCGGGTTGATTTTGGTTGAAATCGGGTTAGGTATAGCTGTACGCGTATTTTGTACGCTGGTTGCAATTGAGATCGATGAAATTGCTGCTATTAGCAGCTATTGTACGTGTTTTATTGCTTCTACACGTTATTGTTGATGTTGTTTGAAGGGGAAGATGGGAAAAATGGTGGGCCGGGTTGGAAGGGTATTTTTGGGCTGGGGCGATGATGGTTGTTGATGTTATTAGTTGAAAGTTATTGTGTTGGGCTGCTGGTGTATTATTGTTATGTTAGGCTTGGGATTTTAGAATTTTTGGTGGGCTGTTGTTTGGTAAGTGATGGCCAGATTAATTGTTATTGGTTGTTGGTTAAGGGAATGAGTAATTAGGAATTTTGGAAATTTTTGGGGTTATTTAGTAATGATTTCAATTAAAATTTAGCCCATTCTATTTAAATTATGATCAAATTAAAAGTTAATTGGCCAATTGTATTGCAATTGTGGTCAATTTAGCTTCAATTATAATCAAATTTTAATGGATTGGTTAAATTGAATTGAAATCCGATATGAATTAATTCTTCCTTTAATCCCAAGCTTCTTGATTTAATAAAATCAAATGCATATTTATCCAAATAAATTATTTTGCTAATAAATTATATTAAAATCAGGTTTTAATCATTATATTTATTTTCACAATAATTCTTAATTAAAATCTGAAATTCCATGGAATAATTATTTAAGTAATCGAATTATATAATCTCGTATAACTGAACACGATAATATGTAATCGCTACTTAAAATGACGAAAATACGTACAAAATATCTTGAAAAAAGATTATTTTTTTTAATCTGGATGAAATAAATATTTTGATTTTATTAAAAACTGAAGAAACTCAGGATTAAATTTAGTCGTGGGGCGCAAAAATTAGGTGTCAACAGACCCCATATAGATAGTGACGCTAAATTTTCAACATGAATACCACCGCTAACAGCTCCAAGTCATGAGTTGAATAATTCTCATGAATCTTTAACTGTCTAAAGGCATAAGCAACCACATTACCATGCTGCATTAAAACACAACCCAAACCAACGAGGGACGCATCACAATTATCACAACCTGAACTAGGGCCTAGACGTAATGGGCAATCCCAGGCCCAACCAGGACCGAGAACCGCCCTTGTTACCCAACCCAACCACCAAACGCATACCTTGAGTCGGCTGAAGTTCGAACATATAACAAGATAGCGTATCCAACCATGTGGTGACTCTAGGATAAGTCTATAACCGAGATCAACCCAATCAAGTTCAATCACCCAATACCCAACCAAACCAATGCGAAAACCATAAACCAATATAATAATAATAAACCAATGTATACAAATATAACATAACCAACCCGTACCATACCTAAAGTCCACAGTTGTCCATACAAAGCCTCTAGACCAACCAAAGAGTACCTAGTCGGGACATACCCCTGACATAGCCATAAACCAAGTCTACCAAAAACAAAATACATATAGTAATCCATGACATGAAATCGATGCCTTCCGAACTATGGAAGCTCACCACTTCAATCCAATGGCTGATCCCAAATTCGATCACTAAACAAGATGAATAGAATGGTCGGTTCCTGCATAGCGTAGGTATACAACCGCCAGTGAACGGTTTAGTGGATGAACACTAGCATACACTCAGGATAGGGATAAAATAATGCCAACCAGTGAAACCGAGTAAAACCATCCATAATGCATACAACCATACATACATATATATATATATAAGTTTCAAAAAAAAGAACTGGGTTTACCATGCCATTAAAACGTTTACCTGGGTTGTGTAGCTTTGCCATCCTAAAACACCCACGGGCTATACGGGTTCAGCTCCCCCTGCTGAAAGGGCCCCAGTACATATAGTCGCATGATTAGGGAAGTATCACATGGGATGACTAGTACATCCCCCAATATAAGGTGTGACATCATGCACACGTTCACCAAGACCATACCTCATATCAGCAAGTATGAGTTTCCAGTTTTGGTCCCCCCGGGACCTCCACCTTCTACGGCTTAGCTACCCCCCTTTAATGCCCAATTAAAACCATTTCCAAATAACCAGCCAATCCATTTACCATTTATTAACCAAGGCCATTTAGTGGTGGTATCGTCATACCGACCATACTTGCAAGTTTTTGTCCATATCCAACCATATAGGTTTAAGGGAACTTTCGAGTGCCCTTCCATTTACCATATTAAACTTATTGGGGGATTCCGCACACTACAAGCATAACCATTTATCCAAACTTTTCAAATCATTTAAACTAATTCCATTAATGCATTCACTTGAGGAATTTCCATGTATCCCACATAGTTTTCAAAATAGACCATTTATGACCACCAAAACCTTTCCTTCTTAAACCATTCCAAACCATATTAGACCATGCCAAACATTTAAAGCATTTATATCATTTAAATCATTTAACTATGAAAAATCATCCAAAACCATTTAGGGTTCCATTACAAAACCAAACCATGCAAGAGTTCCAATGAAAGTTCAACAATAGAGTAAAAACATTCTTTGAAGCATTTTATCAAACATATTGAGGGCATACCTTTACCAAGACCAAAACCAATGCATAAACCACCATAATTAGGGTTAATCAGGACCTATTAGTTAAAACATAACCAACAACTAACCACATATGCAAACCATTACCAAAAACATGTAAAAACATAGTTTAAACTAATACCAAACTATATGCATCAAGACCCTCAACATATATTTAAAAATCCACCATTCATGATTCATAAACCAACGTTTAAAACAAAATACACGTGCCTTTAGTTTGAAATAAGAATAATAAAAGGAGTACATACCTTATACATGAAAATTCACAGAAGAAATCTTGACCTTTGAGCCATTTGAAGAACACTTGAGAAACCCTAGCCTCCAATCTTTCAAGAGTGAGTTTGAGAGAGTATTTGAAGTCTGTGTTATGGAAGGCTACCAAAGGTTATATAATGTGAGGACATAAGGGTTTTGGAGTAAAAAATGTCCAAACTACCCTTGACTTAAAATTAAAACAAGGCACGTCCAGGGGTACGACTCTCCTTTACCATCCGTATCCTAGGGTACGAGTGGTACCCCAACTCGTACCCAAACCTTGTTGTGACCTTACATACTGGTTTATATATGAATCCACCTCCCTTAAATTGTACCCAAGGTTACGAGTGGCACTCCAATCGTACCCACCAATCGTATCTAGGGAAGACTCCTCAAGACCAAGATGGTCATGCACCATATAACTTTCCCTACACCACTCGTATGCTCCTATATGACTCTTACATAGTTGAGTCGTATCTTGGGAAATAGACAAGCCCAACATACTGCCTAGGGTATGAGTGAATCCTCAAGGTAACCTATGAATCGTATCCAAGGGTACGAGTGACTCCCTTGAGTCTTACCAAGTCCATGAGTTCAAAATATAAGAAAATTTTGCAATGGTCCAAGACTTGGGATGTTTAAACAGTAGACCACAAATCCTTCTGTACCCTCAAGTAGAGTCAAGACCGGGGTTGAAGTCAACTTATCTTTTAACTTCTCAAAGCTACCCTCGCAAGTATCAGACCATAAGAACTTCACCTTGTTCTGAGTCAACTTAGTCAATGGAGTAGCAATAGAAGAAAAGCTCTCCATAAACCTCTTATAATACCTAGCTAAACCCAAGAAGCTTCGAATATCGATTGGAATCGTGGGTCTAGGCCACTTCTAAACCACAATAACTTTTTGAGGATCCATCATAATCCCTTCACTAGACACGCATGACCCAAAAAAGTTACGACATTCAACTAGAATTCACATGTAGATAATTTAGCATACAATTGTTGATCTTTCAAAGTCTGCAACACAAGACAGAGGTGATTTAGATGATCCTTCTTACTCTTAGAGTACATCAAAATGTCATCAATGAAGACAATTACAAATATGTCTAGAAACTGACGGATGACCTTATTCATCAAATCTATGAATTCCACAGAGACATTGGTCAAGCCAAACGATATCACCAAGAACTCAAAATACCCATACCGGGTACGAAAAACTGTCTTAGAGATATCTACCTCTCTAATCTTTAACTGATGATACCCGAACCAAATATCAATCTTAGAGAAGAGTTTGGAACCCTGAAGTTGATCAAAGAAATCATCAATTCTAGAAAGGGGGTATTTGTTCTTTATCGTTACCTTGATCAACTTTCGGTAATCAATACACATCCGAAGGGACCCATCCTTCTTACGCACAAATAACACCGGTGCACCCTATGGGGACATACTAGGACAAATGAAACCCTTATCTAAGAGGTCCTGTAGTTGTTCCTTAAGCTCTTTTAACTCAGCTAGAGCCATTCTATATGGGGGGAGTAGAAATAGGATGAGTGTCCATAACAAGATCAATACCAAAATCAATCTCCCTATCGAGAGGGACACCGGGAAGGTCATCGGGGAAGACCTTAGGAAATTCATTTACCACAGAAACAGAATGCAAAAGGACCTTCCAAGTTAGAATCTGTAAGGTGGACCAGATGATAAAGACAACCTTTGGAAATCAACTTTCGGACTCTAAGATATGATATGAACTTTCCCGTAGGATCTAGGGAACCACCCTCCCACTCAATAATTTTCTTATTTGGAAATTTAAACATGACCTTATGGGTCCAACAATCTAAAAATGCATAGCATGAGTGAAACTAGTCCATTCCCAGAATAACTTCAAAGTCAATCATATTTAACTCTATCAAGTCTATCAGAGTTTCTTTACTACCAACAGATACCACACACACCCTATAGACTCTTCTAACAACCACAGTTTTGTACCAGGGTAGAAACAGAAAAAGGTAATGACAGACACTTAGGGCCAAAACCAAAATGCACAGCCGTAAATGGGGGCACATATGAGAAGACCTCGAATAAAGTAAACAGTACACATTACAGGAAAAGAATTTCAACATACCAGTAAAAACATTCGGAGATGGCTCAAACTCCTGAAAAGTAATAAGAGCATAAAGACGATTTCGACCAGTCCTGGAGCCAGTAGTAGCACCCTTTGGTGCAAGAGATGATGAAGAGGCAACACAAATCTTGTTTTCCCCAAAAGCAACACTAAAGGGACAAGCTCACTGTATATGCCCAATTTAACCATATAAAATATCAGCTCATCCCCTTCTCACACTAACCACGATGATACTGATCACAGAATCTGCAGAGAGGGTAGAATTATGTTGATTGGGCCCCACTGGCCTGAGATTGGGAACCTTGTCCCCAAGAAGCATCACCATCCTGAAAGTGTTGGTCACTTGACTGCTTTGTGTAGGGAGCACTAGCTGTTGAATAGGAGTTAGGACTCCCCCAACTCCTCTTCTTAGACCACTTAACACTCTATTGTTGGCTCCTACTCTACTCTAAATACAAAAATTCATTACTCTGCCTCTCACCAATCTCAACCTATTTTTTCTTCTTCTTTTTGACTTGTTGCATATAAATAACCAATCTGGAGATGTCCATGTCCCTGATCAACAAGACAGCCTTACTGACACGCCCCAAAAATCCCATCCGGCCGGACTGTCACCCAAAGCCGAGAAGGCCCGGGAGAACCCGTTCAAATACCTGTACTTTCACTTATATGTCACCAAAAATTTGGACAGCACTTCGTTGCATATAGAAGGGTCTAATTACCAGTATCAGCACAACACGCACAAATATATATATATAATACTTGGCCGTTGGGGCCACCACATATACAAATATAACATCACTATATAAACTTCCATGACTTTACCCTTCCTTATGTCTACAAAGCCTCTAGGATATACATGACATAACTAGGGTCGGGACAAACCCCTGCCCACACATGAATCCTGTACAATAACAAAACATAAGGAACCGACTCGGAAAGCTCCGAAGCAAACTGGAGCTCACCAACAATAGTTGTATGACTTGGCTCCTACTTGTGCGGTGTATGAGCTGAGGTACCTGTGCCTGCAGCATGAAATGCATGTCCCCGTGGGGGACGTCAGTACAAAGTATGTACTGAGTATGTAAAGTTGTAGATAATCACATATGATATACGAGCTCAATATAAATCAGAAACAAGTGAATAAATCGTAATAGGAGTGGACCACACTTACTAGAACTTGTGACAACCTGTACATTGTATTTATTCAATCACTTACCTTCGTTCTTATCGTCTTTGTAATCATTACTGTACTGTACTGTGACCATTAGGCTGCCTCCAGTACATATCAACTGGGATCGACCCATGCTAGGCTTATGCCCCTGGGATACCACCCATAAACACATAAATAGGGATCGACCCATGCTAGGCTTATGCCTCTGGGATACCACCCGATAAGAGAGAACTTCAATCACTTAGTTCAATTAATCTTTGAGATTGTTATTTCGGTCGCCACCATATTTTTGATACTTTGAAACAATGATACATCAATAGAAACCAAGTAATAGACCTTCTATACAATAACGATGTAATAAAGACTCATTGGTACATCAACAATGTGTTTCAGAATCATCAATATCACAACAATGAAATAGGAGCCTTTTGGTATATCAATGAAACATTTTGACACTTTATAGGATGGAAACAAATTCGTTGGTAACGTAGAAAAATACATGTTTTTGGACAACCTCGGAATCATACTTGATGGAACATTGGTGTTTTCATGCCAAAGAACATTGTTAGATTATGCTTTACATACCTCGTCATAGATTCGGATACAAATTCAACACAACTTCCCGCCTTTACAAATCACGTATCTACAAAGAAATGTTTGGCATCTAGTATTAGCAACCCAACACCACAATTCTCTTCCATAATTCCATACAACCAATATTTGCATAGCATTCCAAAAACCAACTTGAACAATAGGTTTATGTGTATATATATATATAATCATCATTTCAATACCACATCATCACACCAAATCCCTTCACAATTCAACATAATCCAACCATGCACAAGAATAATCCAACATCATTTCCAATCATCTTTCAACAACAATCAAATAACACACTTCTTATGCTCACATGCATATATATACATATCCATATAAATAGCACCAACATAATTTACATCCTTACCTTAAAATGGCCCTTTTGATTTCGAAGTCCTGTTGGCACAAATAAGGGGTGCTTCTCGAAGCCCTCGAGACGGTGAACACAACTACGGAATCAATTTGGATTTTCTACGGTTGAATCACAAGATAATTGGAGTTGAAATTTGGCTAGGATTTCTTATTCTTCAATAATGGATGATAAATAATGGATATGAGTCTAAGTATATGTATATAATGACCAATTTTCGTTCATAAGGTGATGGAAAATGACTATATTGCCCTTAAAATTTTAAGTAAATCTGAATCTGTCCATGGCGGACTGTTTTGACAAGCTAAAGTAGATCGACCATAACTCTTTGGTCCGATATTGTATTTGGGTGAAATTGGTATAGTTGGAAAGATAATTCAAAGGGATTTCATTTCATATAAAGTAGGACACCCAGTTCATCCTGTACAAGGAGTTATGATCGTTTGAAGTTGACCCTAAAAATCTGTTTTGAGAGGCTAAAGTAAAACGAGTATAAATCCTTACTCAGACGTTGGATTTGGATGAAACCAATTGCATTGGAAAGAAGACTCAAATATATTTCTTTTGATAGGTCGTAGCTCTCCCAGTTCATTATATTAAGGGAGTTATGATCGTTCAAAGTTGACCCAAAAAACTGGCAGGCCTCAGTAGTTTGTGTGCAGGAAATTTTCCTGCACATTTACTATTCACCATATCCCGGCCACCGTTTTATAGTTTCGAACGTGCTCGATTATATCTGAAACTTATCCGTTTTTGGAAATATTTATATCGTTGGAAAGCTTATTCAATAACCTTCGTATGGAACCATCGACGGGCAAATTCCGGTATAAATAAAATAAAAAAATTAATTTCATTTAAATAAGACCAATACACGTACTTGAATACGCCAATACATGTACTTGAATACGGGGTGTTACATCCTTCCCCCCTTTAGGACATTCGTCCTCGAATGTTAGCGTAGTTATTCAACCAAAACAAGTTCAAGTCCACCATTAACATTCACATCATCACATAAATACTATGCATATATAAACAAAAACTTACTTGTTAATGTTCTAACTCCGTTTCTTGAACTTCCTCTTCATCTTTGAACAAATGAGGGTACTTAGATTTCATTGCTTCCTCAGCTTCCCATGTAATCTCTTCCCTTTGTTGATTTCTCCAAAGTACTTTCACCGATGCTACTTCTTTATTTCTCATCTTCTTAACTTGACGATCTAATATAGCAATAGGCATCTCCTCATAGGTAAGATCTTCTGTTACTTGCACATCTTCAGTAGAAGTAATAAAGGACGGATCTCTGATGCACTTTCGAAGCATCGATACATGAAATACTGGATGCACTGATGAGAGTTCCTGGGGTAGCTCTAATTCATAAGCAACTTGCCCACATCTTCGAATAATCTTATACGGGCCTATAAATCGTGGACTCAACTTTTCTTTCTTGCCTAATCTCATCACCCCTTTCATTGGCGATACCTTCAAAAATACCCAATCGCCTAACGAAAATTCTAGCCCTCTTCTTCTACTATCCGCATATGACTTGTGTCGACTTTGGGCTATTTTCAACCGTTGCTGAATCACCTTGACTTTTTCTATGGCTTGATACACAAGATCCGGTCCGAACATAAGAGTTTCACCTGCTTCGAACCATCCTATTGGTGATCTACACTTCCTCCCATATAAAGCTTCATATGGTGCCATTTTGATTCTTGAATGATAGCTATTATTGTAGGCAAACTCAATAAGAGGTAAATGATCATCCCAGCTTCCTTTAAAATCTATAACACATGCTCGTAGCATATCTTCAAGTGTTTGAATGGTGCGCTCTGCTTGTCCATCCGTCTGAGGGTGAAAAGTTGTACTCAGATTCACTTTTGTTCCCAAACTCCGTAGGAAAGACTTCCAAAAGTTTGCGATAAATTGAGTTCCCCAATCCAATATAATAGAAGTTGGCACTCCATGTAATCGGACTATTTCCTTAACATACAGCTTCGAATATTCTTCAATTGTGTAAGTGGTCTTAACGGGTAAGAAATGTGCGGATTTAGTAAGCCTATCCACAATCACCCATATAGAATCAAATTTCCGAGCTGTACGAGGCAAACCTGTAACAAAATCCATGTTGATCATGTCCCACTTCCAAATTGGAAGATCTATGCATTGCATATAGCCTCCGGGTTTTTGGTGCTCAACTTTAACTCTTTGACAATTTGGACATTCAGCTACAAATTCTGCAATGCTCTTCTTCATGTCATTCCACCAATACATATCTTTCAAATCTTGATACATTTTGGTTGATCCTGGATGAATGGAATACCTTGAAAAATGTGCCTCTGTCATAATCTTCTTTCTTAGCCCGTCTATATCCGGCACACACAATCGGTTTTGGCACTGAAGTACTCCTTCTCGCGTAAGCTCAAATGCCTTGGTCGCACCACTCTGAACGTTCTCCTTAAGCTGTAATAAAATAGGGTCTGCATATTGCTTCTCTTTCACTTCAGCTACTAATGAAGATTCCGCAGCATTATGTACGATAAGCTCTTTATTCGGAGTTTCAAGAAGGCGAACTCCCAAACTAGCTAACTGGTGAAGATCCTTAACCATCCCTTGCCTTTCTATAGGCGCCATCATAGCCTTACGACTTAACGCATCAGCTACCACATTTGCTTTCCCTGGATGGTACAAGATATCAACATCGTAGTCCCTTAATAGTTCAAGCCATCTCCGTTGCCTTAAATTTAGATCCTTCTGATTAAAAATATATTGCAAGCTCTTATGGTTAGTAGATATATCAACATGAACCCCATATAAGTAGTGGCTCCATATCTTTAAAGCAAAAATAACTGTTGCCAGCTCAAGATCGTGTGTAGGATAATTTTTCTCATGTGGCTGCAATTGTCTAGAAGCATATGTTATTACCTTACCATGCTGCATCAATACACATCCTAAACCAATTCTGGAAGCATCACAATACACTGTATACCCTTCGGTGCCTTCTGGAAGTACCAACACGGGTGTAGAAAGCAACTTGTTCTTTAAATCTTGAAAACTCTTCTCACATGCATCATTCCATTGGAATTTGGATGCTTTATGGGTTAGCTTGGTTAAGGGTGCTGAAATGGAAGAAAAGCCTTTAACAAACCTTCTATAATAACCAGCCAACCCGAGAAAACTACGAATCTCTGTAGGCGTTGTGGGCCTTGGCCAGCTCTTCACAGCTTCTATCTTTTGAGCATCAATATTTATCCCTTCACTAGATACAATATGACCCAAAAATGCCACCGACTTTAACCAAAACTCACATTTAGAGAACTTTGCATAAAGCTTACAATCACGAAGAGTCAGCAATGCCTGTCGTAAGTGATTGGTATGGTCCTCTTCTGATCTAGAATAAACTAGAATATCATCTATAAAAACTATCACAAATACATCCAGGATTGGCTTAAAAACCCTATCCATCAAATCCATAAAAGTTGCGGGTGCATTTGTTAGCCCAAATGACATAACTAGAAACTCATAATGACCATACCTTGTTCGGAAAGTTGTTTTGGGTATAACTTTTTCTTTGACCCTCACTTGGTGGTAACCTGACCTCAAATCAATCTTAGAAAAGCACTTGGCGCCCTGTAACTGATCAAATAAATCATTAATTCTTGGGAGAGGATATTTATTCTTAATAGTCACCTTATTCAATTGCCGATAATCAATACATATCCTCAGCGAGCCATCCTTTTTGCGTACAAATAACACTGGTGCTCCCCAAGGGGAAATACTAGGCCTAATGAACCCCTTTTCTATCAAATCTTTCAATTGCTCTTTCAATTCTCATAATTCTGCTGGGGCCATTCTATACGGAGGAATGGAGATTGGTTGGGTGCCTGGTATTACATCAATACCAAACTCTACTTCTCGTTCAGGAGGCAAACCTGGAAGATCTTCAGGAAATACATCAGAAAATTCATTTACCACCGGAACAGCGTGAAGAGTTGGTGGCTCCGCTTCTGTATCCCTTACTCTAACTAAATGATATATATATCCCTTGAAAATCATTCTTCTTGCCTTAAAATAAGAAATAAATCTACCTCTTGGCGCGCTAATTTCACCTTTCCATTCAAGGACTGATTCATTTGGAAAATGGAAATATACCTTTTTCGTGCAGTAATCAATTGTGGCATAACAAGACGCCAACCAGTCCATACCCATTATAACATCAAAATCTACCATTTCTAACTCCACAAGATCAGCCATCGTATCACGACCACAAATAGTTACTATGCAGTTTCGATAAACCCTTCTAGCTATAATAGATTCCCCGACCAGTGTGGACACTTCAAATGGCTTAACTAACAGTTCGGGTATTCTTTCGAACTTTCCAGCAACCAATGGAGTAACATAAGATAATGTAGAACTGGGATCAATTAAGGCATATAAATCGAATAAAAATATAGACAACGTACCCGTAACCACATCTGGGGAAGCCTCTAAATTCTGTCGATCTGCTAGAGCATACGTACGATTTTGAGCCCCGCTAGAAATCATGGCTCCTCTATCACCTCTAACACGACCCATTGGTTGTGCACCCCTTCCTGAATAAGGCATCGATGATGATGATGCAACAAATGACCCCGTAGGTCGTGCCATACCCCCTATGTCCCTTCGTGGTCATTCCCTCATCATATGCCCCGACATACCGCACCAAAAGCAAACATTGGTCCCCAGCTGACATGCGCCCAAATGATACCTTCCATATTTATTGCATGGCTCTCGAGGAGGTCTCGATTGGCTCATATTCCCTTGCCCTTGGTAACCCACTGATCGCGAACTATGACCCTCACTTCTTTGCCCAAATTGACTGCCTCTGAACCCCTGATGTTGTGGTGGAGCACTAGCTGCAGAATAAGAAAATAATGGCCTAGGTGGTCTAGCAGAAAATTGAGGTCTAAAACCTCCCTGTGGCGCCATAAACTGCCCTGTAGATCTGGCCCTCTTAGAAGATCCGCTTTCAAATTCCTGTGTTCTTCTTCTTTGCCTCTGATCTTCCATTTTCTGTGCAAATGCTTGGATCCTAGCTATATCCATGTCTTTATTCAGTGAAGCAATAGTACAATCCCTAACCAAATACGGATCCAATCCAACCACATACCGATGAACTCTGTCATCCATAGTAGCTATAACATTAGGGGCATATCTGGACAAAGAATTAAATCGAAGACTATACTCCCTCACACTTGTATTACCCTGTCGAAGATTTAAGAACTGATCCGCACGGGCCTGACGAGTTTCATATGGAAGATAATGATCAATAAATGTCTCTTTGAACTCTTTCCAAGTAGCTGGGGGTGCATCAATGACCCTTGACCATTTCCAGTCTTCATACCAATATATAGCCTCACCTTTGAATCTATACACGGCTAACTCCACTGTCTCTCTGCCCGATACATGCATCACCTCTAGGGCCCTTTGGATCTGATCAATAAAGTCTTGTGGGTCCTCGTTAAGATCTGATCCAGTAAAAGTAGGAGGATCCATCTTAAGAAAATCCTGTGTTTGAAGGCTAGCCACCCTATCTATACCACTAGGACCTGCAGAAGGAATGACTTGCCCTTGAGCTTGCCCAGCAACTATACGAGTCAAAAGTTGCACTGCATTTCTAAGATCTTGATCAACAGCATTAATAGGTGGCTCTGGGGATATAGTTCTCCTCCCCCTTATTTCTTCTGGACTGGAGGAAGTTTCTGATGCATGCTCAGCTGGAGCCTCACTTTGATTAGCTGGTATAGTGGGTGACTTACTAGTCCCCTCTCCGGCAGCCACATCTACTTGCTTACCGGTATTCTTGCTTCTGGTAACCGGCATCATTACTATAATAAGAGAAACAAACTGATTCAGTGGTCAACTATGACTTCATATACAATATAAGCTCTATCGCACGATCTAAGACATGAAGAAAAGAAACAATTCCTAAATGTCCATAGCCTCTTGTTTATAGATGCGGTGCACAACACACCGATAAACAAGACTCTACATAGACACGGCTTTGTAGACTCACTAGGACGAACCGCTCTCTGATACCACTATTGACACGCCCCAAAATCCCATCGGGCCGGACTGGCACCCGAAGTCGAGAAGGCCCGGGAGAACACGTTCAAATACCTGTACTTTCACTTATATGTCACCAAAAATTTGGACAGCACTTCGTTGCATATAGAAGGGTCTAATTACCTGTATCAGCACAACACGCACAAATATATATATATAATACTTGGCCGTTGGGGCCACCACATATACAAATATAACATCACTATATAAACTTCCATGACTTTACCCTTCCTTATGTCTACAAAGCCTCTAGGATATACATGACATAACTAGGGTCGGGACAAACCCCCGCCCACACATGACTCCTGTACAATAACAAAACATAAGGAACCGACTCGGAAAGCTCCGAAGCAAACTGGAGCTCACCAACAATAGCTGTATGACCTGGCTCCTACTTGTGCGGTGTATGATCTGAGGTACCTGTGCCTGCAGCATGAAATGCAGGTCCCCGTGGGGGACGTCAGTACGAAATATGTACTGAGTATGTAAAGTTGTAGATAATCAAATATGATATACGAGCTCAATAGAAATCAGAAACAAGTGAATAAATCGTAATAGGAGTGGACCACACTTACTAGAACTTGTGACAACCTGTACATTGTATTTATTCAATCACTTACCTTCGTTCTTATCGTCTTTGTAATCATTACTGTACTGTACTGTGACCATTAGGCTGCCTCCAGTACATATCAACTGGGATCGACCCATGCTAGGCTTATGCCCCTGGGATACCACCCATAAACACATAAATAGGGATCGACCCATGCTAGGCTTATGCCCCTGGGATACCACCCGATAAGAGAGAACTTCCATCACTTAGTTCAATTAATCTTTGAGATTGTTATTTCGGTCGCCACCATATTTTTGATACTTTGAAACAATGATACATCAATAGGAACCAAGTAATAGACCTTCTATACAATAACGATGTAATAAAGACTCATTGGTACATCAACAATGTGTTTCAGAATCATCAATATCACAAAAATGAAATAGAAGCCTTTTGGTATATCAATAAAACATTTTGACACTTTATAGGATGGAAACAACTTCGCTGGTAACGTAGAACAATACATGTTTTTGGACAACCTCGGAATCATACTTGATGGAACATTGGTGTTTTCATGCCAAAGAACATTGTTAGAGTATGCTTTACATACCTCGTCGTAGATTCGGATACCAATTCAACACAACTTCCCGCCTTACAAATCACTTATCTACAATGAAATGTTTGGCATCTAGTATTAGCAACCCAACACCACAATTCTCTTCCATAATTCCATACAACCAATATTTGCATAGCATTCCAAAAAACAACTTGAACAATAGGTTTATGTGTATATATATATAATCATCATTTCAATACCACATCATCACACCAAATCACTTCACAATTCAACATAATCCAACCATGCACAAGAATAATCCAACATCATTTCCAATCATCTTTCAACAACAATCAAATAACACACTTCTTATGCTTACATGCATATATATACATATCCATATAAATAACACCAACATAATTTACATCCTTACCATAAAATGTCCCTTTTGATTTCGAAGTCCTGTTGGCACAAATAAGGGGTGCTTCTCGAAGCCCTCGAGACGGTGAACACAACTACGGAATCAATTTGGATTTTCTACGATTGAATCACAAGATAATTGGAGTTGAAATTTCGCTAGGGTTTCTTATTCTTCAATAATGGATGATAAATAATGGATATGAGGCTAAGTATATGCATATAATGACCAATTTTCGTTCATAAGGTGATGGAAAATGACCATATTGCCCTTAAATTTTAAGTAAATCCGAATCTGTCCATGGCGGACTGTTTTGACAAGCTAAAGTAGATCGATCATAACTCTTTGCTCCGATATCGGATTTGGGTGAAATTGGTATAGTTGGAAATATAATTCAAAGGGCTTTCATTTCATATAAAGTAGGACACCCAGTTCATCCTGTACAAGGAGTTATGATCGTTTGAAGTTGACCCTAAAAATCTGTTTTGAGAGGCTAAAGTAAAACGAGTATAAATCCTTACTCAGACGTTGGATTTGGATGAAACCAATTGCATTGGAAAGAAGACTCAAATATATTTCTTTTGATAGGTCGTAGCTCTCCCAGTTCATTATATTAAGGGAGTTATGATCGTTCAAAGTTGACCCAAAAAACTGGCAGGCCTCAGTAGTTTGTGTGCAGGAAATTTTCCTGCACATTTACTATTCACCATATCCCGGCCACCGTTTTATAATTTCGAACGTGCTCGATTATATCCGAAACTTATCCATTTTTGGAAATATTTATATCGTTGGAAAGATTATTCAATAACCTTCGTATGGAACCATTGACGGGCAAATTCCGGTATAAATAAAATAAAAAAATTAATTTCATATAAATAAGACCAATACACGTACTTGAATACGCCAATACATGTACTTGAATACGGGGTGTTACACTTACTCTCAAGAATCAACTCGCGAGACAATCCCAAAGCAAACTTCCTCATTTGGGCCCTCATATTAGATACCAATTCTAGAGCATACTAGGACAACTGATGGAATTTCAAAGCATACTTTTTGACTGTCATTCTTCCTTGCTTCAAGTTAACAAATTCCTCTACTTTTGCCTCCCTCTACACCTAAGAAAAGAAGTGATCCAGAAACACACTAGAGAAATCATCCCACAAGGTGGAACTAACATCCTCACCTTTCGACTGTTCCCACTCTTCGTACAAATGGTACACCACATCTTTCAATTGGTAGGCAGTAAACTCCACACCTTCAACTTCTAAAGCATGCATAACCCAGAAGATCATCTCTATCCCATCAATGAAGCTTTGAGGATCCTCCTCAACCTTTGTGCCAATAAATATTAAAGTATGCAACCTCATGAATTGTCCAACTCTAGTGGCCTCAACCGAACCCATAGCAGCACCAACAGAACCAGACTGTTGGGATTGAGATGTCACTAACTAAGTTAATATAGTAATGGAGCGATGGAACTCAGGATTAGTAATCTCCCTGAGAGGCGACTTAGTATGAGTGCCACCCTTAGGAGTAGGATTAGTGGGGACCGGAGGAACCCCACGAGGACAGTCACATGCAGTGAAACTTGATGGGGTCTGGACCCCAAAAGTTGGATGAGCTCCGTCCATATTTTCCTCCGACGGGATAGAAGAGTTTTTATGAACATCATATCTTCTTGGAAGCATAATCTGAAAGATGAGTAAACGAAAAACAGAAGAATCCAAGACCATAGACTCTATTGCTCGATATTAAGCTAACAAGAAGAGAAACATTCCTAAATGTCTCATAGACTCTTTCTTATAAGTGTGGTGCGCTACACACCCATAAAAGAGATTCTACTTGACACGGCTTTGTGGACACCCAATCGACCATGAACATAAGCTCTGATATCAACTTTGTCATAAACCAAACCAGGCCCTGGACGTGATGGGTATCTCAAGTCACACGTGGACCAGAGATCACCCCCTTCACCTAACCTAGTCAGCTCAACAACCTTAAGGGTCATATGAACCCCGAACATATAATAAGATAGTGCAAAATAAGACTAATCATTCCTCATAAAATATCTAAACCAATCCACCAAAACCACACACCCAAGTCCACAATAGGCCAACAAAGCCTCTATAAATTTAAAGTCAATAAAATATCAGGACATGCCTCCGACAATAGATAAAACTAAAGTCTAAACAAGTCTAAGACATAGAATACAAAGACTATGAAATAAAGCCTTTCGAAGTATGGAAGCTCACCACTTCACAGTCAACTCACGAACCACTCAAGCACCTGATCACTGCACAGGAAAAGTAGAAGAAGTTTTGAGACCTTCATCGCGTGGGGATACAACGTTTGAAGACGGTTTGTGATTAGAGCACTAGCATGTAACGCAGGGATAGAAGAATAAAATAATGTCATCATTCAAAACCAAGTCAAATCATCATATGTAATCACATGAATACATACACATATATATACATATATATATGTATATATATAGTGTCGGAATAGGGAACAAGGCTTAGCATGAACTTTTAAAACCTTAACCTACGTTGTGCAGTATAACCATCATATAACAAGGCACCCATGGGCTATATGGGTCCAACTCTCCTTTAGCTGGAAGGGCCCCAGTACGTGTAGCCGCACCAACCAGAGAATAACCATATCCATATATGCCTTTATGGGGGACTCAAACCTCCCGACATGATCAAGGTGACTTAAGCACCAATGTATACAATATGGGGGAGTTGAACCTCCCATTTATATATTCAATCGGGAGACTCAAACCTCCCGATCATATAGACAGCTGCACCGACTAGTGCGGTTTCCAGTGCTAGTTCTTTGGACTCCACTTTCACGGCTCGACTACACATCCCGCTTTAAAGCCCAATTAAAACATTCTCTACAAATATACACAACCATTAATACAATTACTTACCAAAGGTATCCCGTTGATATCGTCATACCAACCCCACTTGTAAGCATACAACATGTCATACTCATTACCAGTCAACTTTAGGACTCGAACTCATTATATAAACAAAGGCCTCAATTCAATTCAATATTTAGGGACTCAAACTTATTTAGCTAACTAAACCACCAAGGTTATAACTCAAATCAATTTATGGTCATCAAGATCTTCATAATCCATTTACCAATCATCAACATTCATAGGCAAATTTCATAGTTCAAAACACAATTCATATGTGACAAGATTCTTCTCGTTGATATTTTCACAAACAGTTTGAGGGCATACCACTATCAAACCACCATTCAAGCCACAAACCATCGATTAGGGTTAACCATGACCCACTTCATTAAACCACAATTCTCATACACCCACATGTGCAAAACCATTATCAAAATATATATAATCATAATTGGAAACATAAGAAAACAACACTCAATATTATGCATTCAAACCCTCAACCATGGCTTTCAAAACCACCATTAATGAACCATGAATAATGTTTAAAACACATGATTTTTGTAAACTAACAATTAAGGAAGAGTCACATGCCTGAGTTACGAAGATTCACGGAGAGATTTTGATCCTTAGCCTCTAGATGACCACCTTGAAGAAACCCTAGCGCAATCTTCTTGAGAGGTTTTTAGAGAGTGTTTAGAGAATGTTTTTAATCTTCTAAAGTATAGAATGAGGGACCAGATAGTGTTATAAGACGTGGGGTCTTAAGGGCTTGGGGTGGAAAATATCTAAAATACCCTTAGCTTAAAAATTGTAAAAAGAACGCAATTGGGTATGATTGGACCCCTTAACTCGTAACCACATCATGCCAGTGGTACCCTCAACTCATCACTTGATCAGAAAGTTGACCACCATATTTTGTCCAACATACGACTCATTTGCCTAACTCATATCATCACCACACGACTAGTATGGTATGACTCGTACCCTAGGCAGAATATCAAAGGCTAGACACTGGACAACATACAATTTGGACCCTACCTCTCGTCGCTGAAACATACGATTCGTATGAAGTCTTCTCGTATCTAGAACAGAACATGGCCAATATCACACTGCCCAACATATGACTAAGGTTCGTAGACCTGTAACCATACCATACGAGTTATGGTGTGAGTTGTATGATGATCAGAAGGTGTAAAAATCAAGAAATTTTTGCAAGGACCAAAGTTCAGGGTGTTTCAGTCTCCCTCCCCTTCCCCCTTTTAGGACTATTCGTTCTTGAATAATGGGATGAGGCAATACAAGCACGATTAAGCCTCAAACATCTCTACTCTTACCTTTAAGACAAAAAACAAAATACCAAGGAATTCATAATCCATCGTCAACAAAGATAGAAAACAAAATATTAAGCACAACACATACCTCAAGCACGATTTTTTGGTATCGGAAATAGGAATGGATACTTTGACTTCATGTCCTCCTCGGCTTCCCAAATAGCTTCCTCAGACTTTTGGTTTCGCCATAGAACCTTCACCGAAGCCACGTCTTTCGTTCGCAACTAACGAACTTGCCGATCCAAGATCCTCACTGAGACCTCTTCATAGGACAAAGAATCTGAAATACCAACAATACACCATTTTTAACAAAAAAATATATATTCTAAATTACCAAGTTAAGGGTTGCATTTGCCTATTTTAGTCTTTTCACTAACACTCAACAATCCTTTTGATATTTTGATCACAATAACAATCATAAAGTGATATTCTATAAAGGAAAAAGGTTTAAATATGCCATCAAACTATTAGAAATGGCTCATTTATGCCATCTGTTAAAAGTTGGCTCATTTATGTCATCGCTGTTACAAAATAGGTTCATCTATGCCATTACTTGTGGATGGTGTTTTTTTAAAAATAGTTTTGTCGTCTTACTAGAGGTCCACATCATTAATTAATTATGAAAAAGGCTCAAATATGTCATCGGACTATCAGAAATGACTCATATATGCCATCCGTTAAAATTTCAATAATCTTTCCTTAATTGAAAGGGAATAAGAGATGGAAATTTTGTAGGATTTTCATTGGATTTCACATCTTCTAAATGAACCTTTTAATTTTCATTGGACTTGAATGTTATTTTAATGAAGGCAACCTTTAATGAATTTTTTAAATTTTTTTTAAGAAAAAAATCTAAAAAGTACATGTAGATGTGATGGTGGTATATTAAGTTTTTTTTCAACATCTAAAGTTTGTGTATATCTTTTTAATTAGGTAGCAGCATTTGGTTAGAGTTCTAGTCTACGTAGGAGCAATTTTTACACATGTGTTGCAAGATTGAAGTATTTTTTTTGTTCAGCTTTTGTATAGTTAAGGGGCCTACTTGTACACTGGCAAAGTTAATATCTAAAATCTGCGTGTATCTTTTTAATTAGGCGGCAACATTGGGTTGGAGTACTAGTCCACCTAGGAGCAATTAAGTTTCACGCATGTATGTTGCAAGATTAAAGTATTTTTTATTTCATCTTTTGTATAGTTAAAGGGTCTACTTGTACAGTGACAAAGATAAACGTCATAGTTATAATTTGATGTCAAGTGAAAGGTCCTATTTATGTATTATGTCTTTTGAAAAACAACCTTAACAAATACTAGACCTGTTTTACAACGTCGATAGCATAAACGAGCCAAACTTTTAATGGATGGCATAACATTTCTGATACTTCGATGGCATATTTGAGCCCTTTCACTTTGTTTTAATTAAAGATGTGGACCTCTAGTAAAACGACACGTGGCAAACTATTTTTGAAAAATCACCGTTAACAAGTAATGACATGGATGAACCTATTTTGTAACAGCAATGGCATAAACGAGTCAAACTTTTAACGGATGACATAAATAAGTCATTTTTGATAGTTTGATAGAAAAAGGATTCACAATCCATCATCAACAAAGATAGAAAATAAGATATCAAGAACAACATATAGCTTAAGCACGATTTTTCGGTATCGAAAGTAGGAACGAATATTTGGACTTCATGTCCTTCTCGGCTTCCCAAGTAGCTTTCTCGGACTTTTGGTTTCACCATAGTTACTTCACCGAAGCCACGTCTTTTGTTCGCAACCAACGAACTTGTCGATCCAAGATCCTCACCAGGACTTCTTCATAGGACAAAAAATCCAAACTACCAATAATACACTATTTTTAACAAAAAAAATATATTTATTCTAAATTACCAAGTTAAGGGTTGCATTTGCCTATTTTAGCCTTTTCATTAACACTCAACAATCCTATTGATATTTTGATCACAATAACAATCATAAAGTGATATTCTATAAATGAGGTTTGAAAAAGACATAATATACAAAAAATTTATCTTTATTTTGTAAAGATGTAGAGAGTTGTTTTCCATATATCTTCAATTTAAAATAAAATATACCGAAATAATTCAAAATAAATAAATAAATATAACAACAACAGTAATAACAAAATAATGTGAAATGAATAGTAATACATAATATACGGAAGAATAACTGTATGACTCCAAAATATTAGATATTCGAAGAATGCGCACACACATATGTTATCTGAATAACAAGAGATTACGATCTCATTTGTACGAGAGATAAGCAATAATTGATTTCGAAATTAGATTTAGAATAAGCTTATTTATATGTGATTGGGATAAATCACAAAATAACTGAAATCATCTCCAATCACACTTTATTTTATCCTTTATTTTTTTCTTCAAATTATATTTACCCCAAATTTTCAGACAACATAAATTGCAAGCAAAAATTATATATTATACATATTAATGAATAAAACAAATAAAATTAAATTGATTAATTATAATTAAATAAATATTACATCATGATAAACTTTATTTTAATTTGTACATAAAAATTCAGCTTTCAAGATTATAACGTTACTCCCGTAAATGCTTTATTAATGTATTACAAAGTTCAAAATGAATATTTTTAACAATTTCATCATGTATCAAATGTTTCGTATACTATTTTATTTCACGCGTTTCATTTCAAATCTTGCAGCAGCTATACAATTATGAATGATGATAAAACTAACTTATATCTTAAATAAATATAATATCGACGAAAATTATTTATAAAAATTATAATTAATCTAATAAAATATTATATTAAAAAATAATTATAAATATTAGGGACTTAATTAATCAAATATAATTTATAATATGTTAAATTATAAATGTTATTAGTAGTATAATATAAATATTAATATTATAATCAAAAATAAAATAGAGTGATGAATAACAACTCTCTATATCTAGATAGTTAGTGTTCACCTCCTTCATATATATAATATAATTTAGATGAAAATTTGAATAGTGATTGAAGTTGCACTCTCTATTTACCTTCATATTTGAAGTTTAGAGGAAAAATAGAAGGTGATGGGAGATACCTCATACTAGAATTAGTGACTGGTATCATTGATAGGAAATCTAAGAAATAATTAGTTCACGAAATCATTTTAGGATAAGTTTATATTGAGATAAAATCATAAAATAATTTATCTCAAAATTAGATATTTAAAAGTATAATATTATTTTATTCTATATTAAAAATAAAATAACAATACTCTATTAGCTAATTTTAAAATTAATTAATATCGGCAAACGTTGTTTACAACCAAACGAGCCCTACAAATTCTTCAATACGTCCATTCCCACAGCATATCATTAGTCGAGAGTCCACACTTTCTCCATTTTACCTCTCCAAAACCTTCAATCCTTTCTAACAACAATGGCCGCCGCCGCACCTCCGCCGCCACCATCACCAGCTCCCTCCGTTATCTCCGAAGACCTTCTCCCAACCAGTCACAATCTATTTTCCCGAATCCGACTCGCTACAATCGCCGACGTTCCCCATATCCACAAACTCATCCACCAAATGGCCGTTTTCGAACGACTCACTCATCTCTTCTCCGCCACCGAATCTTCACTCTCTTCAACTCTCTTCCCCCCAAACCCCCCTCAACCATTCACCTCATTCACCGTCTTCCTTCTAGAAGTTTCCAGAACACCTTTCGTCTCAATTGACCAAATTAACCCGAGTTTCGACCCGGTTTATAAAACCGTAATGATTGATGTCCCGATTAATGACCCGGAAGCGGAGTTGTTTAAATCGGGCGCTGGTGGAGGTGGAAATGACATTGTTGTTGCTGGTTTTGTTTTGTTTTTTCCGAATTACTCGACGTTTTTAGCGAAACCGGGGTTTTACATTGAGGATATTTTTGTGAGGGAGTGTTATAGGAGGAAGGGTTTTGGGAAGATGTTGTTGTCGGCAGTAGCGGCGCAGGCAGCGAAAATGGGGTATGGGAGAGTGGAGTGGGTGGTATTAGATTGGAATGTGAATGCGATTAAGTTCTATGAGGAGATGGGTGCGGAAGTTATGAAGGAATGGAGGGTTTGTAGGTTGACTGGTGATGCTCTTCAAGCGTTTGCAAATGTTAACATTTAAGGGGTGCACTAAAGCCAGATTATAAGGATCTATTGTAAGCAGAATTAACATTTTGAGTTTAGTTGTCTTTAGTTTTACGCTTGATACTCCATTGTTATGCGTGGATGTATGAGATGTAACGGTAGTATGGGATGAAGATTGTAAGTGTTATTGGTAAATATTAAATAAAGAATTTTATGTGTTTTTGGTATTTGATCTTTTTGTTCCCCATATTTATTTTCTTCGCTTGTGATTTTGTGTTTCGAATGATATTGAATTTGTGATTAATAATGGCTAGTTTTACATCCATTTGCTTAGTAAGGTTTATTTTCTAGCATGAAGTTTCTGTCTTTGATATGCTTTATGCGAATCGAGGGTCTATCGTAAACAACCTGTCTACCTGCACAAGGTATGGGTAAGGCTGTGTGAGCACAACCTCCCTAAACCCCACTCGTGGAATTACACTTGGTATGGTGCTAACTAATCCAAGGGAACCAGAACACAACCCGTGGTTCTAAATATCAACTCAAGGCCTACTTTCCGCGTATCCTCTTTAACGCTCAGATACGCTTTAGCTATCAACCTTCAAAACAACTCATAGGTTTACATTGAAGTAGGAGCTCTTACTTCAAGCTCATGTATTAGAATGAGTCTTCTTAGGCTGCTCAAAAGAAATACAATCTAATTTCATGGTAAAGAATTTCTTATTTTAGAAATTGTGGCATATAGCTCGCATTTGTCTTCATGCATGGGTCAGTTTCTGGCCTTCTTTTTTCTTTCCTTTTTTACGAATGTTGCAAACAACAAGATATATTTGGATAGTTTATAGCAGCTTGACTCTGACAAGAATATATTCGCTTGTGCTGGTGGTAGTGAAGGCAGATAATGTAGTGTTAAGCGTGAATTATAAATATGGTGGGCATGGAGGGTCAATCTTGAATGAACTCAATGCCAATAACCATCATGGCAGAACGCTTGCCGTCTTTGATTTCCAATTGCGAGGCATAGCTACCTTTGCATCGAACTGAATGAACTTGGTGGACCTACGTGGTTAGATCAAATCAGCTGCTGTTTCAACTTTAAATGCTAAATGTTTTTAGAATGAAACTGGCAGTTAATTTTCCTTTTCGGAATGAAGTTTTTTTTTAGTGATCAACTTAGTGTCTGCTTATTTCCCATTTCACTCTTGAAGAGGGTAAACAAATAGAGTTGTTACTCGTTAGCTTTCCACTTGTTATTGTTGTTTCTGCCCTGGGGATAGATTTCAGTGAGATGGAGGAATTTTTATGGTCTTTCGGAAGCATATCGGATTACTTTTTTCTGATTCTAATGTGTTTGGAGAAAGATGCTCTCTAACAAAGAGTGTATTGTCATCTGATTAGAGCAATTCCTTTGGACATCTTTTGGTGTGTCACAATGTGAATAAGTTCCTGCACTGCCTATATAGATGTTTGCCTTGATATTAGAAGGGCACGTGAGTGTTCATATTTTAGGAAAGCATGAAGCTTGTGATTACACCTATTGGCCTTTGATGTTGTGGCTTATTTATTTGGCTCAGCACATTCTATCACGACAATTTAGGTCTCATTATGACTTAAAAGCCTCAGCAACTGGGAGAACTGGGAGAACTGTTACTTGCGACTGAGGCTGTTGGATTGATATATTGGGAAGTTAAAACATGGAGATATCTTTTATGAGTAGTGTTTGACCATACATTTGGTGGATTCATGAATGCAAACCGCGAAAGAGTAATCCGAAGTGAAACTTTGTTTGCTTCCGTGCTATTTAACTCTTTGTACCACATGATAGAAATTGTATATGATGGATGAATATACCAGCTTTCTGGTTAAAGAAAATTTGACCTGATTGAGTGAAATGTATCCAGTAATGTCTGGTTGTAATTATTATTAAAGAGCATTACAGGAAATCATGAACTTGTAAAATTGTGCATACAACTATTTCCTAGAAACACGTCGGTTAATATACATTTTCCATCAAAAAACTTTTTGGGGACTACTGCTTCAGTTCTGCCTCTCACAACTATTCTCTCTTGGATTCCATCGACATAGCTTGCTCAACATCAACTTTAGTTTAGGCACTCGCTCACTGTACTTTGCAGTTTGCACTGCTCTGATTCGACTTGGATGAGCAAGGAGCTGAATTCGCACATATTGAAGTGTTTCATTTGATAGTTTGCAGGCTATAAAGTTGTGTCTCTTCTTTTAAAATTGTGAAAATAGAACAACATCTAGAGATCAATTAAAAGTATTGACAATAACGCTAAGTTTGCCATTAGGCACATGCATTACCCAACTAGCTTGTTCACATGCGACCTCACAGGTTTCTACACTCTTACCAACAACATACCTACCTAGTGAAAATCCCTACACTCTTACCAACAACATACCTACTGAAATCCCACAAGTGACGTATGGGGTGGGATAGAGTGTAAGCAGACTTTCGACTCATGCCCCGACCACGTTGCCACACAAAATGGAACGAAGGGATTGCCACAACAACATCAATAACAAATTGTTACTTCCTCTTTGTTGACCCAATCATAACATATACTTGTTCAATAATTCATCACACCAAAGGAAAAGCTTATGGTCCTGTATAAGATATATCCCTACATTACTTTCTGGCAAAATTTTCTGTATGCACTGCAAATGTACAATACCCAAACGAAAAGAAAGGGGTAAAAAACATTTGCCCCACGCACGCATTATAAAAGGTCAGCATGCCTCAAGGACTTCAGACGAGCAGTTCCTCAGCTGCTCTTTTATACATCAGCTCAAAACTATTCAATAAAACCCACGACGACTTTATGAAAACATAGCGATGAACGAATTAGGAATACTTGTCCATTAGAACTGATCTATAAAACCCACTACTACCTTTATGAAAACATAGCAGTATATAACGACTAAGAAATACACGTCCTTGCATCTACGATCATCCTCATAAGGTCCATCATCAACTTGATGTACCTCCATATGAAACACCTCGCCTCGTGTACTATTTAATCACCTTGAAACTCAAATTCATCAGCATTTTGGATGTTCTAGGTATCAAAGAAAAGATTGTTCAGCAATGAGAAGCACCTCATTCTCTATTTCCAGCGCCATTTCAGATCATTGATTATAAGAAGTCTCTCTCCCCTCTTAAATAAGAGTGCGTACAAGAAATGTAGCAATCTAGCTCCTTGTGCACGTTCTCCACAAAGATGAATTACAATTCCTAAGCTGTCTGCTGCACTTCCTTCTCCAACATTGAAGTCCCCTTGAATATTGTCAACTGGAAGTCTCTAGAATACTTCCGATACTGTAAAAGATATCAACATAGAACTAGTAAGATTATTTATCTAAATGAAATATAGATTGAGTAGTAGAACTGGAGAAGTACACCAAGCATTGTTTAGCCATAGCCACAACAAAACTCCTGACAAATATTAACCAAACCCAACTTTGATCCCTTGTCCACGACAAACAAAGGGAGCAACTAATTTTATAGGATTCGAAGCTACTTAACTACAGCCCTCCACTAGTAATCTGTCTCTTCCCAGACCAAATATTCCTCAAATTGCTTTACGGCAACCCAAATATCCTCCATAAAACTTCCTACAGCTTGCACTCGATCCAACTCTTGAATTGGCAATAGAAATTGGCTTGTGTGCATAGGAAAATTGAATCAATTATTTAACTTTTAGCAGTACCATCCAGATGCAGACAGAGAATCAAGATAAAAAAAGGGAAAAAATGATCTGTCAAAACAAATGTTAAAGATCCACTCACGCGCTCATCAGTCATCTTTCTGAAACCCAGTTTATTTGTCCAGATGGATTCAGCCTCCTCAGCAGCAGGCAGTACCAGGGTTTTAACATGCATCGAAGATAATAGGATCTCAATACATCCAAATAACGCCCGGAAATAACCCTTCAAAAGAAGAAACATAAGAATCATCAGTTTGTGTTTCACAAGAATAGCTTACTTTCCCTAGGAGAAAAGCTCCAGAAGCAGCAAGCGAAACCACAAATAAGCAGAGCAAAAGGAGCCGAGTCAAACAGAGCTTACTTTGCCTTGGTTTTGTCTACTTGTAGCCACCAAAGGAAGTTCAGCAACCTCTTGCCCGAAAATCCTGAGAAGACCAGCTGATACAACTACTGACCTGTATCCATTTAGGCACATCAATAATAACTCAGGAAAGCAGAATAGGGTGTATCTTCAGACCAACTATAAATGCAAAATTTTGTGAGAATGGATTAGTATCATAACGAAACCAGAAAAATAACTTAGAAATCAGTGGCTTACTTTACAATCAAAACGACGCAATACATTCCCCCAAATTCTTGACCTGATATGTTTCTCCTACATGAGACAGGAATATAGAAATTAGAAAAGTCAAAGTGTAGGCAATTCAAATAGAGCAAGATCTCGAGTTTTGAAAGCAAAAGGCTTAAAAACACAAGTAGGCCAAAATATCCAAGGTGATAATCTACAAACATCAACTCAGCAACTTCTTTGACACAACCTTCAAACTAATAGATAGAAATAAGTTGGAGCTTAGTTATCTTCATTACTCATTTACTACAAAACATTATACATTTAAGTTGCTAATATCAATCTGTTTTAGGAAATTTCCGCTCATGTACCTCAAGTAAATTATCTGTTGCACCAGAACATGACGCAAAACAATTTATCTTGCCAAGAATATATTTAACTTAATCACATACCAATACTGCTATCTATTATATCTTTATTATGCAGTTAGATCTTCCACTAAAGCATCTATACTGTGATGATAAATGCCTAAGAAAAGGTGATTAAACAGAATTAAAAAATCTGGGATGCAAATAAGAATACTTAAAGCAAATACTCAATGACTTGAGGGATCATGAGTATCTATACTACTATAAAAGCATGAAACCCCTAAGCGAAATGTCCTTCCCCTTTCTTTAACCTTTAAAAAAGATTTAATTCGAACAAGTTGTCATTTAATTAATTCAAAAACACACCCACACACATAAATTGTGTATTCATGGATATAGGGTATACAGGCAAAGCACATACCCTAAGACTAGTTATCCTAAATGTAGGGTACTAAAGGATCAAACACGAGAAGTTTTCTAAAACAGTTCACAGGCAAGATAAAAAAAAGGCAGTCTCTATGAAAACTTATGTGTAACACTAGGGTTTTAACTTGTAAGCGAAGGAATACTCACCCATAAACCATAACAGGTATAAGATCTCGTCCAGATTTAGCAACAATGGGATCAAAACACTCCTGCACAGAGACAAAGATGACAATTAAAATTAGGCAAGTAACTTGAATAATGAAAATTTGGCGCACAATTCAACAATAAGTTTTTAGATATTCAATTAATGAATAAGACGGACAAGTACATATGGAAATTCTTTTTGTTACACCTGTAGGATGTATCCATCAATCAGCTGGTTCTACTCCACTAAGACTCAATTGCCAATTTATTTATAAGTAGACTCAATTATTCAGTGATGCAGTAGTCAGTAGGATTTGTCTGTTTCTAACAATGGTGGTGCTGATCCGCCGGGCATTCTGTTTGAGATTTCTTGAGTTCAAGAATCTTGGTGATGCACAAGATTATACTAGCAGATTGAAATCTATAGAGCAGTTCAGTTATCAACCATATCAAAGAGATCAACAATTTCACAGAGCCTCTGCAGACTTGTTGATAATTCCCGAGAAAATATTGGGCTCACAGTTATATATTTTGGTCTAACAACTGAGTTGCATGGGATAGAAATTGAAATGTCGCAACATTTCTTCAATTTGAATGATATAGGTGGAAAAACAGACCGCTAACTTCCACACACATTGTTTCAACAGCATGCAGCATTAAGTAGCTTTACCACAAGTCTTAAAACATATATGTCCAATTATAGCAGTACTGTACAATCTCCATTGATTCATAATTTCGGTAAGTGTCCTCTTTATGCTTTGAGCAAAAAATTCATCTGGTGCTTAATACTAAAAATAAAAACCTCACCCTAAAGATTACTGCTGCATTGGAAAGAAGAGGCAGATGCTCTGTGAAGCGACTCTTCCCACTTAAGATACGCCACTGAATGTCATTTGTAGTTGTATCCATTAAACAATTCTGGACATGCTTCTTAGTTACTACTGCTGCTGCAGGACCTGGAATGACCTCAGCTCCCTTCAGAACACAATTCTGAAGTACCACATAAACTTTATGGCAGTCATTGCAACAAAACCATTTATCCTTTGGGAGTTCCTATCACCAATTTTAAGAAGCATTTATTAGTACTGATGGACCACATAATCGCAGTTATCCAACATAAGCAAGAAACTAGGCTCACTTTCAGATCACACAGCCCACTTTCCCGTAGACACCCAACATGGTATTCCTTCTCACACTGCATATGCACACAAAAAAGAAATAGTTAAATAGTGCATATGGCACCATAAGAAAAGGAATAGGAGGAGGGAAGGCTAAAGACAGCAGTAGAACATTGAAATATGGCAAGTAAACTGTTGGTCAAAGTATACCTGGTCACAGAGCATAACTGTTCGATCATCAAATTTGGAAACGCTGAAGTCCGGGGTCCTAGAAATACATGGCGAGAAAAATGAGTTCAAGGGTATATTATCTCCACTTGTAGGAACTCAATTGATGTTATTTTGCACTTGCAAACCGTGCAATGTGTGACCACCAAGACAGCAAATAAAATAACATAATGGTCAGCATGAACCACATAGTAGGACCAGATAAAATCTTCGACACTATCCCAACTTTTTCAAGTAACTTAAAATAATAAATCATAGAAGCAGTTCCGCCATCTGGTAGCACTAAATCTGATGTATACTAATGTTGACACAGGTGGAAACTCTAAAACGTGTTCCAGCTCTAACGGGGCTTTAAGTGCAATCTAACTGTGGACTTTAAGTATTTTTTAAAAAAGGCGCAATTAAGGAAATATATATAAATATATGTAATTCAAGAAAAAAGTAAAAACCTCATTCATAATGTTTTCCTTAACAATTAACATATTTATTTTCCGATTATATTGTTGTTTAGTACTGTTCCATTCAAGACAGAACTCATGGGCAATGAGGCGCACGCCTTAATGCCTTGCCTACACGAAGAGCCTTCCCAGAGCTTCTGTGAGCTTCAGGACTTAAGCGCGCCTTAAATGAGCCTTTGGCAACATTGATGTATGCTATTCAACGATGGTATTGCCACACATGGCCACTTGTTACATGATGCATAAAATCTAAAGATGATTAGGTTTTTAATTAGTTTCATTCTTTAAGTGCTATGAATATCTAAATGCAATACAACAAAACCTAGGCAAGACATACTCGGGGGAATGAACCACATCTTGAAAAGAATACTATTGGTTCTAGCTGTAGAAGAAAGACAAAAGATGAGCCTACCATATTGTGGTTTAACCAGCTTTATCACAATGGACAAGAACTATATAAAAGTAGCTACTACGGACATTTGAAGGCCTAAATACATTCCGAATATCTCGGAATATATCAAACAAGGTTAAAGTGTTGAACTAATTTTATCCATAAAAACAATGTTCTTAATCACAAAATTTAGATAAATGGAAACTAGGGCTAGATAAATTTTAAATGCTCTCTGAAGGACCACAACTGTGACAAACCTGCAAACAACACACCCACCACCTTCAGATTCTGGAGCTTTAACCACTCTTGTCAACCGTATCATAATTGGTCCTGCATCTCCAGCAGTTCTCCTACCAGGAACAAAGTTGTCTTGACAATATGAGCAGAGCCAACCACTAGTCGGGGTACATTGTAGACCTAAACAAGCTGCAAGAATACAGGCTTTATATGAGCAGAACTGTAAGCACAAGTGAGGTTATTAGGCAGGGAAATTGAAAGAGCTCCACTCAACAACAAAAAACAGGGAGTTTGGCTTACCAAATTGCTTTTGGCATGGCTTCATTTATAATCAAATAAAAGAAAAGCGCACTAAAATGTGATTTTTAAGATACAGTAAAGAGCTAACAATGTAAGAGCTAACAATGTGCTGATCTGTCAGCTTACCAACCAGCACCTTTAGAAAAAAAAAGACTAATCACAATAGAGAACAACGTCAAAAATTAGGGCAAAATAAAGCACCTGCATGAAAAGCCCGAGGACAACCTTCACAGCAAATCAGTTCTCCCGCATCGCCACATATTGTACACATATCATCGCTGTTATTGGTAGCTATACTTTGACCATTTGCCAGCATTAATGCTATATCGTGTAGGGTAAGTCCATTGGATGTGTAGATGTGACGGTAGCTGGTCATTGATAGAACAATTCAGATCATTCTTGCTATTTTTTTTTGTTTTGCAAATAATAGTCTTTGAGAAATACTTACGGTTGACGTTTAGCTGCACATCCAGCATGAGACTCAAACTGGGAAGGACTTATCTGTTTAGAAAGAATAACAAGTGCAATAGTAAGCAGCACCTCTGAAAGTTAAGTATATATAAAATGTATATTGTATAAACAAAAATACAAAACATATAATACATACATATCTACACACAAATGTGTGTGTATGTGTAGGTTATAAAGTTTACCTCGGTATCACAGCAGCTGCAGACTATGCCATTCCCCTGCTTGTAGCCTCCCAGAACTTTCTGCAGAAAGATTTTAATTGCTCAAACATAAATCATAATTAAGGCAACTTACTTAATAGCCCCAAAACAAAAAGTAGAAAAATAGAGAAAACAATGCACATTAGGAGGACAATATTAAGAGTTGAGACAGAAATGAATCTAACCTTCCCCTTCGAATAATATGCCAAATCAGTACCATCTGGAAGTCCATTTGGCATGAACAGTGATCGGTGCAAGTCATTATCCCTATGTATAGTAAAAACATTGATGACAAATGCTAAGCCAAAAAGGAGAAATCCTTTCATTGAAGGAAAATAAGAGAAACGATACCTTTTTTTTGTGCCACCTTCAGCAGGTTTCTTTGATTCTATTGTTGAGCTGGAAAAATTGCACCTTGGCCTGTCAAAATAACTGCACCATTAGCAACAACATAGGCATATGTATTTACATAAAGAATGACCAGTTGCACGAATCAGATAAAGTAAATAAAGTGATTACAAACTTTTTAACCACATGCTTCCAGGACTCTGCTGTCTCCATAGAGCTATATGGATTTGGAGTGAAGTTGTCAATATAGGAGTATGAAGCTGGATAAAGGCCATCTTCCATCACCGAACTGCAACCACTGAAGTCCATTATAGTATATGCAAAGTTACAAACAAAATGAATATGAAAAGTTTCAGCAGCCCCAACACCCAAAACCACTCAATATCATTATTACACAAAAACCTCAAACTACAACTGGGTAAACTCCAAAATGGGACCAAGTTTACAAACTGATACCCTGAATCTAACTTAAGCAATTATGAACTCTTCTACCGATCCCCAACAGTAAATGAGGAAAAAGAAAAGCTACTGCCAAAGAACCGCAAAGTCAGTCCCATTACAAAGGGAAAGAACAATGCGGTTTGACATTGCCTGTTTTAGTAAGTTCACTTGATTTATTTAACTTACAAGTTTATGGGATATCAAGTTGCCATGAGCTATTGCACAATGGATGCCGAAGTCAACATTTACTCTAGCAAACCACAACATAGGCATAGCTAATACCAAATCAGTGGCAACTGGCCGACCATGCACCAACTGATTCATTCATTATGCATTAAATTATGTTACAGTTTTGGATGCACACTAAAATTGAACCAGTAGGATGAAATACTAAGTAGTAAAAAAAGAGAATAGTAAAGTCAATTTGGTACCGCTGAATGCATCTAAGGGAGGCCTACTTGGCCAAGATGCACATTTGAATTATTTGGGCTTATTAAATACTCCTACAACATTGAACTTATCAATACCAACATGCATGACTGATGGAAAGCTTGATGCGGTTTCCCAGCAATGGACTTTGAAACAGCCGTTTATATGAATCATTTATGCCATTTGCTCGACTTAGGTCTATTTCATGTATTCGGAGATAGTTAGGATATTACTACATTAACTGTCAACCTGCAGCAAATTGCAAATTCCCTTCCTTATCTTATTTGGACTGGCTATACTATGGAGTTCTGAAGGAGTAGAATTTGGCACATACAAGTTTCCAACATTCTACCATTTTTAACTCTCAACTATTTATGGTAATATTTTTCTGTGGTCTTATTCCAAAACATATTCAGCAAGTATCTTCAATTAAAGTGAACTTGAGCATTCAACTTACTATAACCTAGCTAATGCATGACCAGTCCAAAGTATTTTGACTATATGTAACTTATTCCAATACAGCATACAGCATTTACACTCTAGCTAAATCACCCTAAAAGCTAAGTTCTAATAAGAACTGTGGTACAGGTACGAACTGTTATCCGTGCTAGTAATTGGATGTTGTTTGTTGTTTCAGATAGATTGTTGGTGGTATTATTTGGTGATAATTTTGTTTCTGCTATTGTCTGTTGATTTGTTACTACCTTTTGTTTCTTGTTCTTATATTATGTCTTTTCCTATGATGTTTGGTCTCGAGCCGGGGGTCTACCGGACACAGCCTCTCTACCTCACCTTTGAGGTAGTGGTATGGACTGTGTACACTCTACCCTCCCCAGATCCCACTTTGTGTGAATATACTGGGTATGCTGTTGTTGTTGCTGTTGAAGAGGACATCAGAATTTGGTCTCCTTTTCCTTGTTCTACGCCAACCCAAAGGTCAAAGGCCAGAATATAATAAATAACCGCCCAAGAAAACTGATAAGAAAGTAAGTTATGGTGGAGGAAAGACAAGAATCAAAATATAACACTTTAAAAATGTACCTTGGCTTATAATGATACATCCCTGAAGCCTTTCGATGAGAATATTGGTAAGCACTAGCCACCTCATCGTGCTGCAGTAGTTTAGCTGCAAAAACAGAAGAGAACATCACAAATCATCATGCAACTGACAAGAACTGATATTCTATGTTCACCCCTAGAAATTAGAATAACTACTCGGACTCTCCTCAAGGTCTAAACACAAATTTTCCCTTATGTTCATACAATGCACTTACAAACCCTTGTGTTAAATTTGTAAACTTCAGTGCTCTGTACTCGCCTACTTTTGACAACTTTGCTGCAAAAAGTGCTTTTAAATATCATCCTACTTCATATTTTAGCAAACTAAATTAAAAGAACTGTAGAGTGCATTAAGATAGAGGAGGTTAAGCAAGCTATTAGTAGGATGAGCAGAGGAAGAGCCACTGGACCAGATGAATTTCTGGTGGAGTTTTGGAAGCGCACAGGGCAGGTATAGAATGCTAAACAGGGTTGTGTCATGTCATTTTTAAGACTACAAAAAGAACCCAAAGAGTGGAGATGGAGTACAATGGTCCCACTATAAACGAACAAGGGTGATATCCAAAACTGTAACAATTAGAAGGGTATCAAGCTGCTAAGTCACACTATGAAAGTCTAAGAGAGGGTGGTGGAGATGAAGGTGAAGAGGAGTGTGTCCATTTCCAACCAGTTCAGATTCATGCCAGGGCGATCGATTACAGAAGCCATCCATCTTGTCAGGAGACTGGTGGAAAAATACAGGAATAGGCAGAGAGAATTACATTTGGTGTTCATCTTGTTTGTTGAAGTAATCCAAATTTATACAGCAGATAAGAAAAAGTTATTCAGAAAATATAATTATGCATCAGCCATCAAGCGTGCTGCATGGCTCTGATTCTTGTTGCCGGAAAAGGGACTTGTCTCACTTGTGAAAATGCTTAAACTAGTCATATTATTTATTTGTACAGAGATCAAAGTTGATTATTTATTGAAATGCGCATCGTTTAGAATAGAGGTCTACGACGAATAAGCAGTAATATGGTGATTTCATCCCCCCAACCCTTCTCCAAGACCATGCACAAGAAACTACTATGTATTATGTATAGCGCATGGAAAGAAAGAGAATCTCCTCCTAAATACTTATTACTGTAATGCTAATTATCAGAAATGAAAAGTTAAATAAATCAGTATAGACATCAGCGTCAAACTACCTTTCCAAGCCTCCAAATATAGCTCATTAACAGAAGAACCAGCAACGTCTTTTACAACTTCTTCTAGTTGACTAAGTGGTGCAGTCTTCAACTCTTGAATTATCCTGTAAATAGGTTTCCCATTCTCCAAATAAATATGATTGTTCGGGTGTCTAGTCTTGCCCCCAGCGTGCATTTCAAATTCATAAGCACTGAGAATCTGTTTAGATATGAATATGTTCAGTATGTTCATTAACGTGCACACAAACTTTCAAGATAGACAGGAAACTACTCACTTTGGAGAAATTGCAGAGTGAACAACCACACAAGTAGCCGTAATCTTTTATGATTCCAAGAAGCTCCTTCTGACAGTCATTTATAGGAGTGCTTCAGGTTTATGCAGAAACCACTAAATCACAAGTATAAACAGAGAAAACCACAAATTACCTTCCCAGAAGTTGAAATGTACTTCACCTTTGCTCCTTCCAATATTCCTGTTGACAGAAGCTTCTTGACATTTGTCGGTAAAGCATCAGAAGTGACCTTCTTAGACATTTTTAGCTCCATGTTTGCAGGACGTGAAAAAGGATCTCTGTGTTGATAGAATGCTTCATTTGTGCGTGAAATCCCATGTACACTCATGTCATCAGATTCAATCCATGTCTGTGCTTCACAAAAGCCATCATCAGCCGCAGTCGCAGGCAGAGCAGTTGCAGCAGATGCATTATCGTAATCCTCCTTCCTTTTGCTAAACTTAAATGTGATCTTCCTGACACCAGTTGTGCTAAATTCCTCCGGAATTTCAAGAACAACAGAGGACTTAGCAACACCCTTCAATGCATCAATTTGATTATGCTCTTCCTCATTGACACTCTCCTCCGCACTTGAATTCCCCGATGAAAAAGATGTAATGTCTCCAGAAACACCTGGATTATTACTTAACAAATCCACCCCTTGACTACTGGCAGTCTGTAAACTTGAAGTGCTCTCTCTTGGAGACAAATTTGGATTTGAAACTTCTGACAGCATATCATCTTCCTTCACGTCAATCCTTACATCGGGCTGGTCATCACAATTATTCACCTTCTTCGGCTCCTTCTCACCACACTCCATTTCCTCTGTGTTTAAAGTTTCAGGTGCATTATTTGGCTGGTCATCACAATTATTCACCTTCTTCGGCTCCTTCTCACCACACTCCATTTCCTCTGTGTTTAAAGTTTCAGGTGCATTATTTGGCTGGTCACCACAATTATCCAACTTCTTCGGCTCCTTCTCACCACACTCCATTTCCTCTGTTTTTAAAGTTTCAGGTCCATGATTCGGCTGGTCACCACAATTATTCAACTTCTTCGGCTCCTTCTCACCACACTCCATTTCCTCTGTGTTTAAAGTTTCAGGTCCATGATTCGGCTGGTCACCACAATTATTCAACTTCTTCGGCTCCTTCTCACCGCACTCCATTTCCTCTGTGTTTAAAGTTTCAGGTCCATGGTTCGGCTGGTCACCACAATTATCCAACTTCTTCGGCTCCTTCTCACCACACTCCATTTCCTCTGTGTTTAAAGTTTCAGATCCATGGTTCGGCTGGTCACCACAATTATCCAACTTCTTCGGCTCCTTCTCACCACACTCCATTTCCTCTGTGTTCACAGTTTCAGGCGCATGATTTGTGGCACATTCTAATTCTACATTTTCAGGTTCGCGGTTTGTGGCACAACCTTCTAACTTTACAGTTTCAGGTTCGCGATTTGTGGAACAACCTTCAATTTTTACACCACCTACACTTTCAGGTGCACAGGTCTTGACCTGATCAGTCGCACAACAATCTAATTCTAACCCATCTAAACTTTCAACTTTTTGCTTCTTAACACACACCTCCTCCTGTTCAGTAGCAGAATCTACAACCCATTGTCTATCACGCTTCGAATCATCAACATTTCTGGGATTCTCAATTTCCATCATCTCAACACTCCTTACCACAATACAAGTTTCCGGTGCACAATCCTTGGCACAACAATCCAATTCTGCACCATCTACAGTTCTAAGTTCCTCCTTCGAAACACATAAATCCTCCTGTCCAGTACCATCAACACACTTCAAATCATCAACATTTTCCGGTGCAAAATCCTTGGCAAAACTACCCAATTCTGCACCATCTAAACTTCTAAACCCCTCCTTCTCAATGCGTAACTCCTCCTGTTCAGCACCATCAACATTTACGGCTTCTTCAACAACCATCATTCCAAAAAACACCACACAAAAACACCCACAAGCACAAATTTATTCAGCAAATCAACAAACAATTAACTAAAAAAAAACATATATAGGTACTTAAACGCCAACAAAAAAAAACTAACAACTCCTCACATGCAAAAAAAAAAACAAAAAAAAAGCCTAAACCAAATCCCAGAAAAAACCTCCGCAGCTCAAAACCCAAAAATTCCAAATCTGAATATTCAAGATATACAGAAAAAAACTTTTGAGAGATCTGCAGATAAACACACACAAAAAAAAAAAATTGCAAAATAAAAAATAAAAAAACAGATCTGAAAATTCAAAGTTTAGTATGATTTATTTTTAAAAAAATGGGAAGATTTATAGGGTTTATGCAAGATTATTATATTAATAAGGAATTCAAATCAAGGAATCAAAGAAGGAATAAAGGGGAAAAATAACTGAATTTATTTATTTATTTTGGTTTCGCGGGCTTGTATAACAGAGGAGAGAAAGTTGAGGTGAGAATTGGAAGGAACGAGAAAGGGGAAAAGAGATAGGGTCATATGAGGGAAAGGAAGTTAATTGTGGGGTACAACTATTTTTATATCTTTGGGTGGGGCCCACACACAAATATCCTATGTTATTTTGCCACATGGCAATATGATGAGTTGGTTTTTTTCCATTTTTGAATATAATTTAATAAGTAATTGAGAAAAGTAGTTTTTAAAATTTAAAAGGAAAAATAACCTAGGTTTTTTGAGTACCTTTATTGAAACGCCGACTAATTTGAATATGTGTTTGGTAGGGCCTATATGGAGGTAGTGCTCCAAGGAGTTTTACATACTAGGGCTCAAAATCGATACAATCGAGATATTCTATTTTTGAATATATAATTTATAATTGAGAAAAATAGTAGTTTTAAAAATTTAAAAGGAAAAATAATTTAGGTTTTTTCGATAGTTGTGTTGGAGCTATGTGCTTGGTAGAGCCCATTTGGAGATAGCACTCTTAAGAATTTTTACATACTAGGGCTTAAAAATCGAACAAAATAGATATCCTATTGGCACGTGGCAACTTGATGAGCTGTTTTTTTTTTTTTTTCATTTTTGAATACATAATTAATAGTTGAGAAAATAATAATTTTGAAAATTTAAAAGGAAAAAAACTAGTTTTTTCGGTACATGTATTGGAGCCCGCCGACTAATTCAAATTTATATTGGTTAGAGTTTATTAGGGATAGCGTTGCCCCGTACCAAGAATTTTGTTCATATCCCATGCTCATAATTGAGATAAAGTAACCTAGATTTTTCGATGTCTGTAATGAAGTTCGCCAACTAATTCAGATTTGCAATAGTTTGAGCTCATTCGGAATTTTCTATTAAGAATTTTCTCATATTCAAGGCTCAAAATCGAGAAAACCAAATCTTTACAATCTAACATTCTTAAAGCTCTCAATAATAATAGTCTAATTTATTTTTATTTTCTTGCCTATTATATATAGTAGTTAGTTATTAATATGCTTATAACATTCAATTTTAAAATTTTACATAATTATTATTTTCGAAGCTTGTTTTTTGAAAAATAATATGAAGTTTAAAAGTTCAAAAGATGTTCAGACTTCATTAATTAAGATTTAAATTTTTTAATATATATATATATATATAATATTAATAAATCTATTACTATTTGTACACGCAAATGTTTAAACTCGAAAGCACATATCTTAAACCACTTAAAGTTAAATTATCCTTTAGTTCATAAAAGCTTTTGATGTTTTGAATTTCCGTTGGAATTTTTAAAAAATTACTAAAGTAATTATGTCCCCAACAAAATTATATGTAGTACTATATTACTCTACTTTTTAGTTATTTGAAACTAACTAATTTAGCTTTACACGCCTCGCGCATGTATCTCACTTTAATGAGTTCAATCGTTATACTAAATAAGATATTTGTTTAAATAATAAAGAAGAATACAATAATTAGATTTAACATCTTTTGAACATGTAAAGATGGAAAATTTATTTGATTAAATCTAATATTTACAAAAAAAAAAAATCTCAAAGCCAATCGAAATTTATCTACCACTTTTAAACTACAATAGAACTATACGATGATAGAGATATCAAAATAATACAATTAAACCTAACCCCTGCAAAAAAAACTCTCAAAGTCGATCGTTATTCATTTACTACTTGTAAACTACAACAAAATAATCTGATAACAGAGATATCATAATAATGCAACTAAACCTAACCTTTATACACACACAAAAAAAAGTTCAATGCAGAAATATCAAAACAATACAATTAAACCTAAACTCTACCTAAAAAAATTTTCAAAGCCTACTGACATTTATCTACCAACGGTAAACTACAATAAAATAATACGATAATAAAAATATAAAATAATACAATTAAACCTAATCTTTATACAAAAATTCATAAACCTGCTGTTTGAGTAGAAATCACAAAGTTACTCAATAACGAAAGTTTGTTATTCATGATCAATAAATATAATATAATAGAAAAGGAAATTTAAAACCTAGAAACAATAAAGTCACGTTGTAGATTCAATAATGAAAATTACATATAAACATGAAAAGATGTTTTGTTATTTTTGATCAATAAAACAAACGTAATAGAAAAGAAGATTTAAAACCTGAAAATTAAACCAACATATTATATTAGAGCTCTAATAACAAAATTATTTACAAACATAAAAGAATGATTTGTTAATTATGATCAATAAAATCGAAACATAATATAAATAGAAATTTGAAATCCAATAAAGCTACCCAATAACAAAGCTCTGGTCACAAAACTTTATTACCCAAATAAGATATTCGTATAAACCTAAAAAAGAAATTCTAAAATTGCAAAAAAAAAAAAAAAGAAACATAATGACTTTTAAATCAAAATATTACAACAAAGGAATAAAGTCCTAACCTAAAAATACAAAATCCTTTTTTTTCTTAGGAAAGTTCACCTACCCTTTTTAAATTGGGAAAAAAAGCACGCATTGCCTTTAGTTTTTGCAAGAAATTTTTTTGCTTCTTCTTTTAGGAATTTTAACATGTTTTATATAAAATAGTTCCACCAATTTTTATAAAATATTTAAAATTTTACCTTATATAGAACTTTTTTTATATAATAATTTGTTTGAAGTTGGATTTCTTTAACAAAATATTGCCATAAATTTAGAAATTCAACTAAAAGTAGAAAATTTTATCCATTTAATTTTCTTATATATTTATTATAGTTAATATTCAATATTATAAATTAAAGAAAAACTGTGAAAATGCGATTTTATTTATTGCGGAGTCTTTTAATAAAGGACAAAAAGTTCAAATCACTTTTTTAAGGGTTTTCACACTTTTAATATATTATAGATTATATATATAGATATAGATGTAAATTATAGATAAAGACTTAGGGTGTGTTTGGTATGATGGAAAATGTTTTCTTGAAAATGTTTTCCTATTTTTCCTTGTTTGGTTGTAGTAAAATATTGAGAAAATATTTTTCAAGATAACTCATTTTCCTCAATTTGAGGGAAAATGACTTTCCTCATGGACAAAAGGAAGTAATTTTTTGAAAAATGACAAATGTGACTTATGCCCCCACCCATCTTCCCTACCCCAACAACACTCATATTCACATGACTTTAAAAATTCACATTTGTCAAAAAATTACATTACTCGAAAATATTTTTTACTGTGCTTTGTTTCAATTTTCACTGTGCTTTGCTTCAATTTTTCACTGTTTGAAATAAAAAATAATGAAGCCCAAATTTTTTACTTTTCCAATGTTCGTTGAATGTATTGTTATTTTCATATGCATAAAGGAAGACTTGCTTATGTGACTTTTGCTAATTGTATATTTTATTTTGTCATCGATGTAACTTATTTCATAAAGTTGAATAAACTTGTCGTTCCGTTATATTTCTATTGCTTATAGTATCTTGAGATTGTCCTGACAAAATGTTGAAAAGTATCTCATATATTTGCTAATTAATAGTTTCTTAAATTTAGTGATTGTAATATTTTAGTATTCAATATTAATATTATTTGCTATGCTTAAATTAGTTCTTACAAATTGTTGAGTTGGTAGAAACACTGATATACTAGTTAACAGTTTAGTATTTTTAAAAAAATATTTTTTTACTCACCAATCAGACACTAAAAAATATTTTTCTAAAAAATATTTTCTACTCGCCAACCTAACACCATAAAATACTTTTCGAAAAATATTTCCACTCACCAACCAAATATGAGAAAATAAGTAGAAAATCAACGAAACACACCCTTAGATATTTGGGTAAGGTTATTATAGGAATGTAATTATATAAAGAGTGAGTTATTACAATGATAGTTATTACCATAAGTAAAATAAAATGATTATAGAGAGATAAAAATCAATTTCAAATTAAACTTTGGTATAATAAGATTATACATGTGTAGTTAGAAAATTGGCTAATCCATGTACTAGAAAATGTAGAATAGCTTAGCAAAATAAGTATATTAATTATTTATCATGAATTTGACTTTCGTACGAGCACTATGGTTAAATTAGGGTCAAAATGTTGTGGCCTTGTTTCTATAGAAAAAAACTTTGGAAGTTTCATAAAATTGGGAAAAGGTTATTTATGGGTGGAACAAAAATTAAACGTCTTGAATTTTAATTAGTTCTTTTATGTCATTGAGATTTAAATTACTTAAGACAAATACAGATTGGGTCAAAGTTGTTGAATTTGACCAAACTCATAAGCAATATTCTAGCTCTGCCTTGATTATTTATATAATTTCATTTAAACTCTCGATTTTTTTTCCTTTTTTCCTCTTTGAAGTTGGTTCATACAGCTAGCTTTCTGCATTCGTCAATTTTAATAGAAGTATATAACATTGAATTAGTGGTTTAAGCAGTTAGTAATTTGCTTAGGTTAATTTTCATTTCAAATAATTTAAATTATCTATTAAATTTAAATATAATTAACTTGTTTAATTGCCCATATAAGATTAAATTCAAAATAAATGTAAAAGAGAAGTCATACGATCCAATATTCTAGCATCGACGTTTGGGCCAACTTTTTTCTCGGCTGCCCATGTATTGCTTTCTGGTCATTGGCACTTTGTCCCTATTTTTTTTTTTAGGTCTTTACTTTATGTTCTTCAAGGTAAACGATTTCTCACGGGGCATAAAGTTAAACTTCGACAGTACAATATTTTTTAAGTCATTCTCTATGGTTTGAATTCGTAAAGAGTTTTGTCTCGCGAGACATAAGTAAATTGCTAAACGAAAAACTAAAGACCAACTCATTCGAAGAAAAACAAAATAAAAATAGCTCATTTGAAGGACAAAAGTGTCCTTTTCTGTGTATTCTAAACTTCCATTTGACGGTACTATATTTTTAGGTTAACTAGATTAGTGCACGTGTGTCTCATGTCAAACACAAAACATACACAAGAATAACATCATTACTAAAAAATAGCAATTGATGTTAAATTAAATAAATGTTTGACACAACATTTCAATCGAAGTAAATTGAGTATTTACTGAACCTTTAAAGACAAAAAATTTAGGTTATTTAGCTAATTATATTATATTGTCCCAGATTAGTATGGAGACTATTAAGACTTGTTTCTAAAATCAGTTAAAATTGTATAGCAATTTTACTAATTTGTCTATTACATAGTTATGATTAAATTACTACTCTATTATTAAGGAATTGATTAAATAAATATTTTTTAAAATAAAAAAAATAAGATGTAGTTCCTTTAAGTTATATCAAACTTAAATTTTTATAGCTAATTAATATCATGAAAGAGTTTCTATATTACAAATTTGTCTCGTGTTAGATCTATTTTTAAATAATACTACTTGGTCCAAAAATAGATTTCTTCTAAATTCCAAGAAAAAAAAACAATCTTTAATCATAAACAAAACAATTCAAAATATTGCACAAAAGAATTCTATTTATAGCTAAAGTAAGGAACTTAATCGGAAAAAAATTACCAAAGTAATGTATAGTCCGCACAATTTGACCAAAATGTCAATTCAAAAAGAAGATTTCATCTCCACAATACTCAAGGATGGAGTTAAATCTACATACACGATATCAATTTGATTTAATTATTTGAAAAACACAATTCGAGCAAGTGTCATTGGTGGGTGAGATGGTTATTTCTCTTCTTATAATATGTGTAAAGAAATTGATCATAGACCTTAATCCAAAAGTTATCTCATGAGGAAAGAATGACCCAAGATATATTAAGGAGACCATCCATCATTTTTTATATAGAATTAACCAACTAATCGATTATATATACGTCTTGACATCATATAAATATATAAGGTTCTATACAAAAGACATGCAATAGTTTCTCATAGAATAAAAATCAATCTTTAAACATATTAACAAACAAGAACAAAAGATAAAATAAAATAAAGATCCAAACGTACAAACCTCAAGACCACGAGTATCAGTGATTTGATAAGAAGCAATCAACTTTTTTTTGGTGCTTTAACGGGCAATATCTCATTAAATTGAAACATCTCAAAATATTTCAAACAAGTAATTCCAACTTCAAATCATTAAATTCAACAAAAACATCAAAAAGAAACTAATAAAACTCAAATCTAAACGGTAAGAACAATAACATCAATAGCTTCGTCCTTAAGCTCTTCTTCTCTGCGTTCTTGAACTATTCTACAACAACTTTCTACCTAAACCTAAATAAATAGAGAGTTTATCCGCATGTTTGTGTTGGTGGATTTTGGGTAGATTTAGGATTATTTGAGGATTTTATCTATATATTTAGGGGTTTTATTTCTCATATAATTATTTTAGGATTTAATAATGTATGCCTTATATATTAGAAGAGTAATTAAATAGAAATAGATTTTTTTAAAAAGGTCCTAAATAAAAAGTAGTTAAAGAATTTCACTCTTTTTTTGTTCCAAAAAGGATTCACGTCAAATAAATGTTATTTTGATTTATAAAAATTAATTATATATGGAAATAATAAATATTTCTATTTCAAATTAACTAAACCCCAATGAAATAATTGATTTTTAATCCTTTTTCTCCTTCTCGTTAACCTATGACTAAACCAATTCCTATTGATATTCCTTGTTGCGTATTGTATGTTTTTAATAATTGACACAAACCTTTTAATCAAAAAGAAAAAACTTGTTCTTCTCTTTCCTTTTTTGGTCAGAGAAAATAATATTTGTAGAATCTTTTTGGGTGGAGAAAATAATATTTTCCTTCTATGTTTAGAACTCCTTTTTAAATATATCTTTTTCTTACCACATATTTTAGGACTCTTTAATTATTGATTCTATTAATATCAACTACCATATAATTTGATTCTTACTAAATATTTTAGGACTCCTTAATTAATTTTTAAAATACATTTTTCTTTTACCACATATTTTAGGACTCTTTAATTTTAAATATTATAATAATATAATAATTAGAGAAAATAAGTGAAAAGATAATTTTGTCTAAAGTGGAGCCTTTTAATGAAGGACAAAAAGTTCAAATCACTTTTCTAAGGATCTTCACACTTTTAATATACTATAGATAATATTTTGACCCTTCAATTATTGTTTTTTTTAATTTTAATCTCTTTTTTAAATTAATTTTAGATTCAAAGACCGTTTTATTCCATAAATATACCCAAACTTACAAAATTGTTTAAGGAAAAGGACCTGAGCCCAACAGATGGCCCAAGTCCACAAAAACCTACTATAAGAATGCTACTAATCCTTTCCAAATCTTCCTCCTTACATTTCCTCAAAGGCCGCCGCATTTTAAGCATGTTGCCGGAGTGTTGTCGGCAAAACTCCCAGCTAGTCAGTGTTCTCCTTTAGATCGTCTTCCATCTTTCTCCCTTATGCATTTTATCATTGCTCTGTCTATCTACTTCACTCTATAGCTCCCTCTTCTTGCTTTTGTTAAGATTCATTGTCTTTTTCCTTAATATATCTTATTGAAACTAGTTTCTAGGGGGTTGGGGCTTTGCTCAACAGGACAGTTGCACCACCCCATCTGGGATATCATTCCTGAATCTGGTAAGCTCCTCTACTATTGTTTTCAATTTATTTCTGCCTTGACTGCACTTTTTGCTCTTGACTTCAACTTTTTCCTTTTTTTTCAGCTGATTCTTGGACTGTTCCAACTTCAAGCTTGTAGATCTGGTTGCTGCTCCCTCCTTTGAATGCAGGACCCTTCTACCCTTGTTTTTTGGTGAAGTTTTTTGATGGATGAAGCTTGTTTTTTAGCTTGTAATTTCACAGCCATGTCTTCTTTTAGATATACTTTATAAATTTATGGGCTATGTGGTTGTTGATTTCCTTCCTGCATCTCTAGATTGTAAATTAATTACTTTCTCCCTTTCTCGTATGTTATGTGAAATATGATGGTTATGTATGCTGAAATATGTTGTTTTTAATTGCTTTGCTTCTGATCCTTAGATTTGGAACTTGAGCCCTGTCCATGCTAATCAAACCCTTGGCTCTGTAGGCTAGCTGTGTGAAACTGTTGTATTCCTTTAACAGTTGATTTTCAATAGTTTCATTAGCTAAATAATTTTCCACCATGTTCTCTTCCCTGAATGTATGTGTTATGCTTGCTCTTATTAATTGAATGATATGTCTGATGTTTTCACCTATTTCTATTAACTCTCATGGGACTTGCCATTGTCTTGTAATCGTGTTAGCTAGGCTTAGAGAATCTGTCTCTAAAGTGATCTCCACTAGCTCCTTTTATTGACAATACTTCAATGCTTCCTCTATTACTCTTGCCTCTATCTCCATGTTGGTACTCCATCCTATTCCTTGTGATCTAGCATAAATTAGTTCACCCTTTTCATTACTTATGCAAAAACTTATTGAGCTCCATCCTGGATTTCCCCTACATGCTCCATCAGTGTTACATTTCAGCTTGTTTATTTCTGGCATTTTCCACACCACCTTCTGATAATGCAACTTAGGGGTATAGTTTCTCATTTTATCCACCACCTCAGGCCAAGTCCAAATCTGTAATTTGATTCATGGATATAAAGTGTTTACCAACTTCCTGATCAGGTCCTGAATTTGATACACCACAAAAAATTGGTATCTCCTCCATATTTTTTATTATTTCTTATCTTCCACAAAGTCCACATTATGATTGCTAGGATGCATCTATAGATCTGCTGCAGTTTGTGAGGAGCCTTATGCCATACCCTATTTTTACCTAAGGTTAAAACAAGCACGATATTATGGACTAAAAGAGAATTATTTTTTATACAGAGTCACCGCCTAATTTTTAAGGAAAATGAGAAAATCTATTTATTTATTAACAAGTATGATTTTATTTTAATCCACAAAATCAATTTAGATTCTAGATAAGGGTTCAAATTATTCTGAAGGAAAGAAGTTAGGCATCCTTCAGAATCCACAAATGTGGTTTTCGACCAGACTTAGGTTTATTAAGTAAGGAAGAGAAAAAATCAATGTTTGTAAATACAAATATAAAATGTGTATTAAGATGATATAAACAATTCATATATAAAAGCTGTGTGAATTGAATATGTTATCTTAAAAAATATCCATATAAAAAATGTATGAAGATAAACAAAAGTACATGAGAATATGTACGAAAATATAAAAAGATTGAATAAAGAAAAATTTATTCTAAAGAAAGATTACGTAATATTTTAGTATAAAAAACGTGAATTATTTGATTAAATATCTAATTTAATTTAATATAAATATTAACAACCTAAATTTGCCTAAACGCGTGATGAGGATTGCGTAAATAAAGAATATCCCCATCCAACACCCCAAGAATAAAGATTTCACTATGATTAATATTTATACAAGTGTAAGAATATAAAAATACAAATACAAAATTCACTCATTTCTTGAATGTCATTTCCGACATGTATTTGGTTAACTGGAGTTGTAGTAAGGAAAATAATAAACCAAATGTTTACCCTATTTAATCAGTCGAGGTTTAATACAAAATAACTTGGAGTTTCTTTGTGGGAATAATTATTACAAATCTTGATTGATCTAGCAAAATAAGTTCCTGCAATGTCTACCCACACTGCTCTGTGAGCACACATCGGTGGAACTTCAAAAAGCATTCTATCTAGTTGAATATCCAAATTCGCCCCCCACTTGGCCAGTGCATTAGCAATTTCATTTTGCTCTTTCTATAGCAGTGGAGCATCTTCGGGTTTCCTAGGCTTTTTCGCTTTGACCTACAATCATCAATAATATCATTATATAATAGATTACATGATGATAGCATATGTAGAACTTTGAGAGAATTAGTGTTAATTTCGGTAGGAGTTTGGTTGAATTCTTCAACTAGTTCCAAGCCTTCCCCGAGGGATAGAAGTTCCATGTGGTTTTTAGTGGTCCAAGGGTATCCTTTAGAAAAACCCTTGATCTAGCCCCCCGTATTATTTTTCACTACCCTCTCTCCAATGCCCCCCTTACCCGGGTTCCCAAGACAACAGTCATCAGTATTAAGCTTAAAGTAGTTTTCTTGGGAGGGAGGGGGTTCCTCTTGATGTTAATCATTTTGTAGGTCGGGATGGGCTTATTTACAGAGGTCGAATAAAGATATTCCACTGCTTTACCATAAATCTATTGAAAGGTTGGTTTCTCTCTTTTCTTGTCGAACACATTTCTATTCTCGTTTTTTCAAATACCCCAAAGGCTGAAAATAAGAATGGTGTGCCAGTTGAGTATATGATCATACTTAGCATTTTTGAGATTGGACCAGGTGTTTGACCAGTTGATAGGGTGGAGTTTGCCTATATCAATATCATGGGTATTTCCTTCTTAAGGAAAAGGGTAGCCCAAAAATCTTTGATAATGGGGAAATCAAAGAAGACATGAGGGATATCTTCAGTGTAGTAGCTATAAAAGGTGCAACTAGGGGGGATAAGAATGCCTCTCCTAGAGAGAATAAAGGAGGTAGAAAGTGATACAAACACGATCATGAAGATGGACGCTTTTGAGTATTTTAAATGCAACATACGGAGTGTACGAGTTGAAGTGTAAAAAGGGCTCCAAAGTCGCCCCTCTATTGCACTCCATGGGCTCTATTTTGTTCATTTAACACTAAGGGGACTTTTTTCATTTTGTCTCTTATTGTAATAAGTCTATAAATAGAACATGTTAGGGTTTTAGCTCATTGGTTGTTGAATGTTGATGATAGAACACATCTCTTGAGAGAGAGAGAGCCTTCCTAGGCCGAAACTAGGACATGAGCAAGTGTAGATTCACTTGTGAATGTGTATTTCTTGGAAACGATGGTGCTTGAGCGGTAAAATCCCTCTCGTATTTTCGTAAGAGTGTGGTGTTGCTATCGTAAGTTCTAGCGGTCCTTAGATTTAATATATCTTTGGGTTCTTTGGTCTTATTGTAGTGTATGTCTCACTATCTATCTCTACATTTCATGTCTTAGTTAGTGTTGTTTAGGAAAACCGTTGGTTCTTATTGTTCATGTATCTTGTAACTGCTTGTTGTTGTTATTATCCTTATCATATTGTTTTCTATCTTCTTGTGTTCATCATGTGTTGGTGGCTGTTTTGGTATATAAATACACCTTGTTTCCTTGTATTCTTGTGTTGTTATTGTTTGGCCGAAACTAGCTCTCAAAGGGGTCCTCGGATTCCTCTTGATTTGTAGACTGTTTTGAGCCTTTTCTTGTGTTTCTTGATCTTCTTGTATCATTTGGTATCAAAGCATGGCTTGATCTTGTTCCCACAAGATTAATCTTGGGCTTGTTAGTTGAAAAATAAAAAAAAATATTGAAAACTGAAAATTCCAAAAAAAAAGAGCAATCTATCTGTGTTTTGTTCTTGGCCAAAATCTGTATTTTTTTTATGTCTTGGCCGAGATTTTTACTTGTCTTTGTTTTCTCTAAGTGTTAGTTTTGTTCCTCACTAACACATTGAGTCTATATCTTGATTTGAGCTTACATTTGTTGTAGTTTTCACCTTGGCCGTGTGATGTTATTCTTGTTCTAAGCTTGGCCTTGTGTTGTTGTTATGGATTTGGACTTGGAAGTTGGATGTTATTGGTTGTTCTTGAAGTTCGTTGTTGTTTTGGGGAATGTTGTTGTAGTTCTTGATATTCTTCACAATCTTTATGTCTTGTTAAAATAAAGTGTTTATTTGATCTATAAAGGTGAAGGAAAAAGGGGGTGTGACTTGTTAGTCTTGAAATACACTACAACCACCAAAGACTTTATCAACCATTTTCCAACAACTTTCCTTAAAACAAGGGACCTTGTCTTGTGGGACTAGTAAAGTCAAATCTCACCTTTTGAGTTTGAAAAGTTGAAAGGTTATAAGACTTTACTTTCCCTTTAATATCAAGTCATCCATTACAAAAAATTATGTAAAGATTAAGACTTCAAGTGATGAACAAATTGTGTGGGCCGTGACCAATTGTAAACTGCCATGTCACCATATATATACTGTTCACGCAACAAATTTTGGCTCAAATTTTGATCTTCTAGTTTCAATTTGTTGTTCTTTAGTTTCGTTTGTTGATTCCAATACTAATTTACAAACTAGTGACCATTTACTAGATTGTAAATTAGTTTTGAAAACCGTTCTTCGTGTCTACGTTCCTTTGTATGTCTTAGTCTTTTTTTTGAGTCCTTATAAACATTTGGTTCACCTCTCAACACCTCCCGGAGTACAAGCAGGCTTATAACACTTGTGAAATTAAAGTGTGAGGAATCCGAGAGGCAAAGAAATAAAGGAAGACTGTGAGGACCTTTCTTGTACAACTAATTTGTTTGTGTTTTGTAGGTAATTTCTTGGATACAATAAATTTCAACGTTCCTAGTGCTATCTTGGCCGGTGATGAAACTCAATTAAGCCAAATAATATTGAAGGAAAATCTCAAGATGGAGAGAAAGTTGAGGTGCAAAATGAAGATATTGGCCAAGACTTGAAGTTGTTATGTCCTCGGTTTCTTCTTATTTTGTGGACTATTTTGGGAGCCATTTTCATTTGGTTTGTGCCATGAATTTGAGGTCAAATTCCTCTCAAGATGGAGAGGATGATACAAGCATGATCATGAAGATGGACGCTTTTGAGTATTTTGAATACAACATACGGAGTGTACGAGTTAAAGTGTAAAAAGGGCTCTAAAGTCACCCCTCTATTGCACTCCATTTTGTTTATTTAACACTAAGAGACACTTTTGTCATTTTGTCTCTTATTGTAATAAGTCTTTAAATAGAACATGTTAGTGTTTTAGCTCATTGGTTGTTGAATGTTGATGATAGAACACATCTTTTGAGAGAGAGAGCCTCCCTAGGCCAAAACTAGGACATGAGCAAGTGTGGATTCACTTGTGAGTGTGTATTGCTTGGAAAAGATGGTGCTTGAGAGCTGGAATCCCTCTCATGTCTTCGTAAGAGTGTGGTGTTGCTATCGTAAGTTCTAGGGGTCCTTAGATTTAATATATCTTTGGGTTCTTGGGTCTTATTGTAGTGTATGTCTCACTATCTATCTCTACATTTCATGTCTTAGTTAGTGTTGGTTTGGGAAACCGTTGGTTCTTATTGTTTATGTATCTTGTAACCGTTTGTTGTTGTTATTATCCTTATCATATTGTTTTCTATCTTCTTGTGTTCATCACGTTTTAGTGGTTGTTTTGGTGTATAAATACACCTTGTTTCCTTGTATTCTTGTGCTGTTGTTGTTTGGCCAAAACTAGCTCTCAAAGGAGTCCTCGGATTCCTCTTGATTTGTGGACTGTTTTGAGCTTTTTCTTGTGTTCCTTGGTCTTCTTGTATCAGAAAAACTATTGTGTTGAGTAATCCAAAGGAAAGTTTTGACTTTAGGGGAGCATTTAACCTTCCAAATCCAAAGAAAAAGACTAGGGTAGAGCTCAATGTTGGCCTGACTCTTCTTGGATAGAATTGAGTAAATGCTTTGACAGGAGAAGAGCCCATTTCCATTCAATCGCTATATCAGGTAATCATTGGAGATTTCGGGTTAAACCTAAAGGAACATTTTATATTCATGATCAGCTTTTGGGGGAGTTGGAAGGAGAGGTTGTGAAAATTTCAGTTAATTCCATCACAAGCCTCAGCAAGGGTAAGATTTACCTAGGAAGCAGAAAAAACACCTGGAATCATACTCCTTATGGGATCCCAAATGGGGATCCATCTATCCAACCAGAAGTTTATCCTATCACCTTAATGGACTACCCATTGAGCACCCAACTTATAGTGCTCCTCTCCTTGAAGAATGTTCTTCTGGATTTTGGAGGAGCCTAAGGTATTAAAGTGAGTCTTATGGTGGTATTTGTCCCTAAGAATGTTGGCCCAGAGTCTGGAATGGTTATGGAAGTACCTTCAGGCAAGGCTAGGAAGAATAGTGACATTTATGAGGTTTTCTTTCTACAACCCTACGCCACCTTCCTTCTTGGGTTGGGTAAGAGAGTCTCAGCTGACAAGATGCATGTTCTTCTTCTCCAAAGTGGAACCCCAAACAAAGTTTCTCTGGGTTCTATCAATGGAGGCCAGGACTCTACTAGGGTGATATGTGAATTGCATAACATGAGTAGAAATGCTATTGGGAGAAGATTTAGTCAGGGTAATTCTCCCAGCCATAGAGAGGAAGTTATTCTTCCATGTAGCTAATTTCGAGTTGAGGTTATCAATAGTGAACTGGTAATTACTATTGTAGGGTCTCTTTGGAGGATAAGGAAGCCCAAAAATTTATCAAAAGAGTTAGACGCTTGGATAGAGAGGGATTGAGAGAACATGGCTTTGATTTTAGGGGAATAATTCCTGGAAAAGATCACCTTACATTTTTCTTGGTTAACTCTGTGGCCAGAGTGAAGGATGAAACTGTAAAGAATATTCCTAATAGCGACACAGTTACTCTTGGTGTCCTTGGTAAAAAGGGTTAGGTCATTAACAAAGGACAGATGGGAAAGAGGAGTACCCCTTTACTGATGGAGATGGGATGCCAGTTAAGAACGTTGACTTCATGATCAATTCTCTTAGAGAGGAGTTCCATACACATAATAAAGAGGTAGAGAGAGATGGGATCCTCTTGCCTGATGCCTCTAGTGGGCCAAAAAAACTCAGTTCTTTCTCTATTAACCAAAATAGTGATGAATGAGATAGAAATACAAGACATAATAATGAAGGTCAGTCTAGGGGGTATCCTAAAGAAGTGAAGGTCTTGCCTAATGAAATACCATTCCAGTCTATCAAAAGCCTTTTTAAGTCAATCTTGAAGATCATATTGCCTTGTTTACTCTTCATCTTTTGGAAGTGGGAAATGACCTATTGGACAATAATGTCATTGTCTGAGGTCCTTCTATTGGGGAGAAAACTGGCTTGGCTTGGACCAATTAATTCAGACAGGAAGGGTCTAAGCCTTCTAGCAATAATCTTGGTAACAAGATTATATTGGGTATTACACAGTCCAATAGGTTTGAAGTTCTTCAGGCTAGAGACATTGGAACATTTAGGGATAAGGCACAAGTAGGTATTATTCACTTTAGGATCCATGGCACCCTTATTGAAGATATCAATGCAAAACTGAGTCACTGCCTACCCCATGATGTTCCAATATCTTTGGTACATAAAAGGGTGAAGACCATCAGTGAAACGTCTTTGGTTTTGGCCCTTAGAATTTTTTTCCTGGAATTTTGTTCTCTGGACCCAATACGACTCATGGGTATGAGCTGTGTGTTGGGGTATGAGTGGTATAAACCTGTCGTATGTTGACTAGTATTGGTTGGTGGGATTGGATGGTTATTGTAATAGATATGACTTAGGGGATAAGAGTCATATGGTTGGGTGTGATTCATATCTTATACTCATATAGTGGATAATGTTCAATCCTCTTGGTATTCTATTCTGCCAGGGATACAGATGGAAGGTACGGATCATATGCTGTGGATACGACTTAGTTGGATAAGTCGTATATTGGACAGTATTGGGTCTAAGGGTTGAAGTTGGGATATGAGTGGTGGTTACCACTCGTATAGGAAGGGTACGACTCGTGGGGGTCAGTCGTATCGCTGTGACGGGAAGTTTGTGCAACTTAAGTGGGGGTATTTTTGTCATTTCCCTAATTAATCTAATAAGAACCCACGACTTCTAACTCACTTAGAAGAGTACTTACCCTATGATTCTATTCATTAACACTTAGAAACTATTCCTAAACATTTCATAATTCTCTCAGGAGCTTTTGGGGAAAGAAAGCCAGGGTTTCATCTTGAGGACTAATTTGGGGCTTGCTTTGGTGATTTCTTTCCATCAATTCCTCAGTTTAAGGCATGCACTCCTTCCCTCATTGTTAGTTCCAACTAATGGGATGATATTATTATTGGTTTTCATGGTTTCATTAGTGTATACTTTGGGTTTTCAAATATAATTTGGGGGTTTTATTTATAAATACTTGGTTATGGTTTCCCATGGTTTTAATATGCATTAATGGTGGATTTGGATAATTAAAATACCTGTAATGGTTATTGGTAATTGGAACTGGTTTTGGATATATACTATGCCCCCAATGTGTTTGACAAAATGCTTATAAAGATATGTTCATTGCATTGATTACTTTTAAATGAAACTCTTGCCTGTTATAAACTTGGTAAAGGATTTATGCATGGTTTAAATGGTTTAGAATGGTAAATGGCTAAATGGTTTTGCTTGTGGGGTAGGGAATTCCCCAAGAGGTTTAATACGATACATGGAAGGGCACTTGAAAGTCCCCTTAATCTATAAATGGTTGGCTATGGATAATGCTTACAAATATGGTTGGTATGACGATGCCACCACTAAATGGCCTTGGTAAATAAATGGTTTTATAGATTCCTTGGTAATGGTTTTAATTGGGCATTAAAGGGGGGGGGGTGTAGCTAAGCGGTGAAATGTGGAGGTCTCGGGGGAACCAAAACTGGAAACTCATATTTGCCAATATGAGGTTTGGTCTTGGTGACCGTGTGCATAATGTCACACCTTATATTGGGGGATGTACTAGTCATTCCATGAGATACTTCCCTGGTCGTGCAGCTACATGCACTGGGCCCTTTTAACAGGAGGAGTTAAGCCCATATTGTCCGTGGGTGTCTTAGGACGGCAAAGCTACACACCCAGGTAAAGGTTTTAAATGCATGCTAAAACCAAATCCCTATCCCTTTCCCGACACTTATATATGTATGCATGGTTGTATGAATTATGGATGTTTTTACTTGGTTTTATAAATGACATTATTTTATCCTTATCCTGAGTTCATGCTAGCGATCACTCGCTAACCCATATACGGGAAGCTGTATACCCATGCTATGCAGGAACCGACCATTTTAATCCCCCTGTCTAGCATTCAGATTTTGGTATCAGCACTTGGACTGAAGTAGTGAGCTTCCATCCTTTTGGAAGGCTCCATTTCATTTTATAGACATCTTTAGACACTTTTATTTTATTTTGGATATTAATTTTGGCCATGGTTGGGGGCATGTCCCAACCAGATATTTTTACTCTTTTGGATAGAGGTTTTATGATACTTCTGGGGATTGGTATGGGTGGGATCGGTATTGGTGTCGGCTTTGGCATCAGAATAAGTTGGGAGACTGGCATCATCAAACATAATTTTTCACTGTTCCACCGTATTACATTTTGGGATTAATTATCATTATATATTTTGGAACTTATCTGGTTATGGCTTTTGGTTTGGTACATTTGGTATGGTTTGGTACGGTTGAACTCGGTTGGGTTGGTCACGGTTTTGACCCTATCCCAGAGTTTGCATAAGCAATTACACTATCTTGTTATATGCTCGAAATTCAGTCCATCAATGGTTGTATAAGGTGGTTGGGTTGGGTAATGGGGGCGGTCCCCGGTCCTGGTTGGACTTGTGATGCCCATTAAGACTGCGCCCTGGTTCGGGTCATGTCAATCAGGGCCTGGGGCTTTGTTGGGAATGAAAGAGAAAAGGGTTTTTTTGATCTTCTCTTAGGTAGGATACTATCCAAGAGGTCATGATCTTTAAAGTTGATAGAACCCCTAGAAGATGGATTTTATTTGCATCTCCAGGAGGAGTAGAGTGACCAAAGGTAAAAAGATTTCCATAAAATGAGGTGATGTGGGCCTTAATGGCCTTAGAGGAGTGGATCTAGTTTCCACTCTTATCTTTGAGACCATTGATTTTATTCCTCCTGCTTCTATGGAGGGTTCCGGTGTGGAAGAATTTAGTGTTAGCATCTCCCTCAGACATCCAATTAATTCTAGATTTAAGTCTCCAAAGCTCTTGCACCTGTCTGAGGATTTTGCTAAAGTCTCTAATTAGACTTGTTAGTAACAAATAAATAATTATCAAAATAAATTGAAAAGGCATATGTGCATATATGTATTTAAAAATATAATTTTTGTTAAAAGTAGGCTTGAATAAAGTTTTAAATATTATAAAAATTTTGTCATCGCCCCAATTTTATTATTTTTATTATGTATTTGCATAATTAATATCCGTCTTTTTAATTTGCGAAGGCCTAAAAATTGTCACGACCCAAAAATGAGGGTCATGATGGCACTTGTCGCGGCGTACCTTGACAAGCAAGCCAATCACCCAAACTGATACAAAAAGAGGAAAAGATAGAAATACCCCAAGGTAAGACTTCTAGAATGAAGCTGAACCATACAAGTAATCATAACAATGCGGAATGAATTTTTCCAAAATATCAATCATGCCCCAAACCAGGTGTCAATAATGTAAGAACTACTAATATAATTCAGGAGTTAAATACATCAAAAAAATAATCACAATGAAATAATATCTGTCTCCAAATACTAATAAAGACATAACTACTATATAAAGATAGAGGTGAACTCCGGACACATGAATGTCCCACCACTACCTTGGAAGCTCTAACAATCGCCAGAGTCAAGCAAGCTGAGACGCACATGAGCTAGGACCTGTACCCAAAGGGAGCAGTAGGCGTGAGTACGGTCCACTTGTACTCAGTAGGTATCATAGGCCGACCAAGAAAAGTAGTAAATAAAGTAAACAAAATATACACTAAGGACACGTCACATGCAATCAGAAAATGTCCCACAACGGTAGCCCACACGACTTGCACTAACAGTTCTATAATATCTGCATAAAATACACAACACACAAAATAGGGATACAAATATACACAATATCACATACAAGTAGGACAAGAGAGGGACATGTATAATCAAGATCATCAAGTATAGTTAAAGGAAGATTGAACAATTAAACATTAACAATTCAAGATATAGAACAAATAGGAAAGATGATAAGTCAACATGACAATTCAAACACAACATAAATATAATAAAGTGGGTGCAATATATGATGATGATGATGATGCATGTGATGGACACACAACCTTGAGTTTGGCACACATCCTCAAGATCACCAATATTCACAACTCTTCTCTGGCATGATCCTTTGGAGATGGTCCATAAATCTAATATTCGATACCAATATCCGATATTCCAGTGTTTTTAGTATTTTTAAAGCACATACATAACATAAGACACAAATCAAGTACACGTACATAAGAACTAGTATATGTAAAGCAATAAAACAAACAAGTGAAATGTGTGTATGATGACATGAGAATGACGATGCAATGTTCACAATCGTTCGAAATGAGTATTTCCACAACCAATCTACATGATGTATTTCTACAACCAATTCACATGATGTATTTCCACAACCAATCACAATGTTACAATTTTACAACCGCGTGAGCCAATATCCACTCATTACTTTGATTTCATCCATGAATTTCCACATGTCTCATATACCAACAAGTATGAATATATCACAATACACCAATAGTACCATTTCAGGAATTTCAACAACATAATATAGTTATTCACATGTATTTAGGGATATCAATATCATATAGGACTCCACACAGTCACACACATCACAAAATATCTCAATTTCGATAATTACATCACACATGGGTACCCACACGAGCACAACACATGTATAGACATTTTTCATGATTAGTTCTCATCCTTAACATGCATTTTATACCATCATTTTCTACCCAAGCCAGTCTGAAAGAGTTAACCCATAACCTACCTCAAATGCCGAAACTGGTTCACTACACTTTAAACCCACGACCTTATTTTCCACGAGTGATTCCAAAATCCACTAAAAATATTAAATATGGAATCTACACGTCAAAAAAAACCAACGACACTCATGTTGACTAATTTTGGTTCGGGGTCAAAATGGACCCCCGAAATGGATTTTCAAAAAAGAAGGGCGAAATTGAAACTTTACTTCAAAAATGTGTTCCTCATATTTTTAGTAACCTACAGATGAAAAATCAAGTCAAATTTAGTAAAAATGAGGTTCAAATCAAAGAAAAACCATTTTTGAGCTTTATCGGGTAAATCTTTAAAATCTGGGTTAAAATCAAGAATCGGAGTTGTTTTGAAGGTTAATTGATGGAAAACTAGTAATTATAAGATAAAAACATTATTCAAGTAAAAAGGAGTGAAATTAGAGTTTAAAATCAAGCCCTAAGATTTTTGAATTTTTGACAAATTAATCAAGCAATTACTAAGAAAAGGATGAATTCTCACCTTAAATTATTAATAGAATCAAGAAATAGATGTTAATCTAGCTTCTGAAGTTCCCACAAGATTCACTTTTAAGCCCTCACGCTATTTTAGGGTCTAACTCTCAAGAGACAAGATGAAAGAATGAATAAAATGGGCCAAAAAGGAGAAAAATCTGCTACATATAACAGGAAATCTGCTATAACAACAATTTTTTTTAGAGTCCGACTCAGACTTCGACGGGGTGCTCGAAATTCGTTCGGAGTCCGATATATGCAAACAAACTATGTAAACACACTAAATTTGATGTTCCGTAATTAGTAGAGATATAAGATTTTCAAAAAAACATTATTTTCACAAAGTTGACCCCCGAAACTCGAAATCACAAATTTTTAAATCGAGGATCAAAATGAGATTTAAAAGCCGTAAAATCACACCAAATATGTTACCACCCTAATATCGATGTTTTGGATCTGCTGGTGAAGTTAGATTTTCCATCTGAGGTCATTTCGACCAAATATGGGTCCCATACTCATATTTTCAATTTTTCAACTTTCCGACCAATAGGTTGAAATGAGCTCAGGTTTATCGGGACCCGAACCAAAGGTCTACCTAGAATAAAATTGATATTCCGAAGCTGCCGACACATTCCATGCAACCATCCAATTCATGTATCAAAATATATCTACACAAGTCCAAAATAAGGCTCTCAAAGCTATCAAAAACCACAATATCGCATAAATGGTACAAAAATACATTGAAAATCATGTCAATAACTCCCACACCCCAGAAATACCATAATGCACCTACGGGGAGGGGTAAAATAGTCAAATCACTCAAAATCACAAATTTCATCAAACTAAGGCAAAGAAATACCCGAATCAATGAAGAGCTGAAGATAAGAGCTACGCATATCAGACTCGACCTCCCAAGTAACCTCATCTATAGGTCGATGTCTCCACTGAACCTTAACCACAGGGGTCACTCTAGCGCACAACTTCCTAACATCCCTAGCCAAAATGGAGACCGGAATAAATGACAACCACTCATCTAACTTAACTAACTCCCAACAAATAATATGAGACTCATTCGAAATGTAACAATGAAGCATAGAAACAACAAAAAATGGATGAATAGTGGATAGATCACGGGGCAAAGCCAACTCATAAACCACATCACCAACTGTCTGAAGAATCTCAAATAGACCAATATATCTGGGGCTAAGTTGGCCCCTCTTCCCAAACCTCATCATACCCTTCATAGGTGAAACTCAAAGAAAAACACGTTAACTAAAACCAAATGTCAAGGTACAAAGTCTACGATATGATAACACTTTCGCCTACTCTGATGTAATACCCCGAGAGTATACCCTAGATGCCACACAGTGCCTACAGCCTCGAAGGACTACAAGCTAACCCATGCTGGTATCTGCTGTGAGCACTGAATAAAATAACAGAGAGTATGTGCGAAATTTTACTAAAAATGCCATAAGGTTTTAAATATGAAAACAATACTGAATCGAAATACTGAAAACGTCTGTCTGAAAATAATACTGTAAGACTGTCAATAACAACTGATAACTGGATAACTAAATGAAAGTGTCCGAAAGCCTCTAACTGACTGACTGTAGAGTTGATGGGAAAAGTCCCCAACTAACTTTGACTGACTGCTAAACTGATCTACAATAAACAAAATATCCTCAGAATATGAGGTCATTACTGCTACTGCTGCGGATGTGCTGGGGAGGTCTAGGTGCGGTCAAGAACCTGAGCGTCTGAACCTATGATATGAGACATCATAGCACAAGAAACAAGTATGTAGTCAGTACTTTGAATGTACTGGTATGCTAAATGAGGTTAGGCTGACGTGCATGGTTCATATGCATGAATGATACTGACTGAAAACGTAGCGTGAGATAACTGATGTATAGTATGAAAGAAATTCTATGAAATTTAAGAATTCAAGACCAAGCATATGACATGATATGAGAATAGTAAACCAAAATACTGATGCTGAACAACTAATACCTGTATGCCATGGTCAAGCAAGTCTGAAAACTGAACACTAGACTGAGACTGTGGGAGCTATCATCTAACCGACATGCTCGAATAAGGTAAATTAGGGTCCAACCTGTAACCCCAGTTGGAAGGGTTTTAGTACCTTGCCACGGGTACTAACACCGATTGTGTGGATCCACTAATGTGTTGTCCTAAAGGACTAAGGGTCACCCTCAACTGGCAGGGCCCTAATGAGATATGTGTCAACCCTCAACTAGAAGGTTAACATCTCAACATACGCTGGCTACGGAGTAGTAAAACACAGGGATTGCTACTAAAAGTCACACCCTCAACTGGCAGGTGAGCTCCCATTCATGGGTTCGCTCAGTGCTAAATCCTACTCCCAACTAAATTGACTTTAATTACTGGACTGAACTGAGCGGACTGACATGATGCACCGACTAAACTGATAATACTCTAATATATTCAAAACCCTTCTGAAAGTATTTAAACTAAGTAAACAGCTAAGTTTTTGAGTATTCATAACCCCCAGGACTCGATAGTAATATTAATAAGATCACATGAGAGCATTTAAAACCATAATACAACTTGGAGAACTTCATAAATAGTCATTGTTCAAAATTCATCTATGAGGCATTTCATCAAACACATCAAACACATCAAACACATGGGGGTCATGAGTTAAAGCATGAAATTAGTTTAATATATAGGATGGTAACATAACTTCTTCACTAAAATCATGGGTTAGGAATTTCAACATGAAATTTTTATTCTTCAACATGTCAAGAACTAACTCCAATGAAAAACACATGTAAATATGGCATAAAGTCAAAATTCATGGAAGTTCATGGATAAGATTCATAAATACATGTTAATATCATAATTGAACTTGAAAATTGGGTTCTTGAACTCCATGGATGAAAAGGGTCCATGAATCAACATCTAAAATACCTTAATTGAAGAATTCGTGAAGGTTCTTGATGGATTTCTTAAGAATTGAACTTGAATATTAAAGGGGATAGGGTTTGTTCTTGAGAGGAATTGCTTTTAATTTTGGGTGAAATATGAATTATGAGGCAAAGATGCTATTTTGGGACCTAAATCCCATGTTAAAGTGAAGGGAAAAGCTGAAACTACCCTTCTGCATTTAAAAACTGGAACTAGAATGCCGATTAAGGCTTTATAGCGACGCAGTGATGCCCTTATCGCTATACTCACTGTGACGCGGTGCAATCGTGGTGAGTCACTGGAAATGAACATTACTGATTTTCCCTTCACTGCGATGCGGTGTCTCCTTCACAGCTATACTCACCACGACGCGATCTAATTGCGGTGAGCTGCTGCCTGGAAAATTCAAACGTTATCTAAAAATTATCTGAAAAACCCAAAACTTACCCAAGACATGCTAATTATACCCCTGAACATGAATCAACTCAAAAACCATCATCTCGGAGCCCAAAAGGTCAACTTAAACATCCCCGAAGTTAAAAGGAGCCAAAAAAGACTAAGTCCCTCAACACTTATTCTTATTTTCAGGTTCTAAGCATCTTAAGCAAGTACTAGGGGATGAGCTGGATTTAGAAATATACGGGGTATTACAATAGCTCCCCCTTGAGAATATTCGTCCATGAATTAGACTGATTAAGCTGAGGATACTAAGGAACTAAGGTTACATGCTGATTGTGCATAACTGAAAATATGACTACATAACTGAGCCTGAACTTAGTGACAGACTGAATTGATTCATGAATGCATGCACTAACATAAACATAATTTTATGGCTGGAACTGAGAATGAAAAGAAGGAACTCCATTACCTTGAGATGATTCTGAGTTTATGGAGAAAAAGTGAGGGTACTTGGTATGCATGTCTGCTTCTGCTTCCCAAATAGCTCCTTCAACAAACTGATCCCTCCAAAGAACTTTGACCAAGGGAACTTCTTTGTTCCTTAGTCTGCGAATCTGGCGATCTAAGATTTCAACTGGGAGTTCCTCGTAAGAAAGGTTGTTCTGAATATCTAAGCTCTCTAAAGGAACAACGACCGCTGGATCACCAATGCACTTCTTTAATAAGGAAACATGGAACACTAGATGCACTGATGCCAAATCTGTAGGCAACTAAAGCTCATATGCTACTTTTCTAAAATGACTCAAGATCTTGAAAGGGCCTACATATCGGGGACTGAGCTTCCCCTTTTTTCCAAATCTCTTCACTCCCTTCATGGGTGAGATTTAAAATAAACAAAATCACTATTCTCAAATCCGAGATCCTTTCTCCTCACATTTGCATAAGATTCCTGTCAGCTCTGGGCTATCTTAAACCTCTCCCTGATCAACTGAACTTTCTCCAAAGCATCGAACACTAAATCTTGTCCTATCAATGCAGTCTCACCTACGTCAACCCAACCAATAGGAGATCTACATCTCCTCCTATATAGAGCATCAAACGGAGCCATCTGGATACTAGAACGGTAGCTGTTGTTGTAAGCGAATTCAATCAATGGCAAGTGATCATCCCTGTTGACACCTAATTTTTGCGCTCCACAACTACGTTTGATCTCGAGTTTCTTCAATTTTCAAATAAAATCACATCAATTTTTTTTCCAAATAAATGCATTTTAAAATAGTTAATTTTATCATTTAATTAAAGATTATACTTTTTGTTATTTGAATGAACATTTTCATCAAAATTAGACTTTTATTGATCAAACTTGAAAACCAATCCAAATGGATAAAGTCTTGATTTTAAATATGATTTGTTCTCGAAATATTTTATTTGGAGAAATATGTGTTTGATTTTTATCAAATCAAGAAACCCGAGGTTAATTTGTCATTCAATTAGTGTCGGATTGCGATTCAACTAAGCGAACTAATTAAATATAAACTCAATTGAAATCAAATTGGCCCCAATTGTAATGCAATTGACCAATCGACATTCAATTTGGTTAGAATTTAAATAAGTCATTTAAATTGTAATTCAATCTTAATCCCCAAGTTACCATTTCTTAATTGGGATTATTTTAATCCGATTAAATTTAATTAGAGTTATTCTTAATCCAATTAAATTTAATTATGATTATTCTAATCTAATTAAATTTAATTAGGGTCATTTAATAACCCAATTAGATTTAATAGGGGTTATTAAATAACCTCAAATAAAGACCCAAAATTTAAATAACCAAGCCAGCCCCTCTATTTTCAGCAACCCAAATATAAATCTCCTAGGCCCCTTTTTTTTCCCCAAAAGCCGGCCCAACACTTAAAATCTGTCTTACCAGGCCCAAATATCCCTTTTCTCTCTTCCATCAGCTATACCAATAGCGTACAACAGCAACTCCATCAACTTCGCGACCCAACCCATCTCCAACAACTCGATCCAGTAAAACCAAACCATCCTCAACCCTAAATTCAAACAATTACCAAATCCAACCCGAACTAACACATCGCCAACCTTGAATCTTCTAAAAGATCGACGAGGAGTCCTACCCAACGTTCAAATCTCATAAATCTTTGGTGCCGTGGTACGAATTCGTACCTTGGTGGAGATTTCTCATTGGTTCTTGAAGATGATTCCCCTTTCCCCAATATGGATTGGTTGGCCGTATTGCGAATTTCACCCGGATGGTACAAATGGTTAGATAGAATTCCTATCTAAAATTTGGAATTCAATTTCTCTTTTTGTGGTGTCCCCAAATTGCCCTTTATTGGCTTTTTTCCACATCGTTCAAGATGGAAAAGAGACCCCCCCATTCCTCCTCTATATAAACATCCTCTGTTGGGAGAAAAAGGGTTGAATTTTTTTTTCTTAGAAGAGAAAACAAAAACTAGAGAAACAGTCTCAAAACAGGGGAGAAAATTAGGATTGAAAAACTAGGGTTGGTAATCGGAGGCTCCCCCTGTTGATAACACTAATTCCTGGTGGTGGTTGATTCCAATGTTAGTTAGTTATTCTATTTTGCTGCCACGAAATAGGTGACTCTCCATTTGATTTATCTTTCAAATGTTTTCTACTTCATCTCCACTTCTGTAGCCGTATTAATGCTTTATTACGAGTATTGTGTGCTGGGATTTACTATTGTAGAGGTCTTGTAAAACCTTAGGATACGTTAGATGAAGATGGTGTCTGTCATGTGATTACGTTTGTTGTTAACTCCTGGTTTAGTTGTTAAAGTTTTCAGTTTCAATCTCATTTGCTTGTCTTGATTTTCTAATTTGTTATTTGATCTCGACATCGCAGATTACCTTCCAATTTACTATTTTTGTATCGTATATTCTTTATGAATTTTATTTAATGATTTCCATTGAGATGCCCATTTAAATTTTCACTTAACTGGCTGGCTGAATCTCGTTTTGTTTGAGTCATTTTCTGTTTAGCTAGTAACATCACTAACATGACTACTTTACGAGTTTCTTTGGCTTCTCATATGCCAAAGAGAATGAACAAAATATTTCCAATAATGAAATGTACTACAAAATCCTAGGATCTCTTGACTGCCATTTCGTTTGAATGAGGAGGAGGACCATACTGATATGTTGACTCATTCATCATTACGGTTTGACAGTCTTAGATCATTGTTTTCTATTTAAATCGGTAACACCATCAGCTGTACTGCCTCGAGAGTTCCTCTGGCTTTTTCAATGCCAAAGGGAATAATGAGATATGTCCAAAAGCGTACCAAAAATCATATAATTATTCGATGACCATTTTAACTGTTAAAAACTCATTTTTTGAGTTTGTCGAAAAGAGGAGAAGGATAAAATAATACGCCCTGCCAGCTCCTATCTTTTAAAAAGGAAACATCCTGGTCGGGTTCCCTCTGTTGTAGAACTGCAAAGTTTGAGTCTTTCATTTCCCTTTTGATTTTGTTTCAAGACGGTGTTTTATTTGATTGATCCCCGAGGAAATGCAATGGCTTTATTGTAAAAGAGAATGGATGAGGTCTCTTTGATGTTGAAAATCATTACATAGTGTGCATTCTCTTTGAGCTGGGTTTGTGGTTCTCTCTCTAGTTATAATTTTCAAGGCCTAAAACTCTTTAGAGTTTTGTAAGGACGTTTCCAATAAATGCTCTTAGCAATTATGTAGAGACCAGGCTTTTGTGGGAGGAAATTCTTTAGATTTCTCTTGAAAAGAAATTTAGAAGACGAAACGGGGTCTCATCATACCCGATTTTCATCTACATAGTTTCCCTGCCAAAACTCTACGTAGGCAGGTTTTGCTTGATTCATTTTAAATGTTCTCTCCCTTTTTTGTTTTCCTTTCATCATGTCCGTCTACGCTTTATGGTATTATATTGGTTATTTTGTTTTGTTCTTTGGAAGAATGGTGGTGGAATTGTTCTTGAAGCCATAGTTACTAAGACTCTTTTGACTGTTCAGAGATCTGTTGCTTCTTCGCTCACTGTAGTATAAATATACTATTAACTTACAAACTTATCTTCTTGACAAGTTATGTTTTTTTTAGTTATCTGAACAGTTCTTGGGTCAAGTTTCATTAATTCTTGCTTAAGTTGACGTTGTATATTAGCGTTTGTTTTTCCAAGCTACTAAATTTTGGTAATATATGTTAATAAGTTCTATCCTTTTAAAGAAATGGTACAGTGAGGAACTCTGTTTTATTTTCTCGAAAAGAGGGGTTCTTTTCCTACTCGACGTTATGCATGAGTCGCTTATGAGGTTTATTTTAACTCCCAACTCTAGTGTATGTCTCATTGTTTACTTGTTCTTGCTTACGGAAATCCTCGCCAATTTAGTCTTTAGACTTTTTTTTTAGTTTATATGTTTATTTATGTACTGATGACAACCATAGTTGCATGACTTTACCCTATTGAGCATGCCCTTTTTTCCTTGACTTTTCTACATCTTGACCTACTGTTTGCTATACTATTTTGGATTACAAAAGTTTTCTTTTTATCTATGGCTTTGTTATGTTATTTATCTATATGGCGTTTTGCAGTTTGGATGCATATTAATCTCCTTATTTCGTTCCTTTCATGTGAATTCATTTTTGAGTCCCACATGGACTCTCTCCCTTTTGCATATTCATCATGGGTTATTGATGCCCACTATCTCTATCGAGTCAACTCTGAGACCAAGTCCAAAAGCCGATTATGAGGCGTACGGATGTAAGGAGACGAAAGGAGAAGAATGAGTTGAAGTCCATCTTCAAAGTGGCCAAGGGACTTGAAAGTCTCATTTTTTCATTTATTTGTTCATTTTTATTGTTGTTTTTATTTATTTATTCATTTGTTTATTTCGCTTATTCATTCATTTGGGTCTCAAACCCAAAGTTGTAAATTTAATACAGGTGGAGCGTATTTTGGGTCAACAAGCCTGAAAGAATAGTTTAGGACAGGTTATGGGCCGAAAGCCTAACTAGATTAGGACAGGGTTTATCGATTTGGGTCCAAGGGTCTAAACTCTTTACTTTCTCATCCCTTTCCCCTTTTATGTGTTTATTTGCTTATTCGTTTTGCTTAGACTTAGTTAAAATCCCTACTAAATCGCCTAAATCTATTTTACACAAGTCTTTTCTAAAAAATCGATCATTTTCAACAAATCAATCTTTTCAAAGTTAATCAAAAAATGCTTTCAAACAGTTCGGATAACCGCAAGTTAGCGGATGTTTTAGGTGCCTAACACCTTCCTAAAATGTTAATGGGAACCACTTATTCCGAATATCTAACCTAAATGATTTGTCTGTTTTGGATCGTTTGAAGCACTTTATAAAGGTTTCTTAATTCCTTTTCAAAAATTAAGTGGTGACTTTCTTTAAAAGTCAAAAATTTTCGCAAAACAGAAATGGGGACTCTGCTGGGGATTTGAAACTAGGTTCTAACCAAATGTTTGATTTTCTTCTTTTGATTAACTGTTTATGTGTTTATATGTTTCGATTATGTAAAGTTTAACTATCGCATCTCATGGCATATTCCTGCATTATTTAAACTATTTTGGGGTTTCGTGGATGGCCCGGCCCCTATTGTTCAATTCCAATAATGTGTTGGAAATACGAACGGCTTATTAGCACGTGAGTCGTCTGATGGCTGTTTGTATTTTCAAACTCAAGTTTTCCTCTTGAAAACCAGTGTTCAAACCCACCCTAGACACCTAGGATTGAACGAAACCAAAACCCTATTTTAGGCATGAGCCTAGGACGACCCAATACCTGAGCGGGGTATTTGTCTCATTAGAAAACCTACCCTACGTCTATTGACCCTGAGTCAATTACAGATGAATCATATTTATGTGTTGAAAAAAATATATATGCTTGTCTAATTCAATCCATTACCCTTTGGGGATGGGGTAAGTCTTATCTTTGTCTGCTTTCGTGTAGGATATGGCTCAACTGCATTCCCCCGTAAAGTTCAAGATGGTTACTAAACCTGATGATTTCCTGAAACTATGGTGGGATTACATGAGCGTAGAAGAGAGAAATATTGTTAGAACACACATCGGGCATCTTCCTTCTTTGATCGAGATGGACGCTTGGCCCGAAATAATCCATGTACTAACAACTTTTTGGGATGATCAGAATATGATATTTCACTTTGGGGATGTTGAATTGACTCCTACCATTGAAGAGGTATTGATTTGTTACGAGAGTACTGAAATGTGTTTCAAGAGAAAGGAGACACCTGATAAGAATATTTTAGTCCCAGTTGTGTGGGATCGTCAAAAGATCAAAGAGGTATTTTTAACTGATGAAGACACCTGGCTAGGGGAACGTGAGGGAGCAAATATCACTTTTCGTGAGTTGTATCATTGGTTCAGAAGATTCAATGTTTTTCACAAATTTGGACATAAATTTGAGTCAGAATCAAAATGAAAGGAGACAAGGGCCTTTGCGTTTGCGGTAAGCCTACTTGGAACCATGGTGTTCCCACAAGGGAAAAATGACACAATTCATCCAAGGGTTGTCTCAGTGACCCATGCACTCTTCTTTGGAATGGAGTACAATTCTAAAAAGGTATTCCACAACTTAGCTCCCATGATTGTCGCCAACATATATCGAGCTTTGGGAAGATGTCAAGTTGAGAATCGTTTCTTTCAAGGCTGTAACCTTATATTGCAATGGTGGATGATGATCCATTTGGTGAAAAATCTTAGAACGGTACAACCTGATCACATAACAAGAGGGAATCTTCTAGAATCGCACGACATGTGGTTGTTTCTACACAAGTTCAAAAGAGAAGAATCTCATGAATTTTGGTTTAAGACTCTTGGGGAATTAAGAGATGACAATGTGCAATGGTCTATTAACTATCTTCGTTCAGGGAAATACACTATTCGAGGGGGCGAGTGGTCTTTTCTAATGCTTTCGGGTCTCAGGGGAACCCGTCCCTACAATCCTGGCAGAGTTCTTAGGCAACTCGAGATCAAGAAGGAGACACCTCAAATCGATTCTATGCTCAGATTCTTCACCGAGTATGATGAAAGTGAGCCCCCACTCAAAGACTACATGATAAACAGACGGACAAGAAGAAGGTGGACGGAAGTCTCTTTCTGTATAGGGTATGAACCTGAAGTCAACGATACTTACAAGGAGTGGTTAAAAAAGAGCCTTGTCGGAGCATTGGTTCCGGGGCCAAACGTGCCCATTCGAGTCGTGGATGTAGAATCCAAGCATCAGATCCAACTCCACAGGCTTCAAGATTAGTTTCAAAAAAGTGAAATCGTGCACCGACAGATACATGTAGAAGATGCTTTAACAATACGTATGTTGAGGGAAGAGTTGAAAAGAGCTAGGCAAGAGGCTGATGATGCTAGGCAGTGTCTAATCGATTTGGATGATAGCATGGCCTCCCAACTCGATAGTATAGGAAAAATGACTTACGACAGCAAGGAAAAGTTATGCGGAAGTCATCTGATCATAAATAGGTATCAAATATCGCAGGAGGTGAACAGAGCTATGAAGGCAAAGGCAAACGAAGGAGCGTCCAGTAGCTAGTTTTTTTTATTCTCTTGCGTGGGATCTTATTTTATTTCATGTTATTTCCTTTTCCCTAAAGATTGTATCCCTCTTTTGTTATCTTTTGTAGGCATTTATTCCCTTTTTAGTGTCTATAAAAGTTGGGGGATAGTGGATTGACCTTAAGCAAGCATATATTTTTCTTCAAAAATTGTAGGCCCAAACCCTTGGCTCAAAAGGGTCACCCCAATTAGGATACGGATTATTATAACTGTCTTGTGTGTTTATGTGCATTTGTTTGGATCAAAGGAAAGTTTATCCGCTATGCTCCTATGGATGAATTTGGTTATGACACAAACAACTCTACGTGGCTATTTCTTGTCAAGTATTTTGTATTACTTATCACATGTGGAAACTAACACATTTACCTTTGAGTTGTTTTACTTTACAGATAATAGAAAACTACTCCATGTTGAAATAAGATGGCAGAACATCCCTACTTCACTCGGTCAAAAGCTCACAAAATCCCATCCTCTGACCATCATTCAATAATGACTGGAAATGAAGAAGAAAACGCATTGACCATTAGGGATAATGTAATAGCAGAACAAAGTGAGATGATTGTGGAACTCGCAAAAATGTTAGAAATGCTTTAGGAGGAAATAAATCGCACTCGAGATTTGGCTAACCTGGCCATCACTGTCAATGCTCCCGCTCCAGAAGGACATGGGACTCTACTCCAAATTCCTCCCCTAAGTACGCCTATTCTCGAGAATCATCTAAACAATATATCATCCTTCCCCGCTCCTCAAATTGTCCAAAACACCAATCGCAAAAATAACCCATATGTCTACCATCCATAAAATCTCTAACCCCGCAAAACCCATCTTCGAATCCATTCCCAAATTCCCAGAACCCATTTTCAAATCAACAAAATTCGCTCCCAAATCCACAAAATTCACTCCCAAATCCACAAAATCCATCACCAAATTTTCCATCAAATCTATCTCCAAATCCACTAAATTCATTTCTAAATCCACAAAATCCTTCTCAGATTCCACCAAACTACTCGTAAATTCAACAGAACCTTTCCAATTTCCAAAATGTCCTCCCCACCTACCAACCAATTTCCTTTTATTCGCAAAATCAAACCTCTCTTCCAAATCCTCCTCATGCCATTATATCCTCTGATATCTATAATCCCCTTTCTAATCACGAAATGGACCATTATGAGGACAAAGAGAAAGAGTGGAGTACCGAGCATGAAATGAAGTTGCTAGCTATAAATGAAGAGATCATGAGAATCAAAGAATCTCATGGAGAGAGGGACCACGATGGTTTAGGGTAAGATGATTTATGTGTTCACCCTGGAATAAATCTACCAGAAAGGTACAAGGTCCCTAAGTTTGAAGTGTTTGATGGTACTGGAAACCCAATGTCCCATTTGTGAAGGTATTATGATCAAATGGTGGGGGTAGGGAAAAATGAGGCGTTATTGATGCGCTTGTTCAACCGAAGTTTAAGTGGCGAAGCCTTAGAGTGGTTCATGTCCCAGGAGCTGAAAAGATAGACTGGTTGGAAAGCATTGGCCAAGGGTTTCCTTGATAGGTTCACATTTAACATTGAAATAGTCCCTGACCAATATTCACTAGATCGGATCAAACAGAAAAATGATGAGTGTTTCTAAGACTATGCTTTCTGTTGGAGGAAAGAAGCTACCAAAGTGCAACCCCCCATGTCTGAGGAAGAAATAGTATCTGTGTTCTCTCACGCTCAAGAAGGAGAATATTATACCAGGATGGTGCCCGCTGTCAGGGCGACTTTTACAGATTTGGTAAAAATAGGAGAATCGCTAAAAAAAGGTATTTGGACAGGAAAAATTGCCAAGACCCCAACATCGTCCAGGACTGCTATGTTCTTGAAGAAGAAAAAAGAGGATATAGGCACGGTCTCTGCTGATTCTGTTGCAAAAATGAAAAAAGGGGTTCAACTCTAGGAATATTTTCTCTTCTTCGCCGTCACCAAACTTTCAGCATGTATTCTACACCCAACCCAATACAAGCTCTACTCCTAAATGTCTAACTTCAGTACCAAACTCCACTCCTAAATATCCAATCCCAGTACCAAGCTCCACATCCAAATATTTTTCCCCAATACCAAGTTCCACCGCTGAATTATCAGCCTCATGTCCAATCCACTCTTTCAAATAATCGAACAAACATCTAAGCACCTCCAAATTATCATCAAGTGCCTCCTCCTGCAAATCAGAACCATTATAACCCTCTGCATCCAAGCATTAAAAAGAAACCTCCCCAAAACTTCACGCCGCTGGCTGAAAGTCGCACCCAACTATTTGAAAGATTGAAGAATGCCAGTCATTTGCAACCAATCCAGCCAAAGCCTGTCAATCCTAACTCTCAATTTTATCATCCTGATCAAAATTGTTCCTATCATTCAGGAGCAGAAGGGCACAATACCGAGGACTATATTAGCTTGAAACATAAGATCCAAGATCTGATTGATCAAAGGGTCATCATGCTTCAGTCACCGATGCCAAATATTAATAGTAACCCATTGCCTAATCATAGGGGACCGATAGTTAACATGATTGAAATAGAAGGAGAATGGGCGTCTGGCAAGACTATTACTAAGGTAAATTCAGAAAAGCGTAAAAGAGCGAAAGAGATAGAAAAGATAGAGAGAACTGTGGATGCCTTAAGTATCAATGAAAGAGCCCCATTTATAGTGATGACAACCCCGACTCAAGTGTACACTCCCCCACCAAGGAAGAAATTTATTATACATACCGCTGCTGCCCAAGGAATGACGCAATCGGGATGATGCTACATTCTTAAAGAATTAACCAACAAAAAGGATTCACAGAAAAGGCCAATCACTGAAGGGAAGGCTGAGGAATTTTGGAGGCGTATGCAACCAAAGGAATATTCAATTGTCAAACATTTAGAGAAGACTCCGGATTAAATTTCTTTTTTGGCACTATTAATAAGTTCACAATACCACCGACAGACTTTATCGAAGGTCTTAGATGAAGCGATGTTCCCACAGGGACGAGTGTTGAGAACTTGGCTGCAATGATATGAAATATTGTGGGAAGTCATCGCATAGCATTCAACAATAAAGAGTTGCCGTTTGAAGGAGCAATGCATAACAAGGCCTTGCACGTCACTGTTATTTGTCGAGACTATGTGATTAATCAGGTATTGATAGATGATGGATCTGGTGTGAACATTTGTCCACTCTCCACATTGGTTCAAATAGGCTATGATTTAGGGAAAATTCACCAAAGCCACGTAAATATGAGAGTATTTGATGGAAGACAGATTGATACCATAGGTGGAATTGATTTGCACATCCAAATAGGACCTGCTGAATTCAAGACTAAGTTTCATGTTATGGACATTTATCCTAGTTACAACCTGCTCTTGGGAAGACCATGGATACATGGTGCAAAGGCAGTTTCATCACCTCCTCATCAGTTATTGAAATTCATTTAGCAGGATTATGAAATAGTCATCGAAGGGGAAAGAAGCCGAGCGAATCATCCTAATGGTTATGTACCGGTGATTGAAGATGTTCCAAAGGGTAGTAGCTTCTATACAATGGAAATTGTAAATGCTGTGGAAAAGGATCTGACGCTCAATACTTCAATGTCTTCTGTCTACAAAATGATTGCGACTGTGATGTTGAGAAATAAGTTCGAGCCTGGTCGAGGTTTGGGTAAGAATCTGCAAGGAATTATTGATCCCTTTATGATCCCAGAGAAAGCCTTTAAGTATGGGTTAGGATATCGGCCTACCAAGGAGCATGAGATTGAGAATAAGTCAGAGGCGAGTCTGTTTAGGCCCTTACCGATTTTGTACCAGTCATTTCCCATACGTGAGATGTCGAATGATGATGGTCTTAGGGATGGGATAGGAAATCTGTTCGAGAAATGGAATGCTGTACCATAAGATTTCCCAAAATCCAGTGGGGTGAAGAAGATTGCACCAGGGAAGGCCTTGCAAAACTGGACCTCCACTCCATTCATAACCCGTCACCCATCGTGGTAGATGAAAGGGCAATTACTAATAGTTTTTAAAATAGGTGATGGTCCGCAGGAGGCCCCACGATCCACCCTTTACATCTCAAATTTCCCTTTCATATTTTTACTGCTTTCAAAAGGCATGAGTTTGTGTTTGCGCGTGTCATGAGCCATAGTTTGTAACTATCTCTCAAATTTCAATGACAAGGCCTTTCTTTATTTAAAAAAAATGATTTTTTGAAACACCATTATTCGTATATTTTATTATCTTATTATCATCTAACTTGGTTTGTTTGTTTATTACAGTAACAATAACTCAAAACCTGCCAATGTCATGTCATGTTAAAGCTTAGACGAACAAAATGAGGGGAATGATGATAATTGGAAGGAAGGTGATGAGAAACAATTAGTTAAAGGTATAGAAGAGTTTGAGAACCGGGAGAAACCCGACCTAGAGAAAACTGAAACAGTCAACCTGGGAGATCATGATGAAATCAAAGAAACAAGTGTCAGTGTCCACCTGGAGTAAGCACAAAAGAGAGAGCTCATTCACCTATTGCGAGAATACATTGACGTGTTTGCTTGGTCCTATGATGATATGCCGGGATTGAGCACCAGCATTGTGTCACATAAGTTGCCGATAAATCCTGAGTTTGATCCCGTCACGCAAAAAATGCAGAAATTCAAGCCAGATTTAAGTCTAAAGATCAAAGAAGAAGTGAAAAAATAAATCCAGTCTATGGTTGTGGAGGTCACAAAATATCCGACATGGCTAGCCAATATTGTCCCAGTGCCGAAGAAGGACGGCAGGATTCGAATTTGCGTCGACTATAGAGACTTGAATAGAGCCAGTCCTAAAGATAATTTTCCACTGCCCAACATCCACATCCTCATTGATAATTATGCAAAACATGAAATGCAGTCTTTCATTGATTGTTTTGTCGGGTATCATCAGATATTGATAGATGAAGAAAATACAGAAAAGACGGCTTTTATTACGCCCTGGGGTGTTTATCATTACATGGTAATGCCTTTTGGTCTCAAGAATGTGGGTGCAACATATATGAGGGATATGATGACAATTTTCCATGATATAATTCATAAAGAGATTGAGGTATACGTGGATGATGTAATTATCAAATCCCGCGAAAGTTCGGATCATCTGACCCATCTGGAGAAATTCTTCAATAGATTAAGAAAGTACAATTTGAAGTTAAATCCTGCTAAGTGTGCTTTTGGTGTTCCATTAGGGAAGTTACTGGGATTCATAGTCAGCAGGAGAGGCATCGAGCTAGACCCATCCAAAATCAAGACAATTCAGGATTTGCCACCGCCGAGGACCAAGAAGGAGGTTATGAGTTTCATAGTCCGTTTAAATTACATTAGCAGGTTCATTTCTCAGTCCACATTCATATGCGAGCCAATTCTCAAGATGTTGAAGAAAAATGCATTGAATGAGTGGACAGAAGAATGTCAGAGAGCTTTCGACCGTATCAAGGAATATTTATCTGCACCGCTGGTTTTGGTTCCGCCTAGAGAAGAAATTTCATTGCTACTTTACCTATCAGTCTTAGAAAATGCTTTTGAATGTGTCCTCGGGTAACATGATGAGACCGGTAGGAAAGAGAAAGCCATCTACTACTTGAGTAAAAAGTTTATGCCATATGAAACCCGTTACATTCTCGTAGAAAGGACATATTGCACTTTGACTTGGGCCGCACAAAAGTTGAGGCATTATCTGTCGTCATACACAACATACCTCATCTCGAGAATGGATCCATTGAAGTATATATTCCAGAAAGCCATGCCCACGGGAAAGCTAGCCAAATGACAAATGTTACTGAGTGAGTTTGACATTGTGTATGTAACTCAAAAGGCAATCAAGAGGCAAGATTTAGCAGATCATTTGGCAGAGAATCTGGTTGATGATGAATATGAGCCACTTCAGACTTATTTCCCAGATGAGAAAATTTTATTCGTAGGAGAAGACATTACAGAAATTTACCCCGAATAGAGGCTATTCTTTGATGGGGTGGTCAACTTCAAAGGTTCAGGAATCGGAGCAGTTTTAGTGTCAGAAACGGGTCAACACTATCCGGTAACTGCTAAGTTGCATTTCCCATGCACCAATAACATAGCCGAATATGAAACTTGCATCTTAGGTCTCAAATTGGCACTTAATATGGGTGTTCGTGAGTTGCTAGTCATCGGGGATTCAGACTTACGGATTTATCAGGTACGGGGAGAATGGGCGGTAAAAAATTCCAAGATTACTCCTTATGTGGAGCTGGTGCAGGAATTATGTGAAAAATTCAAAGAAGTTGATTTCAGACATATCCCAAGGATACAAAATGAGTTTTCTAACGCTTTGGCCACTATATCCTCCATGATTCAGAACCCAGATCAGAGTTACATTGATCCTTCGGAAATAAGCTTTAAGGAGCAACCCGCGCATTGTGCACACGTTGAAGAAAAGCCTGATGGAAAGCCATGGTATTATGGCATCAAAAGGTATTTAGAATCTGGAATATTTCCTGAAGAGGCCAGTAACAACCAAATGAAGACATTCCGGCGTTTGGCAAAGAACTATTTTCCAAGTGGGGAAATCCTTTTTAGGAGGACTCCAGATTTGGGATTCTTAAGTTGCGTCGACGCTGCGGAAGCCAATAAATTTATAAAAGAAGTACATGTTGGAGTTTGCGGGCCCCACATGAACCGGTTTTCCCTTGCAAGAAAGATCTTGAGAATCGGTTACTTCTGGATAACTATGGAAAATGATTGTAGCAGGTATGTGCAGAAGTGTCCAAAATGTCAGATACACGTAGATTTGATTTGAATGCCTCCACATGAGCTTTATGCGATGAATTCACCTTGGCCTTTCATAGCTTGGGGCATGGATGTTATCAAAATAATAAAGCCACCGACATCGAATGGGCATAGATTTATTTTGGTTGCTATTGACTACTTTACTAAGTGGGTCGAAGCTGCTTCATATAGAGCCGTCACTAAGAAAGTGGTTGTAGATTTCGTCAGGAATAACATGATTTGCCGATTTGGAGTGTTAGAATCGATCATTACTGATAATGAGGCAAACTTGAACAGTCACTTGATGAATGAGATTTGTGATTAATTTAAAATAGTGCATCGCAACTCAACCGCATATCGTCCACAGATGAATGGAGTCGTGGAAGCTGCCATTAAGAACATCAAGAAGATCTTGAGAAAGATGATAAAAAATGATAGATCATGGCATGAGATGTTGCCTTATGCTTTGCTAGGGTATCGCACAATAGTTCAAACCTCCACCAGGGCGACCCCTTATCTATTGGTTTATGGGAATGAAGTTGTGATACCTGCTGAGGTTGAAATACCTTCCCTGAGGATTATTCAGGAAATCAGACTAAGTAATGAAGAATGGGTTCGCGCTCGCTGTGAAAAACTCATGTTGATTGATGAAAAGAGAATGGTTGCCATGTGTCATGGTTAGTTATATCAGCACAGGATGATTCGTGCCTTCAACAAGAAAGTAAGAGCTCGAACATTTGAAGTTGGGCAATTAGTTTTCAAATGCATACTCCCTCACCAAGAAGAGTACAAGGGCAATTTCTCTCCAAATTGGCAAGGGCCGTACATAGTTCGCAAGGTACTATCTGAAGGGGCTCTGATTTTTTCTGAGATGGATGGCCAAGAGTGGACCAAACCAATCAATTCTGATACGGTAAAAAGATACTATGTTTGAAAGACGTTCTAGTTTTTGTGTTTTCTTAGTTTATCTATAATCGCCTTGTAATAATGTGTTTTATAATGTGTAATTGCCTAGAACCCGTTTCCTTTTATGTATGAACTACGTGATGACCTGAATTCTCAAGAAAGGGATACGTAGGTGGCCTATGTCGGCTTCGGTCAACCCATTAGGAAAATTTATCATTTCTTTTTATGTATGAACTATGTGATGACCTGAATTCCCAACAAAAGGGATACATAGGCGGCCTATGTCGGCTTCGGTCAACCCATTAGATTTTTCTATATATCCTTAGCGTAGTCCTGAGCTACGTTTGACCTGATTCCTGCTTCAACGAGATACGTAGGCGCCCCAACGGCTCGGTCATATTAACCCCAGGAAATGGAAACTGGGGCAGAATTTTTGAGAAGGAATCTCAAAAATTCACAAGAGGAATATCGGCATCCAACAAGGAGAACGAAGACCAACAAAGACTTTGGATCCTCTCGAGTTGATATGATATCAAACAACTTTAAACTGGGGCAGAAATTTTGAGGAGGTCCTCAAAATTTCCACTAATATATCAAAATATCTTTCAAATTCCCCAGCACTAGAGGTCGAAGTCGAGATTTGAGAATCACCGCCAGTGATAAAGTCTAGGAAGACTGAATCTCCGTCTTTGATAAAACTTCTGGTAGAGAGCCTCGACAATGCTGAATCCCTAGAAATCCTCCATCAAATGTCGAACATAGTCAGAATTAAGAGAAAGACGTACGTTGAGCTAGTACATGACATGACTGGCAGAAATTTTCTAAAGCTTTTACAGATACTTTCGAAACTATTTGCTAAGGATAAGACTACTTTTGAAGAAAATCTTTACAAATCTTTTACTTAGTGATTGCCTGGGCGTCTACGGGAGCAGGGACCCAGGGTGGAGATACCAATGTGACGGGGTACCTGAAAGATGGCAAGGAGCAAACCGAGCAGACAAAAAAGTCAACACGGAGTAGTTTTATTCAAACTAATCATTTTTCTGTGGATGCAGGTATCGATACACAAAAAATAGCATTTCTTTCGAAAAATCCCCAAGCAAGTCGGGAGCCATGCCAGAGCATATAATGCTTAAGAACGGTACTTTTGATAGCCCAAAAATGGGCTCAACACCTATTTATCGATGACCTTTTGAATTTTTCATCTCATTTCTTGAGATCATAAAGGACAAACAAAGGCGTCTTATTTTCTTTATGAATATTTTATTTAGAAATTTTCTAAAAAATAGTCGCTAGCAAAAACGACTTTGTGCTTACTAAATATTTTGAGTGCAGGTATATTCAAGGGAGTTAACATAATAAATACAATAATCAAAAGATCACTCAATAGAGGGAAGAGCAGAAAGCCGCCCTTAAAATTCACCTTAAGCCAAACAGGGTGAGAGCAACTTTGTGTCTACTAATTGTCTACTTCAAGTACAGGTACATGTAGAAAGCAAGACGCAGACAAACAAACTCAGGTGAAACTGCTTTTAAATCGCCAAGAGGGCCATTTTATATTATTTCATATCATCGCCGAGAGAGCCATTTCATATCATCGCCGAGAGGGCCATTTCATATCATTGCCGAGAGGGCCATTCATATTATTGCCAAGAGGGCCATTTCACATCATCGCCAAGAGGGTCATTTCATAGCATTGCCGAGAGGGCCATTTATATCATTGCCAAGATGGCCATTTCATAGCATTGTCGAGAGGACCATTTCATATTATCGCCGAGAAGGCCATTCACATCATTGCCAAGAGGGACATTTCATAGCATTGCTGAGAGGGCCATTCATATCATTGCCAAGAGGGCCATTTCATAGCATTGTTGAGAGGGCCATTTCATATCATCGCCAAAAGGTCCATTTCATAGAATTACTGAGAGGGCCATTTTATATCATCGCCGAGAGGGCCATTCACATCATTGCCAAGAGGGCAATTTCATATCATCGCCAAGAGGGCCATTTCATAGCATTGTCGAGAGAGCCATTCATATTATTGCCAAGAGGGCCATTTCATAGCATTGTCGAGAGGGTCATCTCATATCATCGTCGAGAGGGCCATTCACATCATTGCCAAGAGGGTTGTTTCATAGCATTGCCGAGAGGGCCATTCATATCATTGCCAAGAGGGCCATTTCATAGCATTACCGAGAGGGCCATTTTATATCATTGCCGAGAGGGTCATTCACATCATTGCAAAGAGGGACATTTCATAGCACTACCGAGAGGTCCATTCACATCATTGCCAAGAGAACTATTTCATATCATTGCCGAGAGGTCCATTCATATCATTGACAAGAGGGCCATTTCATATCATTGCCAAAAAGGCCATTTCATATCATTGCCAAGAGGGACATTGCATATCATTACCAAGAGGGCCATTTTATATCATTGCCAAGAAGGACATTTCATATCATTGCCAAGAGGTCCATTTCATATCATTGCCAAGAGGGCCATTTCATATCATTGCCATGAGGGTTATTGCATATCATTGCCAAGAGGGCCATTTCATATCATTACAAAGAGGGCCATTCATATCATCATCGAGAGGGCCATTGCATATTATTGCCAAGAAGGAAATTCAATATCTGTTGACACGTAAGACATAAAATGCTAGCGTTGAGGATATATCAGTATTTTATATCTGTTGACACGTAAGACATAAACACTGGCGTCGAGGATATCATCATCATTTAATATCTGTTGACATGCTAGACACAAACGCTGGAGTCAAGGATATCTCATCTTTTTATAAATCAGCATCTGAATGCATCAAGAGCACGTGATTTGAAGGGACGCCTTTAAGTCGCTATCTGAAGACGAGCGATATATGGGATTTCCTAGAAATTGATAATTTGAGGGTCATCTATAAGTCATATTATTTAAAATAGGATAGTGTGCAAGATCACCTATAAATTGATAGACTGTAGGTCATACGTAAGCCACAAAAACATCCTAACCGGATAGAGTGTAAGGTCACCCAAAAATCTATAGTTCAAAGGTTATCCATAAGTCGCAACTAAATCCTTACCGGAGAATATGCAAGATTATCAAATTGATAATGTCCAAGGGTTCTCTATAAGCCGCACCATATCCAAGATCGATTATGTGCAGGATTACCCAAAGACTAGCAATTTAAGACATATCTATAAGTGGTATTATATCCAAGGTCGGATGATGTGCAGGAATATCAGAGAGCTAATGATTGGAGGGATGTCTGTGAGTCATTTCTTATCCAAGGTCGGATAATATGTAGGATTACCTAAAGGCTAGAAATTCAAAGGATATCTGTAAGTCACCTCGTATCAAACATCAAATAATGTGCAAGATTATCCAAAGATTGTCAATTCAAGAAAAAGCTATAAGTCGCATCGATACAAAGATGCGCAAGACTTACCTGAGATCAAATGGAAAAAATTATTGGCTATAACCGGAGAGGTTATCATTCCACGTACAAAAAGTGATATAGGTAACCAAAAGGGTTGCCACACCAGCACAAGATTACTCATTGTAGGGACCGTTCTGCATAAAGTGTCGCCGGTGTCCAAAAGGGCCACCCCACTTTCAAGACATATTCAACTGACAAATGTCATAATTATACAACAAACAAGATGGTTGTTGTGTTTGTAGTTACCAGTTATTTCATTCCAAAAATGTACATGGAAGGATGACTTCGCTTCTTAGGCAACAACTCACGTGGAGATATGGTAAAAAACTATATGCCTCTTTCGTGAATTATGTTTAGCACTAACAATTTTGTTTGAGATATTATCGAGAGCATCCAAGAGGATGAAAATCTCAAATCGAACCCATAGGTGCGGACGACTCCAAAAAGGACGCAACACAACGTGAAACCATTTCTTAGCAGCAAAACGGGACATAGTCTAGAGAGGGACGTCAAACTCTTTGGATGCGAGCTAAAGGATAATCGCCACCACCATCTAACCATACCCTTGTTAGAAGGCATATGGGTATTTTGGAATATTCTAAGTCTCAGCTTCAACTTTAGGATATTTCTTAACTCATGCCGACGGTAACCTTCTCTTTCTTTTAAATTCAAGTGATATGACTCCTAGAGTTTTGGAAATTATGCATGGGTAAATTCTTACCTATGGATGTGAAGAGTTCCACGTTCATGGTTAAGAGGTTACAAGCCTCTTTTCCACAACTCGATCAACTTGTCACTCATCTTGAGTCAAAGATCGTCTGAAATAAAAGACTATCTTTTCTACCGATTGAGTCGAACTACAAGTAGTCTGATTCCCTGAGTCTCGGGGATATGTAGGCTGGGCTCTATGTAGAAAACTCGACTGCTTTTCAACCTCCCCACAAATCCCTTTATTCTCCAATTTTTTTGGTTTAAACCAAAAACTCTAAAACCGTGATAGTTGGTGAATTTTCTTGAAAATCATGCTTAAAATCAAGCTTTATGAACTACAAGTAGTCTGAATTCTCATGTAACCTGGGATATGTAGGAAACCTGATACCAAGGTTCGGCCATAACTCCAAAACTCATGTGAAAATCAATCTCTTTTGAATTTGAATTTGTGGTCGGACAAAAATTAGGAACGTCAACCTCCCTTTGCCCAGGGTTACTTGCATCCATCCTACCCAAAGGGAGGGGGCAGTTGTTGACACCTAATTTTTTCCCTCCACAACTACGTTTGATCTCGAGTTTCTTCGATTTTCAAATAAAATCACAACAATTATTTTTTCCAAATAAATGCATTTTAAAATAATTAATTTTATCATTTAATTATAGATTATACGTTTTGTTATTTGAATGAACATTTTCATCAAAATTAGACTTTTATTGATTAAACTTGAAAACCAATCCAAATGGATAAAGTCTTGATTTTAAATATGATTTGTTCTCGAAATATTTTATTTGGAGAAATATGTGTTTGATTTTTATCAAATCAAGAAAGCCGAGGTTAATTTGTTATTTAATTTGTGTCGGATTGCGATTCAATTTAGCGAACTAATTAAATATAAACTCAATTGAAATCAAATTAGACCCAATTGTAATGCAATTGACCAATCGACATTCAATTTGGTTAGAATTTAATAAGTCGTTTAAATTGTAATTCAATCTTAATCCCCAAGTTACCATTTCTTAATTGGGATTATTTTAATCTGATTAAATTTAATTCTAGTTATTCTTAATCCAATTAAATTTAATTATAATTATTCTAATCTAATTAAATTTAATTAGGGTTATTTAATAACCCAATTTGATTTAATAGGGGTTATTAAATAACCTCAATTAAAGACCCAAAATTTAAATAACCAAGCCAGCCCCTCTATTTTCAGCAACCCAAATATAAATCTCCTAGGCCCCTTTCTTTCTTTTCCAAAAGCTGGTCCAACACATAAAATCTGTCTTACCCAACCCAAACATCCCTCTTCTCTCTTCCATCAGCTATACCAATAGCGTACAACACCAACTCCATCAACTTAGCGACCCAACCCATATCCAACAACTTGATCCAGCAAAACCAAACCATCCTGAACCCTAAATTCAAACAATTCCCAAATCCAACCCAAACTAATGCATCGCCAACCTCAAATCTTCTAGAAGATCGATGAGGTGTCCTACCCAACGTTGAAATCCCATAAATCTTGGGTACCGTGGTATGAATTTGTACCTTGGTGGAGATTTCTCATTGGCTCTTGAAGATGATTCCCCTTTCCCCAATCTGGATTGGCTGGTCGTATTACGAATTTCACCCGGATGGTACAAGCGGTTAGATAAAATTCCTATCCAAAATTTGGAATTTAATTTCTCCTTTTGTGGTGTCCCTGAATATCCTTTATTGGCTTTTTCCCATATCGTTCAAGATGGAGAAGAGACCCCCTATTCCGCCTCTATATAAACATCCTCTGTTGGGAGAAAAGGGGTTGAAATTATTTTTTTCTTAGAAGGGAAAACAAAAACTAGAGAAATAGTCTCAAAGCAGGGGAGAAAATTTGGATTGAAAAACTAGGGTTGGTAATCGGAGGCTCCCCCAGTTGATAACACTAATTCCCAGTGATGGCTGATTCTAACGTCAGTTCGTTGTTCTGTTTTGCTTCCACAAAATAGGTGACGCTCCGTTCCATTTATCTTTCGAATGTTTAATACTTTATCTCCACTTCTATAGCCGTATTAATGCTTTATTACGAGTATTGTGTACTGGAATTAGCTATTGTAGAGGTCTTATAAGACCATAGGATACGTTGGATGAAGATGGTGTTTGTCATGTGATTACATTTGTTGTTAACTCTTGGTTTAGTTGTTAAAGTTTTCAGTTTCAATCTCATTTGCTTGCCTTGATTTCATAATCTGTTATTTGATCTCGACATCGCAGATTACTTTCCAATTTACTATTTTTGTATTGTATATTGTTTATGAATTTTATTCATTGATTTCCATTGAGATGCCCATTTTAATTTTCACTTAACTGACTGGCTGAATGTCGTTTTGTTTGAGTCATTTTCTGTTTAGCTAGTAACATCACTAACAGGACTACTTTGCGAGTTCCTTTGGCTTCTCAAATGCCAAAGAGAATGACAAAAATGTTTCCAATAATGAAATGTACTACAAAATCCTAGGATCCCTCGACTGCCATTTCGTTTGAATAAGGAGGAGGACCATACTGATATGTTGACTCGTTCATCATTACTATTTGACAGTCTTAGATTATTGTTTTCTGTTTAAACTGGTAACACCACCAGCTGGACTGCCTTGAGATTTTCTCTGGCTTTTTCAATGCCAAAGGGAATAATGAGATATGTCCAAAGCGTACTAGAAATCTGATGACCATTTTGACTGTTAAAAACTCATTTTTTTAGTTTGTCGGAAAGAGGAGAAGGATAAAATAATACGCCCTGCCAGCTCCTTTCTTTTAAAAATGAAACATCCTGGTCGGGTTCCATCTGTTGTAGAATTACAAAGTTTGAGTCTTTTATTTCCCTTTTGATTTTATTTCAAGACGGTGTTTTGTTTGATTGATCCCCGAGGAAATGCAATGGCTTTATTGTAAAAGAGAATGGATGAGGTCTCTTTGATGTTAAAAATCATTACATGGTGTGCATTCTCTTTGAGCTGGGTTTGTGGTTCTCTCTCTAGTTATAATTTTAAAGTCCTAAAACTCTTTAGAGTTTTGTAAGGCCGTTTCCAGGAAATGCTCTTAGCAATTGTGTAGAGACATGGCTTTTGTCGGAGAAAATTTTGTAGATTTCTCTCGAAAAGAAATTTGGAAGACGAAATGGGGTCTCATCATACCCATTTTTCATCTTCATAGTTTCTCTTCCAAAACTCTAGGTAGGAAGGTTTTGCTTGATTCATTTCAAACATTCTCTCCCTTTTTTGTTTTTCTTTCATCATGTCTGTCTACGCTTTATGGTATTATATTGGTTATTTTGTTTTGTTCATTGGAAGAATGGTGGTGGAATTGTTCTTGAAGCCATAGTTACTAAGACTCTTTTGACTTTTCAGAGATCTGTTGCTTCTTCGCTCACTGTAGTATAAATATACTATTAACTTACAAACTTATCTTCTTGAAAAGTTATGTTTTTTTTAGTTGTCTGAACAGTTCTTGGGTCAAGTTTCATTAATTGTTGCTAAAGTTGACATTGTATGTTAGCGTTTGTTTTTCCAAGCTACTAAATTTATGTAAGATATGTTAATAAGTTCTATCCTTTTAAAGAAATGGTACAGTGAGGAACTCTGTTTTATTTCCTCGAAAAGAGAGGTTCTTTTCTTACTTGACGTTATGCATGAGTCGCTTATGAGGTTTATTTTAATTCCCAACTCTAGTGTACGTCTCATTGTTTACTTGTTCTTGCTTACGGAAATCTTCGCCAATTTAGTCTTAAAACTTTTTTTTTTTAGTTTATATGTTTATTTATGTACTGATGACAACCATAGTTGCATGACTTTTCCCTATTGAGCATGCCCTTTTTCCTTGACTTTTCTACATCTTGACCTACTGGTTGCTATGTTATTTTGGATTACAATAGTTCTCTTTTTTATCTACGGATTTGTTATGTTATTTATCTATATGGCGTTCTGCACTTTGGATGCATATTAATCTCCTTATTTCGTTCCTTGCATGTGAATCCATTTTTGAGTCCCACATGGACTCTCTCCCTTTTGCATATTCATCATGGGTTATTGATGCCCACTATCTCTATCGAGTTAACTCTGAGAACAAGTCTAAAAGCTGATTATGAGGCGTACGGATGTAAGGAGATGAAAGAGGAAGAATTAGTTGAACTCCATCTTTGAAGCGGCCAAGAGACTTGAAAGTCTCATTTTTTCATTTAAGTGTTCATTTATTTATTTATTTATTTATTCATTTTTATTGTTGTCTTTATTTATTTATTCATTTGTTTATTTCGCTTATTCATTCATTTGGGTCTCGAAGCCAAAGTTGTAAATTTAATACAGGTGGAGAGGATTTTGGGCCAACGGGCCTAAAAGAATAGTTTAGGACAGGTTATGGGCCGAAAGCCTAACTAGATTAGGACAGGGTTTATCGATTTGGGCCTAAGGGTCTAAACTCTTTACCTTCTCATCCCTTTCCCCCTTTATGTGTTTATTTACTTATTCGTTTTGTTTAGACTTAGTTAAAATCCCTACTAAATTGCCTAAATCTATTTTACACAAGTCTTTTCCAAAAAATCGACCATTTTCAACAAATCAATCTTTTCAAAGTTAATCAAAAGATGCTTTCAAACAGTCCGGATAACCGCAAGTTAGCGAACGTTTTAGGTGCCTAACACCTTCCTAAAACGTTAATGGGAACCGCTTATTCCGAATCTCTAATTTAAATGATTTGTCTATTTTGGATCGTTTGAAGTACTTTCTAAAGGTTTCTTAATTCCTTTTCATAAATTAAGTGGCGACTCTCTTTAAAAGTAAAAAATTTCCGCAAAACAATCCCAACTGCCCTTAAAGTCGATAACACAAGCTCTTAACATGTCCTTTAAGGTCTGAATGGTCCTCTCTGCCTGACCATCTGTCTGAGTATGAATGGTTGTACTGAGACAAACTTGGGTACCAAGTCCCTTCTGAAAAGCCTTCAAAAAATTAGAGGTGAACTGAGTACCCCTATCTGAAATAATGGACAACGAGACTCCATGCATTCTAACCAACTCCTTAATATAGAGCTTGACATAGTCCTCGTCTGAAAAAGAAGTATGGACTGGTAAGAGATGGGCTGATTTGGTCATCCTGTCCACTAAGATCCAAATCGAATCATGCTGACGATGAGTACAAGTCAAACCCGTCATAAGTCCAGGTTCACCTCGTCCTACTTCCAAGTGGGAGTACTTAACTCCTGCATAGTACCACTAGGCTTCTGATGCTCAATCTTAACCTACTGACAAATAGGGTACTTAGCTACAAACTCTGTAATATTCCTCTTCATATCGCTCCACCAATAGATATCCTACAAATCATGGTACATCTTAGTGGACCCTAGATGAATAGAGTAACGCGCACTATGCGCTTCTGCAAGAATTCGCTATCTCAACCCATCTACACACGACATACACTGTCTACTCTGGCAATCCAACACACCATCTCCCCCTTGGGAGAAAACCTCTACATTCTGATCTCTGACTGACTCCTTCAACTTTACTATACTGGGGTCCCTATCTTGCTTTTCCTTCACTTCGGCAACCAAAGAAGATTCTGAACTACTCTACACCCAAACACTACCCTCAGCTGAGTCAACCAAACAAATGCCTAATCTAGTCAATTGATGAACTTCCTGAACCAACTGCTTCTTATCATTCTCAACATGAGCCACACTACCCATAGACAATCTACTAAGAGCATCTGCCACTACATTGGCCTTGCCCGAATGATACAAAATAGTCATATCATAATTCTTCAACAATTCTAGCCACTTTCTCTGACAAAGATTTAACTCTCTCTACAAAAATACATATTGCAAACTCTTGTGGTCTGTGAACACATTAACATGCACCTCATACAGATAATTCCTCTAATTTTTCAAGGCAAACTCAACAGTTGCTAACTCAAGATCATGAGTAGGATAATTCTTTTCATGAGGTTTAAGCTGTATAGAGACGTAAGCTATGACCTTACCCCTCTGCATCAAAACACAGCCCAAACCAACTCTTGAAGCATTACAATAAACAAAAAACCCATCTAAACCATCGGTAAATGTCAAAAGCGGGGCTGAGGTGAGTCGAGTCTTTAACTCCTGAAAACACTTCTCACAAGAATCTGACCACTGAAACTTGACTTTTTTCTGAGTCAATCTGGACATGGGGGACGCAATACATGAAAACCCTTTAAGAAACCATCTGCAATAGCCAACCAAACCCAATAAACTCCTGATATCTAATGGAGAAATGGGTCTGGGCCAGTTTCCCACTCTTTCGATCTTTTGAGGGTCAACTCTAATGCCATTATCGAAAATAATATGGCCAAAGAAAGTTACTGATCTTATCCAAAACTTGCACTTACTGAAATTAGCAAATAACTGATAGGCTCTTAGAGTCTGCAATATGATTTTGAGATGGTCTGTATGATGGTTTTCACTATGGGAATAGACAAGGATATCATCTATGAAGACTATGACGAACATGTCCAAGTACTGTTTGAACAATCGGTTCATCAAGTCCATGAAAGCTGCTGGGGAATTGGTAAGACCAAATGACATAACTAGAAATTCAATTTGACCATATCGAGTTCTGAAAGCTATTTTCGAAATGTCATTTTTTTTTACTCTAGCTGATGATAGCCGGATCTGAGGTCTATGTTAGAGAAATAACTGGCACCCTAAAGTTGATTAAACAAGTCCTCAATTCTGGGTAGTAGGCACTGATTCTTGATAGTGACTTTGTTCAACTAATGATAATCGATGAACATTCTAAGAGAACCGTCTTTCTTACACACGAAAAGATTGAAGCGACCCATGGGGAAACACTGGGCCTAATGAACCCCTTATCTAGAACGTCTCTTAATTTCTCTTTCAACTCTTTGAGTTCTATTGGAGCCATTCTGTATGGTGGAATAGAGATAGGCTGGGTATCTAGAAGAAGGTTTATTTCGAAGTCAATTTCCCTTTGGGAGGAACTCCAGGAAGGTTTTTGGAAACACATTTAGGAATTCCCTCACTACTAAAACTGACTCAAGACTAGGATCCTCGGAATTGGAGTCCTTAACTCAAACAAAGTGGTAGACACACCCCTTAGCTATTATTTTTCTCGCTCTAAGGTGCGAAACAAGCTGACCCCTAAATGCTGAAGTACTACCCTTCTATTCAAGGAATGTTTCATTCGGAAATTGTAAATGAACAACTCTGTTTCTACAATCAACTGAGGCATAGCATAAGTGGAGCATATCCATGCTGAGAATGAAATTAAAATCAGTCATCTTTAACTCCACGAGATCTACTTAAGTGATTCTTTGGGATATGGTGACCGGACAGTTCCTGTATACCTGTCTGGCTACAATAAAAACATCTACTGGAGTGGACACTGAGAAGGGTTCTACTAAAGTCTTAGGACTGACACCGAAATAACAGCTATGTAGGGAGTTAAAAAAGAAAAAGAAGCTCCGGGGTCTAATAAAGCATAAATATATAAATGAAAGACCTGTAATGTACCAGTAACCACATCAGGAGAAATTTCCTAATCCTGTTGGGACTAAAGTGCATAGAGGCCTGTTTGGGCGCTACCCACTGGTGGCACTGGAAGCGACACCCTGCTGAGTCGGGCGATCGGCGGCTGGAAAAGAGGGACGATTGGACTGACCATGCTGACCACTTTGTGGGCAGTCGATGACCCTGTGGACTGGATTGCCATACCCAAAACATACATCACTACTAGCTTTACATACACTCTGATGTTTTTTACCATATTTCTGACAAAGAGGATTTGTGCAACCACTGTTCACACTTCCCTGGGGTTTATGGCCTGACGCCCTTTCCCAATTATTATTTTTGGGCTTCGAAACTGGAGCAACAGTTGGGGCTGAATATTTCTTATGGAATTAAGGACGGTTTCCACCCTCTGACCTCGACTGAGCAAAATTGAAGCTACCTATTCAGGCTCTCTTATTCTCCCTCTCTCTTTCCTTACACTTCTGCTCCTCGATCTATTGAGCAAGGACCATCAACCTAGACAAGTCCATATCCTTAATTAACATCATAGTCCTACATTCCTTGACCAAGCTATTAGCTACACCAGAGACAAACTTACTCATCCTAGAGCATACCTGGCTAGCTGAGTAAACTTAAGAGAATACTCTTTCACACTCATGTTTCCCTACCCTAGATTAATAAACTCTTGCACCTTATCTTTCCTTAACTCTAAGGGAAAGAACCTATCTATAAAAGAAGTAGCAAACTCATCCCATTCAACTGGTCCTATATCTGCCCCTCTATCTCTCTTCCACTGCTTATACCAGGTGTGAGCAACATCCTATAATTGATAAGAACCCAACTCTGCACTCTCACTAAAAGTCACACCCATAATATCAGTTATCTTCTGAACCATGTCAAGAAATTCGAGTGGATCTTCATCAGACTTAGATCCCAAAAATAGAGGAGGGTTCATTTGGGTAAAGTCCCAAATTCTAGCTACAACAGTATTAGCCACCGGAACGACTAGGACGGCAGTCGGCTGATTATTCTGGGCTCCTACTGAGTAAGCTAAGGTAGTGAATGCGGCTCTAAATTCAAGTGAAGATACGGGCCGATTTCCGTTTCTTCTCCCGTTAGTCTTTCTAGGAGGTAATTTCTTTAAATGCAAAGAAAATTGGATTAGAAAGGGAGTTTAAATTGAGCTCATGCTCAATCGCGCGACATGAACACTGAAAGAAGGAAAACTTTTCCTAAAACGTCTTGTAGCTTCTTGCCCATAAGTGTGGCGCGCTTCACACCCATGCACAAGACTCTACTAAATGTGGCTTTCAGACTCCCTAGAACACTTTAAAACTTTAGGCTCTGATACCAAGTATTTAACGCCCTGAGAGTACACCCTAGATGCCACACGGTGCCTACAGTCCCGAAAGACCATAAGCTAACCCATGCTGGTACCTGCTATGAGCACTGGATAAAATAACAGAGAATATATGCGGAATTTAACTGAAAATGCCATAAGTTTTTAAATAAAAAAACGACACTAAATTGAAATACTGAAAACATCAATCTTAAAACAATACTGTAAAACTGTCAATAACAACTGATAACTGAATAACTGACTGAAAGTGTCCGAAAGCCTCTAACTGATTGACTGTGGAGTTGATGGGACAAGTCCCCAACTAACTCTGACTGACTACTGAAGTGAACTGGAATAAACACAAATGTCCTCGAAACATTAGGACTCACTACTGCTACTACTGCAGATGCACTGGGGAGGTTTAGGTGCGGTTAGGAAACTGAGCATCCGAACCTATGATATGAGACCTAATAGCGCAAGAAATGAGTATTCATTCAGTACTTTGAATGTACTGGTATGCTAAATAAGGTTAGGCTTACGTGCATGGTTTATATGCATGAATGATACTAACTGAGCACGTAGCATGAGATAACTGATGTATAGTATGTGAGAAATACTATGAAATCAGAGAATGCTGACCAAACATATGACATGATACTGGAATAGTCTGTAAACTGAAATACTGATGCTAAAAAACTAATAACTGTATGCCATGGTCAAGCAAGTCTGAAAACTGAACTCTGAACTAAATACTGGACTGAGAATGTGGGAGCTATCCTCTAACTGACATGCCCCAATAAGGTAAATTGGGGTCCACCCTATAACCCAGTTGAAAGGGTGTCATTACCTTGCCACGGGTACTAACACTGGCTGTATGGATCCACTAAAGTGTTGTCCCGAAGGACTAAGGGTCACCCTTAACTGACAAGGCCCTAATGAGATATGTGTCAACCCTCAACTGGCAGGTTAACATCTTAACCTATGCTGGCTACGTAGTTTTGTAATGCAGGGACTGCTACTAAAGGTCACACCCTCAACTGGCAGGCGAGCCCCCATCCCTGGGTTCGCTCTGTGCTAAATCTTACTCCCAACTGAATTGACTTAATTACTGGACTGAACTGAGCTGACTGACATGATGCACCAACTGAATTGATAATACTCTAATATATTCAAAACCCTTTTGAAAGTATTTAAACTAAGTAAACAACTAAGTTTTTGGGTATTCATAACCTCCAGGACTCGATAGAAATATCAATAAGATCACATGAGAGCATTTGAAATCATAATACAACTTAAAGAGCTTCATAATAGTCATTGTTCAAAATTCATCAATGAGGCATTTCATCAAACACATCAAACACATGAGGGTCGTGAGTTTAAACATGAAATTAGTTAATACATTGTATAGTAACATAACTTCTTCACTAAAATCATGGGTTGGGGATTTCAATATGAAATTTTCATTCTTCAATATGTCAAGAACTAACTCCAACGAAAAACACATGTAAACCTGGCATAAAGTCAAAATTCATGGATAAGATTCATAAATACATGTTAATATCATAATTGAACTTGAAAATTTGGTTCTTGAACTCCATGGATGAAAAGGGTCCATGAATCATCATCTAACATACCTTAATTGAAGATTTTGTGAAGGTTCTTGGTGGATTTCTTGAGAATTGAACTTGAATGTTGAAGGGGCTAGGGTTTGTTCTTGAGACGAATTGCTTTTAGTTTTGGGTGAAAAATGAATTCTGAGGCAAAGATGCTGTTTTGGGACCTAAATCCCGTGTTAAAGTGAGGAAAAAAAATGAAACTACCCTTCTGCATTTTAAATTCAGAACTGGAATGTCAATTAAAGCTTCAACGCGATGTGGTGATGCCCTCATCACTATACTCACCACGACGCTGTGCAATCGCGGTGAGTCACTGGAAATGACCATTGCTGATTTGCCCTTCACCGTGATGCGGTGGCTCCTTCACCGCTATACTCACCACGACGCTGTCTAATCGCGGTGAGCTGCTGCCTGGAAAATTCAAACATGGTCCAAACCTTATCCAAAAAAACCCCGAAACTTACCCGAGACATGCTACTTACACCCATGAACATGAATTAACTCAAAAACTATCATCTCGGAGCCTGGAAGGTCAACTTAAAAATCCTCGAAGTTAAAGGGAGTCAAAAGTGACTAAGTCCTTTAACACTTAGTCTTATTTTCAGGTTCTAAGTGTCTTAAGAAAGTACTAGGGGATGAGCTGGACTTAGAAACATACGGGGTATTACATCTGAGCTGCTTGAAGTTTATCTTGAATGATCCAGACTCTGTACAAGGAGTCACGAAACAAGTCTATACCTCGAGGTCTAAAGTCAAAAACATCAAACCAACCAGGTGGCGAGTGACAACGCCTACCATACAATGCCTCAAACGGAGCTTATCAATACTAGAATGGTACCTATTATTATATGCAAACTCAGCTAAAGCCAAATGTTGCTTGCACTGGCCACCAAAATCCATCACACATGCGCGGGGCAATCCTCCAAAATTTGAATAGTCCGCTCTGACTGATCATCAGTCTGGGGGTGAACGCCATGCTAAGATCAACCCGAGTACCCAACTCATCCTGAAAAGTCTTTCAAAAGTGAGATGTGAACACAGAACCTCGATCTAAAAAAATGGACAACGACACACAATGTAGATGCACAATCTCACTAATATAGATATGGGCCAACCTCTAACTACTGAATGAGACCTGAACCTTGGGCCAACCTCTCAGAACTGAATAAGATCTGAACCAAAATAAAATGAGTTAACTTGGTCGATCGATCCACGAATACCCAAAAACTGTAAAAACTATGAGATATACGAGGCAAAACAATCATAAAGTCCATGGTGCTCTGTTCCCACTTCTACTCGGGAATGGATAACCTCTGAAGCAACCCACCAGGCCTCATATGCTCGGCCTTCACCTGCTGGAAACATAGGCAATGAGCCACAAAATCTGCTACATCTCACCTCATACAACCCTACCAGTAATACAACCTCAAATCACGATATATCTTAGTTACACCTGGATGGATAAAATATCTGAAACAATGGGCCTCCTCCAAGATCAACCTAATCTAATCACCCACTCTCGGCACACAAACTTAGCCCCCAATCCTAAAAACTCCATCTGAATTAAGTGAGGCTTCCTAAGTTTCCCCACTCAACACCTTATCTCGAATCAACCTCAATCCAACATCATCAAATTGATGAACTCGAATCTGCTCCATCAAAGAAGATTTAGCCTTCACAAATGTCAAAATATGCGCAGGTGTCAAAATATCAAACCTAACCATCTGGTTAGCTAAAGAATGAACCTTTAAGGCTAAAGGCCTCTCTTGGCTCAAAAGATGCGCCAAGATACCCATGCTAGTCGACTTCTGGATCAAGGCACCCACAACCACATTAGCCTTGCCTAATGATAAATAATGGTCAAGTCACAATCCTCAAACAAATCAAGCTAACGATGCTGCCTCATATTAAGATCTCACTGGGTAAAGAAATATAGAAGGCTACTATGATCTGAGAAGATCTCACAACGAACTCCATACAAATAGTGCCTCCACAACTTCAAAGCAAACACAACCGCACACAACTCCAAATCATGGGTAGGATAATTCTTCTCATGAGGTTTCAACTGACGAGATACATAAGCAATCATCTTACCCTCCTGCATCAACACAATACCTAACCCAACGCCTGAAGCATCACAAAAGACAGTAAAGCCCACGCCCTCCTTGGGCAAAGCCAATATAGACTCTGAAGTCAACAAATCCTTAAACTTTTGAAAGGTTGCCTCACAAAAATCGGACCACTGAAAATAAATCTTCTTTTTGGTCAAATTGGTCAATGGAGCAACAATAGATGAAAAACCCTTAACAAAACGTCGATAATAACCTGCCAAGCCAATAAAACTTTGAATCTCGCTGGGTGAAGTAGGTTTAGCCCAATCATGAACCGCTACAAACTTGGCTGGATCAACCATAATACCTTCCTTAGTCACCACACGACCCAAGAAAGAAACAGACTACAACCAAAACTTGCACTTAGAGAACTTTGCATACAATTTTTCATCCCTCAGTCTCTGAAGCGTGATCTACAAATGCTCCTCATGCTTAACCTCACTCTTTGAATAAACCAAGATATTATCTATAAATATAATAATAAAGGAGTTAGGATACGATTGAAACACCTGATTCATCAACTCCACGAACGCGGCAGGGGCATTGGTCAACGAGAAGGACATGACCAAGAATTCATAATGACTATATCGAGCCCGAAAATGTGTCTTTAGAATATCCAAAGCTCTAATCCTCAACTGGTGATAACCGAACCACAAATCAATCTTTAAAAATACTGCAGCACGCTAAAGCTGATAAAATAAATCATCGATGTGAGAAAGAGGATACTTATTCTTAACCGTCACCACCTTATTCAACTTCCAATAATCAATATACATCTGCATAGACCCATCTTTTTGCTTCACAAATAAGACATACGCGCCTTAAGGTGATACACTAGGTCAGTTAAATCCTTTATCCAACAACTCCTTTAACTGACCCTTCAGTTACTTTAACTCTATTGAGGCCATCCTATAAGGAGGATTAGAGATGGGCTTGGTGACTGGCTCAGCATCAATAGCAAAATCAATATCTCAATCCGAAGGCATACCAGATAAGTCCGTAGGGAACACATCCATAAACTCACGAACAACACAGACAAAATCCAAGGAAGGAGGCAAAACAACACAAGATAGGTACACTCTATCCACCACTAAAGAATAACCTACCGGGGTAGATACACGAATAAGCATGGTAAGAGGCGCACTAACAGAATCAGAACCCGAAGCAAAATACATAGACACATAAGAGAAAGTCGATTTGAGATCAAATAATATAGATACAGGCCTAAAAAAAATGGGGACGATCCCTGTGATTATAATATTTGGAGCCTTTGCCTCCAGTTTGGCTGGTATAAAATATCACTAGCCACGATCACCAACTGCCTGGGTAGTCCCATGAACACCAACTGCCTGAGTGGCCCCATAACCACCCCCTCGAGCTTCACTAACTTTGTCCCTCGTATCTTTAGTAGCACCCTTACCCCTCACAGCTGGAAGAGGCATAGCCCAAACTACCCAATGGAGATAGTTCTTAGCCACATGGATAATCTCATCACACATATAGAAACCTCTACGACCAGTATCAATAAGAGAAGGTACAACTAGGCCCAAACGGTCACCCTGAACTGCTTAACTAGAAGGTCTACCACCTGAACTCTATAAAGCTGCCTGCACTGGCCTACCATAGTATCCACGAGAACCTCTAAAATTTTAGCCTCGAGAGGTTTGACTCCTGAACTCATCAAAACATCGCGCCTTCTTGGTGCCTCCCTGAGATGCACTAAGAATACCCTCTGTCATATTAACATGATCCATAATACTCTAAAAAAAGCCACAAGCATAACCATATGAGACGTAGCCAACTAAAGGGAGACATACAAAGCCTTCATAAACTTTTGAATCTTCTTGGTCTCGATAGAAATGCTATCATAGGAATATTTGAATAGGGTATGGAAGTGTGCCTCATACTCAACAACTGTCATGGAGCCATGCTCCAAATGATCAAACTCATTCAGTATACGATCCTTAAAATTGAAAGGCATAAATCTCTCTAGAAAAGCCTCGACGAACTGATCCCAAGTCATCTTAGAAGAATTACGGGGCCTACAACTCACAAGCGACCTCCTCCAAAATCTAGTAACATCTTTCAACTGATAGGCCGTATATGAAACACGATTCGTGCAGAAAGAGTGAAATATAACTCAAAATATAAGGTATGAAAGAACTTCACACAGTAAAAAATAAAATGAGAAAAGTTTCCTAAAGACGTCCTATAGCCCCTCGAAGATAGATATGAATGTCCGTGAGACTCTATTAGACATCCTGTTCTTAAACTGTTGAGACTAATGAAACCTGGATGCTCTGATACCAATTTGTTATGACCAAAAAATGAGGGTCATGATGGCACTTGTCGCAACGTCCTTTGACAAATAATCCTATCACCCAAACTGATACAAAAGAGGAAAAGATAGAAATACCCCAAGGTAAGGCTTATAGAACAAAGTCAAATCATATAAGTAATCATAACAATGTGGAATGAACTTATCCAAAATACCAGTCATGCCCAAAACCAGGTGTGAATAGTGTAAGAACTACTAATATAATTTGGGAGTCAGATACATTAGAAAAATAACCATAACAAAATAATATCTATCTCCAAATACTAATAAAGACATAACTACTATAGAAAGATAGACGTAAACTCCAGACGCATGAATGCCCCAACACTACCTTGAAAGCTCCAACAATTGCCCGAGTCAAGCAAACTGAGGCACTCTCGAGCTAGGACCTTTACCCAAAGGGTGCAGTAACTCACGGTCCAATTATACTCAGTAGGTATTATAGGCCGACAAAGCAAAGTAGTAAATAAATTATACAAAATATACACTAAGGGCATATTACCTCTAATAAGCAAATATCCCACAATGGTAGCCCACACCGCTTGCACTAAAAGTTCTACAATATCCGCATATAATACACTACACACTAAATAGGGATACAAATATACACAATATCACAGACAAGTAGGACAAAAGAGGGACATGTATAATCAAGACCATCAAGTATAGTTAAAGGAAGGTAGAACAATTAGACATTAACAAGTCAAGATATAGAACAATTAGGTAGATGACAAGACAGTATGGCAATTCAAACACAACATAAACACAATAAAGTGGGTGCAATATATCTAATGATGCATGGGATTAGAACACAACCTTGGGTTTGTCACACGGCCTCGAGTTTGGCATACTGCCACAAGTTTGGCACATAGCCTCAAGATCACCAATATTCACAACTCTTCTCCTATACGATCCTTCGAAGATGGTCTATAAATCCAATATCCGATACCAATATCTAGTATTCCAGTGTTTCTAGTATTTCCAAAGCACATACATAACATAAGACACAAATCAAGTACACATACATGACAACTATTACATGTAAAACAATAAAATAAATAAGTGAAATAATGTGTATGATGATAGGAGAATGACAATTCAATGTTTAGAACCATTCAAAATGAGTATTTTCACAACCAATCCATATGGTGTATTTCTACAACCAATCCACATGATGCATTTCCACAACTAATCACAATGTTACAATTCCACTATCACGTGAGCCAATATCCACTTATTACTTTTATTTCATCTATAAATTTCCGCATGTCTCATATACCAATGAGTATGAATATATCACAATACACCAATGGTACCATTTTAGGCATTTAAACAACACAATACAGTTATTTACATGTATTCAGGGCTATCAACATTATACAGGACTCCACACAGTCACACACATCACATAATATCTCAATTTCGATAATTATATCACATATGGTCCCCCACACGGGCACAACACAATTGGGTGTCAACAATTGCCCCTTTTCGTTTGAAGATGATATAGAAGTGTTCAGACGAAAACGTTCACGTGTACCCAATTTTGCTCGATAATTTTTTTTTTTTTGATAAAAAAAATTCGAGCAAACTCCAATTTAGAGTTGTGTTATCTCAATATGTCCTATTTTCGGCTAAACGAACCCAATGTCTACTCAAATTCTATACCTGCAAAATTTATGAAACTGAAAAACAATACTCAATAAAGGCAAACGAGTAACTAAGCTTAATTTTTTTCAAGAAATTTAAAAAAATGGTATGGAGTGCTTAACTAAATTAAAGACTACTAAATAAAGGCATTGCAAGATTTTAACTAAAGGAAAATAAAATATTCAATTGAAGATAGACATGCATAGAAGGTTTTATTAAAGAACGGACTAACCCTAAAATATTCTATTTTAGAAAGGACGGACCCAATTTATCCTCAAATTATGCTGACAAATGCATCAAACTAAGAAGTATTACCCAATAAAACACTAACAAAAAATTAAGCTTGATTTTTTGTCTTTTTTTTTTTTGAAAAATTAAAGATAGCATGCAGTGCTTAACTAATTAAGAAAAAATAGTATAGGCAAAGCTAGTATCCAACGCTTAAATGGTAAAATAAGTGCTATGTGCAAGTAAAGACAAAGCATGCAGTGCTTAAATAACAAAATAAATGCATTGTGACGTGCAAGTAAATGCAAAAATAACATGCGGTGCTTAAATTATAAAACAAATGCATTGCGATATTTGTGAGGCGTGCAATGACTAAATGATAAAATAAATGCATTGTGATATGAGCGTGCAGTACTTAAATAATAAAATAAATGCATTGTGATATGTGCCAGTAATGACAAAGATGACATGCAGTGCTTAAATACATTTGCGAGATGTGCAAGTAAAGGCCAAAATGACATGGAGTACTTAAATGATAAAATTAACGCATTGCAATATTTGCGAGGCGTACAATGCCTAAACGATAAAATAAATGCATTACGATATTTGTGTGTAGTACTTAAATAATAAAATAATAAATACATTGCGATATGTGCTACTAAAGGCAAAGATGACATGCAGTACTTAAATGATAAAAGTAAATGCATTTGTGAAATATGCAAGTAAAGACCAAATTGATATGCAGTGCTTAAATGATAAAATAAATGCATTGCTATATGTGTGTGCAATACTTAAATAATAAAATAATAAATGCATTGCAATATGTGCCCATAAAGACAAAGATAACATGTAGTGCTTAAATGATAAAAATAAATGCATTTGCGAGATGTGCAAGTAAAGACAAAGATTACATGCAGTGTTTAAATGATAAATAAATACATTGTAACATGTGTCAGCAAAGGTGATATGCAGTGCTTAAATTGTGAAACAAATGCATATCTAGTGCAAGTAAAGACAACTATGGCATGCAGTGCATAAATGATAAAATAAATGCATTGTGTTATTTGCGAGGCGTGCAGTGCCTAAATGATAAAATAAATGCATTGCGATATGTGCGTGCAGTGCTTAAATAATAAAATAAATGTATTGCGATATGTGTCAGTAAAGGCAAAAATGACATGCAGTACTTAAATGATAAAATAAATACATTTGCAATATTTGCAAGGCATGCAGTACTTACATAATAAAAAAAGATGCATTAGGATGTGTGTAGGTAAAGACAAAAATGACATGGATTGCTTAATGATAAAATAAATGCATTGCGATAAGTGAAAGTAAAAAAAAAGATAACATGCGATGGAAATAATAAAATAAATACATTGCGATGTGTACAAATAAAGACAAAGATAGCATGTAGTGCTAAAAAGAAATAAATGTAGTGCAATATGTGCAAGTAGAGGCAAGCAAGCATAAATATTTAATTGAAGAAAAACGTGCATAACTTTCTTATTGGAGGGACAACTAACTCAATTGTCCTATTTTAGGGTGGACACCTCCATGTGAAATGGTTATTGAGAAAAAGGATTGCTTGGAAAGGAAAATGTTCATATATTTTTTATGCTCCTTTTAAAATTGCCAAAGTATCTTGCTGTGAGATGATGAGGTGTAAGATTGTGTGCTTGCTGGGGAGAAAGAATGATTATTGGGTTGTGACGACCAAACTCTGCATAGAGCTTCCTACATATCTCAAATGTTACGAGAATTAGGTCAATGTAATTTGAAATAAGAAAATAGGGTAAATTTTTTAGGCAACTCTCAAAATTTGCCCTAGTGTATGATTTATGATGACATTATCTCCTTTGAAAGAAACTTAAAAAAATGTCTTATTATTAAAAAAAATGCACGACGTCTCTGATTATCTACGGAGACTTGAAGATGACATCTCCGATAGTTTATGGAGATTGATGATTATTGTCGCCTTCGATTGTCTACGAAGACTGAGGATCTCAACTAGTGAGGTTATTGAAATCTAATAGCCTCTCAATTGATGAGGCTATTGAAATGTAGAAGGTTCTTAACTAGGAAAACAAATGTAATAGCCTCTCTATTGGCGGAACGATAAAAAATATAGAAATACTCAAATATGGGTGCTTGATTGAAAAATAAAATATTGGTATTTAAGCTTGAAATAAAAAGTCTAATGCTCGTAATTTAAAAACTTGGCACCTGGAATGAAAAGTAAAAATGCCCGTCTGTGAAATTAGGCACCTTGAAAAAATAAAGGATTTTTTTTGTGTTTTCTTGATAAAAAGTGTTGAAAGATGAAGAACACACGATCGTGTCTTGACTTTAGTTGGTACCAATAATTAGTAGTGTGCATAGGAATTCCCCCATCTCCATTTCGGAAAATCAAAATCGACTTCAGGATAACTCTCATAGTTTCAAGTGGTACCTCAGACACGCCTAAGTACCAACAAAATTTGTTCGTCTTGATTCAAAGAAAGATTTTTGACTATACCTATCCTCATGCTTCAAACGTCCTTTCTTAGAATGAAAGTCCCATTTTGCACATATTTAAGTAATTTTCTTTTGAATTTGGAGACGTCTAGAGAAGTACACTCACACGCATAAAGAAATTCAATGCATGCAATTGTGATATCATAGGCTTGACCTTCATGTAAGTAACCATTAATGTGAGAAAACTTGAAATAAGATCTTGTAGGACTTATTAACTACTTGTAATATAGGCTTTGGGACATGTAGGATAATATTTGGGATGAAAGTGACTAATTCCTCAATTAGCATTACACTACATTTGTGCTTTCGACATTTATTGCACTTTAACACGTGATCTTCTATGTTGTGATTCGTTGCTCCTTGTTTTGTACTTGCTTTGACTTATTTTGAATCTTGTGTTGGAGTTTTCCCCCTTTTTAAATAAACTACATATATATATATATATATATATTTTGTGGTAGTTTTGCACCCTTTGAAGTCATTTCTTTTTATTTTTTTTTCATCTGGGATAATATATTCTTTGCATTTTGCATCTTTGATCTTGAATCTTCGTCCGTAATTTACACATATTTAGTGCGCTCGAGGAGGTAGGGCCAAGCGAGAGATAGTGCTTGTAAGCACTCAAAAAGGTATAGGCTCAGATGTGGTTGTCCAAAGAAAAGGTTTTAGGCTCAAAAATTAAAATTATAGGGATGAAGTTCACTTGGTGGGTTGTGGAAGACACAATCAATTCAAAAAAGGCCTACGATCCTTTCCTAAATCAACTAAAACTCAGAATTTCACCTCAATAGACATTTAGGCCAAGTTCTAGATCAACAATGCAATGCAATGAATTAAACTAAAAATCACCATACATTGTACATGAAACGATGAGGTTGTCCTCATTTTTTTCTTAGATGTATGCAAGAGAATTTTTTAAACGTCACTCAAGTGAGATAAAAGGTATAAAAAGAATCTATGGTTTATCATGAAATCGGTCCTTTACATCATGCCAATTTGTTCTTTCTCATGCACACTCCTAACTGTATTGGTACTAATCAAGTCAATATTTTACTTTTTTTAAAAAAATAGGATTAAACCTAAATGAGGGTTGCCTACGTATCTTATGAAAACAAGAATCAGGTCTGCGTAGTTCAGGTAAATTTGTGAATTTGTATTTGACACGTATAATTATAAAAAAAGTGATGATAATCCTTGAAAATTATATAAAAGACGATCAGGAAAGAACTGCTTTTAGCATCAAAATTATTTTGATCAAACGATCAAGAGGATGAATGTCAAGCATGGGGAGGACTTTGACACAACTTCAGTATGTTGACAAGATTGAAAAAGTCAGACATTGGAAGAATTATGACATTATTTCTCTGTGGTTGGTAGAGTTATTATAACTAAAAAATATTCAACCATTGCTTTAGAAAGTGAAGATCGATACGCCATTAATTTAATGGCTTATGATATTCAAAAGAAAAAGCTAAATATTCTCGCAGAAAAATGTAACGCCCCAAAATCTCATTCCAGAACGTTACACGGTGCTTAAGGCTACAAGTAGCCCAAGCTAACCCTTTTGAGCCTGCTACTACATATAAAACTTACTCTGAGATGAATAAGGCAAAACGATGGTACTATCATATCATAATCATAAAGGGAATCTGAAGAAATACTTGTCTGAACAGTCAAAATACTGAAAGTCTAAACGTACTGATAATCTAGTCTAAAAAAGCCTCTACTAATCAAGAACTAGGGATTTATTGGGATAGACCCCCAACTAACTCGACTAAGCTGAAAGCAATAACAACTGAAAATCTGAGCAATAGGTCCTCGAACCATGAGGACTCACAAACTGTGGAGTATAGACAAAGGCACTCAAGAATCACTATCACTGCTGGGACTGAGCACCTGAACCTACATTATGAGACAATGTAGCACACAAATGTATATGTGGATCAGTACTTTGAGGATGTACTGAGTATATAAGGGTGTATGCGTTTAAGTAAACAATGTTAGATTCTTTATAAAACATGCATGCTGATATGAATGACTCTCACAGCTTGAGTAAAACTGAAATCTAAATCTCATAAATCATGTATATTGAAGCATATAGTACAAATCTAGTGAGTCATTACACTTAGTTCTAAAATCTGTGTTCTCCATCTTATTCTCAAAACTTATAAGCAAGAGGAATCTTAAAACAATAGTTTTCAAAAGTTGTTATCTTATGGAGAATAAGGTTCTTCTTTAAAATTTAGTGATTATAGGACTTTGGGACTTGGCAGTTTCTTCTAACTGACATAAACTATGTGAGCCACATGGAGTCCAACATCTTGCCCACGTTGGGGAGAGCAGCTTTACCCTTTACATCGGAATAGAACCATATCTTTAGTGATCACTATCTTAAACCACTTGGGGTAAATCAAAAACCTACGGGGCACGTAGTTCTGGGGCTTGAGACCTTAGAATCATACCCAACTCGATGCCAAATACTACTCCCATATTTAAGCTTAGAACTTTTAGGAAATCCACCTTAAAATAATTCAAGGGTCTATAATAAAGACCAAATATACTTATCTTGACTTTAATTCATAAGTAATGAGGACTCCTATCTTAGCTGAGACCCAAAAGGGTCAAATATTTATTTGAAATTTGAAAATAACCTAACCAAGGGGTGCTTATAGCACAAACAATCTTGAACAACAATCTTTAAATGGGGTCTATTGACCCAATTATCAGTCTCATATCAAAGCATCATTAAAATTCATACTTGGTAATGCAATTACTCATAAATCATCTTAATATCTGTAAATTTCATCAATAGACATAGAAATATAAACAAAATCATAAAATTCAACTCTTAATCCATGGGAACTCTTAAAATCTTGCAAACAATAGTAAAGGGGTATAAAACCTAACTTTAATTTCATGGACAATCTCATAAATTATAGAAATTTTGTATTTAAAATAAGCCTTTGGGCACAAGGGTGAAAGAGTTACCCTTGTTCAAACCCCACATACCTTAGATTATGACTTGTAGATGAGCAAGAACGCTTGAGACTCTTTTTCGTACTCTTGAGTGAGGGTTATTGAAGCTTTTGACTTGGGGACCTTGATTCTTAAATCAATTTGCGAGAAATATGGTGAAACCTTGGAGAAGGAATTGGGTCTTGCTCTTGAGGGAGAAACCCTAGTTTTTGATGCTATGAAAGAATCTGAAGTTCTATGCTTCTTTTTGATATATCTGGGTGTTAAAAAGGGTGAAAAATATCAAAAAACCCTTTTAAAAATGTCTTTAAAATGCTGAACGGGATCTACGATGGCTCGTGCGACGGTCTGTCACTGGCTCGATGGTCCGTCGGTCTGACCGTCACACTTGGACCAGAATATGGGCTCACTGCCTTAGTAGCGACGGCTTGGCCGACGGTCCGTCGCCAGCTCGATGGTCCATTGGCCTGATTGTCGCACTTGGCTAGTGAATGGGTTTACTTCCTTGGTTGCGACGGCTTGAGCGACGGTCCATCGCAATCTCGACGGTCCGTCAACTTGCCCGTCGCACCTCGGCGGTTCTGACAGCTCTCAGTAAAACGACCATAACTTCTCACCCCGATACTGGATTTGGACGAAATTGGTATCGTTGGAAAATTAATTCAATTTTCCACATGATAAAAAGTCAAAATTAGAAAAACTCTATATGATTTAAACACTACTCACTTTGGAAGCCATTCCTTAATCTTATAGAGATACAATTTAGGCTTTAGGAAAGTTCGGGGTATTACAAAAAATTAGCTGAGGATCTGGAGGTAGACCGGATATGAACTAATGTAATTGAGATTTGGATTTTGAAAAGCTATTGATTTGCACTCTTGAAGTTCATTAGAGAGCATCTTTGAACTATTTCAAAAAATTGCTCCAGTTTTAAATACCGAAAAAATTATTCTAAAATAGTGAAGAGACCGAATCCTAACACAGGTTGCCTACGTATCTTGTCAGGAAAAGAATCAGCTCAAAACGTAGTTCAATCCAATACGTAGCTATCGACGATATTGCAAAGGTGCATCTTTTAACTTATCCGTTATACAAAATAAAGATTAGATTACACCTTTCGGACTAAAGTATAACCAATTTAGAGCAAGTAGATAATGTATATCCTTCAGATATGTACAGAGATTGATAATGCGCCACTTGGATCGTGAACTCTTCTGACATTTTGACAAAATTGACTAATATGCATGTGCCCAAAAGGTATTGTTTTAGTTCTATCATGTATTGACTAAGAGTGAGCAGACATAGATTAGGATTTCTTATATGAGAAGGCATGTGGTTCCACGACAGTAAAACTCCTGCTCACCCCACGTACGTACCGACTCTCTAAAGTAAGGTGATTTGAAAGAATTTTGGAAAAGTATAATGTACAATCCGCGTGTACAATGTGTGTACGTGTCAGTTCTCCAAAGTAGAGAAATATGAATGGAATGTCAATTTATATAAAGCGATAAATAAATAAATAATCTATACAAAATAATAAAAAATAAACAACTTGTGCCACACAAATAAAATAAATCAAGACAATTAGAAGGAAACAAATAATAATGTATAAAAACATAAATATTTACCTAAATCTGTAATGATTAGAATCTTTAATCCCCAATAGAGTTGCCAAACTGTATAAAAATAAATTCTTTTTGAGTCCATAATAGTTGTTGGTAGAGTTATTATAACTGAAAAAATATTGAACCCTTGCTTTAGAAAGTGAAGATTGATACGCCATTAATTTAATGGATTATGACATTCGAAAGAAGAAGCTACATATTATCACACAAAAATCAGGTGAGGATTTGGAGGTAGACCGGCTAGGCACTAATGTTATTGAGATTTGGATTTTTAAAAACTATTGATTTGCGCTCTTGAAGGCCATCAGAGAGCATCTTTGAACTATTTTAGAAAATTTCTCCAGTTTTTAATACCAGAGAAATTATTCTAAAATAGTGAAGAAACTGAATCCTAACACAGGGTTGCCTACGTATCTTGTCAGTACAAGAATCAGGTCAAAATGTAGTTCAATCCTATACGCAACTATCGATGATGTTGCAAAGGTGCATCTTTTAACTGATCCTTTATACAAAATAAAAATTAGATTACACCTTTCGTACTAAAGTATAACCAATTTAGAGCAAGTAGATAATGTATAAGAACAATCTTCTTTCAAATATGTACAGAGACTGATAATGCGCCACTTGGATCGTGAACTCTTATGATATTTTGACAAAATTGACTAATATGCATGTACCTAAAAGGTATTGTTTTAGTTCTATCCTATGTTTGACTAAGAGTGAGCAAACATAGATTTGAATTTCTTATTTGACAAGGCATGTGTTTCACGACAGTAAAACTCCCGCTCACCCCACTTATGTACCAACTCTCTAAAGTAAGGTGATTTGAATTTTTTTTCGAAAAGTACAATGTACAATCCACGTGTACAATGTGTGTGCATGTCAGTTCTCCAAAGTAGACGAAATATGAATGGATGTCAATTTATATAAAGCGATAAATAAATAAATAATCTATACAAAATAATAACAAATAAACAACTTGTGCCACACAAATTAAACAAATCAAGACAATTAGAATGAAACAAATAATAATGTATAAAAACATAAATATTTACCTAAATCTGTAATGATTAGAACCTTTAATTCCCAACACAATCGCCAAACTGTCATACCCTATTTTTATCTAAGGTTAAAACAAACACGATATTATGGACTCTAACAAAATTGATTTTTATGCAGAGTTGCCACCTAATTTTTAAGGAAAATGAGGAAACCTACTTGATTATTAACAAGTATGACTTTATTTTAATCCACGAAATCAATTTAGATTCTAAATAAGGATTCAAATTATTCCGAAAGGAGGGGGTTAGCCATCCTTCAGAATCCACAAATGTGGTCCCGACAAGACTTACGTTTATTAAACAAGGAAAAGAAAAAATCAATATTTGTAAATACAAAAATAAAATGTGTATTAAGATGTAACGATCCGAAATCGCCTCCCGGGATGTCACACGGTGCTTAAGGCTACAAGTAGCCCCAATCTAACCCTTTGAGCCTGTTTCTACTAATAACACTCATTTTAAGATGAAATAATTCAAACACTAGCATAGTCATATCATATGAAAGGAAATACGGAGAAAATGCTCGATCCAAACGACCACAATACTGGAAACCTCAACACAACCACAATCTGATAACTAGTCTGACAAAGCCTCTACTAATCCATGAACTAGAGAGTCGTTGGGACAGGTCCCCAACTGACTCGAAATGAACTGGGAATAACAACATAGTCTCTCAAAATATGGAGATGTCTGAATATAGGTCCTCGAACCATGAGGACTCACCACTGTAGGAATGTAGATAGAGGTACTCGGAAATCACTGATGAGGTTGGGACTGAGCACCTGAACCTACATTAAAAGACAATGTAGCACATAGACGTATATGTAGATCAGTACTTGAGAATGTACTGAGTATTTGGGGGTGCATGCATTTACATAAAACAACATTAATACTCTTTAATCAAATCATGCGTGTAATAAGTAATGAATCACATGGCTTGAATAAGTATAAAATGCAAAGCTCATGAATCATGTAAAATGGAACATGTAACACAATCTCATGAGTCATTATACTTTTAGCTTTGAAATTTGTACTCTTCTCTTATTCTCATTACTCAAGGCTAAAGGAAACTTTAAGCAATACTTTCAACTCATGCATATGTCTTATGGAGAGTAAAACTTATTTAATGCTCAAGAACTCATAACTCTTTTGAACTCAAATACTTGGAATTCAGAATCATATAACTTTGGAACATACTTGAAGGCATTTCATTCACGTTAGGAAAATATCTCATTTCAAGCTTTAGGGAAAAATACTCATATCAAGGGAAAGTATTTTAGTTTTAAAGGAAAATATCTTATCTCAATGGAAAATACTTTAGTTTAGGGAGTTTCTCTTAACCAACATAAACCATGCGAGCTATATGGATTCCAACGTTTTGTCCTCCTAAAAAGAGACCTCACGTTGGGGAGAGGCGTCATACTCTTGTCAGGGAGTATAACCTAGGTCCAGTGATCACTAAACAAACTCGGCCTCGGGCCCAATATCAACTCGGCCTTAGGCCCAATAATAATCATAAACTCGGCCTCAGGCCCAACCTACGGTGGCACGTAGTTTTGGGGTAAGAAACCGTAGTAACTTACCCGCTCAGTGATAAATACTACTCCCTTTAGATTATCTCACTCATCTCATAAAAATCCACTTTAGAATAATCTCATGGTTCAATAAGAACCCAATAATCAAATCTGTAATCTCATGTAGTAGAGTGGATTTCAAAACTCAATGACCATTAGGTCAAAACATTTCTCAATAATCTCAGAATACTCAAATCATGGGTGCTTATAGCACAAGAGTTCATAAAATCTCAAGTCTCAAGTAGGGATTAATAACCCATAATTCAATCTCAAGTTAAAACTCATCAAAAGCATAATAAATAGCATATAGATTCATAACTCATATAGAAATCTGGAAATTTCAGCAATTTGTCTCAAAATCTCAACATACTCATATACTTCAATATCTCAAACATTTCAACTATTAACTTCTCAAGGATTAAAATTATGGGGTATAGACCCAACTGCAATTTCTCAAGAAAACATGTAAAACCATGCCATTAGACTCTCAATTCAAGGGAAACATCAAAAAATTGCAACCAATAACAATGGGTAAAAACCCCCAATTCAATTTCATGTAAAATCTCATAAATTGCAGAGAATTGTAGTTTAAATAAGCATTTGGGCACAAGGGTGAAAGGATTACCCTTGTTCAAAACCCCACATACCTTGAATTAGAAGCTTTGGATGAACTCTCGCTTTTGGAACTCTAAACTCTTCTTCTCACTCTTGAGAGAGGGTTCTAGCAACCCTCAAACTTAGGGAACTCAAATCTCAATTCAATTTATAGAATCTATGGTGAGTTCTTGGATTTATTAGAGAAGAGTTTTAGATTTGATCTTGAGGGAGAAACCCTAGCTCTCTTGTGTTTTGAATGATGAATGAAGCCATTTGCTTTGCTTGAAATATATCTACTTGATAAAAGAGTGGAAATACCGAAAAGTCCCTTGTTAAAATGAGTTAAAAATACTGAACGGGGACTGCAACGGTCCGTCGCAAGCTCGACGGTCCATCGGGTCGTTCATCGTACGATGACCAGAAAAGGGACATACAGCCTCTATGCGATGGTCGGATTGACGGTCCATCACAGGTACGACGGTCCGTTGGATCGTCCGTTGCATGATGGCTAGGATGAGACCACACTGCCTTAGTAGCGACGGTCTGTCGCAGCCTTGACGGTCCGGCGTCCTGGCCGTCGCACCTGGGCCAGGAAAGGGAGTTTCTGCCTTGGTTGTGATGGCCCGAGCAACGGTCCATTGTAGACTCGATGGTCCGTCGGATCGTCCGTCGCACCTGGGCGGTTCCGATAACTCTCAATAAAACGGCCATAACTTCTCACCCCGATACCGGATTTAAACGAAATTGGTATTGTTGTAAAGCTAATTCAATTCTCTACATAACAAAAAAGTCAAATTTAATAAAATCCTATATAGTTTAAATACCAATCACTTGGGAAATCTCTTCTCAATCTTTTAGGACCGAAATTACACTTTACTTGACACGCTCTAAGGCTCGGACTACGAGGAAACTTTGCGGGGTCTTACATAAGATGATATAAAAAATTTATATATAAAGACTGTGTAACTTGCATATGTTATCGTAAAAAATATCTGTGTAGAAAATGTATGAAGATAAACAAAAGTACATGAAAATATGTATGAAAAAAATGAAAAGATTGAATGAAGAAAAACTTATTCGAAAGAAAGATTACATAATGTTTTAGTATAAAAAGAGTTAATTATTTGATTACATCTAAATCAATTTAATATAAATATTAACAGCCTAAATTTGCCTAAACACAAGATAAGGATTGCATAAATAAATAATATCCCCGTCCAACGCCCCAAATAGAAAGATTTCACTATGATTAATATTTGTAGAAGTGTAAGAATTTAAAAATACAAATACAAAATTCTCTCATTTCTTGAATGTCATTTTCGACATGTATTTTCAAGAACATGCACAAACACTTGTAATAAAAATATTAGTAACAAATAAATAATTATTAAAATAAATTGAAAAGGTATGTGTGCATATATATATTTAAAAATATAATTTTTGTTAAAAGTGGGCTCGGATAAAATTTTAAATATTATAAAAATTTCATCATCGCCCCGATTTTATTATTTTTATTACGTATTTGCATACGTAATATCCGCCTTTTTTATTTGCGGAGGCCTAATAAATCGACGAAAAATTTCTTCATCGGCCAATTTATTATGTTGTAACTGCCTGTTATCAATTTAATAAAACTACAAGGGGCAACATGTAATATAATTACCCCCAAAAAGAACAGTAATCAACCCTAAAATAGAGGTAATAGCAGCCATGAAACTAGCAAAGCAACAACCCAAAACAGAGGCAACAACATCCACGAAACTAGCAAAGCAATAACCAAAATGCCAGAACAAACCATAAATTTGTTAGAAAATTCAAAAATGATGCTATGAACAACAACAAATACGTCAAGCAAATAAATACGATTTATATGAATATATATAAAAGAAGAGGTCAGCTGGGATGACATCTTGTCGACCAGCTCTGTGCAAAACAAACACATAACATACAAAACTCAATTCATTGAAGAGAAAAAGTTGAAGCAATTGAGGCTATCGACGTTGCTTCAAAGACATCGCCGAAGCAATGCTTGAAAGTAAAAACCCAATCAGCTTTATCCCTTTTGATGTAGTCAAGCACTCAATTAATAGAGGGGAAAAATACCGAACAGTGGGAGAAGAGGGGAAAGGGGAGGTTTCCACCAGAGTTTGGCCGGAACCCTCACCGGTAGTGATGGAGGCATCGGATTTCGTTGGTGGGTTGGAGAAGGAGAGACGAGAAGGGAGATGAGAAGCAGTGATGGTGGTTTGTGTTGAATCTTTGCCGGTCATCACCTCCGACGAAGTAGCGATGGAGAAGACTGGCAAAAAAGGGTAAAAAGAGGGCAGCGCTGGTGTTGTCTCGGGCTGACTCACTAAAAATACGGAGGAAAAGGGGGGTGGTGCGAGGGTGGCAGTGAATGCTGGCCATCCAGTGGTCAGCTCCGGTGGCGGCGAGATATGGTTGAGTGAGGAGGTTGGTGTTTAGAAAGAGAAAGAAGAAAGAAGGGGAAATCTGATATGCGTGTATGTGTTAAGTGTGTGTTAAAGTGTGTATAAAAAAAAGACCTCCCCTTATTTATAAATAAAATTGGCCCTTTTATTGTTCAAAAAATAAAAAAGTGTCCCACCTTTTCTTTATAAAATATCCTTTAATCCAAAAGTTATTAAATAAATTTTTCATCCCTTTGTCCAATATGTAATTTTTTTTTATCTAATGAATGAAAACCTCAACCCATCACCTCAAATGTCACTTTTTAAAAGTGATGAGATTTTGAATTGATTGATTTATGGATCTGTGTATTACGATAATCGAGCCGACACTATCGTTTGCAAATTGTCTTAAATAATATACAAAAATATGAATGTCGATGTATAATTACAAAAAAATGCACACAACAAATATAATATCTTTAAAAAATATATTACGCTATAAAAAATTAAAATTATAATATGTAAAAAAAAGAATTGCAGTGTTATGTTATATACGTATGCAGATGATTGTGCAAAAATATTAAAATGATAATAAAATGAGAAAAATCCTATAATTTATGAAATTAAGGATAATTATTAATAAATTATGTAAAATTAAAATACGACAATAAATTGGTAAAAATTCTAAAATAATGATGATAATCAATAATTTATTAACAATTGTAAAAACTGTGTGAAAGATTGCATTTTGTACCATTTAACGATTAAAAAGTCTAAATGCGTTAATTTTAAGCTTGGAGAGCCAAAATTGGGTATCAACACCTTATGCTTCCACAAGCAATAATCAATTGTTGTAGGTTCCTGTTCTTCATGCTTATACCTGCAAAAATAGCAAACTGCTTCCATAACCTAAAGGCTATGAGATCTATTAGAAAAACATGGGACATACATTCCTCCTCCATCACTTCACAACACCAATATCTTGATACTAAGCATATCTTCATCCATTTAAGATTATCATTAGTAGCGATTCTTCTCCCCCACACTCTCCGTAGGGAAACTAATCTTTTAAGGTAATCCTTTTGTCCACATGAACAAATACTCTCTTCTTTCCTCCCGTCTTTTCCTCAATAAGTGCCATGCTGATTTTATAGTAAACCTCCCATTTGTGTTTTCCATCCATCATGGAGTATCATTTTGATCTTGTGTAGGAGGTTTAATACATTACCTGATATAGTCCACCATTTCTTGAGAAATATATTCCTGCAACTTAGGTATATCCCACTCACCATTCTTAACAAAACATATCACCTCCAATTCCTCCCCCAAAGTATTTTCTCCTTCAATATAATACAAAGAACCTTGTTTTGTCTAGTTATCATAACAAAAACTTGAATTCCCTCCTTTTAATTGCCACCAAATATTATGCTCCACCTCTTCTCTAATAGCAGTCATTTTTCTCCACACGTGTGAGGTCCCATATCCTTGAGCCAGTAAAGGATGTTTATTTTTGCAATATTTATTCCACATAAAAGCACTCCATAAAGATGATGTGGAACTTCTAAAAATCCACCAAACCTTCGCAAAAAGAGCTTTCAACATATCATGCAATGATCTAAAACCGAGTCCACCTTCCTCCTTAGGGAAACACATCTTTTTTCATGAGAGTCGTGTTTATTTTTGTCTCCTGCAGTGTTTCCCCAGTAAATCTTCGCAAATATCTTTTGCAACTGATTTATTGCACCTGCTGGGGGGTTCATAGCTGACAGAAAATACACTGACATAGTCTGTAAAACATGAGAGATTAAAATATATCTTTCTCTAAAAGATATTTTAATCTCTTTGATGTCTATCTAAACATTTTAAAATGAATTAATTGAATTGTGCACTTTTCATATCTTTGATTTTGAACATTCACAAATTTATTAATAGTTCTACCGCTTAGTTATTCATGTGTTATATTAAATATGTAGTGTTATGCCATATTTGACGCTAATACAATTATATAGATTATCAAATATATTAATAATTACGCGCTGGAACTATTAATAAATTTGTGAATGTTGAAAACTAAAGATGGAATATACATTCTAATTAGAAACACACAACACACGAAGTATATCTATTAGTATTTTCTACATGAAGGGATTAGAAACACACATTCTAATTAATTGGATGTTGAAAATACATAGTCATATATCAATAAAGATCAAAAGTAGATTTATATATAATTTAGGAATAAAAAATGCAGTTATCGTCTTCTGTTCATTATTTTTTTCATTTTATTAAGAATTTTCTCTATTTGCTGAGTATAACAACGCAACACACGTTGTTGGTGTGCTTTCAACTCACATGAGAGGAAAAAATAGTGACAAAGTCCAATTCGAGTTTGATTAAATTCACCCAATTCAAATTATTGGGATGCTTCCTACTCACGCCAAAAGAAAGACTAGTGATAGAGTTCGATTCAAATTTGATTATTTATCGTATACTAATTTTTCAACACGTGTATGCCACATTTCATAGTAAATAATATTATAAATTAAAATTTTTAATTTTAATAAATTACAATATATAACAAGAGAGAGTTAACTTGCCGAAACAGGCACGAGGTCGACATGTCTTCTTCTGTTGTCCGCTTTAGCTGCTTCAATCATAATTTTTCTGTATCACCCATAATTAATTATTATAAATCATCTACGTATTAGAAAATTAATAATATTAAATTTTAAAAAAAGTAAAATAAATATTTATGACATGTCTGCTTCAGCTGTTTCAGCCGTAATTTTACTGTATCACCCCTAATTAATTATTAAAAGTCATCAAATATTTTTGATTTATTTATTTTTATGTTTTTTTTGCTCCAAACAAGAAATTTTTTTCTAGGAAAGTGATAAGAACTCTGGTGATAAGTTCAAAAATTGCTGATATACCAACAGATGAGTGTTCATAGAGGAATTGTGGTCAGAAGCTGATTAAGGGTTCAATATACCTACGGTAATTACAATGCACCATCAACTCGTTCGAATAAGAAAGAAAGAGGTATTTAAATGATAAGCATCATCTAGCTTCAACTCGTTCGAATAACCAAGAAAGTTAAAAAGAAAATAATAAAATAAGACAATCCAATTCAAATTTAATAATCTATAATACTAGCTTAATTGCAAATGTGTTGCATGTACATATCACCTTTCACATTTTGTAGTAGATAATGTTGTAAAATAAAAATAAATATTATTAAAATAAATTTTTTAATAAATAAATTTACATACAAACCTGTATGAATACTATTAAGTATTATAATATGGTGGCATGTTTGTCAAATTAAATTAATATGATATTTCTTTAATTTGTGAAGATGAAAAAGATCAAAAGTAGATTTATAAATACTTTAAGAATTAAAAATGCAATCAATCTTTTATTTACTTCGTTTCCAATTTCATTAAGGGTTTCTCTTTTTTGCACCAATAGACGTTATTGGTGTTCTTCTTACTCACATTAAAAAAATGGTGAAAAAAATCTCGTTAGATTTGTGGAATAACCTTCAACTTTTACACCACCTACACTTTTATGTTCACGATGTGTGGCACAACACTCCACTTCTACACCCTCTCTAGTATTAGGTTCATGATTTGTGGCACAATGCTCTACTTCTACACCATCAACGCTTTCAGGTGCATAGGTCTTGACTTGACCAGTCGCACAACAATCTAATTCTACTCCATCTAAACTTTCAACTTTCTGCTTCTTAACACACACCTTCTCTTATTCAGTAGCAGCATCATGTATAATCCATCGTCTATCATGCTTTAGATCATCAACATTTTCAGAATTCTTAATTTTCATCATTTTATCACTCCTTACATAATACAAGTTTTCAGTGCACAATCCTTGGCATAACAATTCAATTCTGTACCATCTAAAGCTCTAAACTTCTCCTTCGAAACACATAACTCCTCACGTTCAGTACCATTAACACACATTAAATCACCAACAACATTTACCGGCTTGTCAATTTCTATATTTCATCACTTATATTCACAATATAAGTATCAGGTGCACAGTTCTTGGCATGATTTGTAGTTAATTCCTGTTCTAAACCATCTAAAGTCCTACCTTTCTCTTTCTCAACACATACCTCCACCTGTTTAGGACCATCATCATTGTCACGTCCCAAAAATACAAGGGTCATAATGACACTGGTTGCGGTGAGCCTTGACAAGTAAGCATATCACCCAAACTGATACACAATGGGGAAAAGATAGAAAGACTCCCAAGGTAAGGCTTCTAGAACGATGCTGAACCACATAGACATAATAAAAGCAGAAAGAATAAAATCAACAAATGCATCCATAATTACCAAAACCTAGTGTCAACAGTATAAGAACTACTAATACAAGCCAGGAGTCAAATACATCAAAAAATAACCACGAAAGAATAATGTCTGTCTCCAAATACTAATAAAGAGATAACTAATACAGAAAGATAGAGATGAACTCCGTATGTATGAATGTCCAACTGCTAACTTGAGAAATCTGAAGGCGCTCGAAATCAACCAGTCTGAGGTGTACCCGAACCTGAAGCTATACCAAAAGGGTAAAGTAGGAGTGAGTAGGGTCCGTTGTACTCAGTAGGTATCATAGGCCGACCAATTAAAATAGAAAATAAAGCATACAATACACACTAAGGGCACGTCATCTGCAGTCAGAAAATGTTCCACAATGATAGCCCACACCGCTTGCATTAACAGTTCTAATATATCACATATAATGCAACACCACACCAACATAGGACACAAGTATGCATTATATCACATATAAGTAGAACAAGCGAGAACATGTATATAAAAGATCATTAAATCCAAATAAAGAAAGATAGGACAAATGCATAGATGACAAGTCAATATTTCAATATAATACAGCATAAACACAATAAAGTAAGTGCAGTGTATATGATGATGATGATGCACGAGGTCATCACATAACTTTGGGATCATCTGACAATCCCCGTATACACCTACACAGCTAAATCTTCCCGACGTAGGACCCATAGGGGGTTCGTCAACCCGTATACAATCCACATATCTCATATATCCTTTCCGACACATCCCTCAGAAAGGGTTTTATAAGGTGTTACAATATCTCCTCCCCGACACATCCCTCAGGGAGGGTTTTAAAAAAAGTTTTGCCGGTGTTACTCAGGTGTTCCCACAGTGGTATCAATGTTTCATGAATGTGTATGATATGAGGATGTGATGCTCACAATCAATTACAATGAGTATTTCCACAACCAATCATATGATAGATTTTCACAACCAACCACAATGATACATTTTCACAACCACGTGAGCCAATATCCGCCCATTAATTCCGTTTTATCCATGAATTTCCACATGTCTCATATACTAATTGTTATGAATCATACAATAATATGCAAACCAAAAGCAACAAAAAAACAAGATGAACACACAGATTTACGTGAAAAACCATGGGCAGAGGAGGAGAAATATACTATGATGGATGGAGAAAACAATGAGGAGAATGGCGTATTTAAAACGTTCAAAATGACCCACTAAACACACTTATACAATACGTGCATACAAATATATCCTATGCCCGATCCTTACGCTACCACCATAGACCCCACAAAAAAATCACAAACATAGGTCGCACCACGAACTTTTTGGGCCGGATCAACAGAATTTGAGTCACAAACTCTAACACAAACAAGAATGAATGTATCAAAATACACCAGTGGTACCACATTAGGCATTTCAACAACACAATACAATTATTCACATGTATTCAAGGTTGTCAACATCACATAGGACCCACACGGTCACACACATCACATAATATCTCAATTTCGACAATTACATCACATATAGGCCCCCACACGGGCACAACACATAGATAGCTTTTTTGTATGGTTGGCTTCCACTCTTAACATGCATTCTGTACCATCATTTACTACCCAACCCAGTTTGAAAGAGTTAAGGCATAACCTACCTCAATGTTGAAATACCGCAACCAAGACTTTTCTCCCAAAGCCTTACTCCTCACGAATGGTCCCCAACTCCACTAAAAACATCAATTATGAAGTCTACAAGTCAAAATAAAATCAACGACACTCATATTGACTACTTTTGGTTCAAGGTCAAAACGGATCCTCGAAATAGGTTTTCAAAAAAGAAGGAAAAAATAGTAACTTTATTTCTAAAAAGTGTTTTCCATATTTTTATAGATCTACAGTTGAAAACCCAAGTCAAATCTAGTAAAAAATAAGGTTAAATCGAAGAAATTCATTTTTAAGCTTTACCAAATAAAATCCTTGAAATCCGGGTTAAAATCAAGAATTATAGTTGTTTTGAAGGTTAAATTGATGTAAACTAGAAATTATAAGATGAAAACATTATTCAAGTGAAATGGAGTGAAATCGAGGTATAAAATCAAGCTCTAAGATTTTTGGAATTTTGATAAATTAATCAAGAAATTACTAAGAAAAGGGTGAATTCTTACCTTAAATCATTAATAGAATCAAGAAATAGATGTTAATCTAGTTTCCCAAGCACCCACAAGCTTCACTTTAAGCTCTCACACTATTTTTAGGGTTTAACTCTTAAGAGGTAAGATGAAAGAATGGGCAAAATAGATAAAAAAAAAAAGGCTATTTATACACAGATAGGGTTGCCAGGCATTTTGGAGTTTAATCACGATTTACCCTTTACGTGCATCAGATTGCACCAGTAATCTAGTGTACCAGATTTTTTAGTCCAAGCGGACTTCGACGGGGTGCCCGATCGGAGTACGATATACGCAAACAAACTATGCAACCACACTAAATTCGATGCACCAGACTTAATGGCGATATCAAAATTTTGAAAAAACATCATTTTCACAGAGTTGATCCCCAAAACCCGAAATCACAATTTTCTAAATCGAGGGTCGAAATGAGATTTAAAATCACACCAAATATGTTACCACCCTAAAATTGACGTTCCAAATTTGTTAGCGCAGTCCGTTCATCAATTTATCACACGGATCAAAAGGTAACCATAGAAGTCCAAAACAAGGCTCTCGAAGTCGCCAAATGGTACCAAAATGCATCGCGAATCATGCCAATCACCCCGACACCCTAGAAATACCACAATGCAATTACAAGGAGAGGTAAAATAATGAAATCACATAAAATCACAAGTTTCATATATTTCATCAAAAAGCAGGTCGTTACATCATCCACCACTAAAAAGCTAGTTTGTCCTCGAACTAAAGCAAAGAAATACATGAATCAACAAAGATCTGGGGATAAAACTACTCATATCAGACTCGACCTTCCAAGTAGCCTCATCTACAGGTTGATGTCAGCACTGGACCACAGGGATCACTCTAGAGCGTACCCGCCTAACATCCCTAGCCAATATGGAGATCAGATCCTCAACAAAAGACAACTACTCATCTAACTGAACTGATTCCCAACGAATAACATGCGACTCATTTAGAATGTAATGGCGAAACATAGAAACATGAAAATCTGGATGAACTACTGATAGATCAGGGGGAAAATCCAACTCATAAGCCATATCACCAACAGTCCAAAGAATCTCAAATGGGCAATATACTTGGGGCTAAGCTTACTCTTTCTCCCAAATCTCATCACACCCTCTACGGGTGAAACTCGAAGGAAAACATGTTTACTAAGACCAAATCTTAAGGCATAAAGTATACGATTAACATAACACTTCTACCTACTCTGAGCCGCTCTAAGTCTATCCTGAATGATCCAGGCTCTATCCAAAGACCCACAAATCAGGTCCGTACCTCAAGGTCTCCAATCAGAAATATTAAACCAACCCATTGGCGAGAGAAAAATCCTACAAATACAATGCCTCAAATGAAGCCATATCAATATTGGAATGGTAGCTATTATTATATGTAAACTTTTCTAAAGATAAATGTTGCTCCCACTGGCCACCAAAATCCATTACACAAGCGAGAAGCATATCCTCCAAAACCTGAATAATCCGCTCTGATTGACTATCAGTCTGGTGGTGATATATTGTGCTAAGATCAACTCGAGTACCCAACTCATCCTAAAAAGTTTTCCAAAAGTGAGATGTGAACATAAAACCTCGATCTAAAATAATGGACGCAGGTACACCATGCAGACGCACAATCTCATGAATGTAGATACGGGCCAACCTCTCAGCATTGAATGAGACCTAAACCAAAATAAAATGAGCTGACTTGGTCTATCAATCCACGATGACCCAAACACTATCAGAACCATGAGATGTAAGAGACAAACTGGTCACAAAGTCCATAGTGATCCATTTCCACTTCCACTTAGGAATGGGTAACCTCTGAAGCAAGCCACTATGTCTCATATGCTCGACCTTCACCTCCTGAAAACATAGGCATCGAGCCATAAAATTTTCTACATCTTACCCCATGCCACCCCAAATCATGATACATCTTGGTCATATTTGGATGGATGGAATATCTAAAATAATGGGCCTCCTCTAAGATCAACCTAATCCAGTCACCTACTCTCGACACACAAACTTGACCTCCAATAAGCAAAACCTCATCTGAATCAAGTGATATTTCCTTAGCTTCCCAACTCAACACCTTATATCGAATCAACCTCAATCCAATATTATCAAACTAATGAGCTCGAATATGCTCCATCAAAAAAGATGTAGCCTCCACAAATGCCAAAACATGCCCAAGTGTTGAAATATCAAGGCTAACTATCTAGTTAGGTAAAGATTGAACCTCTAAGGCTAAAGGCCTCTCCTAGGTCAAAAATACACCAAACTAACCATTCTAGTCGAATTTTGGCTCAAGGCATCCGCAACCACATTAGACTTGATTGGATGATAGAGAATAGTTAAGTCATAATCCTTAAACAACTCAAGACAACGACACTGCCTCAAATTAAGATCTTGTTGGGTGAAGAAGTAATGAAGGCTATGATAATCTGAGAAGACCTTACTGTGGACTCCATACAAGTAGTGCCTCCACAACTTCAAGGCAAACACAATGCAAACAACTCCAAATCATGGTTAGGATAAATCTTCTCATGAGGCTTCAACTGACGAGATGCATAAGCAATCATCTTGCCCTCCTACATCAGCACAACACCCAATTCAACACTTGAAACATTATAAAATATGGTAAAGCGCACGCCCACCTTGGGCAAAGCCAATAGAGGAGCTGACGTCAACAAATCCTTGAGCTTTTGGATGCTCACCCCACACGTATCAAACCACTAAAAGGAAATTTTCCTCTGATTTGACTTAGTCAAAGAAGCTGCAATAAAAGAGAAACCCTCAACAAAACATCGATAATAACCTGCTAAGCCAACTTCTCATCCCTTAACCTCTAAAGCACAATCCGCAAATTCTCCTCATACTCAGCCTTACTTTTGGAATACACTAAGATATCATCTATAAATATAATTACAAAAGAGTTGAGATACTGTCAGAACACCCAGTTCATCAACTCCATAAATGCGACAGGGGCATTGGTCAACCCAAAGGACATGACCAAGAACTCATGATGCCCATATCGAGTCCAAAAAGTTATCTTCAGAATACCCTAAGCTCTAATTCTCAACTCGTAATAACCGGACCTCAAATCAATTTTTGAAAACACCGCAACACCCTAAAGCTGATTAAACAAATCTTCAATACGAGATAGAGGATGTTTATTCTTAACTGTCACTTTATTCAATTGCCGATAATCAATATATATTCGCATAGACCCATCATTTTTCTTCACAAATAAGACAAGTGTACCCCAAGGTGAAATACTAGGTCGGGTAAATACCTTGTCCAACAACTCCTGCAACTGATCCTTCAGTTTTTTCAACTTTGTTGTGGACATCCTATAAGGGAGAATAGAAATAGGCTTAGTGCCTGACTCAACATCAATAGAGGAATGAATATCATGATCCGGAGTCATATGAGGTAAATCCATAGGAAACACATTTATAAACTCACGGACAATATGAATAGAATTTAATGAAAGAGGCAAAACAACACTGGTGTCACAAATATGAGCCAAGTAAGATAAACATCCCCTCTCAACTAATTTATGAGTCTGAACATAAGATATAATCCTCTTAGGAACCGAATGAAACGGACCCTTCCAAGCTATCACTGGCACACCAGGAGAAGCTAAAGTCACAATTTTGGCATAACAATCTAGGATATCATAATAAGGAGCCAATCAATCCATACCTAAAATAACATCAAAATCAACCATATCAAATACAAGAAAATCTTTCAAAGTCTCACACCTAGCAAAAGTCACAACACAAGATCGGTGCACCCGATCCACCACTAAAGAATTACCTACCCGGGTAGATACACGAATAGGCATAGCAAGAGGCTCACTAACAGAATCAAAACCTAAAAAAAATACACAGACACATAAGAGAAAGTCAATATGGAACAAATAATACAGATGCAGGTCTAAAACAAATGGGGATGATGTCTGTGATCACAACATTTGAAGCCTCTGCCTCAGGTCTGGCTAGTATAGCATAGTACTGCCCACGACCACCAACTGCCTAAGTGGCCCCACGACCACCAACAGCTTGAGTAGCCCCATGACCACCCTCACGAGATCCACTACCTCTGTCTCTCGCACCTCTAGTAGCACCCCTATCCCTCACAACTAAAATAGAAGTAGCTCGATTTTCCAGCGGGGATAATCCCTGGCCACATAGCCAATCTCATCACACACATAACAACCTCTATGACCAGTCTCATCAGAAGAAGGTATAACTGGGCCCGAACGACCACTCTAAACTACGGAACTAGAAGATCCTCCACCTAACCTTTGTAAAGTCGCCTACACTGGCCTACTATGGTATCCACGAGAACCTCTAAAATCTCTACCTCGAGAGGTCTAACTCCTGAACTCACCAAAATGTCACGCCTTCTTGGCGCCTCCCTAACATGCATTAAGAATATCATCTGTCATCTTAGCATGGCCTATAATACTCTAAAAAGAAGACCAAAACACAGCCATCTAAGATGTAGCCAACTGAAGAGAAATGTCCAAACCCTTCACAAACTTTTAAATCTTTCCAGACTCGTTGGATATGCTATATAGGAATATCTGGATAGGGCATGGAAACGTGCCTCATACTCAGTAACTAATATGGAGCCATGCTTCAAATAATCAAACTTAACTCACATACGGTCTCTCAAACTGAAAGGCATAAATCTCTCTAGGAAGGCCTAAAAAAACTGATCCTAAATCATCTCAAAAAAATCACGGGGTCTACAACTGACAAGCAACCTCCGCCAATCTCTCGACGTATCTCTCAATTAGTTAGTTATTTAAGCAACCCCATGAGACTCACGAGAACCCAAATTGTGCAACTTCTCCTGATAATCAGATAGAAACTCGTAGGCATCCTCGTCCACTGTGCCACCAAATCTGGGAGGACCCAACCGAGTAAACATCTCAAACTCGGATCCTCAGAAGACATCACTATACTAGCCTTGAGAGGAGGCATAGTAAATTTGGTAGATTAAGATCCCATATGGGGATGTAACACAGATGACGACTGGACTCCTGCTCTCTAAACCCCATAGTCTAATGTCGGCACTGAAGTTGGAATAGCACTCGAGGTCTGAAGAGTATCCATAACAGAAGCAGGTGCAAGAAAGGATCCACACTCTAAACTGGAGGAACACCCGAAATAACAAAAGGAGAACTCTTTAAACGGGTCATCAAACATACTAATAATCCCTTAGACACTGGGAAGATAAACTCTGACAAACTGGAGTAGAACCTAAACCTCCATCCTGCTCAAACGAGGCTTAGGGGAGAGTCCCCTAGCACTCTTTCTAGATGGGAATGAACTATGGAGTTGTCCCCTCCCTTGAGTCCGTCCACGACTCGAGGCTCTCCCTCTGAGTGAAGGCTTGCATCACTACTCTAGCGGACCTAGTCAACACTATCTACGCAGAAATAGTGCAACATAACTCCGAAAATAAAATATAAAAGAACTTCGTAAGGTAAGGAATAAAATAAGTTAAGTTTCCTAAAGACATCTCATAGCCTTCCGAAGATAGATACGAATGTCTACATTGTGATCCATGAGACTCTATTAGATATGTCGTTCTTACACCATTGAGACCAATAAAATCTGGATGCTCTGATACCAATTTATCATGATCCAAAAATATAAGGGTCATGATGGTACTTATCGTGTCAAACATTGATAAGTAATCCTATCATCCATATACACAATGGGGAAAAGGAAAAAATTCCCCAAGGTAAGGCATCTCGAACAAAGATGAAAAATGAAAAAAAATTAACACATGCAACCATAACTCCCAAAACCTAGTGTCAACTGTATAAGAACTACTAATGCAAATAAGAGTCAAATAAATCAGAAAATAACTACAAATGAATAATATTTGTCTCAGAATACTAATAAAGACATAACTAATACAAATAAATAGAGGTGAACTTTAGACGTATGAATGTACAATCGCTACCTTGAAAAATCTGAAGGCGCCCAAAATCAACCAGTCTGAGGTACACCCGAACCTAAAGCTACACCGAAAGGGTGAAGTTGGAGTGAGTACTGTCCACTTGTACTCTTAAAGGTACCATAGGTCGATCGAGCAAAGTAGAAAATAAAGCATAATTCACAATAAGGGCACGTCACCTGCAATCAGAAATGTCCCACAACGGTAGCCCACACAGGTTTCACTAACAATTCTATATATTATATACATTGCAACAACACACCAAGATAGAACACAAGTATGAATTATATCACATATAAGTAAAACAAGGGAGAAGATGTATATATTAGATCATCAAATAAAAATAAAGGAAGAAAGGACAAATACATAGATGAATAGACAATATGGCAATACAATACAACATAAACACAATAAAGTAAGTGTAATGTATATGATGATGATGATGCACGAGGTCATCGTAAAATCTTCGGGTTCATCGCACAAGTCCCGTATACACCTACGGAGATAAAGCTTCTCAACGTAGGACCCATGGGGGGTTAGTCAACCCGTATAAAATCCACATATCTCATATCTCCTTTCTGAAACATCCCTCAAAAAGGGTTAATGTGTTACAATATCTCCTCCCCGGCATATCCTCCCCGGCATATCCTTCGGGGAGGGTTTTAAAAAAAAGTGTTGCCATAGTGGTACCAATGTTTAATGAATGAGTATTCTATGAGGATGTAGTACTTACAACCAATCACAATGAGTATTTCCACAACCAACCACATAATATATTTCCATAACCAATCACAATGATACATTTTCATAACCACGTGAGCCAATATCCACACATTAGTTCCGTTTCATCCATGAATTTCCACATGTCTCATTTACCAACAAGTATGACAATACACCAATGGTACCATATTAGGTATTCGAACAACACAATATAATTATCCATATGTATTCAAGGCGATCAACATCACATAGGACCCCACATGGTCACACACATCACATAATATCTTAATTTCGATAATTATATCACATATAGGCCCCCACACGAGCACAATATATAGATAGCCATTTTTTTATGATTATCTCTCACCTTTGACATGCATATTGTACCATCATTTTCTACCTAATCCAGTCTGAATGAGTTATGCCATAACCTACCTCAATGTCGAAGTACCACAACCAAGTATTTGATCCCAAAGACCTACTCCTCATGAACGATCCTGAACTCTACTAAAACCATCAAATATAGAATCTACGCATCAAAATAAAATCAATGACACCCATATTGACTACTTTTGGTTCGGGGTCAAAACAGACCTCCAAAATAAGTTTTTGAAAAAAAAGGGCAAAATCATAACTTTACTTCAAGAACATGTTCAACATATTTTTAGGAATCTATAGTTGAAAATCCAAGTCAAATCGAGTAAAAAACGAGTTTCAAAATAATGTAAAACCATTGTTAAGCTTTACCGAGTAAAATCTTTAAAATCCGGGTTAAAATCAAGAATCATAATTGTTTTGAAAGTTAAATTGATGAAAAATAAGTAATTATAAGATGAAAACATTATTCAAGTAAGATGGAGTGAAATTGGGGTTTAAAATCAATCCCTAAGATTTTTGGGATTTTGAGACATTAATCAAGAAATTAGTATGAAAGAAGTAATTTTTTTACCTTAAATCTATAAGAGAATCAAAATATAGATATTAATCTAGCTTTCCAAGCATCCATAAGCTTCACTTTAAGCTCTCACATTATTTTTAGGGTTTAATTCTCAAGAGGCAAGATGAAAGAATGAGAAAAAATGGACAAAAAGGGATATTTATACACAAACCGGGTTGCCAAGAATTTTGGGCATAAATCGCCCTTGCCAATTGCGATTTACCCTTTATATGCATCAAGTTGCACCAACAACCTAGTACACCAGATTTTTAAGTCCAGGCAGACTACGACGGGGTACCCGAGATTCGTTCGGAATCCGATATACACAAACGAATAATTAACCACACTAAGTTCGACTCTCTAGACTCAATAACGTTAACAAAATTTTGGAAAAGCGTTGTTCTCAAAGAGTTAACTCCCAAAATTTGAAATCACAATTTTCCAAATCATGGATCGAGATGAGATTTAAAAGTTGTAAAATCATACCAAACATGTTACCACCCTAAAATTGATGTTTCGAATCAGTTGGCGCAGTTCGTTCAGCCATCCATTGTACGCATCAAAAGATAACCACAAAAGACAAAATAAGGCTCCCGAAGCCGCAAAAAATCATAATATCACTTAAATGGTGCCAAAAAAATCAAAAATCATGCCAATCACCCCACACCCTAGAAAGACCACAATGCAACTAGGGGAGGGGTAAAATAGTAAATCACACAAAATCACAAGTTTTATATGTTTCATCAAAAAGCAGGTCGTTACTATCATAGTTGGAATCATCAATATTTTGGAGTATCTCAATTTCCATCATTTTATCACTTCTAACCAGCATACAAGTTTCTAATGCACAACTATCCAATTCTGCACCATCTAAAGTTCTAAATTCCTCGCTCTCAACATGTAAATCCCCCTGTTCAACATCATGAAGATTTACGAGTTTCTCCACATCCATCATTCCAAAAATAACTACACAAAAAAACCCACAAGAACAAATCAGAAAATCAACAAACAATTAACTACAACAACAACAAACCTAGTATATTCCCACTTAGTGGGGTCTGGGGAGTGTAGAATGTACGTAGTCTATACCACTACCTCCAAAGAAGTAGAGAGGCTATTTTAGATAGACCCCCAACTCAAGACAAAGGACCATAGTCAAACGTCGCAAGCATACAACATGATAAAAATAATAGTGATACAACAACACCAAAAATAGAGTACATTGACCAACGAAGGCCACCCCCCTCCGCCAACCCTAGCATTACCAACCAAGCTACACCAAAATCTCCTAGCTACAGCCTATGACTAGACCACACACCTTATCTCTCTACCCTAATACTATTCCCCTAAACCTTCCTATCAAGGGTCATGTCCTCAGTGAGCCGTAACTGCTCCATGTCACATCTAATCACTTATCTCCAGTATTTCTTTGGTCTACCCCAACCCCACTTGAAACCATCCAAGGCCAACCTCTCATACCTACGAACCGAGGCATCCATTCCTCTTCTCATCATATGCCCAAACCATCTCATCCTCACTTCCTAAATCTTATCCTCCACTGACGCCACTCCTACCTTCTCCCGAATAACCTCATTCCTGACCCTGTCAGCCCTTGTGAATCCACACATCCAACGCAACATCTTCATTTCTTCCACCTTCAACTTTTGGACGTGAGAATTCTTTACAGGCTAACACTCCGCTGCATACAACATAACCGGCCGAACTACAACTCTGTAGAATTTTTCTTTAAGCTTGGGAGGCACCTTCTTATCGCATAAAATTCCCAAGGCGAGTCGCCACTTCAACCAAACTGCCCAAATACGGTGAGAGACATCCTCATCAATCTCACCATTCCCCTGGATCATAGACCCAAGGTACTTAAAACTATCTCTCTTACAAACCACCTGAGACTCTAACTTCACTACCACATCATCCTCTTGCCTCGAGTCACTAAACTTGAACTCCAAATACTCCGTCTTGGTCCTACTCAACCTAAATCCTTTAGCTTTCAGGGTTTGTCTCCAAACCTCCAACTTATCATTAACACCTCGATGTGACTCATCAATCAAAACTACATCATTCGCAAAGAGCATACACCAAGGCACCTCACCTTGAATACTCCGAGTCAACACATCCATCACCATAGTAAATAAAAATGGACTAAGAGTCAACCCCTGGTGAAACCCTGTCAAGACCAAAAAATGCTTGGGATCTTCTCCCACAATCCTAACCTGAGTCTTCGTCCCCTCGTACATATCCCTAATCAAATGAATGTATGCCACTGGGACCCCCCTCACCTCCAAACATATCCAAAGAACCTCCCTAGGGACTTTGTTATATGCCCTTTTAAAGTCAATAAACACCATGTGTAGATCTCTCTTCCTTTCTCTAAACTGCTCAACCAATCTCCGCACTAGGTGAATTGCCTCAGTCATTGAGCGACCAGGCAAAAATCTAAATTGATTCTTCAAAATAGACACTATCTTCCTTAACCTCCGCTCCACCACCCTCTCCCAAATCTTTATCGTGTGACTCAATAACTTAATACCATAGTAGTTGTTGCAACTCTGAATGTCACCCTTGTTCTTATATAAAAGAATCATTGTGCTCCATCTCCACGCCTCTGGCATCTTAACGGTCTTGAAAATATTATTGAACAAGTCGGTCAGCCATCTTAACCCTGCCCCATTAGCAAACTTCCAAAAATCCAGCAGAATCTCATCAGGCCCCGTCGCTCTGCCTCTCCGTATCTTGCGAATAGCCTTACAAACCTTCCCTACCTTAAAACGTCGACTATAGCCAAAATCACAACAATCTTTGGTGTGCTCCAACTCCCCTAACACAATGCCTCTGTCCCCCTCATCATTCAATAGCCTATGAAAATACGACTACCATTTTTTCTTAATAAGAACGGCATCCACCAAAAACTCTGCCATTCTCTCCCTTAATGCACTTAACTTGGTCCAGATCTCGACCCTTATGCTCCCTAGATTTGGCAAGCTTGTACAACATCTTTTCCCCGCATTTCTTATCTAATCCCGCATACAATCTCTCAAATGTTGTTATCTTAGCAGCGGTGACTGCTAACTTAGTCTCCTTCCTGCTTACCTATCTCTCCTCTTTATCCTTACTCTCAACCAACTTAATATAAGCCACTTTTTTCGACTCCACCTTCTTCTTAACTTCTTTATTCCACGACCAATCCCCCCGATGTTGGTCAGACCTACCCCTCGAGACACCCAAAACCTCTATAGCCGTATCCTTGATGCAACCCACAGTCGTATCCCACATACTATCCATGTCCCCCCTACACTCCCGAGTCCTCATCCCCTCCAACTTTGCCCCTATCTCTAAAGCAGTAACCAGGGTCAGGCCACACCACCTAACTCTAGGTCGACTCTTCTTACCCTTCCTCTTCTTTCCCTTCTTAATAACCAAGTTCATCACCAGAAGTCTATCCTGGGTCACAAGATTCTCACTCGGAAAGACCTTACAATCCTTACACAAAGTTCTATCCCCTTTTCTAAGCAGCAAAAAGTCAATCTGAGTCTTGGCTAACCTACTACGGAAAGTGACCAGATGCTCCTTCTTCTTCGGAAAGCAGGAATTCACTACCACCAACCCAAAGGTCCTCGCAAAATCCAAAAGAGTAGCTCCTGCATCCTTCTTATCCCCAAAACCAAAGCCTTCATACACATCACCATAACCTATCGGTGATGCCCCTATGTGCCCATTGAAGTCCCATCCTATGAAAATCTTCTCCGAGCTAGGAACGCCACAAACCACCTCATCCAAAACCTCCTAAAATCTCCTCTTCTCCTCCTTTTCCAGGCCCACTTGTGGCATATAAGCACTACACAAGTTCAATGTAATCCCCCCAATGACTAACTTAATAGTCATCACCCTATCACTAATCTTATTAACCTCCACTACCTTCTCCCTAAGTTCTTCATCCACTAAGATACCTACTTTATTCCTATGTCTCTCACTACCCGAGTACCACGGCTTGAACCCATCCACATCCCTAGCCTTAGAACCTACCCACTTGGTTTCCTAGACACACGCAATATTGATCCTTCTCCTCCTAAGGATCTTTACCAGCTCTATCAACTTACCCTGAAGGGTCCCTATGTTCCACGACCCTACCCTTAACCTATTATCTCTCAAAACCTCTCCCCTAATACCTCGCCCTCTACCTTTCCACCTAGACCCACCACCAGACCCCAACCCCACCCTCAGTTCCCCAGGATATGACCCTATTCTACCATTTACCACCATATCCACTACTCAACACAGGACAACACGAAAAAAGATACAAAAAATAGCGCAATAGTAAACGGCACACGCAAAGCACAGAATACCACCAAAATTCAAAAACAACAGAATTAAGCACCAAATTAACAGACAGATTAACCCACACAAATTCCAGACAGTGAAAATACCAAAAATAAAGTGCGTAAAATAAAGTTAGACTTCACCGGGATATGTAAAGGTGGGTCGCCGGAATCACGTTGCCTGGGAAATTCGCCGAAAGATCAATGAGTCAAATTTGGTTCGTGTTCTGGGTCCGCCGCCATCACCACCGGCGACCGTCAGATTGGTTCGCCAGAGCTATCACCACCAAAATCTTCTTCCCTCTCGTCTCCCTCCCTTTTTCCTCCGATTCTGTTATACCACCAGTGTTGCATCCTCTATTACCGTCACTGGAGTAGGAAACGGTAAAAACCTACACTGTCGGTAAAAGAAAAACGGCTAGCAGAGGGAAAAGAGATAGAATGAGGAGATAGAAGGACCAAGAAAGAGAAGGGAAAAGAGAGAGAGAGAGTAGTAAACTTACCTTTCACCGGGGATGTTACGCCGCCGACGTCTGCTTTATCGGCGCCGGGCCAGTCACGTCAACAGTGACATTGAAATGGGACGTTAGAGGTAACGTTATTACAAGTACTTAACCCAAAAAAAAAACTAACAACTCCTCGCATGCAAAAAAAAAATCTAAACCAAATACCAGAGAAAAGCTCCGCAGCTCAAAACCCAAAAATTCCAAATCTGAATATTCAAAAGATACAAAAAAAATACTTTTGGGAGATCTGCAGATAAGCACACACAAAATAAATTACAAAAATAAAAGTAAAAGAACAAATCTGAAAATTCAAAGCTTAATATGATTTATTTTTTGATAAAAAAGAAAGATTTATAGGGTTTATGCAAGAGATTATATTAATTAAAGAATTCAAATCAAGAAATCTAAGAATGAATAAGGGAAAAAAATTACCTGAATTTATTTATCTGTTTTGGTTTCACGGGTAAGTATGGAGGGCCAGTATGATGAGTTGTTGATTTTTTCATTTTTGAATATATAATTTAATAATTGAAAATAATAATAATTTTTAAAAGTTTAACGGAAAAATAACTTAGGTTTTTTCGGTACCTGTATTAGAGCCGCCGACTAATTTGAATATGCACTTGGTAGAGCCTATTGGGAGGTAGCGCTCCAAGAATTTTTAAATACTAGGGCTTAAAATTGAGACAACCTAGATATCCTATATTATTTTTCCTTGTGGAAACTTGATAAGTTGGTTTTTCTTCCATTTTTGAATATATAATTAATACTTGAGAAAATAATAATTCTAAAAAATTGAAAGTGAAAACCTAGTTTTTTTACGGTACTTGTATTAGAGTCCGTCGACTAATTCAAATTTGTGTTGTTTGGAGCTTTTTGGGGATAACACTGCTCCCTATCAAGAATTTTTCATATACAAGGTTTAGAATCGAGAAAAAGTAGTCTAAACTTTTTCGGTGCCTGCATTGGAGTCCGTCGACTAATTCAAATTTACGGCAGTTTAGAGCTCATTTGGAATTTTCTACCAATTTTTTTTTCATATCCAAGAACCAGAATCGAGATAACCAAATATTTACAATATAATACTCTCAAACTTCTCAATATTAATAGTCTAATTTATTTTGATTTTTTAGCCTATTATAGTAATTAGTTATTAATACCCTTATAACATTCAATTTTGAAATTTTATATAATTATTATCAATAAAAATTACTTAGAAGCTTGTTTTTTGAAAATTAAAAACATGAAGTTTAAAATTTCAAGAGATGTTCATACTTCATTAACTAAGTATTTTCTCTATTTGCAGAGTATAGCCATGCAACACACGTTGGTGTGCTATCAACTCACATGAAAAGAAAAAATAGCGACAAAGTCCAGTTTTGATTTGATTAAAATCCCACAATTCATATTGTTGGGATTCTTTGTACTCACAAGAAAAGAAAGAACAATGACAGAGTTGCTATTCCGGTCGGTACAAAAATTTGTAGATTTTAACCCAAACTTCAATACTAAGTTCTAGAACAACTTTCAAGAACTACAATGAAGTTACAACAACTTCAAACACAAGTCTAAATGAATAATCAAATGAACTATCAAAATGAAGTGTTTATCAACTTTAAGAAAGAAGATGAAGCTGAAAATTGTAGAATCAAGTCCATCGAATGCATGGTGTGTCCTTAAGGAATTTATTCCCCTTAAATACCCAAGGTTATGAAATCTTTCCTCCAAGGATAAAATGATTCTCTTTTTAAAAATTTGAGGTCTTTCTAAAAATAGCAGTACCTCAAATTTTTAAAAACTTCAAACACACTCAATGATTTGATGATCACACAAGAGTTTTTAGAAGATGAAGATCATTTTTCAACTCAAAAAATTTTCTTTATATGAGAAAAAATTTAGGTATTTATAGTCATCGAGGTGTTGCTTCATGAAGAGAAGCAATGGTTCAGAAAGGTACACCCTTCATAAAGGTGCAACTCTTTAAAAAATGTGTAACTCTTCGAAAAATTCACAACCATTAAAAAGGTTGTAACCATTCAATCCTAAAAGGTGCCTATTCAAATTGTATCCTTTCTCTTAGTGTCTTTCCGGAAAAAATACCTATTCATTTTTTTGTTCACTCATCTTGATTTAAATTTGCTTATTTTTAGTATACTAATTTTTTAACACATATGTTGCACGTGTATTCCATACTTTGTGGTAAATAATATTAAAAAATAATTTTTTTAATTTTAATAAATTACTATATATAATAAGAGGGAGTTAACCTACTGAAACCGACATGAAATCAACATGTCTGCTTGTTCTGCCTGCTTAAGCTGCTTCAATTATAATCTTACCGTATCACCATAATTAATTATTATAAATCATTTACGTATTAGAAAAATAATAATATTTAAATTAAAAAAAAGTAAAATAGACATTTATGACATGTCTGTTTCAGCTGCTTCAACCGTAATTTTTTATATCACCCCTAATTAATTATTATAAGTCATCAAACATTTTTAATTTATTTATTCTTATGTTCTTTTTTGTTTCAAACAAGAAAGTATTTCCTAGGAAAGTGCTAAGAACTCCGGTGATAAGTTTAAAAATTGTTGATATCCCAGCAGATTAGTGTTCATGGAGGAAGTATGATCAGAAGACGATTAAGGGTTGAACATACCCACAGTAGTTACAACATACCATCAACTACAATCACTAACTTTGGTATATATCACATACAATGAACAGATCAAACCAAATATAAAAATTAATTTGTGTTTTCTTTAATTCAGAGCCTATTACAAGTATACTGGTGTGCCTGAATGTCGAGCAAAGAAACACGTGGAGAGGGCTATGGATAATCCTATGATTTAAATTGTGACTTATGAAGAGGAGAATCGTCATACACAAGTCGCGATGCAAGAGAATAATTCTCAAATGGTGGATTTTGGCTTAGCATAAGGAAAGAAAGAGTAAATTGAAAGTGGGGGGTGGGGGGGCGGAGGACAAGAAAGAAGTTATTAGAATGATAAGCATCTTCTAGTTTCAACTCGTTCGGATAGGCAAGAAAGTGGAAAAGAAAATAAGACTATCCAATTCATAATTAATAATCTATAGTACTACCTTATTAGTACATGTGGTGCACGTACATATCACAATTCACATTTTGTAGTTGATAATAAAATAAAAGTAAACATTATTAAAAATAAACTTTTTAATAAAATAATTTACATATAGGTTTGTATGAATGACTATTAAGTATTATAATATGGTGAAATGTTTGTCAAATTAAATTAATATGATATTTCATTAATTTATGAAGATGAAAAAGATCAAAAGTAGATTTATCAATAATTTAATAACGAAAAATGCAATCAATATTTTATTTACTTCATTTCCAATTTCATTAAGGGTTTCTCTTTTTAGCACCAATAGACGTTATTGATATTTTTCTTACTTACACAAAAAAAAAATAGAGACAAAATCTTGTTAGATTTGTGGAGCAACCTTCAACTTTTACATCACCTACACTTTTATGTTTACGATGTGTGGCACAATGCTCCACTTCTACACTCTCTTTAGTATCAGGTTCACGATTTGTGGAACAATGCTCTACTTCTACACCATCAACACTTTTAGGTGCACGGGTCTTGACTTGATCAGTCGCACAACAATCTAATTCTACCCCATCTAAACTTTCAACTTTCTGCTTCTTCACACACACCTCCTCATGTTCAACAGCATCGTCTACAACCCATTGTCTATCATGCTTCGGATTATCAATATTTTTTGGGTTCTCCATATCAATCATTTTATCACTCCTTACCACAATACAGGTTTTTGGTGCACAATCCTTGACATAACAATTCAATTCTGTACCATCTGAAGTTCTAAAATTCTCTTTTGAAACACATAACTCCTCAAGTTTAGTACCATTAACACACTTTAAATAACCAATAACATTTACTGTCTTGTCAATTTCCATCATTCCATCACTTATATTCACGATATAAGTATCAGGTGCACAGTTCTTGACATTATTTATAGCTAATTCTTGTTCTAAACCATCTAAAGTCCCACCTTTCTCCTTCTCAACACATACCTCCACGTGTTCAGTACCATCATCATACTTGGAATCATCAACATTTTCTGGCCTCTCAATTTTCATCATTTCATCACTCCTAACCAGAATACAAGTTTCTGGTGCACAACTATCCAATTCCGCTCTATATAAAGTTCTAAATTCCTGCTTCTCAATGTATAACTCCTTCTGTTCAACACCATCAACATTTACGAGTTTCTCCACATCCATCATTTCAAAAACACCCACACAAAAACACCCACAAGCATAAATAAAAAAATCAACCAACAATTAACTAAAAATATATATATAGGTACTTAATCACCAAAAGAAACTAACAACTCCTCATATGCAAAAAAAATAATCTAAACTAAATTCCAGAAAAAACCTCTGCAACTCAAAACCCAAAAATTCTAAATATGAATATTCAAAATATACAGAAAAAATACGTTTGGGAGATCTGCAGACAAACACACACAAAAAATTGCAAAAATTAAAATAAAAATAGATCAAAAAATTCAAAGCTTATACAATTTATTTTTTGATAAAAAGGAAAGATTTAAAAGGTTTATGCAATATTATTATATTAATTAAGGGATTCAAATCAAGAAATCAAAGAATGATTAAGAAAATTTTTTACCTGAATTTATTTATTTATTTTGATTTCGCGGGTATGTATGAAAGGGCAATATGATGAGTTGCATTTTTCTTTTTCCTTTTTTGAATGTATAATTTAATAATTAAAAATAATAATAATTTTTAAAAATCCAAAGGAAAAATAACCTAGTTTTTTTAGTACCTGTATTGGAGTCGCCGACTAATTTGAATATGTCTTTCGTAGAGCTTATTTGGTGGTGCACTCCAAGGATTTTTAATTACTAGGGCTCAAAATCAAGACAAACTAGATATCCTATGTTATTTGGCCATGTGACAACTTGATGAGTTTTTTTTTTCATTGAATATATAAAAATTTTGAAAAATTGAAAGAAATAACTTATTTTTTTGGGTACTTGTTTTGGAATCCGCCAACTAATTTAGATTTGTGTTGGTTGGAGCTTATTGGGGATAGCATCACTCCCTACTATGAATTTTTTTATATCCCAAGGCTTAGAAATGAGAAAAAGTAACCTAGGTTTTTTGGGTGCCTGCATCGGAGTCCGCCAATTAATTCAAATTTGTGGCAATTACTCAATTGGAATTTTGTATCAAAAAATTTTTCATATCCAAGATACCGAATCAAGATAACCAAAATTTTACAATCTAACACTCTCAAACCTCTCAATATTAATAGTGTAATTTATTTTGATTTTCTTGCCTATTATAGTAATTAGTTATTAATACGCTTATGACATTCAATTTTGAAATTTTCTATAATTATTATAAATCAAAATTACTTAAAAGTTTGTTTTTTGAAAATAAAAAAATATGAAGTTTAACAGTTCAAGAGATGTTCATACTTCATTAATTAAGAATTTTCTCTATTTGCTAAGTGTAGCCAAGCAACACCCGTTGTTGGTGTGCTTTCAACTCACATGAAAAGAAAAAAAATAGTGACAAAGTCCAATTCTGGTTTGATTAAAATCACGTAATTCATATTGTTGGGATTCTTCCCACTCACGAGAAAAGAAAGAACAGTGACAAAGTTTAATTTAAATTTAATTATTTGTAATATACTAATTTTTCAACACGTGTGTTGCACATGTATACCACATGTTGTAGTAAGTAATATTATAAAATGAAAATTTAATTTTAGTTAATTACTATATATAATAAGAGGGAGTTAACCAACTGAAACTGGCATGAGGTCAACATGTCTGCTTGTGTTGTCTGCTTCAGCTGCTTCAATCGTAATTTTGCTGTATCACCCATAATTAATTATTATAAATCATTTACATATAAAAAAAATTAATAATATTTAATTTTAAAAAAAGTAAAATAAATATTGATGACATGTCTGCTTCAACTTCTTTAGCCATAATTTTAATACATCACCCCTAATTAATTATTATACGTCATCAATCATTTTTGATTTATTTATTTTTATGTTTTTTTTTGTTTCAAACAAGAAAGTTTTTCCTAGGAATGTGATAAGAACTCCGGTGATAAGTTCAAAAATTGCTGATATACCAGAAAATGAGTGTTCATAGAGGAAGTATAGTCAGAATCCGATTAAGGGTTCATCATACCTACGGCAATTACAACTCACCATCAACTAGAACTGCTAAATTTTATGTATATCACGTACAATGAATGGATCAATCCAAATATAAAAACCAATTCGTGTTTTTTCTTTAATTCAAGTCCTATTACAAGTGTACCGGTGTTCCTGAATGTCCATCAAAGAAATATATGGAGAGGGATATGGATGATCCTATGATGTTAATTATGACTTATGAAGAGAAACATCGTCATACACAAGTCGCGATGCAAGACGACAATTCTCAAATGGTGGATTATGGGTCAGCATAAGGTAAGAAGGAGTGAATTGAAAGTGGAGAGGAGCGGGGGAGGCCAAGAAAGAGGTTATTTTAACAATTAGCATCGTCTACTCGTTCAGATAACCAAGAAAGTGGAAAAGAAAATAAGAAAATAAGATTATCCAATTCAAATTTAATAATCTATAGTACTAGCTTATTTGTACATGTATTGCATGTACATATCACAATTCACATTTTGTAGTAGATAATTTTGTAAAATAAAAATAAATATTATTAGAATAAACTTTTTAATAAATAAATTTGCATACAGGTTTGTATGAATGACTCTTAATTATAATATTACACTATCATGTTTGTCAAATTAAATTAATATGATATTTAATTAATATATGAAGATGAAAAAGATCAAAAGTAGATTTATCAATAATTTAAGAATGAAAAATGCAATCAATATTTTATTTACTTCTTTCCCAATTTCATCAAGGGTTTCTCTTTTTTGCACAAATGGACGTATTGGTGTTCTTCTTATTCACACAAAAAAAATAGTAACAAAATCTCGTTAGATTTGTAGAGCAACCTTCAACTTTTACACCACCTACACTTTTATGATCACGATGTGTGGCACAACTGATAACGCTCAAACTATACTCTTGAATGGGTGTAAGTGATCGTTGTCACTATAAAACCCAACTAGGTTGGGGTCGAATCCCAGATGAAATATGGTGTGAACTCAAGTTGTTTGCGATTTAATTCACTGATAGTTTAACGTTTCCTGAAATGGGGGTTGAAGTTTCATAAATAATTGTTTGTCACTTTAATTTTGATGTTTGTAATCAAGATTTTATGAAATAACCAGAATTATGTTCGCTAGGGCTTACGGTACATGACAGAAGCTAAAGGTGACTCAAGATTCTCACGGTGGTTAGGATAACAAGCTATCTTTATCAATGATATGCTCAAATATCTCTCGACCTATTTAAACGTCTAATTTCCTAATCCTCTCGGACATAGGAAATTGTTATTCATTGCCCAGATTTTACCTCAAGTTAATCAACCTTGTAACAACGTTGATTATTAAAAGAAGTATTTTCGAGTCCCTGTTGATAATTCACTTCCTACTGTATATGATTTCTTTCTCAAGCAAATCAATGTAGGTGTGTCTACTATTTGCAACCAACAGACGTTAATTAAAATCTCAGAATTATCAAGAAATCCCAACACCTATTAAATCTTGAGTGCTTAGCACATCATCATGACCTAACACTAGATCCCATAATTCAGGTTAACGGAGTTTAGCCACTCATGATACAAAGAACGAAACACATAATTGAATTTATATTGAGAAGATTAACTTACAGAGATGAATAATAATTAGTGAATCGTAGATTAGATCACAAAGGAAAATTCCCAAAATAGTTGTATTGTTCGAATCCAAAAAGATAGAGAAAGAAATATCGAAAATATTCTCCAAGACTCAAAGTATCTAACTCTCTTTAGAATAATGATGATAATGAATGAATGCCTCCAAAAACCCTAAAACAAAGCTTTTAAATAGTTTAACCTAAATAAGGAAATAAAATTAAAGTTGCAGCTTTTTCTCGAAATAGACGACGACATCCGTGACAGCCTGTCTGGAGTCTGACGACTTATCACCGATGTCGTTAGCTCATCTGGAATTTTGGCACTTGCTGCCTAAGGATGACGACGATGATGATGACTTATCAAGAGTTTGACGGCTTGTCACCAATGTCGTCAAAACTTCATCTCAGCTTCCAAGTTTTGCCTAAGTCTGACGGTGCTCCTGACACCTTATCACCGGGCTGACGACTTATCACGAATGTCATCACAACTTCTCTTCAACTCCCATTCTCTGATTAAGGATGACGACATTCATGACGGTGTATCACACTTTTGACGTCATATCACCAGATGTCTTCACAGGATTCAACTCATGCCAAATCTCTGGTTAAGTCTGATGACAACTGTGATAGCCTATCACAGGGCTGACGACTTATCATAGATGTCGTCAGCCAAACTTTTCTTCAGATTTCTCTAGATTTTAACTTCTTTGCTTCCATTTTTGTTGGTTCTCTATCCCATTAGCTTAAACTGTCAAATCAGACATAAACAAATCAAAAATGACAAAAGTTGCTTAAGACTTCGCAATTATTCTTGGTTAAAGGTCTTAAATGTGTTAGCAATTGCTCACACATCAACACCCTCAACTTAAAACAATTGCTTGTCCTCAAGCAACTTAACCCAAATAAGAGAATACATAGCACATTCTACAACCAATTTTCTTTTTTAAGCTCAAAACATAATTACCACCTCCAAGGTCAATCCAATTAAAACCAACTGTGTATGTTATTGAAGAACAATAATGTAACACAAAGGACTCAAGCGATTACATGAATCTTAGCCACAACAACCATTCATATACCAATGCTGCACTATCTAAACAATCAAGTAGCTAGCAACAATACCAGTGTGCCCTCACAACAAAGAAACCCCCATCCCCGCATATAATAAACCAAAAATGTAAACGTGGGGATCATAAAAAACTCTCACTCTCAAAACAAAGTTCCAATCAGTGTATGATAAGTACCATAGGCTTGCCTTTATTTTCATTACCAAGACCTTCAGATAGGCCAGCTAGGATCACTATAAGACTTCTTTTAGGCTTATAATGTAGGCTGGGGCTAGTATGATATTCAAGGACATTTAGAGTGACTATGTCTCCTTGACACCACACTACTCTCTTGGGGCTTACTTATTAACCTCTTTTTTGTTTTCTTTTCTATTGATCGCACATATTTAAGTTGGGTGCCTCTTTTTTTTTTTAGAATAGCACCCAACTTTTATCCTTTTTACTTTATTCTACCCTTCTTCATACTCATCTTACACCATGCACCCCTATGATAGACACCCTCAACTTAGACTATTTGCCTAGGTCAAGGTGCACAGTGTCCAAGGAGGACCAGGGCCAAAACAGGTTCATTATGGTATAAATGGGAAGGTGAAAGGTGTCATAAGAAAAAAAAATAGGCTAATTAGGCTCAAAACAGGGATCAAGGGATATGATGCACATAGGGAAGAATATTTAGGCTAAAAGTGGGCTAATTAACAAAACGGCCTATGATTCTTTCCTAACCCCTATCCTTTAACCATGGTAAGACTAACCAGGCAAGTTCTGGCTTTAGCACACAGAGGGAATTAAGTAGTTTCTCACACACATATGGCACGCAAGTATATCACAGGCCACCACTTATCTAGTTCATGCAATTGTTCAGCAATGATCATCAAGCAGCTAGAACTAATGCCACAACAAGATTTACAATGGTCACAGTAAATGTAATTCACACAGTCTATGCAAATAAAACATTGGAGAAGTGTTTAAAAATCAATCAAAAACATGTTAACTGCTTTCTTGTACTTGTATTTCTCCTAGTTACCATAAAATATGTTACAACAACAGACTACCCTATACCTTCAACTCAAAATCAAAGCAAAACTAAACTAAGGGTTAGCGTATACCTGGAATGGATCAATCTCGGGGGTCATGGGTTGCCTCCCATGCAACGCCTGATTTAAAGTTGCGGCATGACTCAGGTATCTCGATTACTTTAAACTTCATCGAGACAGATAATGGTGATACATTTCACTGATTCTTTTGGGCCAATGTAAATCTTGACACGTTGCCCATTTACCTTGAAGGTACTGTCGTCTTTGTTTTAGAGTTCCACTACTCCAGATAAGTGGACTTGACTAACTTTAAAAGGGCCTGACCACTTATATTTCAGCTTACCTGGGAACAATTTGAGTCTGGAATTGAACAGAAGCACCAAGTCACTCTTTTGGAATTCTCGTTTCTCTATTCTCCAATCATGGTACTTTTTCATCTTTTCTTTATATAGATCTGCTCGTTCATAAGACCTGAGACAAAATTCATCCATCTCATTCAATTGCCATAGTCTCAGCTCTACTGCTTTCTTCCAATTCAGATTTAACCTTTTGAGTGCCCATAAGTCCTTGTGCTCCAGCTCTATTGGTAGGTGGAAAGCTTTTCCATAGACCAGCTGAAATGGTGTCATGCTAATGGGTGTCTTAAAAGTAGTCCGATAGGCCCACAAGGCATCATCAAGCTTTCGAGACCAATCTTTCCGGCTAGCATTCACCGTTTTGGATAGGATGGCTTTAATCTCATGATTTAATACCTCTATTTGCCCACTGGTTTATGGGTGGTATGGAGTAGCCACTCTGTGCTATTTCATCCCATATTTTTCCAAAGCTGCTCGAAATATTTTGTTGCAAGAATGAGATCCTCCACCGCTTATGATAGTACGTGGTACTCCAAAGCGAGAGAAGATGTTCTTCTTGAGAAAAGCAACAACCCTCTTTCCTTTATTATCAGACAAGGCCACAACTTCGACCCATTTTGAGACGTAGTCAACAATAACTAAAAGATACTTTATCCCGTACGACCTCACATAAGGACCCATGAAATCAATGCCCCAGAAATCAAATAATTCCACTTCAAGCATCTTAGTCAAGGGAATCTTATGTCTTTTAGAGATTGACCCCTGCCTCTGGCATTGGTCATATTTTAGCACAAACTCGTAGGCATCCTTGAATAATGTTGGCCAATAATAGCCACTCTGCAACTCCTTCCTATCCGTTCGGTCACCTGCGTGGTGACCCCTGACTAGGGAAGCATGATATGCTTCCAATATGCACAATACATCCACTTCCGGAACGCATCTCCTTATAATATTGTTTGCACATCACCGAAAAAGATACAGCTCATCCCAGAATTAATGCGTCACATCATGCAAGAACTTCTTCCTTTGATGGAAAGAAAGGTTTTCTGGGATGACCTCACTCACAACATAATTTGCATAATCCGCTTACGAAGGCAATTTTTCCATAGCGGCAGCCAGGATCTCCTCATCAGGGAATGAATCATTTATCTTCATTTCATCACTACTTTTATGTTCACCTTCTATTCTAGACAGATGATCTGCAACCTGGTTTTCACAACCTTTCCTATCCTTGACCTCAAAGTCAAATTCTTGCAGCAGCAATACCCATCTAATCAGCCTTGGTTTAGCATCCTTCTTAGCCAACAAATACCTCAAGGCAGCATAGTCGGTGTGGACCACTACTTTGGTCCCAAGAAGATAAACTCTGAACTTCTCGAAAGAATACACTACAACCAAAAGTTCCTGTTCAATGATGGTGTAATTCTTTTATGCTCCATTCAGTGCTTTGCTAGCGTAATATATTAGATGAAACCGTTTGTCCTTCTTTTTCCCCAATACAGCTCTAAGGGAAACACCACTTGTATCATACATGATCTCAAATGGTTTTTCCCAGTCAGGTGCAATAACAGTTGGGGCCTCAATCATCTTCTTTTTAAGGCATTGAAATACCTTCAAGCACTCGTCATCGAAGGAAAATTTCACTTCATTTTCTAAAAGTTTGCAAAGTGGATTTGCAATCTTTGAGAAGTCTTTTATAAATCTCCGATAAAAGCCAGCATGTCCAATAAAACTACGCACTTCTTTCACTGAAATGGGAGGTGGTAGTTTCTCAATAACTTCCACCTTTGCTCTATCAAATTCTATCCTTTTTTTAGAAATTTTATGGTCGATAACGATGCCCTCCTTGACCATCATACCCCCTTTTTGGGTATGCATTGAACTGGGCTCACCCACTTGCTGTCAGAAATAGGGTAACCACTCCTGCATCCAACCACTTAATAATCTCCTTCTTAACCATATCTTACATTGGTGGATTAAGACGATGCTGATGCTTTATGGTTGGAATACAATCCTCCACAAGCTGAATTTTATGTGTGCAGATGCCCGGGGGAATGCCAATAATATTTGCAATTGTCCACCTTATAGCACTCTTGTGTCTCTGAAGTACTGAAATAAGTGCATTCACCTGTAGTTCACCCAAATCAGTTGCAATAATAACAAGTAACGTGTTCCCATTGCCCAGAAACACATACCGCAAGTGCCCAGGAAATTCCTTCAATTGCAACATCGGAGGCTCCTCAATAGATGGCTTGGCTGGTAGCGTTGGTCGATTAGCTAGGTCAAGGTCTAGCTTTTTAGGAGCATAAGGATATGAACCCATGTATGTTAAGGCACAAACGGTCTCTTCATACTCCCCAGTGCCTTCACTATCATAATTTATCATGACCGCAGCTAAAGGTTCGATAAAAAATTTCTCAGTTATGGGCACCTCCTGTTCGTCCTCATAATACACATCAACTACCGAGAACACAATCATTTCTTCATGCTGCTTCATTGATTTTCCCACATCAAACCATACCACTTCATCATTCATCCTGAATAAGAGCTTATTTTCTCTTAAATCAATTAGCACACTTTCGGTAGTGAGAAAAGGTCGACCCAAGATTATGGGCACCTCGAAGTCTACCTCGTAATATAGAATGATGAAGTTTGCAGGGAATATAAAGTTAGACACCTTCACCAACACATCATACAGAATGCCAACAGGTCGCTTTACTGACCTATCCTCTATTACGAGTTTTATGTTGGTGGGTGTGGGATTTCCCAGACCCAACTTTCTATAAATAGTCAGTGGTATCAAATTAACGCTTGCTCCCAGATCACATAGTGATTTGGTGAATTCCATAGTCCTAATTGTGTAGGGAATAGTGACTGCACCTGGGTCTGGCTTCTTCTGTACTAAGGTCCTTGTAGAAATAGCGCTATAAAGGTGGAGATTTGTCTCTAATTCGCAGCTCACCGCTTATTTCTTAGGCACAAGGTCCTTCATAAATTTTTCATATCCTGGCATTTGCTTAAGTGCTTCAACCAGAGGCACATTTATTGTCAATTGCTTAAGCATTGCCATGAATTTGCTGAATTTGGCATCATCAGCCTTCTTCTTCAATCGTTGAGGAAAGAGAGGCGGTGGTCTAGGGATAGATTTCAACACCACTTCCTCTTCCTTCTCTTTTTCCGTTTCTGAAGCATCAACAGAACTATCCAGCTTCTCAGACTCCACTGGTTTAATTTCTTTGGATTCAGCAACAACTACCTCACTATCTACAAATTTGCCCACAGAAGGGCCAGGTAAGATCTTACCACTCCTAGTGGTAATTGCCATACATGAGCCACCATTCCGCGGATTCAAACTGTATCACTAGGTAAAGTATAATTTTTTCTTTGGTTCAGTGTTGTAGAAAGTTGGCTCATCTGCTGCTCCAACTGCTTGATAGAAATAGAGTGTGAACTAACCAACTGACTCAGGGTAAAGAATTCACTCTTCATAGTGGTTACCCCCGAGTTGGTAGCCTCAACCCCCTTCAACAATTTTTCCATCATGTCCTCCATGGACATCTTGCCAGATCTAGTTGGTGCAACATCCCGACTTCCAGGAGGAACATAAAAACCACTCATATCATTATTGCTTCTCCAGTTTCCTTGCTCCTTATCTTTATAATTAGGCTTGTCATAAAAGTTCCGACCTTGATTCCCTTGGTTATTGTCTCAGAAACCCCCCTGATTATTAACATAATTTGCCTCCTCATCTGCATCAATAGAAACAGTGCACTGAGATTCCACAGCCTTAACCATTTCAATCTTGCCTGACAACAAGTTCTTGGTCAACAAGTCTTTAAGTGGGCCATGTCTTGGTCTCGCTCCTCATCCCTTCTGCGCTTCTCTACAGTCATACCACCAGAAATAGTTGGGCTAGCTACCACAAAATCCCTGGTATGCCAAGCCCGACTCTGTTTGGTCATTCTATTCAGCATGTCTGAAGCATCTTGAAAAGAAAGGTCAATGAACGAACCACCTGCAGCATTAGCTACAATTGGCTTTGTCATAGAGTTAAAAGCTCTGTACAAAGTCTCCATCAAGTGCAAGTCCGTCATGTTATGGTTCGGACATTGTGTCATCTTCTTCTTGAATCTCTCCCAAGTTTTATGTAATGCTTCAGTCGGGAGCTGCCTGAAGTTACTGAATTCGTCCCTAAACTGTACCCTCCTGGAGGGTGGAAAGAACCGTTCTAGGAATGCCTCTTTCAACTGTCTCCAGTTGGTTATAGAATTGGGCTCCAGCTCATTTAACCACATTGTTGCCTCTCCAGACAGAGACAATGGAAACAATATCAACCGAATTGCATTCTGGCTCACTCCCGGATAATCAAAAGATTTGCAAATGGTGATAAAGTTCACCAAGTGCATGTTCGGATCATCCACCAGGCAAGCCTCCAAACAACCCCTTCAGATTCGGGAGTTGAATCATAGTACTTGTTATGCTGAATTTTGCACCAGGTACCAACAGTGGAGAAATAATAGCACACGTTGCACCTGCTCCATCCATTCCTTCATCATCTTCATCAACCTCGTAATGGATAGGCTGTTGACCATACCTTTTTCTGACTGGATGGTTTTTGTGGAAATTTCGTTGTACTGGTGCAGCAATTTGCTCAGCTCGCCTTGGGTTTTGAGGATTCAGCAATTTCTCATCACCCAAGTCTTCATCATCAGGGTTCAAGTGACATACTTGTTGACCCTAGTTCTGTACGTTCACCTGAACCCTGGCCAAGGCTTCCAGTCTATCAGCCTTTTGTTGTTTTGCCATTCTCCCGATCAGCTGAGGTCTGAATTAATTGGTAATAACGGTTATCCGGAACTTCTTGTTTTTGGCATAAACAACAAGGAACCTGCAATAAACAAAAACAACAAATAAATGTAAATCTAGGAAACCTAACAAATAGTCAATTAGCGCACATAACTTTCAGTTTACAACTATATTCCCCAGCAACGGCGCCATTTTTTGATAACGCTCAAACTATACTCTTGAATAGGTATAAGCTATCATTGTCAATATAAAACCCAACTAGGTTGGGGTTGAATCCCACAGGAATATGGTGTGAACTTAAGTCGTTTGCGATTTAATTCACTAATAGTTTAACATTTCCTAAAATGGGGGTTGAAGTTTCACAAATAATTGTTTGTCACTTTAATTTCGATGTTTGTAATCAAGATTTTATGAAATAACCAGAATTATGTTCACTAGATCTTACGGTACATGACAGATGCTAAAGGTGACTCAAGATTCTCACGGTGGTTAGGATAACAAGCTATCTTTATCGATGATATGCTCAAATGTCTCTCGACCTATTTAAGCGTCTAATTTCCTAATCCTCTCGGACTTAGGAAATCTCTATTCACTACCCAGATTTTACCTCAGGTTAATCAACCTTGTTACAACGCTGATTATTAAACGAAGTATTTCCGAGTCCCTGTTGATAATTCACTTCCTACTGTATATGATTTCTTTCTCAAGCAAATCAAAGTAGGTGTGACTGTTTGCAACCAACAGACATTAATTAAAATCTCAGAATTATCAAGAAATCCTAACACTTATTAAATCTTGAGTGTTTAGCACATCATCATGACCTAACCCTAGATCCCATAATTCAGGTTAATGGAGTTTAGCCACTCATGATGCAAAGAACGAAACATACAATTGAATTCATAATTGAGAAGATTAACTTAAAGATATGAATAATAAGTAGTGAATCATAGATTAGATCACAAAGGAAAATCCCCGAAATAGTTGTATTGTTCGAATCCAAAAAGATAGAGAAAAAAATATCGAAAACTCATAGTTAGAGCATACCTCGCCAACTTAGTGAACTTGAGCGAGTACGCCTTCAAACTCATACTACCCTGCTTTAAATTTATGTAATCCTACACCTTTGCTTACCATAACTCTAGTGGAAAGAACCTATTTAAGAAAGTCATGGCAAACTCTTCCCACTCTATAGGCCCTGCCTCGACACCTCTATCCTTCTTTCACTACTTGAACCAGGTGTGAGATACTCCCTGCAACTGGTATGCAGCCAAGTCTGCACTCTTATTAGAAGTGATACCCATGATGTCAGTCACTTTCTGCACCCCATCCAGGAACTCTTACGGATCCTCCTCAGACTTGGATCTAGAAAACAAAAGGGGATTAATTCGAGTAAAGTCTCGAATCCTGACTGCAATTGTATTCAACATTGGATTGGCTAGAGCCATAGCCTACTGGTTGTTCTGAGCAACCATAGAATGAGCCAAAACTGTGAAAGAAATCCTGAACTCAACGTGAGAAACATGGTCTTTTAGGGGATCTTCCTGAACAGGTAATGGTGCAGGTTGACCCCTATCTTTTCTTCCATTGTTTCTTCTAGGAGTCATTGTCTGTAAACAGAATGAAGGATGATTTAAAAAGAGGAATTCAATAGAGCTCATGCTCTTTCACATGACATGAACACTGAAAGAAGGGAGACTTTCCTAATAATGCGTTATAGCCTTTTGTCCATAAATGTGGTGCGCTTTACACCCATGGACAAAACTCTACTCGATATGGATTTCAGACAATGTAAGGCACTTTAAGACCTTAGGATCTGATACCAAGTTTTTTCACAACCCGACGCTATCATTTGGTAGCAACAACGGTGCTTAAGGCCACAAGTGACACAATGCTAAACCATGGTCTGGTACTGTTATGAGCACTTAATGAAAATAAAATAAAATGTGCGGAAAATAAACCAATGAGGTACTATCAATCTGAGTATTGAAATATATAAAATGACATATCTGAAATATCTGATAAATACTAGAAACTATGACTGTCTGTTTGAAATAACTGATGAAAACTAAAAACCGCATAACTATCTAACTATCTGATAACCTATAAGAATCATAAGGAATTGATGGGACAGACCCCCAACTAATTACAACTGACTGAACATAAATAGATACTGAAATAACGGTAAAACACGTTATGTCATCGATGGAAGAGGACTCACCACTACTGTGGGAAGGTATTGCTAGACTGCCTAAGTACGGTCGGGAATCTGAGCATATGAACCTATGTTATAAGACAACTTAGAGCAACTAAAAAGTATACGATTAGTACTTTGAATATACTGGTATGTGAGGTAAGGACTAACTGAAATACATGTGGCAACTGAATAGGGATGCATGGACATGTATAACTAAGAATGCAAGACCAAGTAAAGCATGTACTAAAAAGATCTGAATAACATGAATAATCCATAAAACTGACTGAATAATCACTGAAATATGATTACTTTGTCAAGTAAACCAGGACTGAGATAAATTGAATACTGACTGAAATTGTGAGAGCTATCATGTAACCGACAAACCCCAATCTGAGCAAATCGGGGTCCAACCTGTAATCCTAATTGGAAGATTGTCAGTACCTTGCCACGGGTACTAATATATGGCTGTGTGGATCCACTAAAATAGTGTCCCGAAGTAATATGGAGTCACTCTCTACTGGAAGGTGCTACTATAAGAAATGTGTCAACCCTAAAATGGAAAGATGACATCTCAAACCTATGCTGGCTACGTGGTTTCAGAACTTGGGGATTGCTACTAAGGGTCACACCCTCTACTGGCAGGTGAGCCTCTTTTTTGGGTTTACTCGGTGTTAAATCTTACTCCCAACTAAACTGACACTGGTACTGACTTAAGTTCAACTAAACATAACAACTGATAGTTCTCAACATGATCATAACAACTGAGTACATAATAAGATTCATGGTTTAACTGGCTTATTACTTGCAAGGTCTGAACCGTAAGTAAACACATAGGTATCGGGTGTTCATAACCCACCAGCACTAAATGATTACAAACTTTGATAACAACAATGAGACAGTGATATAACATCATAGTTCAAGGACCCAAAATGTCATATATTCATTAAACTGATAAGTTTTAGGAGTTGGAACATGGGAATGAGTCGACCATGGCAAAGTAATATACACACTTGGATTAATGCATGAAATGGATAAGTTAACATGGAATCAATTTAAATATACATAGTAACTTGAAATTCAAAGCATTACATAACCTAATTTACATGGGATCATATGAGGACATGAATTGAATTCAATTACTAAGGAAAAGCATGGATTAAACTCATCTTGAACATATAAGATTTCATAATAAAGAAAGAGTTCATACTTTAATAAAGAGAGGGTTTTTGGGCTCAATGGGTGAAATGAGACCATTGATGAATACCCTACAAACCTAAAGTTCTTGGCTTGGTGAAGTAAACTTGACCTTTGAGACTTGGGAGATGATCTTAAGAAGAAACCCTAATCTTATTCTTGAGAATGGAAGTAGGGATTTTGTGTTGTTTAATTGATGGAATAAAGAGGAAAAGTAATTCCCCTTGGGGTTAAATGTCGAGAGTTAGGAGTTATATGAGGAGAAAAGACCAAAAAAACCCTTAGAAACCATCTGTAAGTCATTTGGAAGTCGTTCCGACGTGGTTGGGTACGACTCGTATGTTCTAGGTATGGGTCGTACCTTGAGTCGTCACCAGGAACCCAAATTTTGACCCCTACTGTTGTGGGTACGACTCCTCCTGATGACTCATATGTTTTGCATACGGGTTGTTATTGGGAGTCGTACCCTATTGGCAATTTTGAACGCGCTTCAGTAATTTGGCCATAACTTTTCACCCCGATATCGGATTAAGGCAAAATTGGTATCGTTGGAAAGCTAGTTTAAGTATATATCTATTGATAGGATTTTAGATCATAAATTCTCCATAGAACAAAAGTTATGCTCGTTTGGAGATGACTATAGTTATATATATTTAATCACTAAGGGATGTTTCTACTTGTTCATCAGCTAGGAGCTATTTGAGGACTTAATATATGTCCAAGTAACTTATAAAGCTATCAAAACATGAGGTTTGGCTCTTGGATCCTTCACTGATCAGGATACGAGTCATATCTTATGACTCGTAACAAGTCATACAACTACAACTCATCCTTTCGTAACCTAGATAAAACTCATCTCACCTCCGACTGACTTGGTTACGACTTACCATGTTTGTATGATCACCTTACGACTTCCAAGGTTTAAGTAGTACCTTAAACAGAATATCACCTATCACATATTTTCATAGGTACGAGTTGAACATACGACTCGTATGATGTCCATACGACTCAAAGGCATGAGTCGTATATTGTACAGTGACTTCAAAACACGGGGTATTACAAACACCCACAAGCACAAATAAAAAAATCAACAAACAATTAATTATATATATATATAGGTACTTAAATGCCAAAAAAAAAAAAAAAACTCCTCACATGCAAAAAAGAAATCTATATCAAATCCCAGAAAAAACCTCCGCAGATCAGAACATAAAAATTCCAAATCTGAATAATCAAAATAAACAAAAAAAAACTTTTGGGAGATCTGCAGATAAACACACACAAAAAATTTCAAATATAAAAATAAAAAAATATATTTGAAAATTCAAAGCTTAATATGATTTATTTTTTGATAAAAAAATGGAAGATTTATAGGGTTTATGCAAAATTATTATATTAATTAAGGAATTCAAAGAATGATTAAGGGAAAAAATTATCTTTATTTATTTATTTTGGTTTTGCAGGTTTGTGTGGAAGGGCAATATGATGAGTTGATTTTTTTTCTAGATTTGAATATATAATTTAATAATTAAAAATAATAATAACTTTTAAAATTTGAAGAAAAAATAACCTAGTTTTTTTCAATAACCTGAATTGGAGCCATCAACTAAGTTGAATATGCACTTGGTAGAGCCTATTTGAAGGTAGTGCTGCAAGGATTTTTAACTACTAGGGCTCAAAATCGAGACAACCTAGATATCCTATGTTATTTTTCCATGTGGCAACTTGATGAGTTTTTTTTTTTTGCATATATAATTAATTCTTGAGAAAATAAAATTTTTGAAAAATTGAAAGAAAACACCTAGTTTTTTCGATACTTGAATTAGAGTCCGCCGACTAATTCAGATTTGTGTTGGTTGGATTTTATTGGGGATAGCGCCGCTCCCTACCAGGAAATTTTCATATACAAGGCTTAGAATCGAGAAAAAGTACCCCAGGCTTTTTCGGTGCCTGGATTGGAGTCCGCTAACAAATTTAAATTTGCAGCAAATTAGAGCTCATTTGAAATTTCCTACCAATTTTTTTTTCTTATCCAAGATATAGAATTGAGATAACCAAAATTTTATAATCTAACACTCGCAAACCTCTCAACATTAGTAGTCTAATTTATTTTTATTTTCTTGTCTATTATAGTAATTAATTATTAATACGCTTATGTTCGCAATAAATTTTCGTAGTGCTAAAAAGTAACTGCAAGAAAAAATAAAATAAACAAAAAGAGTAATTTTATTTAAATTAGTCTTGTGAGCAAAATTCCGTAACGCTCTTGATTCTTCTCTCCTAAACTTAGAAGTGATCCAACGGTCTTCAGTAACGTATTTCTCAATTGTTGGATGATTTGGACTCCTAGAGAAGTATTTCAATCTCTGGGAATGTCGAAAAATGTTTTCTCACTTTGGAATAATCTCTGAGAAGAACTCAATTGATTTCTCCTTGCAAGAACTTGATAATCAATGCCGATGTTGCCAATGCTTGTCCAAGTCCTCTTTCTGAATGTCCTTAGAATGTTATGTTGCCCCCTATTTATAGTTGTAAGGAGTAGGCCTGGTTGCTTGTGATTGACCGAAATATGTCACTTTGATGCGATGACTTTTGATAGGTTCTTGAATTTGAATGAGATTTCCACATCATTTGTGCACGTGGCTTCATCTCGTTGGTTTTGGATTTGATTGGGATGCCATGTCACTTGACACGTGGCATGAATTTGAGCTCCAAGGTGAGATGGACATTGATGAGAAATAAATTGAGCTTATTATTTCTAAAGCCCAAAATAATTTTAGACCCAATAAAATATGGATCAAATTTAATTTTATATGAATTTGATTCAATAAATTTTATGTGTCTACAGATGCCCCCTACTTCAAGGCTCATTGAGGTGTTTGATTTGTCGGACCTTTTAGAGATGATATTTGAAGTATTCATGAAGCCCTTTTTTGTGTGTGTACGTAATTTAATCCTCGCAAAAATATTTGAATTTGACAAGAATAAAATATAGCCGAACTCTTCAACTGTGCCTCAATCTCCACATTGATGTGCTAAAGCCAACCAATTAATACACACCGAAGGCTCCCCTTTTTTTTACAAGACTTGAGCATTTTGTCAAAATTCGACTCCTCAAAGTCATGATAATCCAGCTAGAATAACGTGAATTCCTTCATTATGAGTGTAAATTCTGTTTAAAACTAAATACATCCAAACCACGTAGGATCCTGACATTAGTCTTATATTGAATTTTAATAGGATTGAATAATGATATTATCCCACTTCAAAAAGGGTTAGGAATTTAACTTATTTTGGATACTTGGACATCCCAGTTTTTCTGGAAGACGACTTGTTGAACAAATTCCTTTTTGAAATCAAACTGGAGCCCTTCAGAGTTTATAAAATGACATCACCACCCCCATTAAGTCATTGTAATTCAGCTTGAACCACAATACAACTCGCGTTCTTCTCCTCATTTTTCCTCTCTTTCACAGTTGAGTTTTTAAGAAGCTTGAGGCGTCTGTGGGAGAAAATTCATAATGCATCGTGGGGGTTTCTAAACCACGAACAACTTACAGTGTTGGAAAATAGACTCGTAAGGATACATTCTACGCAAAACCCACACTCATATTCTGTCCAAGTATCCTTCCAAAATTAGACTTTCAGTTCTGTTTCGTCACTTTTTGTTTGTTTTTGCAGCCTCACGAAAATTATCATATCTTGACTTAGGAGCATCAAAATCAGAATTCATTTTTTGCGTTGAAAAATAGACTCGTAGAGCTACATCTCATGTTAGAATCACAATAAGATTGCACTGAAATCATCTGAGATATTTCCCCAAAACCAATCATCTGGTCTTGGTTCACTAGTTTTATCAACTTGCGCAGCGTCACAATAAATTCCATATCTCAACGCAGGGGTATTGAAATCAGGTGATGTTTCTTGAATTGAAAATTAGACTCGTAGAGATACATCTCACTCAGGAATCACAATCAGATTGCACCCAAATCATCTCAGATATTTTTCCAAAACCGATCTTCTAATCTTAGTTCGCTAGTTTTTCAACTTTGCGCAGCGTCACGATAAATTCCATATCTCGATTCAGGAGTATCGGAATTAGGTGCCATTTTTTTGTTGGAAAGTAGACTTGATATATACAACATACATAAAAACCACACTCAACCCCTTTATGTACTTATACATATACGTCTTCAAAGTCATCTTAGTTTGGAATCTGATGGCCTATTTTGTAACTTTGAGTGGCTATGATAGAAAATGCATAACTTGGTGTAGGATCTTTTGAATCATGAGCCATTTTTTTTTTACGGAGAAGTATCTAAGATCTACCACATATGTAAAAATGAGAGTGAACACCTATACAGATTTACACTGATATATTGTCAAAATCCGCTTTGCCTTGCTGGTCTCTTCACCTTTGGATGTCCGCGGTAAACTTAGTGAAGGAACGTCTATCCTCATGTGATATCTATGTCAATTCAAAGTGTTATTGCCGTGATCAACAAATGACATACACTTTTCCTTTTTTTTTTCGTAACTCATATGACTAAACTTAGAGTAAAAATACTCTAAGCTGCCTACATACCTTGGGAGGATCAAGTCATAACGTAGTTCAGGAATGATGAGTTAATTTATCTTTTCAAATTTCTTTTTTTTTGAAGAGCCATTCACAGTTTAAACTCATGCGGGCCAGGAGTGACATGCAGTTTAAGCTCGTACCTTAAGGAGCATTCTGGAGAAAAATTCTTGTAATGTAACTTTCCTCCCAACCCTTTGTAATGAAATATTATTACACTTCATTTTGATATTTATTTCCCCCATTGGTTGAAGAAAATTTGCACTTTATCTTGTGTCGACTTTTGAAAGTTAGAGTTTAAAAGTCCTTTGATATTTTTTCTTTTGCGAGCGATCAATGTCCAAGTGTTACCCTTGTTGCTATTGGAGAAGACATTTGACATGGGCTTGTTTGTTGTTTTCTTTAGGGTGGGAACATTAATTGAGTCAAAGCTCCCAAATTTTAGCATGATGATTCCTTAACCTTTTGGTGATGCCACAGAGCACATGGATTGTAGAACTTTTGAAATTAAACTTTTTTATGGTCCAATTTGGTGCTAACATGATTTGCATCAACTATATCTCCATTATAAATGATGATATTTTCTTCTCGCATTAACACCATGATCATTTTCTTCAGGATGAAGCATTTTATGGTGTGATGACTAACAATGCGGTGAAATTCGTAGTACTTAGGATCATCAACTTTGTTTGATTCTTTAGGTTGTTTTGACTTAGGGAGTTTAATGACTTCTTTGGATAGCAACTCATCAAGAATCCCAGGAACATCAGAGTTGAGAAAGGATATACCCTTGCTTGTAACTCTTTTAAGGTTGGTAAATTTTTCACTTTTCGCATTTGTTGCTTTTGATCTTACTCTTTTAACTTTTGTCTTGTCTAGGCCTTCGTAAAACTCATAGTTGTCGTCATAAATTTCCTAATTTGGTCTTTTGCCGAGTCTTTGAATTTCGTGACTTCTTTCCTAGGATAAAAAACAGGTGACATCATTCTATGAATTGCAATACTTAGCTCTATGTCATGAGTATGCATAGTTAATTCTTTAAAAGTTTGAGGCTTAATTCCTTGGAGGATATACGCAAGGCCCCAATGTATTCCTTGAATGCAAACTTCAATTGCAGAAGTTTAAGAAAGTTGATGCTTGCAATCGAAGCTCAATGTTCGCCAGCAATTTATGTAGTCCACTGTAGGCTCATCTTTACTCTATCTTGTGTTTGTCAATTCCATCATGCTGACCGTACAATAGGTGTTGTAGAAACGATTTACGAATTGACATTCTAGTTGATCCCAACAATCAATTGATTCAAAATCCAAGTCTGTGTACCAATCAAAGACATTGCCTTTCAAAGAGCAAATAAACTGCCCGACAAAAAGATCACCATGTGTGTCAACACTGCTACAAGTTTTAACAAAATGAAAGATATGTTGCCTTGGATTTTCCTTCCCATCAAATTATTGAAACTTTGTCGGTTGATATCCAATTGGCATCGGTAAGCCCCTGATTTACTTAGAATACGGCTTTGAGTATCTTATGAAACTTTGTCATGGACTGCCATATTGTGCCTTGATGGTGTTTGTAATCATATCTTGCAGTTGTTGAACTGTTAGAGTGGCGACTGAAGTGGATCAATCAGCGCACTAATTGTCACTTAACTTGATGAGAGATTCACCATCAACTTTTTCTTGCGGTGTTAGATTATAATTTGACACTCTAGGATTGTAGAGACTTAACTTGCTCATAAGTCGGGTAATTTGATGATCTTTCTCATCAACGAACTTCTTCAAGGCTTCAATGGTTTGCTACATCATTTCAAACTTCTCATCCATGTCAACTACATCAACAATGAAGGTGTTGACTTTTGTCGAAGTTGGAGAATTCATTAAGTCCTCAGATTCTCCAAAGTTACAGACAATTTCAGACAGTTTATCTAATAACATATATGCAAAGTTGCCCCAGGGGTTCTAGTTACTGCCGAAATTTGAGATTTTCTCCATTTTGTCATCTCCAAAAAGTAAAGTATTAGGATCCATCCAAAGAACAAGCATTGATATTTCGTCGACTGATGGGGCCAACAAGCTTGATCTCACTAGATGTGGCAGTAGTAGACTTCTTGCTCAAAACATCATTAATTTTTCGAAAATTCATTGCAGTAGTTGAATTTGTGATCTTTCAATTTGTAGTAGAAAGAGATGAAAAGAAGACTGGTCCCACTGGACGTGCCAAAATTTGTTTGCAACAAATTTTCGTAGTGCTGAAATTTAACTACAAGCAAAAATAAAATAAATAAAAAGAGTAATTTTATTTAAATGAATCTTGTGAGTACAATTCCGTAACTCTCTTGATTCTTCTCTCTAAACTTGAACTGATTTGAGAGCCTTCAGTAGCGTGTTTCTCGAATTGTTGGATGATTTGGACTTATGGAGATGTATTTCAATCATTGTGAATGTCGAAAAATATTTTGTCACTTTGGAATAATCTCCGGAAAGAACTCCGTTGATTTTTTCTTGCAAGAACTTGAGAGTTAATGTCGATGTTGCCAATGTTTGTCCAAGTCCTCTTTCCGAATGTCTTTAGAATGTTATGTTACCCCCTATTTATAGTTGTAGGGAGTAGGCCTGGTTGCTTGTGATTGGCTGAAATATGTCACTTTGACACTTGACAACTTTTGACTGGTTCTTGAATCTGAATGAGATTTCCACATCATTTGTACATGTGGCGTTGTCTCGTTGGTCTTGGATTTGACTGGGATGCCACGTCACTTGACACGTGGCATGAGTTTGGACTTCAAGGTGAGATGGACCTTGATAAGGAATAAAATGGGCTTATTATTTTTTAAGCCCAAAATAATTTTAGACCCAATAAAATATGAATCAAATTCAAATTTTATATGAATTTGATCCAATAAATTTTACGTATGTACAGCTTATAACATTAAATTTTAAAATTTTATATTATTATTATATATAAAAATTACTTAGAAGCATGATTTTTTGGAAAAAAGATATGAAGTTTACTAGTTGTACACGCAAATATGTAAACTCGTAAGCACATATCTTAAACCACTTAAAATTAAATTATTTTTTAGTTCATAAAAGCTTTTGATGTTCTGAATTCTCATTGGAAGTTATAAAAAATTATTAAAGTAGTTATGTCCCCAACAAAATTATAAGTAGTAATATATTAGTACTCTATTTTTTTTAGTTATTTGAAACTAATAAAGACTTAGATATTGTTATAGGAATGTGATTGCATAAACAGTTAGTTATTATAATAATAATAATAGTTATTACTATAGGCAAAATAAAACGATTATAGAGAGATATACAAATCGATTTCAAATTAAACTTTGGTAGAGTATGATTATACTTGAGAAATTAGAAAATTGGCTAATCCATGTACTAGAAAATGTAGAATAGCTTAGCAAAATAAGTATGTTAGTTTGTTATCATGAATTTGATTTTCCTACGAGCATTATGATTAAATTAGGGTCATAATGTTGTGGCATTGCCCAATTTTTCTGTAGAAAAAAAGTTTGGAAGTTTCACAAAATTAGGAAAAGGTTATTTATGGGCGGAATCAAAATTAAATGTCTTGAATTTTAATTAGCTATTTTAAGTCGTTGAGATTTAAATTACTTAAGACAAATATAGATTTGGATCAAAGTTGTTGAATTCAACCAATATCGTAAGCAATACTCTAGCACTGCCCTGATTATTTGTATAATTTCATTTAAACTCTTGATTTCTTTTCTTTTTTCCCTCTTTGAAGTTGATTTATATAGCTAGCTTTCGACATATATCAATTTTAATAGCAGTATATAACATTGAATTGGTGGTTTAAGCAATTAGTAATTTGCTTAGGCTAATTTTCATTTCAAATAATTTAAATTATCTTTTAATTTTAAATATAACTAACTCGTTTAATTGCCCATATAAGATTAAATTCAAAATAAATATAAAAGAGAAGTCATACGATCCAATATTCTATCATCGACGTTGGGCCAACTTTTTTTTGGGCTGCCATGCATTGCTTTCTGGTCATTGGCACTTTCCCTCTATTTTATGTAGGTCTTTATTAATCAAAAGATGGGCTCAGCCCGTTTATTAACCCCCAAAACCAAATTCTTTATATGATCGGGCCCAAATGTCCATTGTATATTTATAGTGTTATACATATTATTTTAAGTATCGTAAAATTTCAAGTGAAGAATACATATCATTTTAGATAGATTTAGAAGAATAATACTAACTTTTAACTTTTTTTTTTTAATTTAAACCAGCATATACCTACAACCCACCTCACCCCACACCATTTTAAAAAAAATTTACTTAAACTCGCTCCACACATACACCGCTCAACATAGCCTAAAACCCACACCACCCCGCACCCGCACCCGCACCGCCCATTGCCATCACTAATTAAGACCGACCTCCTTACCAAGTAAACTTGAGGGTGGCCTTTGATATTTTATCCAAAAACACAAATGTCCAAATGAAAAAGTCCTAAAATAGATTAGGAAACATTGAAGCTTCTAGAAAACCAAGCGTTTCTTCATCTTCTTCGCCGCAAATCCTATCGGTTTTCCGATGTTGGTGCTGTGTGGTCCCTTCGGTGACTATTTTCATTGCTGAAGAACTTCCAAGCTAAGCTTTTCTCAAACATTTCTTTTCTTCCTCATCTACGATTCTGAAATTAAAGTATTTAACCTTTTGATTTTGTTTCAGGAATCATTGAAGCAACTCATAGTGTTGCTCTTACTGGTTCTCTCCATAAATATCTCCAAAGGTACTCCTCTTTTGAGACAAGCTCAAAACTTTAGACATCAACCTCATCTTACTAAACTCATATATAGCTTCTAAGTAACTTTGGATCGATTACACTTCAAGTCACCTAAATCTCTCACCAGGTGCTGTGTAATCGATTCCACTGGAATAAGACTCCAAGTAACTTAGCTATAATTAGTTCATGCAAGATTCAGATCTGGTTATTCCACTAAATTGTAGATTTCTAGTCCTTAGTTTTGTTTGCTCCTTTGCAAAGGGTTGAACCCCTAAGAAATTAATACCACCTTCGCATTTGGTTAAACAACACTAATTACCCTAGTAATCTTATAACTTGTACTGTTGACAATAGTAGGTTCATCTGCATTTTGTTTCTAATAAAGTAAACCTGAATTTATCTGCATTTTGTGATGTGTTTATGCCTCCCCTATGTATTTGATTTTGGGAGTAAATATATGCCCGTGTTGTTTCTGCCTTAGTCTGGTGCCTGCTGCCTCAGTTTTCTTATCCTTAGCTGTGGCAAATGTTGTTTGTCCTGCATTATAATTTTTTTTTCTCTTGCTGGTAACTCCAAGAATGTGTTGAAACTTTTTTTACCTGCAAAACTAAAACACAAGTTACCTAAAATATCTGCTAGAGAATTTCCTTCTCTGTATATCTAATGTACTCTTATATGTTCCCTCTCCATCATCTCCCTAATATTTCTTATGATTCCCCTTATACTCCAAGGAACATCCCATTCCCCTTTGACCATTTTTGTCAAAGCTAATGAGTCAGTTTCAAGAACTAGAGGTAGAAACTGATGCTGCACACAATATAAGCATCCCTTCTTCATAGCCAATGCCTCAGCATAGATACTTGTACTGTCCAACAGTTGCATACACGAGGCATAGATCAAGTCCCCCTCATCACATCTTATATAAAATGCAATTTAACTTGCCTCGGATTTCCTTTAGAGGTGCCATCTGAATTGCACTTATACCACCCTTGTTCTGGTTTTCTCCATTTAACCACCATAATTCTCACTTGTAACCTGTAATTCTGCAAAAGATCAACTAAAAGAGGTCACCAATTAGGAACATTCTTTAACCATGGATATCTAAGTATAGTTAGATGATGAAGATTCCTATCTATCTCATAAATAACCCTATGCATTGACATTGAACCTCCGTGATTCACTTTGTTTCTTCTTTTCCATAACTGCTAGCATATCAATCCGGACACAGCCATAACAATAGGTTTAACCCTTCCATCCAAATCTAAATTCCACCATTTAGTCAAGGTCTAATTACACTGTATAAATGGACCTTCAACACACACTCACAATATAGTAATTCCACACTCTAGAAGCAAAATTGCTTGAAATGAATAGATGATGTACAGTTTCTAAATGTGATTGTAGAAAACACCTACATCCACTACCAGAAATTTGGTATTTTCCGACAACACATGTAGTCGGAATGTAGTCGAAAAATAAGGTATTTCCGACCACATTCCAACTGTATAGTGGTGGTCGAAAAAAAGCTTGTCGGAAAAATATTTTCAACCACATCTGTCGGAAATTTTCGACTACTACAGTCGGAAAATTTAAATTAAGAATTAAAAATAATTATTTAATAAATAAAAAGATTCCAACTACAGTGGTCGGAAGGTTAATAAATAATTATTTAATAAATAAAAGCTTTTCGACTACTATGGTCGGAAGATTAATAAATAATTATTTAATAAATAAAATATTTCCGACGACTGTGGTCGGAAGGTTAATAAATAATTATTTAATAAATAAAAAGCTTTCGACTTCTGTGGTCGGAAGAATAATAAATAATTATTTAATAAATAAAAGCATTCCGACTACTTTGGTCGGAAGATTAATAAAGAATTATTTAATAAATAAAAGTATTCCGACTACTGTTGTCGAAAATAATTTATATATTTTAAAAAAATTTCGACCACTGTAGTCGAAAACTTTTTATTTATTAATTATTAAATATATAATTATAAAAAAATATATATAATTTTATTAATTTATATATTAATTATTTAATATATAAATTATTTGCGACCACTTTGAAACATCCAAAACAAATAGCGGAATCAAATAGTTTAAGCATTTCAAGGCAAGTCTAAACGTCACAATCCAAAACAAACACCAATTCTAATAGTTTAAGTCTAAATGTCACAATCCTAAACAAAAACCAACCGCTACAATCTAATCATCTGATTCACTATCTTCCCCATCCTCAAATACTTGTGGCATATGCTTCTTGACTAACGCTTCAAACTTGGCAAATTTGGCACAGTGTTGCGTCAACTCTTCAATTTTTGTTCTCATCGCTTCCATTTCTTCCTTGTTTTGCGAAATAGAAGCGGAGTTGGGCAACATTGGGGAAGAACTACTCGAGGATTGGTTACCTCCAAGCCCGTAGGTTTTACCCTTTTTTGGACCACCTACCACATTTGTCCACATTCTATTCATATCAGCAGGTGATGGTTGGACCATGGTACTATCCTCTAAAGCAGGTTGGGTTTGACGCCAATCTTTAATGCTTTTTTTAAATCCTTCCTGAAAGAAAAATAATTGTCATTATGTAAACAAGCTAAGTTGAATAATAAGAAAATAATATATACAAATTTTATTATCTTACATATGATTCCTTAGCACGCGGTTCGACCCATTCTTCTCTTGTACCATCCGGATTTTTCTTCTTATGTGTCTCATCGAAGGTCTTAGGAATAGGTACATCTACTCCCCCATTTAAGAAATTTTGCAAAATTTTACCCAGATACAGTTCAATGCTACTGTAAAAGTTCAGCCAAAACACATGAAAAAGAACAACAAAGGCATACACTTTCAGAACACAGCATTAAAGATAGAACTTGGAAAGAGGAGTATTGTGCTAATCTGGAGTACCTGTTTGCTTTCAAAACATTGATATCCTAACTTAAAACCTGTACTGAAAGCTGCACAAATTCCGAACACTACATAATCCAACAACATAAGCACTTTAAAAATCCACAAATTAACTCATTTGTTTGAAGAAATCTCATCAACAAGAACTAGTAAACTACTACTACTAAGGCTCAATCATCCTAGCAAGTCCTCACTGTCTATGTCACTCCATAAACAAAACAGATAGTAAAAAAGATTATGTGGGCTAAATATTGCATCCAGCAGCCATCATTTGTTTAAACTCTTCAAAATTAACAAATCCATCACCATCTTTATCAACCCCTTTAATCATTCTTCTACACTCTTTAACACTGCAATTTACACAACCAAGACTAATTAGAACGCTCCTCAACTCCTTAGCATCAATAAGCCCATTTTTATCAGCATCAAACACAAGAAAAACTTTTCTAATTAAAGACAGTTATTCAAAGACTTGAACCATATTATGAGTTATTTGTCACTTTTTAATCATATACTATAGCCCTGTGACTGGTCCTATAGGAACTACCCTATATTTTCTAAGTACTCAAAGTGAATAAATAGTTAAGCTACTTTCTGCAAGTTAGTAATAAGTAGCAGAAAATAGAAGAGGAAGAAGTCATGTGTTGGTGTGGGGTGTAGACTAAATCACGAAAAAGATTACTTTTTTCACTCTTTTCATGAAAATTGGGCTCAGATGTGTTCTACGACAAGGCAAAAGAGAATCCAGCCACCCCATGGATGCAAACACTGATTGTAGGGGAGAGAGAAACCTCAATCACAGGGCGTACACAGTGTTGCCATGCCAAGATATGGGTCGGGTCATTCCATGCCAGAATTGGTTAGCCCAGAATCAGAAACACCATCATCACTGCCTCTTTATGTAACTTCTATCAACACAGTAACCCATACACAAAAAAAAAAACAAGACTGTCCTAGTTTAAAAAACGCAGTCCAGTGTATTAAGATCCTACTATACACGAGTTCCGGAGAAGGACCGAACCACAAGGGTCTATTGGTTTTCCGACCCGACAAGAATCACCATTCAAGAGAAAGAAACAGGTTATGGAGGGCTCAGATTTGCTGTTTTAGAACAAAGCAAAAGAGGAGCAACACCGCCATGGTTCCAGACACCAATTTGCTATTCAAAGCCATAAACGGGTCGCCCTGCCAATATATGGGACGTGTTATTCTCGATGCTGTGATTGAACATAGTCCAGAAAGGAAAGAAGAAATCATCACAGCCCCTTTACAACATCATTATCAGCAGCAGCAGTACAAAGAACTTCTTTCAATCTTTTTTCCTTTCTGTTTATTTCAAAGGGCTGTTGGATGTTTGGTTAACAATGGTGAAACTAGTGTCTGCAGCCATATTATGGAACTAGCAAGCATATAGACTATTCAGGGAGAGAACAATAGGTTCTCTGATCATGTGGCTTATGCATTTTGTGGATGTATGTTTTCACATATCAATCTATCAGTATTGCGTCTCAACATCAGTATATGTCACCAAACTCTTGTGTATGTATAGATCAACATTTTCTTAAAGATACTGTACTTTTGTTGTTGTTCTCTTTTGTCATCAAATTCAATTTATTTTTTATCTTTATTACTTTTCAGATACTTTCAGTTACAGAATTCAGACTTCCAGGTAGCTTAATTGCAGCCACAGAAGACACAAATTCGACAATAACAACAAATTATTTACTCAAAGTATCATGTGTAAATGGATAAAGGGGTTGGACAAGAATAGTACTAGTCTTCGTTGGTGGGTAGCGAAACTCATCGAACCTACGGTGTGCAGCGAGCCACCCGTTTCAGAGGCTCGATTTGCCTTTCCTCGTTCCCTCCCCGCCTTAAAGTCAGGAGTGTCCCATAATATCAAGAACTGAGTCCACACTTCATCATTCAACCAACCAGGTTTGATCAATTTCCTCCGGGTCTCATACAAGTGTTCTTTGACCTGTAGAGCTGCTTTCAATCGAAAAATGCGGTCTATTTCATTATCATGACAATCACTCCATGAACACTTTGTCTGCAAAATAATGTAATATAAAGTCATAAAATGAGTTGATGGATACAATGAAAAAACTATCTTTAGGCAATGAGAGTCATAGCTTATAAAACTGCTTATACCATAAATTGTTTCCACATGACAATTCTAATTTCCCATGGAATCTCTAACCAACTATTCCACGGCTTTGTGAAAAATGGTTTAATTTCTTCTATAACCATATGTCCGGCGGCATATGCTGGAATGAACCTGCAATAAGATTATATTAAACCATCATCTTAGCTTTTAAAAATTAAGAAAAACTCAAGTGTTACTTACCCATCACGATAAGGGACGATTCGTAGCCTCCCAACATTGTCATATTCTAATACCTCTTTAAATTGCAAATTTTGAGAAGCAACTGTTGCAACATTAGGCGTTGTAGCACTATCTATGGATGACAATGTTGGTGTGTTAGGACCTCCAACTCTCAATTCAGAAAGGCTTGGTACGGATGATGTCGAAGGCACAAATGAAGAGCTACTACGCAAACTATTTTGGGATGAAGAGGTGTGCAACTGGTCAGACGGTGGAGGCATGAAAAATGCATTTGGTAGTGAAATAGTGCATTTAGGAGGGGGAGCAATATTTGTAGTAGCTGGTTAAAGAATTGTGGTAACAAGTGGTGCTTTCTTACTTAATCTTACATCGTTCATTAACATTACCTTTTGATGCCATTTATTTTCTTTACTAGCCACCTGAAAAAGAAGGGACAACCAAATTTAAGAATAGTTATGTTTGTTACAAGGTAGGCAGATATATACTTTAAACAATTAGGCCGGGAGTTCTATGAAATAGAAGGACAAGGTAGGCTGTCAATTGCTATTTCTGTAAGTTAAATACTTTTCAATTACTTTATCCACACTAAAAAATAAAGCTCCAAATTCATTTTCTTTAAAAGGTAACAAGTACATCTTTTGAGAGATCAAAAAGCACAACCATCACAACAGAATTTACAATAGACATGAGCCACATACTGATCTTGGCAGATGAAAGTTTGCTCCAGATATACCATTACTAGTCAAAATGCGTGCAATACATTTTTAAATGGCCTAGAAACTGTTCTCCTTTGTCTAAATTTGTGGGACTTGCACCCAGGAATCAAAAGATACAGCTCATATGGCGCGTTTAGAAAGAAGAAAGAAACAACTAGAATTAGAGCAAAGAGCTTTCTCTTTAAATCTTTTGCAACAGCATGTTGCTCCATAAGGCTGCCAAGAGTTTTCTCTAGTCAGAGAATGAGAGTAGGAACATGTATATAGACCTTACCCCTACAAGGTAGAGAGGAGGTTTCCAGTAGACCTTAGTAAAAACAATCAAAACAATTTGAACTTTAAGCAGAAGTGCAGATTTAACTCCCAAAATTCAAAACCCATGAATCTCAGCAAATATGAGCTTCTACCTTATCAATGAGTCAATCAGAAGCTATCTTATCCAAATCAATAATCAGTTCAGCTGAAGCAAAGTTTACCATCTTGTGTAATTAAAGGATAACCAGAGGCAATTAAATTAACAAACCAATCCCATCCACCATCCACCTTCAACAGAATAAATACTGCCTTAACCATTGCTGCTATATGGGTTGAACCCATATAGGTAACTAGATCAGGCTTTCCAACCACATCCACATTCCTAAATGCCTGAATTACTGGCACAGATTTCACCAGCATCCAAAGCTTCCACCTATCTTCTTTATGGCCATCAACACCAATGTGCAACAAGAACCTATTCCTAAAGCTAACAAAAATCTCAACCTCGTCACTATCTTCCCCTCCACCTGAAATGTAGTATGCTAAAGCAGCGGGATAGCCCAGCCCATGATTTACGGGGTGGCAAGCCTCCTCTGTGATGAAAATGTCTTATAGGATAAGCTAAATCCCAAACTCGAAGACAAGAATACGAGAAATGATACAAAGGCTACATAAACAAATGCATATAGCTATTTCGTTTCAGCTCCCATCTTAAGCTCTCAGCATGGAAAAAAATGGAAAATTTTCAGAATTTTTCAAAATTCTGATCTGGTTTTGGATTCTTTTGTGAAAAATATAATTTCTTAGTAACAATGTGTTTTAGAATCTTTAACTCAAGATGGGTCCTTTCAAGATCTTTCATACAGTGAAAGAGAAGTCTCATTAACTTCCTCAAAATCAAGATTTTTACCTCAAAATGGGAAATGTTTAGAATTGTCCAAAAAACTATTAAAGTCTGATTAGGTCTGCCTGGAAAATGTCTAAAGAGTATGGATTTCTTCAGTGTAGAACACAATTGGCAAGTTCAAACAGACAAAAAATGAAGCATTAGAAACTAGGTTGAACATTAGAAGAAGGGAAGCTTCAGAATTTCAAATACACAAAGCAAGATTATTTTCTTATATTGGCATGTTAACAACAGCATGTAGTTGCCAAGTTAATTACTGAACTCTATTCTATAAAATGATACAAAAGAGTTAACACTTGGACACAACCAGAAGATAACCACACAGTCACAATTTAGACAATATATACACAGGACAAATAAAAACTCAGTTCTTTTAAACAAAACAGACATCGCATCCACCTGAGATAAGTTAATACAACTGCGGATGTATCTTGCAGAAATTAAAACTGACTAAATACAGTTCTAAATACTTGTCATTAATCTACAACTTCCAACAATAGAAGGTACAACACATGAAGCAAACACTCATCTGGCCCAGACACGAAAGCCGCTCTACAGCTAACACTACAATGCAATATCTTGTACAACTAGAACTGCAGAATGTGCAACACATTAAGCAGATACTCATCCGGCCAGACGAAAGCTGCTCTAGAGTTTAGTACCCTATTTTATCTATGATACAATATCTAAGCAATTTCTGGTATAATTAAAACAGCAGAAGGTACAACACGTGAAGGCCGGAGATAACACTACTACAGAAGTTCCAGTATAATAAAAAAAGCATAAGGTACATCACATGAAGCAGACACTCATCATCTGGCATAAACAAAAGCCACTCTGGAGATCGCACCGTTACGTAATATCCAGTACAATCAAAATAGCATAAGGTACAACACACATGAAGCACTAAAGCATAAATTAATCCGGAATTAACAATATCCGTAATTCAGTATTCGAAGCAGATACTCATCTGAGCCAAATAAAAGCTTCTTTGCAGATAGTACTGCTATGCAATACCCAGTACAATCAAATAAGAGTGTATACAATGTGCGATGAGATACTATTGTCGCAGTAATCATTACTACACCACACACCAACTATAGAAAAGAAATTAAAAAACAAATTTGTGCAAGTAAATGGCACGGCGAGTCAAATTATGTATGCAGTATCTCAAAGTGCAGAATGCAAGGTATGGGCCTAACTCTACTTTATATTTAAAACAATTAAAAGTAAGAAGCTGTAGACAAGATTCTTACACAGATATCGTGTACTGTCCCAATTTCAGGATGATTAAGAAATCTAGTAACAAGCTTTAGAGGAGTTCAGATCTGTAATAATCATCACTTAGTTCCTCATATGACTTGGGAAGTTATAATTAAGCATAACTAATTACATATGCTGATTACCCATAGAGATATTGTATGCGAGTGAATGTGTGCATTATACGTGCATACACACCTGTGAACATGTCATTAAGAAACAACTATGTGTATCTCGCGGTTGAAGTAGAAAATACATGTACCTGTACACATTTCATTTCCTGTCTGCAATTTCTCAGGAAGAACTACGCTGAAACCTTGACCTGATCATAATTTAATGTGTGATTAACTAAGTAAACAATGAAAAAGAATAACAAAGCAATGAATGGACCCCCCAAAAAATGAAAAGCGCAAAGCCACTACATAATCGTAGATCTGGTTAAAGGAGTACACAAGAACTAGTATGACAGAATATACAATCTCCAAGCTGAAGCTCACAAGTTTTCAGAGAACCATCACAATATGTTTACCCACTTTTACACATCTTGTACAATTTGTTTGTTCATAAGTTAAACTTGCGTTACTTCAAGATACTCCTTGCACAGAATAAGGACCACACACATTCAACAAGAGATTATCAGGACTCATATTACCGGGCATGTACTATATTCCAGTAATAATCAATATTCATCTAGAAAACTGAGGATAGAATGCTTACAGTTCCAGACAGCTAATAACTTTGCACATATACCTAGCATGAAGGTATAAGTACACGGGACTACTTCAATTCTTTCTAAACTACTTCAACAACCTGAATGTTCTTACTGACACTACAAATGTTAACAAACAAAAAACACTATATTGTCAAGTAAAATAACAAAAAGAAGCAGCTAAAATGCAATTCAAGACCCTGTTACTAGACACTACTATTAATAACAACTTAATCCTCATTGCTTGTTTCATAGTCATTCATCAATTCTTCCCCATCACTTGATTCATATTCATCCATCGATTTTTCCTCACCACTTGTTTCATTTTCATCAAGTAACTCTTCCTCGCTTATTTCATTTTTATCAGTTGGATCTTCCTCGTCATTTGCCCTGGATGTTCCTTCTCCATAATCATTAACATTCAAACAAAGTTCAGAAGGATCAAATTCTTCATATAGGCCTTCGCTATGCTGCAACTCATCTGCTAATTCATCATCCACCCTTTCTTCAACACTTGAAATGTCATTCTGATACGCTACATCCAATGCATCCTCTACTACAACTCTACCCATGGGATTTGTTTTTATAACTACCCAACATGCAAATTTATTCTTACACAAAGGATAAGGAGCGTAATACACTTGTTTCACATTTTGTGCAATGACAAAAGGATCATAGAGTCCATACTCCCTTGTACGCTTAATTTCGACTATTTTGTACTGAGGGTGCACCTTTGTACCTAACCTAGGCGTAGGATCATACCACTTACACCGAAACAAAACCAAATTTTTCTTTGTCCAACCAACATGATAATCGAGTTCTAAAATCTCATGAAGTACACCATAATAATCAACGCCGCCATCACCTTTCACACAAACCCCACTGTTGTTGGTTTTCTTGCCTTTAGAGAACTTTTTTGTATGGAATCTGTACCCATTGACAGAGTACTTAGAACACTTTCTAACTTTAGCATTAGGTCCCCAAGCTATATCACGTAAAAATTGGCCATTTGGGTCATAATTAAGTGGATTATGAACTTATAAAAAGTTCAAGAAAAGTTAGAATTTAAATATACATAAGACTGAACAAAAGTGTAAATAGTGTTAAATATTTAAGTTAAACTTACATATTCTCTAAATCACACTGAAAATATAGGATAAACAACAACATCCCCGTGTAAAGCCACGAAGTAGCTGTCCGACAAAGTTATGACTTTCATTAGTTAAAGCTTAGATAGACCTTGAATGATTGTCCTTAATATAAATATACTCACTTATAGAAAGGCAGGACCACAGGACAATTTAATAATACATGTTTTGTAGCTGACTTAAGCCCCACCTCATTCAAATATCAAAGTGGATCAACTTTCGGACTTTCTTTACCTGGTTGATTGAATATTGAAAATGGTGGCGCTGAAAGATCTGTATTGTCTCCATCATCATGCCTATTAGGTCAGTTTCTCAGGCATGGTACATCATGTTCAAAGTAATATGAACAAAAATAAGAGGTCTTTTTAGCCAAATAAGCCTCACATATTGATCCCTCAATTCGAGATCTGTTTTTATGGTCCGTTTACATTTGCCAATAGTCCTGCATAGTATGATCTTTTAGATGAAATAATGTTCAATTATAACACATGAAATTAAATGTTAAAAGTCAATACCTCTCAAAGGGATACATCCATCTACACTGAACATGCCCTCCAAGTCGTGCCTCACGCACAAGGTGAATTGGAAGATGCTCCATAACATAAAAAAAAACAGGAGGAATTTTTTTTGCCAACTTGTTTAAGGTTAAGCGAATGTTGATATCCATCAAAGATAGGTTCTCCTCCTTTAATGTGTTAGAACATAAATCTTTGAAAAATAAGCTTATCTCTATTATGGGCTTTCATATTCTATCGGGCAATGCACTGAATGCAATTAGCATCAGTGCCTCCATGAAAATGTGATAGTCATGGCTTTTCATAGAGGTAAACTTCCCTTTCTTCATGTCAACGAACCTGGATAAATTTGACGCATATCCATCTGGCATTCTCAAATCTTTAACCCAATCACAAATCACTCTTCTATCATCCAAAGTGAATGTGTAACTGGCCTTGGGCTTCTGAATCTTATTGTTGAAGTATGTCAGGTACAACTCACTGCGTCGACAATACTCCTTTAAGTCCATCCTGACCTTCAAGTTATCTTTTGTTTTTTACTTACATCCATCACAGTATTAAACAAGTTGTCAAAGAAGTTTTTCTCAATATGCATGGCATCCAGATTATGAGGCAGAAGATTGTCCCTCCAGTAATTTAACTCCCAAAATATGCTTCGTTTAGTCCAGTTATGTGTAACACCATAACCAGGTATCTTGGATGGCGGAGACTCTGTTACCTTAGGCAGATTCCTCACTCTATTCCAAATTTTTTCTCGCGATAAAATTGGCGGTGACTCCTCAAAATCAGACTTATTCTTCATAAAATCACTAGTATTTCTCCAAACTCATGTTGCATTGGCAAGAATCAACGGTGACAGTCAAACCATGAGTTTTTACCCCCATGTTTCAGAGTGAATGCTTTTGTGTCTTCCATACAACAAGGGCAAGCTAACTTGCCCACAGTCGACCACCCAGACATCATTTCATAAGTAGGAAAGTCATTTATAGTCCACATCAAAGTAGCACGCAATCTAAAGTTTTGTTTCATGATACATCATATGCTTCCACACCTTCATGCCACAATAATTTTAACTCATCAATCAATGGATGCAGATATACATCAATCAAAACTTTTGGATTGCGAGGACCTGGAATAATGCAAGTTAGAAATATATACTGACTTGTCATACACAATTCAGGTGGGAGATTATAAGGAGTCACAAACACTGGCCAATATTAATATGGTGTAGCTGAGACAAAAAATGGAGTAAATCCATCAGTAGATAATCCCAACCTAATGTTTCTTGGTTCACTAGCAAAATACGGATACACACTATCAAAATGCTTCCATGCTTCTCCATCTGACAGATGACATAAAGCACCAGGTGGTCTTTTATTTTCATAGTGCCATCTCATATAAGGGGCAGAGCTTATTGATGCATACAACCTCTTTAACCGTGGTATAAGGGGTAAGTAGTGCATAGACTTCACATGAACCTTATTCCCTTTGGCATGTGTGACTTCCTTATAACGAGGTTGATTAAAAAATTTGCAATGTTCTAAATTTGCATCTTCTTTATAGAATAACATGCAACCTTTCTCGCAACAATGAATCCTCTCTAATGATAGTCCTAACTTAGAAACCAACTTCTTTGTTGTATAGAAATCTTTGGGTAATTCAAATTTATTTGGGTTAAGTTCATTCATAAGTCCAATGATAGAATTCATGCCTTCTTGAGAAATAGAATAATCTGACTTAATACTCAGTAGCCGAACGACAACAGATAACTTAGAATGCACTGATCCTTCATACAATGGATGACAAGCTTCCTTAACTGTTCATAAAAGTGCTTAGCCTCATCATTTGGTTCATTTTGAGCCCCTGAGTGTATCCCAAAAGCATCCCTGATCATCTCACTATATCGTGAACGTTCAACATTATTCTCTCTTATTGGACTTTCAACATAATTTTGAAAAGCAAAATCATTAGCATCACTACTCTCTCCATGAGCTGTCCAAATGGTATAATTCACCATAAAACCCTTCCTATAAAGATGTAATGTAACAACATCTGGACTCAATAACTTGCAACACTTGCAATTCCAACAAGGACACCTACTTGTCCCTTCAGTAAGAAAATCATCAAGTGTCATTGCTTTAGCAATAAATCCATCTACCCTAGCTTTATATTCCTCCCTCAACCTCACACGGTTAGGATAAGTTCTATTATACATCTATGTACGATCTTCATTTTCCATCTACACAAGAACGCCAAACAATAATAACAGAGAAGAGAAACAAAAACAAGAGAAACAAAACAATAACAGAAGAAAAAAACACCAACAATGTAGTTTTCATACATTTCATGGCTTAAAGTACCATTAGTTTTCAATGCTTCACTTAGTTTCAATAGTTATTTATGATTTTTTTTCAACATTTATTATTCTACCACAACTCTTATTGGGTATACTTTTGAACTACTCATATTTTTAGAAATTAAATAGAAAATCAGGAAGAAGCAAAAGTAATCATAACTTTAACTGATTCATGAAATTAAGTAGCAATTAGTGTGAAAATGTATTTTACTATACCTTCTTAGCTTCTGCCTTAAGTAGGCTTTGCTTATCAAGTGCAAAGAAACTTATGTTGAGAAGAATGTCGGAAACAGGACACCAATTTTTATTCCGATGACTAGCTAGAAGAGACGATTGTTCCTCAGTAGACTCAACAGGCAAAGATTCAGCAAGAAGAGTCAAGGATGAGAGCTAGGTTCATAAAAACCTGCACAAAAATAATTCAGGCAAGCAGGAACAAACATTATAAACCCCAATGGCTACAAATTCAACTCTATCAGTAAGGCAAACGTTTAATACAGATCAAATTCAGTAACTCTAAATTTCATCAGAACAAAGATTGCAAAATAAACCCCGAGATACCGATCTGCCTTAATATATTTAACAGAATCGTATCAAACATTTTGAAACAGAGCAACTAATTCAAATTATAGATTCTATTAACAACATCTACTTTTAACTATATATAATGTTACTATCAATCGATAATGCTAAACTTTTCACACAGAAGATTCACGCAGTCAGAGATACGAATAGAGCACGGGTATCCACCTGAAAATAAACTGAAATTAAATCATACCTAAGCTGGTAAGCTAGAATTCTCCTCATATAAAAATGATTTAAACATTACATATACATTTTTAACACATCAATTATATCACAATTGGTCTGAATATGTGAAACAGAGTTTGTATCAAACGTTTTGAAACAAAGCAACTAATTCAAACTATAAACTCGATAAACAACATCGATCTATTTTCAAGTTTTAATTATACATAATGTTACTATGAATTCATAATGCTAAATTTATACGAATAGAGCATGTGTATACACCTACCGAGCTAAATCTCAAATGTACCGTAAACATAAAATCAAAATCCAAACAGAGAGATTCGAGAGATAAATTTGCTTGGCCTTGGCCTTGTTTCTAAGTCACAGGACAAACAGAAGTTAGCGACAACAACTTCACAGAATTTATCGAAAATCTAAGTATTGTATCGTAGAATCCTTACAGTTTCAGCTGTAGTTTGCATACCAAAACTCACAAAAAAAGAACCCCAAAACCCCAAAATCAACTTACTACAGATGAATCTATAAAATCAAGTAAAAACCCATTCTTTTACCCATCCAAAATACCAACAAATAGCAGCAACTCACCGTGAGAGTGAGAGACAGACACCGCCAATATCGTCACCATAACCGTTCTAGGGTTTAGAGGGAGACGCGACAGTGAGAGTGAGAGAAAGGGTTTAGAGAGAGAGAGAGACGACAATGACTGAGTGAAATGGAATACAAGTTTTGATATCTTTATTTTTTATCTTACATATATTATTTAATAATTAAATATTGCATTTCAACGACTTTCGTCGATTAAAAATTTGATAAATTAAATTATTTGTAAAATTTTCGATCATTATAGTCGAAAATATTTTTATTACATTTAATTAATTATTATTTTTCTGTATACAGTAATATATTTATTTAGATATTACTATTTCCGACTATAGTAGTCGAAAATAATATTTAATAATTTATTATTTAGATTTTCAACTATGGTAGTCAGAAATATATTTAATAATTTACTTATTTTATTATTTTTATTTCCGACAAACTCGGTCGGAAATATATTGATAATAATTTATTTAGATAATTATTTAATTTCTGTATAAGGTATGATTATGTATTTAGCCATATATTTATTTATCTATTAGTATTTACGACTATAGTGGTCGAAAATAAATATTTAATAATTTATTTATTTTATTTTTTATATTTTCTACCATAGTGGTCGGAAATATATATTTAACAATTTACTTATTTGATTATTTATATTTTTGATTATAGTGGTCGAAAATATATTGGTAATAATTTAATTAAATAATTATTTAATTTTTGTATAAGGGTATGATTATATATATATATAGCTTTAGTATTTCCGACTAGAGTGGTCGGAAATTTATATTTAATAATTTATGTATTTATTTATATTTTCGACTACAGTAGTTGAAAAATAATTATTAATAATTTATTTAAATAATTATTTAATTTCTGTATAAGGGTTTAATTATATATTTATTTAATTATTTATATTTCCGATTACAACAATCGAAATACATATTTTCTAGAATTTACCGCCAAATATTCTGACTGTTGTAGTCACAAATAGTATCGGGAAAATATTTTATAAAATAAAATAATAAAAAAGTAAATATTCCGACTGAAGTAGTCGGAAATTTGCGACTAATTTTTTTCAGTCGGAATTTTCGATCGAAAAATAGCGAATTTCTGGTAGTGATTTTGAAACCAAGTTAATACCACACCTTTGAAAAATATCATCCACAAGAATTTTAAAATTACATAACCTCCATAAAAAAATTAATCTTGTATGGTATTCCTTTACACCATATGTGTTTCCACTGCTCCTTCACTTCTTTCCTATGCCTAACCAGCTGGTATGCACTTAAGACTGTAAACTTACCATTTGTGGTTGGCATCCACCATGGTAAATCCGATAAAGATGCATTCTGACTAATAGTATTGTTCTCCACAATATGTTGGATAATATCAGGAGGCAGTAAACCCTGCATTTTTCTGATTGTTCCATCTGCCTTCCTTCATCAGTTTTTTAATGTCACCTTCATCTTCATTAATTGGAAAATCAGGGTCAACCACATGATATAAAGTACCTAACCTAGACCAATTATCAAATCATATATTAGATGAACCCACTGTTGGCTCCAACCATATTTCTTGATCCACCATAATTTTGCAAACATAGCTTTGGAAATATCAAAAAGGTCCCTAAACCCCACATCTCCCTCTACCTGTGGAAAACACATTTTATCCTATTCCATCAAGTGTTTACTCTTACCCTCCTCTTTTGTGCTCCATAAAAATCTGTTAAAAATCTTATGAAGTTCATATATAATGGACTTCGGGGGCACCATAACAAACAACAAATATAAAAGAATACTCTACAAAACTCTTCTGATTAAAACAACTTTACCACCAAAGGAAAGTAGTTTACTTTTTCAGTTTTGAAGTCTGCCTCTTCTTGATAAGATCATTGTAATATTCTTTACTTTCGTTGCATGGGTACTAGGACATCCCAAATTTTGAAAAGGAAATTGTCCCTGTACAAAAACTGTTATTCTCTTCACTTCATTCATCATAGTGACTGTATTTCTTATACATGTATAAGGAGCTTTTATTTTCATTTATGAGCTATCCAGACATCTCCCGATATTTCTTCAAAACCTTCATCACCAACTCTAAAGAGCTTCTATCTTTAGAGGTAAATATTATTATATCACATGCATAAGTAAGATGATTCAGGTTCCTACTCCATTTAGGCAACCCATAACCTTTATACATACCATCTTCAAATAAGTCATTAAGGGCTCTTGTAGAACTTTGGTTGTCAGGATAAATAAAGCAAGTGATAGATGGTCACGCTGCTTCAAACCTCTTGTAGAATAAAAAAAATCCTAAGACTGACCATTAATGATAATAGAGTACAAATTATTAGCCACCAACCTCCAAATCATATTAATGAAAGTTTCTGTGAGACCCATTTTTCTCATCACCTTAGTCAAGTACAACCATAACATCCTATCATAAGCCTATGACATATCCAACTTCAATACTACATTAGCTGGTTTACCTCTCAGCCTGATATCAGATACTATCTCTTGAGTTAAAAGGACATTTTCAATAATGCCCATGCCTTTAACAAACCTAGAATGATTTTTAGAGATCAGGTTTGGAAGCACATTTTCTAGCCTGTCATGAATAACTCTAGATATTACCTTATTTATGAAAGTGCTAAGGTTGATAGGTCTGAGATCTGAAAAACCTTCCACCATCTCTTATTTGGGATAAGCACCAAATTTGTGTGAGTAATACTTTTAGGGAGAGTATTACCATCACAAAAGATCTTTACCATATTAAAAACATCTTCATGCACTATATCCTAACAATGTTGATTGAACATGTGTGAAAAACCATCTAGACCACAAGTATTACTGCCTTTTAGTGAAAAAATTACATGTTTAACTTCCTCCAATGTAGGAGCTGCCCTCAACATCACTTTATCTTTCTTCTTCACCATTTCTGAAATATGTTTCAGAAGATCAAAATTTGTACCTTATTCTTTTTGGGTAAACTGATCCTAGAAACATCTAATTGTTGCCTCCTCAATCAAGTTATTATTCTCCAGCCATTCACTTGATTCATTAATAATCCTACTAATATGTAATCTCTTTCTTCTTTCTTTCACAAGACTATGAAAGAATCTTATATTTTTGTCCATCTCCTCAAATCAGGTTATACCAGCTTTTTGCCTCCAGAATTATTTCTCTAAATGAAGGTACCTTTTAACTTCAGCTTAAGCTTGTTGAAGAATACTTCTATTCTGTAGAGATAGATGCTCCTCAAAAAATTTTCTTTAATTTGCACTCTATCTTTCCTAATTGCTATCTGTTGGAAAATGTCACCAATGTTGTCCCTACTCCATCTGCTCAAAGCTTTTTTCACATTTTTCAACTTGTGCTTGAAGACCCAGAAACTGTTACCCACTTCCTCTGTCTTCCAATACTGCCTTACTACATCTTTGAAGGAATTTTGTTCCACCTAGAAAGCAAGAAAGTTGAAAGGTTTAAAAGATTGGTGTGACACTTTCTGTAATGTAAGTAACAAGGATGCATGATCTGATCATGTTCTACGCAGGTGCTCTACTTCCAATGCTGAAAACCAATTCTAAACTTTACATTGGAGAAGATTTTATCCCACCTTTAAAAAATACAATCACTACCAGCCCTACCATTCTACCTAGTAAAAGGATTCCCTTTGAATGATATTTCATCTAGTTCATAAGAATTCATACAAATAGCAAAATCCTCCACCTCTTATAACAAAAATGGAAGATCCTTTATCTTTTTTTATTCATTCATCAAAGAGTTAAAATTTCCACCTATCAACCGTGGTAAACTGATATTAGCCTGCTGATATATATTATTCCATAAAGGAATTCTTTTTACTTTTGTACACTTTGCGTAGACCATAGAAATCATCATATACTTCTAATCTTCTGGCATCAATATTTTAATAGAAATTTGTTGATCAGAATCACTCATAATTTCCACCTCAACATCATCTTTGAGAAAAAAATTGAATCTTTCCAAAAATATTGGCTCGAGCACTATGCATTTTCAGTTTGCTTCTAAATCTTTGAATCTGCCCCATATCTTGAAAAGGCTCCATAAGAGTTGTTAAGAAAAATTTATGATGCCTATTAAGCATTTATAGTCTATTGAAGGCCTGTTTTGTATTAACAGACCTAATGTTCCAAAACATTGCTTTCAGCATCATTTATTCAACTTATTATTCACCATATTCCTCTTTGGTATTACCCTTTTGGGTAATTGATCTGTATGATGCCTTTTTCATTTATTGATGTTTTTGTTTGCTGCTTTTAGTGATAGATCAGCTTGTCTACTTACAAATTCCATTTTTTTTATCATCATCATAACCTTCACCTTCTTTTTTGGCATTGATTTCTGATTCACTTGATATTATCATATTGCTCTCACTCTCAGATTGATGAGATACTATGTCATGCAAAGTTTTTGTTGGACTCTTCCTATCTGCAGGTGATTCCTTCTCCACCAAGTTCTGCTGTCCTGAATCCAATAAGGCATGCTCTACCTCCACACTTTCATCAGGTATGTTTTCCTTTATAGAAAAATACTTTTCCTCCTTATTACTATCTACTGTCAAAATTGCTAGTGGACTGGCATGTAGAGAGCTATGACAAACCAAAGCTTTATTCTACTTCCCTACTGATATGTAACTTCCTTCCCCCTCTTACAAAAATAGATTTTCATCAACTTTATCTCCCCATTTTAAACTTCTTTCCCTTTGCTCTTTTGGGCTATCACTCTTACTGCTTCCTTGTTTCTTTGAACTGTTCTCTCCTTTTGTCTTTGGAATATCAACATTACTTCTTCCTTGTTTCTTTGATATTCTACTTATATGATTGTTTTAGATGTTTCCACCTGGTTTTTCTGCCAAAGTAAATGTATTTTTCACCTATTCCTTTGTATTAATAACCTTCTCTTTTTCTTCTTTTTCATCTTTATTCTTCATCCCTTCATCATGTGTTCCGTTATATAATATTTCAAAAGGGTTAAAAGAGGTAATCTCATCAGTTTTCCTAATGTCCTCATTCAATACTCACCCTGAATTCTTGTTTTTCAAATAAATATCCTATTAGTTGGATGCCATCTTCTATATCTTTTCTCATCCTTCCAAACATGATGATTTTTATCATGTATCTGCTCCAACTAACTGCCTTGCTACTGACCATCTGAATTTTGTTCTCTTTTCCTTTCATTTGTTGGAAATTCCTTCCTCAATTCTGGATGTAGCACTCTGCATTCATGTTCTTCACGACCTTGTAATTTACACTTCTTGCAATAGGAAGGAATCATTTTATACTTAATCTTCACTTTCATTATTCTCAGTTCTTTAACAGTTTCATTCTCTATTTCCATCATCACATGCTGATGACTTTCTACCAATAAATCTAATTGAACATTCACTCTAGCACAGCTTGGACGAGTCTTATTAATTGTTGCCATATATAAATGCAGGGGCTTACCAACAGCAGAGGCAAATGAAAACAAAGACTCGTTGACAAAAAAGGTGGGCAACAGATCAGGAAAGGATATCCATACTACTACATGTGTGGTCTCTTCATCAAGCTTAAAATTTGAATCATGTATCAAAGGTCGCATTTGATACGAATTTCCATCCTTTGCATTAATGCAATGAGCATTCTTACATAATATATTAAAGAAATCTTCCTTTAATTTTAGTCGAATTAAAACATGCGTATTTTGAATAAATCCAACTTTTCACTTACACCACATTGCAATAAAATTTGTTCTCTTAGTTTTGATAACTCAGGCCAACCATATGAGAACTTACCCACAATTTCATATTGTTCTCTATGATGTTCATTATATTCACTTCTTGATCATTTCATTTTACTATAGGAACACCATCCTTGAAATCAATTTTCTTGATAGGAATAGGGTCTACATCAAGTTTATTCTCATGCAAGTTCATCTTGTGAGAGGGATTGACTATAGTTGCATATTTTTCTGTTAAGGTTCCATGAGATGATGGGATGTTTTTGGATGTAGAATTTAAATGGGGACATTGAATTGTGGAGTCTATAGAGGGAACTTGGCCAGTCTTAGGCAATGACTGGCCAGAAGTTGAAGCCATGAAAAATTTAGAGTTTAGCAGCCAAAATCGCCATATGTTCTTCAAGGTAAACAATTTTTTACGGGGTATAAATTTATATTTTGCCAGTATAATATTTTTTAAGTCATGTTCTATGGTTTGAATTCACAAAGAGTTTTACCCCGCGAGACATAAGTCCATTGCTGAACGAAAAACTAAAGACCAACTCATTTGAAGAAAAAGATAATAAAAAATAGTTCATTTGAAGGGCAAAAGTTTCTGTACATTCTAAACTTCCATTTGTCAGCACTTCCTTCTTAGGTTAATAATATTGTGACCCCTCAATTATAGAAATTTTTTTATTTTAATCTCTTTGATATCTGGCTAAACATGTTAAAATGAATTAATTTAATTGTGCACTTTTCATATCTTTAGTTTTGAACATTCACAAATTTATTAATAGTTCCACCACTTAATTATTCATGCATTATGTTAAATATGTAGTATTATTCCATATTTGATGCTAATATAATTATATAGATAATCAAATTTATTAATAATTAAGTGGCGGAACTGTTAATAAATTTGTGAATGTTCAAAACTAAAGATTGAATATACATTTTAATTAGAAACACACAACACACAAAGTATATCTATTAGTATTTTCTACATGAAGGGATTGGAAACACATATTCTAATTAATTGGACATTGAATATACATAATCATATATCATAAAAGATCAAAAGTTGAGTTATAAATAATTAAGGAATAAAAAATGAAGTTATCGTCTTTTGTTCATTATTTTTTTCATTTCATTAAGAATTTTCTCTATTTGCAGAGTATAGCCACGTAACACACGTTGTTGGTGTGCTTTGAACTCACATGAAAAGAATAAATAGTGACAAAGTCCAATTCGAGTTTGATTAAAATCACACAATTCATAGTGCTGGGATGCTTCCTACTCCCGAGAAAAAAAAGAACAGTGACAGTTTGATTCAAATGATTATTTGTAGTATACTAATTTTTGAACACGTGTGTAGCACGTGTATGCCACATTTCGTAGTTATTAATATTATGAATTAAAATTTTTAATTTTAATAAATTACTATATATAAAAGGAGGGAGTTAACTTGCTGAAACAGGCACGAAATCGACATGTTTGCTTCTGTTGTCTGCTTCAGCTGCTTCAATCATAATTTTTTTGTATCACCCATAATTAATTAATATAAATCATCTACGTATTAGAAAATTAATAATATTTAATTTTTAAAAAATAAAATAAATATTTATGACATGTCTGATTCAGCTACATCAGCCGTAATTTTACAATATCACCTCTAGTTAATTATTAAAATTCATCATACATTTTTTATTTATATATTTTTATGTTTCTTTTTTGTTTCAAACAACAAAGTTTTTCCTAGGAAAGTGATAAGAACTCCGATGATAAGTTCAAAAATTATTGATATACCAGTAGATGAGTGTTCAAGGGGGAAGTATGGTCAGAAGCCAATTAAGGGTCCAGCATACCCACGGTAGTTACAACTCACCATCAACTAGAACCACTAACTTTGGTATATATCGCGTGCAATGAACAATTCAGACCGAATATAAAAATTAATTTTTGTTTTTTTAATTTAGGGCAAATTACAAGTGTACCGGTGTGCCTGGATGTCCAGCAAAGAAACATGCATAAAAGGCTATGGATGATCCTATTATGTTAATTGTGACTTATGAAGAGGAACATCGTCATACACAAGTCGCGATGCAAGAGATCAATTCTCAAATTGTAGCTTTTGGGTCAGCATAAGGAAAAAAGGAGTGAGTTAAAAGTGGGTGGGGTGGGGAGGACAAGAAAGAGGTTATTTGAATGATAAGAATCATCTAGTTTCAACTTGTTTGAATAACCAAGAAAGTGGAAAAGAAAATAAGAAAATAAGACAATCCAATTCAAATTTAATAATCTATAGTACTAGCTTATTTGTACATGTGTTGCATGTACATATCACAATTCACATTTTGTAGTAGATAATGTTGTAAAATAAAAATAAATGTTATTAAAATAAAATTTTTAATACATAAATTTACATACAGGTTTGTATGAATCACTATTAAGTATTATAGTATGGTGGCATGTTTGTCAAATTAAATTAATATGATGTTTCATTAATTTATGAAGATGAAAAAGATCAAAAGTAGATTTATCAATAATTTAAGAACGAAAAATGCAATCAATCTTTTATTTACTTCATTTTCAATTTCATTAAGAGTTTCTCTTTTTTTGCACCAATAGACATTATTGGTGTTCTTCTTCCTCACACGAAAAAATAGTGACAAAATCTCGTTAGATTTGTGGAACAACCTTCAACTTTTACACCACCTACACTTTTGTGTTCATGATGTGTGGTACAACGCTCCACTTCTACACCCTCTATAGTATCAGGTTCACGATTTGTGGCATAATGCTCTACTTCTACACCATCATCACTTTCAGGTGCATGGGTTTTGACTTGATCTGTCGCACAACAATCTAATTCTACCCCGTCTAAACTTTCAACTTTCTGCTTTTTAACACGCACCTCCACATATTTAGTAGCAGCATCGTCTACAATCCATTGTCTATCACGCTTCGGATCATCAACATTTTCAGAATTCTCAATTTCCATCATTTTATCACTCCTCTCCACAATACAAGTTTTCGATACACAATCCTTGACGTAACAATTCAATTCTGTACCATCTAAAGTTTTAAATTTCTCCTTCGAAATACATAGCTCCTCACGTTCAGTACCATTAACACATTTTAAATCACCAACAACATTTACCGGCTTGTCAATTTTCATCATTCCATCACATATATTCACAATATAAATATCAGGTGCACAGTTCTTGGGATGATTTATAGCTAATTCCTTATTTATAGCTAATTCTTGTTCTACACCATATAAAGTCCTACCCCCTATCCTTCTCAACACATACCTCCACCTGTTCATTTCATTATCATCATCACACATTGAATCATCAACATTTTTGGTTCTCTCAATTTCCATCATTTCATCACTCCTTACTAAAATACAAGTTTCTGGTGCACAACTATCTAATTTTGCACCATCTAAAGTTCTAATATCCTCCTTCTCAATGTGTAACTCCTCCTCTTCAACACCATCAACATTTACGAGTTTCTCAACATCCATCATCCAAAAAACACCCACACAAAACACCTACAATCACAAATAAAAAAATTAACCAACAATTTACTAAAAAATTATATGTAGGTACTTAACCGCCAAAAAAAACTAACAATTCCACACATGCAAAAAAAAGTCTACACCAAATCCCAGAAAAAACCTCTGCAATTCAAAACCCAAAAATTTCAAATTCGAAATTTCAAAATATGTGGAAAAAACACTTTTGGGAGATCTGCAAATAAACACACACAAAAGAAATTGCAAAAATAAAAAGAAATAGATCTGAAAATTCAAAGCTAAATATGATTTATTTTTTGAAAAAAGGAAAGATTTATAGAGTTTATGCAAGATTATTATATTAATTAAGGAATTCAAATCAATAAATCAAAGAATGATTAAGGGAAAAAAATAACTGAATTTATTTATAGATTTATTTATTTTGGTATCGCGAATACGTATGAAAGGGAAATATGATGAATTGGGTTTTTTATTTTTAAATATATAATTTAATAATTGAAAATAATAATAATTTTTAATAATTTAAAGGAAAAATAACCTAGATTTTTTTGGTACCTGTATTGGAGCCGTCAGCTAATTTGAATATGCTCTTGGTAGAGCCTATTTAGAGGTAGCGCTTCAAGAATTTTTAAATACTAAGGCTCAAAATCGAGACAACCTAGATATCCTATGTTATTTTTCCATGTGGCAACTTGATGAGTTAGTTTTTTTCCATTTTTGAATATATGATTAATACTTGAGAAAATAATAATTTTAAAAAATTAAAAGAAAAAACTAGTTTTTTTGGTACTTGTAATGGAGTCCGCTAACTAATTCAGATTTGTGTTGGTTGGAGCTTATTGGCGATAGCACCGCTCCCTACCAAGAATTTTTCATATTCAAGGCTTAGAACCGAGAAAAAGTAACCTAGGTTTTTTTAGTTCCTGGATTGGACTCCGCCGACTAATTCAAATTTACGACAGTTTAGAGCTCATTTGGAATTTCCTATCAATTTTTTTTCATATCCAAGATACAGAATCGAGACGATCAATTTTTTACAATCTAACACTCTCAAACCTATCAATATTAATAGTCTAAGTTATTTTGATTTTCTTGCCTATTATAGTAGTTAGTTATTAATACGCTTATAACATTCAATTTTGAAATTTTATATAATTATTATAAATAAAAATCACTTAAAAGCTTATTTTTTGAACATAAAAAATATGAAGTTTAAAAGTTCAAGAGATATTCATACTTCATTAATTAAGAATTTTCTCTATTTGCAGAGTATAGCCACACAATACACGTTGTTGGTGTGCTTTCAACTCACATGAAAAGAAAAAATTGTGAAAAAGTCCAATTCCGGTTTGATTAAAATCCTGTAATTCATATTGTTGAGATTCTTCCTACTCCGGAGAAAAGAAAGAACAGTGACTGAGTTTGATTCAAATTTGATTATTTGTAGTATACTAATTTTTCAACACGTGTGTTGCACATGTATGCCACATTTCGTAGTAAATAATATTATAAAATATTTTTTTTTATTTTACTAATTTACTATATATAATAAGAGGGAGTTACCTGTTGAAACAAGCACGAGGTCAATATGTCTGCTTGTGCTATCCGCTTCAACTGCTTCAATAGTAATTTTATTGTATCACCCATATTTAATTATTAATTATGTATTAGAAAATTATTAATTTTTAATTTAAAAAATAAAATAGACATTTATGACATGTCTGCTTTAGCTACTTCAGCAATTTAACTATATCACCCCTAATTAATTATTAAAATCCATCAGACTTTTTTGATTTATTTACTTTTATATTTTTTTTTGGTTTTAAACAACAAAGTTTTTCCTAGGGAAGTGATAAGAACTCCGGTGATAAGTTCAAAAATTGCCGATAAAGCCGCAGATGAGTGATCATGGAGAAAGTATGGTCAGAAATCGATTAAGGGTTCAGCATACCCACGGTTATTACAACGCAAAATTAATTAGAACCTCTAACTTTAGTATATCACGTACAATGAACTGATCAGACAAAATATACATATTAATTTGTGTTTTTTTTTTAATTCAGGGCCTATTACAGGTTGATACAATCTGAATTAGCTTCAAGCCATTCACTAGAAGTCAAGCCTAGGAGCTTCAAAGAATCCAAGGATGGTTCATGAAGCGGGAGGTACTTGAAAAAGCTTTCTTACCACCAAGAGGGTGCTATTTATTGATGATCGCACTCACATTAGTCCAAGGATCGTGGGAGGAGGCAAGGGAAGACAAAATGGGGCTAGAAAGCCCCTTGGAAAGGACTTGCGCCCAAGGCTCTTTGGATCCGCTTTTGATTCGCTCTAGAATTTCAATAGCGGATCAAAACAACCTCTAGTGGGCCTTTTCTTGCAATTGGGTCATTTTTGGGCCCTAAAATTGTAATAATTAGCTTAAACTATAAATACTTTTGAGGATAACTCATTCTCTTAGTTTTGCTTGATTATTGATGAATTGATGAATGCTTCTCTATTTAGTGAGAGTATTGGACAACTTTTGTTAAACTTTGATTTAGAAACATTGGTTTAGAGGGTGTTCATCTCCCTCCGAGTCACCATAGGAATTGGGTATTTGATTAGATTGTAATTGAGGTTATAAGAATTTGACATACTCTTTTGTTATTGGTTACTTCTTTTCTTGTGTCTAATTATCTATCTTATCGATTATCTTTACTTTTTTATATTGCCGTTAGTTTTTGTAGTTCGATTCTGTATCATTTGGTGTCAGAGCCGAGCTTGATTTCATTCCTACGAAGTCAATCTTGGGTCTAGTTGTATTAGAAAATCAAAAATCACAAAAAAAATTACTTTTTGCATTTTAGTTCTTAGGTCACATTTTGAGTTTTTGATTTTTAGTTTTATTTTGTTTCTAGTGTTAGATTTTCATTCCCTAATACTATACGAGTCTATAAACTAAATTTGAGTCAAATCAGAGCTTATTTGAGTGTTCTATCCGTGTTAGAAGCTTGGATTGAAGATGTTTGAAGTGAATTGAAAATCTGAAGATTTTGGTGAAAATTTTGGGCAAATTCATGTTTGGAATGAGTTAAGAAGTCTAAGAAGTGCCTACATTCAAAATTTCAACTCATTCCAAGCTCTAGAGAAAAAGTTAGAAAGATGGTGTGTTCTTGAGGAGATTGTTATATTCATAGAAAGTTCATCCAAAAGAGGGTGTTTGACCCAAAAAGAAGGAAGAAACAGTGTGAAAGGGTGTTTGGGTTTGGGAATCTAAAATATTTCAAGAATATTCCAAGATAAGATTACACAAAGGGAATCAAGAAGGTCATTTTCGGCTTTAGAACAAGCAAAGGGCGGCCAACTTGCCCTTGACCTGCGCCCAAGGTGCATTGCAGTTGCTCCCAGCCTGCTGCCATACCTCAAGGCAGTGTATAAGGCCTCTCCTATGGCCAACCTGCTTTGGAGGTGCGTTGGAACTGCTGCCACAGGTCAAAACAGTGAGCATCCTTCTCCACCTACGTTGGAAGTGCTCTAGAGGTGCGTCCAAGATGTGTGACGCCTCCCAAACGCATATCAAGCATTCCCAAAGTTCAATTCAAGTTCCAAATGCATTCTAACACTTCTAAACTCTAATTTTCTTAGGTTTGACTCCTTAGTTTCATTCCTTGATTCTTAAATTCAACTCTTGATTCTTAAAACTATCAACAACTAGTAATTCATCTACTTAGTTGGATGATTAGTTCTTGAGTCTGAATTCATTCATAGTCCCATTTATTTCAAGCTTTTCTCTTTTTAATATCATTGTTAATTCTTGATCCAAGTCCTTACATCTTTATTTGAGTCCTTCAAACAAGAATCCAATCCGATCAAGAGCAACACTTGACACCTCGTTTACCACATGAAGTATAAACCATCTTTCAACATTTGTGATCCAAGTGTGAGGTAAACAAAGGTGTAAAGAGTTTGTTAGGTTAATTTATCTAACGGTAACGTGTTTGTTATTTTGGTAAGTGTATTTCTTTGTAGTTACAATGGCTACAGAAGGCGAAACTTCACAAACCATGGAAAACCACTCAACAAATGCTATCTTAGCGGCCATTGAAACCCTCAATCGTAAAATTGATTCTATGGATGATAAGATAAATTCACTTGACCTTAGGGTTGATTATCTTAAAGGGAGTTTATCCCTCATTGGTAGAAGATTGGATATCGTGGAAGGTCAACAAAACACATCCCTATCCACACCTTAACACTACCATGCTTCGATAGTGGGCATGCTCCAAATCCTTTGGTTCATATTTCCTCAGATAACCGTCACCAAATGATCAATCCACTGATATAACCACATGATTTCATTCCTAAAGCCACTACATATCCACAAAACCAAAATACCATACGACCACTCCAACCTCAATTCAACCAAACACAACACGATGAATCTCAAATCCGAATACCCCAACCTCTACTAAACCAAATTCCCCCATTCCAAGCACCTCTTAACCAAAATCAACTCATCCAAATAGACGATGAAGAAAGAAAAGAATAACAAGTGGAGTTTGGATCATTCGATGAAGACGACATGTAGGTAGAGAAAATGAGAGGTAGACTAATAGATCAAAGAGGTTATCGAGATCGAGGAGGAAGATTTGGTCCAGCGCCTAATGGTAGATGAAACTTGGAAAACCAACCTCAAGGTTATGATCAATGGAACCAACAAGGTTATAGGGATTGAGATATAGGTGTCAATTCAATCAAGGTTAGTCTTCCAACTTTCAAACGTGAAAGTGATTCCAAAGCTAATCTCTCATGGAAGTCCTCTTGTGAAAGGATCTTCCAAGTTAATTATATCACCGAAGAGAGGAAGAGTTGCTATGACATAACCCATTTTGAAGGTTATGCCAATACATGGAGGATTATGTCAAGAGATTTGAAAATGTGTTGAATGAAGGACCACTCAATGGGATGCGTTGAAGGTATTCATGAGATAAAGGTATATTCCAGAGAGGTATAGACATGAGCTACTTGTGAAGTTGTACAACTTGAGGCAAGGCAGTATGAGTGTTATGGCCTATTATGATGAATTCCAATAATTGATCTTGAAGCTCGACCATCGAGAGAACGCGAACCATGACATCATACACTTCAAGGTTAGATTGAACAAAGATATATCCTCATGCATGACTATACACAAGTTTAAGACCATAGAAGAAATCTTCCAAGTGGCCCTGGAGATTGAGAGGAATATCAAAGAAAGGGCAACTTACAAACCAAAAGGGTACTCATCTACCAACACTTGGAGTAAGAGTAAAGAGGTAGCGTAATCATCATTGGGGTGGAACAAGAACAAGGAATAAAAGTTCAATGCCAAGAAGCCCGTATAGGAGATCACTCCAAAGTACTTGTTAAGGAATGAAGGTAACAAATATCCTACTCCCAATCCTAAAGGATTTCAATGTTTTAAATGTAAAGGGTGGGGACATAAGGCAAATAAATATCCCATACAGAGGAATGTGATCCTTAGGGAAGGGAAATTGTATTACCTTGGAGAAGAGGTAGAATTGGAAGATGAGAATGATGCAAAAGCCTAATACGGAGAATAAGCGATAATGAAGATGAGCAAATAAAGGAGGATAATGAAGATGCTTGGCCTCAATATGGAGAGTATGAGGTTCCAATTTTTTTTTTGAGGTGTGCATGATTAGTAAGGAAATAGATGACCCTAGTCAAAGGGAGAATCTATTCCATACTAAATGTCTTATAAAGGAAAACGTGTGCTCTTTGATCATTGATAATGAAAGTTGTGCTAATGTGGTTAGTGCTGCTTTGGTTGATTTCTTGAAGTTTCCCACAACCAAACATGCCACACCATAGAAGCTTCAATGGTTAAATAATTATGGTGAGTTGAAGGTAACTATGCAAGTGCTGATTCGGTTCAAAGTCGAGAATTTTCATGATGAAGTGCATTGTGATGTGATACCCATGCAAGCTTGTCATTTTTTGCTTGGGAGACCATAGAAATATGATCGTTTAACCAAGAATTACAGAAGGACCAATCGATACTCTTTTGAGTTTAATGGTCTGAAATTCACTCTCCATGCACTTTCGCCATCTAAAGTGATTGAGGGTTACCAAAAATTAAGACAATTGAAAGATAAGGGTAAGAAACAAGGTGAGAAAGATGACCAAACTGAGGAGTGGGATGAAGAAAGGAGAAGAGGATGTTAAAATGGAAGATTCCCTTGGTGATATTGGCTAAGAACAAATATCTTTTCAAAGAGCATGATGAAAAAACACCCATGCTCCTCCTAGCCTAAACTTTTTATGCTAACTACTCTCCTTATCCTATTCCCCATTCTATTTCCCTTCTTTTGCAGGACTATGAAGATGTGTTCCCGAAGGAGATTCCCAAGAATTACCCTCACTTTGGGAAATTGACCATCAAATTGATTTTATACCGGGTTCTCAAATCCTTAAGCAATTCAAGACAATGGCGCTGCCTTATATTAAGATCTCACTGGGTGAAGAAGTACTAAAGGCTATGATGATCTGAGAAGATCTTACAGTGGACTCCATACAAGTACTGCCTCCACAACTTTAAGGTAAACACAAATACGCACAACTCCAAATCATGGGTAGGATAATTCTTCTCATGAGGTTTTAACTGATGAGATGCATAAGCAATCACCTTACCCTCCTGCATCAACACAACCCCCAATCCAATACTTAAAGCATCACTAAATATGGTAAAGCGCATGCCCACCTTGGGCAAAGACAATATAGGAGCTGTCAATAAATCCTTGAGCTTTTTTAAGCTCGCCCCACATGTATCATACCTTTGAAAGGAAATCTTTTTTTGATTTGACTTAGTCAAAGGAGCTGCAATAAAAGAGGAACCCTTAACAAAACACCGATAATAACCTGCCAAGCCAACAAAACTCCGAATCTTGGTGGGCGAAGTAGGTCTATCCCAATCACGAACCACTGGAACCTTGGTTGGATCAACCATAATACCTTTCTTAGTTACCACATGACCTAAGAAATAAATGGACTCCAACCAAAATTCACACTTAGAGAACTTAACATACAACTTCTCATCCCTCAACCTCTAAAGAACAATCCGCAAATGCTCCTTATGCTCAAGATCACTTTAGGAATACACCAAGATATCATCTATAAATATAATAACAAGAGTCAAGATACTGTCAGAACACCAGTTCATCAACTCCATGAATGCGACAGGGGCATTGGTCAACCCAAAGGACATGACCAAGAACTCATGATGCCTATATTGAGTTCGAAAAGCTATCTTCAAAATATCCGAAGCTGTAATCCTCAACTGGTGATAAACGGACCTCAAATCAATCTTCAAAAACACCACAGTACCTTGAAGCTGATCAAACAAATCTTCAATGCGAGGAAAAGGATATTTCTTCTTAAGTATCACCTTATTCAACTGTTGATAATAAATATATGTCCGCATAGACCCATCCTTTTTCTTCACAAACGAGATAGGCGCACCCTAAGGTGAAATACTAGATCGGGTAAATCCTTTATCCAACAACTCCTGCAACTGATCCTTTAGTTCTTTCAACTTTGTTGGGGACATCCTATAAAAGAGAATACAAATGGGCTTGGTGCCCGACTCAACTTCAATAAAGAAATCAATATCACGATCCAGAGTCATACCAGGCAAATCCATAGGGAACACATCCATAAACTCATGGACAATACGAATAGTTACCAATAAAGGAAGTGAAACAACACCGGTGTCACAAGTATGAGCCAAGTAAGATAAACATCCCCTCTCAACCAATTTACGAGCCTGCACATAATATATAATCCTCTTAGCAACCGAATGAGAAGCACCCTTTGAAGTTATCATTGGCACACCAAGTGAAGCTAAAGTCACAGTCTTAGCATAACAATCTAGGACAAAATGATAAGGATCCAACCAATCCATACCCTAAATAACATCGAAATCAACCATATCCAACATAAGAAAATCTTCTAAAATCTCACTCCCAACAAAAGTCACAACACAAGATCGGTGTACCCGATCCATCACAAAAGAATCACATACCAGTGTAGATATGCGAATAGGCAAAGCAAGAGGCTCACTAATAGAATTAAAAACTGAAGAAAAATACATAGACACATAGGAGAAAGTCAATTTGGGATCAAATAATACAAATGCAGGTCTGAAAGAAATGGGGACGATACCTGTGATCACAATATTTAAAGCCTCTGCCTCAGGTCTGGTTGGTATAGCATAGCACTGACCATGACCAAAAACTACTTGAGTGGCCCCACAACCACCAACTTCTTGAGTAGCCCCATGACTACCCTCACGAGCTCCACTACTTCTGCCTCTCACATCTTGTAGCATCCCGAGAGTACACCCTGGGCATCAGACGGTGCTTATAGTCCTGAGGGACCACAAGCTAACCAATGATCTAGTACCTACTGTGAGTACTGAATAACATAACCATAAATGCGGAAGAATAACTGATATGCCATAAGGTTTTAATAACTGAAACAAATACTGAATTATGAATCTGAAGAAATAACTATCTAAGTCTGAATAAATACTGAAATATGAGATAAACTGAATAACTAACTGACATGTCAACTGAAGTCTGAATACTGAATAACTGACTATAGTGTCTGAAAGCCTCTAAACTAAATAACTATGAGTTGATGGGATAGGCCCCAACTAACTCCAACTAACTACTGACTGAAAGCATAAGATAAAATAATCTGTCCTCATAATATGAGGACTCACCACCGCTACTGCTGAGAGTCTGAGAAGTCTAAGCGTGATCTGAGAACTGGGCATCAGAACCTATGATATAATACATCATAACACAAGAGAAAGGTATGCGATCAGTACTTTAAATGTACTGGTATGCTAAATGAGGTAGGCTATTATGCATATTTTCATGAGAGAAAATAATAACTCTCTGAATATACGTGTAAGCATGGATTACTAATAAAAGTGCATGAGATCTACAAATACTAAAAATAAGGGAAATCTGTAAATACTGAGTATGCATGAAAGTCTGTAAATACTGAAGGTACATGAAATCTATAGATACTGGGGATGCATAACCAAGCATATAACATGAACTGAAAAAAATCTATACACTAAAGTATTGAAATAACTGATATATGTATACTTTGGTCAAACAACACTGAGACTGAATGTCTGAACTGATTACTGGGCTAAGACTGTAACTGAGACTGTGACTGACACTATGAGAGGTATCATCTAACCGACATTTCCCAATATGATCTAATTGGGGTACAACCTGTAACCCAGTTTGAAGGGTGTTAATACCATGCCACGGGTACTAATGCTGGATTTGTGGATCCACTATACTAAGGTTCTGTCGCAAATGACTAAGGGTGTCTAGCCTACTCTGACGGGTGACCAATGCGAGATAGTCAAGCCTAAACTAATGGGTGACTTCTCATATCCTATGCCGGCTACATAGTTCTGGAGTTTAGGGACTGCTACTAGTGACTCTGCCTATCTAATGGGAAAGACACCATCCCTACACTCGCTCGGTGCTAAATCTTACTCCCAACTGAATGATACTGAGTTACTGACTATTTCTGAGTTTAACTGACTCATCTAGTAATGCTCATGATGTATTCTAAAGTTATCCTTAAGATACTGAGATGAGACTAAGTAAAAAACTATGATTTTCAGGTATTTAATACCCCCAAGACTCAAAACCAATAATAGTAAAACGACACTAAAGCTTGGAGGACATAGCATGAAGGCTTTTATCAAATATTCATTCTTGTAAGCATTTTATCAAACACTTGATATGGATGGTGTATATAGAGCATGGGAATTAGTTTAAAGCTTGTAGTAAAGCACAACTTCAACACCATTATCATAAATGATGAATTAAATCAGTCAAAAACAATGTTCAAACATATGGAGTGTAGTAATAGACATCAATTTCGCTAAAACATGGTATAGAACAAGATTCATGGAAATTCATGGTTTTGTCATAATTCAAAATCAATATAACTTAAAATGATCAAAATTTTGCAATTTAAATCGGATACTTGGACTCCATGGGTGGAAGGGACCCATGGATGAACATCTAACATACTTGGGTTAAGGAATTTGAGATGATTGATGATGAGTTCTTGGGATTTCTTCTTGAATTTGAGAGCTAGGGTTTCTTGTTCTTGAAAAGGGGATCTTCAATTTTGAGAGAAATTGAATAAAATAATGATTATTTAGGTCACTTAGGGGTTAAATCTCGTGTTTTAGGCTGATTAGGGCCGTGGGAAAAGACCCAAATACCCCTAAACTAATTTAAAAACTCGAGCTGGAAACTGAGCTGGATTGTAGTCTCCCACTGGATGAGACCTGGAAGTTCTCCACGATGCGGTGACATCGCGTTGGCTCACTGGAAATTGCCAAATGTGAAGTAGGACTCCTCCGCGATGCTCCATGATTGAGGAGCTTCATTAGAAAGTGACAATTGCTATTTTACACTTCTCTGTGACGCGCTATGGGCCCAAATCACGGTGATCTATGATTGAAACTTAAAATTGCCATAACTTCTTACTCGGTTATCGAAGTAAGGTGAATCTTATATCATTGGAAAGCTAATTTAATTTCCCACAACTTGGTGGTCTCTAAACTGAGAAACAAGGAGTATTTTGAAAAATTTATATATGAATACTCATGTATTGGGACTTAAATTATGCTAGGGAAATATGGGGTATTACAATATCTTCCCCCTTGGGATTATTCATACTCGAATGAGACTAGTTAAGCTGGGGAAAACTGATGGACTGAGCTTACACACTAAACATGCATATCTGATGCATGAAATGCACGACAGAACTGATTTCTAAATGGACGACTGACATGAACATGAGGTGCATCTGAAACTGAGCATGATAGAGAGAAATCTTAAAAAGATTAGTACCTTAAACAAAATTTGGATTTGCGGAGAAAAGATGAGGGTACTTGGTCCGCATATCAGCTTTTGCTTCCGAAGTGGCTCCCTCAACGAACTGATTCCGCCAAAGAACTTTGTCTAGTGGAACTTCTTTATTCCTTAGTCTACGAACTTGATGGTCAAGAATTTCGATTGGAACTTCCTCATAGGAAAGACTGTTCTGAACATCTACACTTTCTAAGGGAACAACTACAACTGGATCACTATTAAACTTCTTCAACAATGAGACATGGAACACTAGGTGTACTGAAGCTAGATTCGAAGGCAACTCAAGCTCGTAAGAAGCCTTTCCAAAATGACTGAGAACTCTATAGGGATTGATATATTGGAGTCTGAGTTTCCCTTTCTTGTCGAACCTCCTCACTCCCTTTATTGGAGAGATTTTCAAGTACATAAAATCACTAACCTAAAACTATAGGTCTTTTCTCCTCACATCGGCATACGATTTCTGTCGGCTTTGGCTGCCTTAAGCCTTTCTCTGATCAACTGGACCTTTTCTAACGCATCAAACACCAAGTCAGGCCCTACTACCGCGGCCTCACCTACTTCAAACCAACTAATCAGAGATCTACATCTCCTACCATAAAGATTCTCAAACGGAGACATCTGAATACTGGAATCATAACTATTATTATATGCGAATTCAATCAAAGGCAAGTGGTCATACCAAGTACCTTTAAAATCAACTACGCATTCTCTCAGCATATCTTCAAGAGTTTGAATGGTCCTTTCTGCTTGAACATTTGTCTGAGGGTGGAAGGCTGTACTAAGGTGAACTTGGGTACCAAGACCCTTTTGGAATGCTTTCCAGAACTGAGAGGTAAACTAGGTACCTCTATCAGAGATGATAGATAAGGGAACACCGTGCAACCTAACCAACTCTATGAGATAGAGTTTGACATAGTCCTCGGCTGAATAAGAGGTATGGAATGGCAAGAAATGAGTTGATTTGATCATCCTGTCTAACATAACCCATATAGAATCATGATAATGACAGGTATGAGGTAAACCTATTACAAAATCCATGTTCACTTTTTTCCACTTCCATGTGGGAATACTGAACTCCTTTATGGGCCTACTAGGCTTCTGGTGCTCAATCTTGACTTGCTGACATGCAGAGCACTTAGCTATAAATTCTGTAATATCCCTCTTCATCCTACTTTACCAATAGATCTCCCACAAATCGCGATACATCTTAGTGTCCCCTGGATGAATAGAGTAATGCAAACCATGAGCTTTTGTAAGAATTCATTGCCTCAAGTCATCTACACTAGGCACACATAGCCGACTCTGACAATGCAACACACCATCTCCCCCTTGGGAGAAAACCTCCACTTTCTAATCTCTGACTAATTCTTTCAACTTAACTAGACTGGGTTCTCTATCCTACTCTTCCTTTCCCTTGAGTTTCTTGTTCTTGAGAAGGGGATATTTAATTTTGAGAGGAATTGAATAAATGATGACCATTTAGGTCACTTAGGGGTCATTTGGTTGGGGAATTGTTATCCCGGGATAACTAATACCGGGATTAGTTATCCCGGGATTACTTGGGATAACTTATCCTACCATGTATATAGGATAAGTTATCCCATCACTAAGGTGTAAATGGCGGGATAAGTTATCCCACCATTGATTAATCCCTCCAACCAAACACTCATTCAATTGATCTTTATATTTTATACCGAGATTACTTATTCCTTGAATTACTTATAACTCAAACCAAACGACCCGTTAGGGGTTAAATCTCAAGTTTTAGGTTGATTAGGGCCATGGAAAATACCCAAATACCCCTAAACGAATTTAAAAACTTGGGCTGGAAACTAAAGATCCCAATTTTTATCTCTGATGCGATGCGGTGCAATCGTGCTGAGCCATTGGAAATCGACAATCCTCATTTTGTCCATTGGCACGATGCGGAGCTATCGTGATAAGCCTTTGGAATGCTATTTTGGCTACCTCTACGATGCGCCATCATCGCAGAGGCTCACTGGAAATTGCCAAATGTGAGTTGGGTCCTTAGCGTGACGCGCTAATATTGTGGTCCCTTACTGAAAATTGACAATTGTCATTTAGACTGGCTCTGCGACACGCTAGTGACCAAATTGACGGTGTTTATCGACTAAAACTTAAAATCACCATAACTTCTTACCCGGTTATCAGATTTGGGCGAATTTTATATTGTTGGAAAAATAATTGAATTTCCTATGCAATGGCAGGCACTAAACTAAAAAATAATAGGTGTTTCGAAAATTTTATATATGAATACTCATGTGTTGGGACTTGAATTATGCTAAGGAAATACGGGGTATTACAATATCTCCCCTTTGGGATCATTCATCCTCGAATGAGACTGGTTAAGCTGAGGAAATCTAATGGACTAAGCTTACACGCTGAACATGCATACCTGATGCATGAAATAGATGACTGAACTGATTTGTAAATGCACGACTGACATGGACATGATATGCAACTAAAACTGAGCATGATAGAGAGAAATCTTAAGGAGATTAATACCTTAAGCCGAATATGAATTTGCGGAGAAAAGGTGAAGGTACTTGGTCCGCATATCTGCTTCCACTTCCCAAGTGGACTAGTGGAACTTCTTTGTTCCTTAGTCTACGAACTTGATGATCAAGAATTTCGACTAAAACTTCCTCATAAGAAAGACTGTTCTGGGCATCTACGCTTTCTAGGGGAACAACTACAGCTAGATCACCAATACACTTCTTCAACAATGAGACATGGAACACTGGGTGTACTAAAGCTAAATCTGAAGGTAACTCAAGCTCATAAGCTACCTTTTCAAAATGACAGAATTTTGAAAGGACCGACATAGCGGGGACTGAGTTTTTTTTTCTTGCCGAAACTCTTTACCCCCTTCATAGGAGATACTTTCAAGTACACAAAATCACCGATCTCAAACTCGAGATTCTTTCTCCTTACATATGCATACAATTTTTGTCGTCTCTGGGCTGCTCTAAGTCTTTCTCTGATCAACTGAACCTTCTCTAACATATCAAACACCAAGTTAGGACCTACTACTGCGGACTCGCCTACTTTAAATCAACTAATTGGAGATCTACATCTCCTCCCATAAAGAGCCTCAAACGAAGCCATCTGGATACTGGAATGATAACTGTTATTGTATATGAATTCGATCAAAGGCAAGTGGTCATCCCAACTACCTTTAAAATCAACTACACATGCTTTCAACATATCTTTAAGAGTCTGAATGGTCCTTTTGGCTTGACCATCAGTCTGAGGGTGGAAGGCTGTACTGAGATGGACTTGGGTACCAAGGCCTTTTTAGAATGCTTTCCAGAAGTGAAAGGTAAATTGGGTACCTCTATCTGAGATAATAGATAAGGTAACACCGTACAATCTACATACTCTCTGAGGTAGAGTTTGGCATAGTCCTTGGCTGAATAAGAGGTATGGAGTAGCAAGAAATGAGCTGATTTGGTCATCCTATCTATGATAACCCAAATAGAATTATACTCATAATGAGTATGAGGAAAACCTATCACAAAATCCATGTTTACTTCCTCCCACTTCCAAGTAGAAATACTGAACTCCTGCAAGGACCCACTAGGTTCTTGGTGCTCAACCTTAACCTATTGGCATGTAGAGCACTTAGCTATAAACTCTGTAATGTACCTCTTCATCACACTCCACCAATAGATCTCTCATAAATCACGGTATATCTTAGTAGCTCCTGGATGAATCGAGTAACACGCACCATGTGCTTCTGCAAGAATTCATTGCCTTAAATCGTCTACACCAAGCACACATAGTCGACCTTGACAACGCAGCACACCATGTCCCCCTTGGGAGAAAACCTCCACTTTCTGATCTCTGACTGACTCTTTCAACTTATCTAGACTGGGATCTCTATCCTTTTTTTCCTTCACTTTGAAAACTAGGGAGGATTCTGAATTACTCTGCACCCAAATACTACCTTCTGCTGAATCAACTAAGCGGACACCTAGTCAGGAAAGATGATGAACTTCCTGGGTTAATTTCTTCTTACCATACTCAACAAGAGCAACACTACCTATAGACAGTCTATTGAGAGCATCAGCCACTACATTAGCCTTGCCTGGATGATACAGAACACTCATGTCATAATCTTTTAATAACTCTAACCACCTTCTCTGACGCAGATTCAAATCTTTTTGAGAAAATACATACTACAAGATTTTGTAGTCTATGAACATATCTACATGCACCCCATACAAATAGTGCCTCCAAATCTTTAAGGAAAACACTACTGCTGCTAACTCAAGATCATGAGTAGGGTAATTCTTATCATGGGGCTTAAGATGTCTAGAGGCATAGGCTATAACCTTACCTCTCAGCATGGGGACACAACCCAAACCTACTCTGGATGCATCACAATACACAACAAACCCATCTAAACCATCTGATAAAGTCAAAACTAGGGATGAGGTGAGTCGAGTCTTTAACTCCTGTAAACTCTTCTCGCAGGAATCTGACCACTGAAACTTAACTTTCTTCTGAGTCAATCTGGACATGGAGGATACAATAAGAAAATCCTTCAACAAATTGACGATAATAGCCAGCCAAACCCAAGAAACCCCTAATGTCTGATGAAAAAATAGGTCTGGGCCAATTTCTCACCGCCTCGATCTTTTAAGGATCAACTCTAATTCTATCACCAGAAATAATATGGCTAAGGAAAGCTACTAATCTTAGTAAGAATTCACACTTACTGAATTTGGAAAACAACTGATGAGTTTTGAGAGTCTGAAGTACAATTTTGAGGTAGTCTGCATGGTTATTTTTGCTATGGGAGTAAACAAGAATGTCATCAATGAAGACTACAGTGAACATGTTCTAGTACTGCTTGAACATTCGGTTCATCAAGTCCATGAAGGCTGTTGGGGCATTCGTGAGACAAAGGACATGACTACAAATTCAAAGTGACCATATCAAGTTCAGAAAGCTTTTTTCGGAATGTCACATTTCCTGGCCCTAATCTAATGATAGCCTTATCTGAGGTTTATCTTGGAAAAGTAGCTGGCACCCTGAAGTTAGTCAAACAAGTCATCGATTCTAGGAAGTGGATATTTATTCTTGATGGTGACTTTGTTCAACTGACGGTAGTCAATACACATTCTGAGAGAACTGTGTTTCTTATGCACCAATAGAACTGGTGCGCCCTACGGGGAGACGCTGGGTTTGATGAATACCTTATTTAGGAGATCCTTCAACTGTTCTTTTAGTTTTTTTAGGTCAGTGGAGCCATTCTATATGGCGGAATAGATATGGGCTGAGTGTCTGGAAGAAGGTCTATTCTGAAGTCGATTTTCTTTTTGGGAGGAACTTTAGAAAGATCTTCAAGGAACACATCTAGAAATTCCCTGACCACTGAGATTGATTCAAGGGTTGTAGTCTCTTAGTTTGAGTCTTTAACTTGAACAAGATGGTAAATACACCCCTTGGATATCATCTTTCTTGGTCTAAGGTACGAAATAAGATGACCCCTAAGAGCTGTAGTACTACCCCTCCATTCAAGGACTGGTTCATTTTGGAACTAAAGGTGAACTATTCTATTTCTATAATCAACTGAGGCATAGCATGAGTGGATCCAATCCATGCCGAGAATGATGTCAAAATCTGTCATCTCTGACTCCATAAGATCAACTGAGGTAATTTTTTGAGATATTGTAATCAGACAGTTCTTGTATACCTGCCTGTCTATAATGGAAACACCTACTGGGGTAGACATTGAAAAGGGCTCTACTAGAGTTTTGGGACTGACTCCAAAATTGATGGCACTAGGGTCTAGTAAAGCATAAACATATAAGTGAAAGAATTTTAACATACTAGTAACTACGTCAGGAGAATTTTCCTGATCTTGACGGGACTGAAGAGCATATAATCTATTTGGACGTTGACCACTGGTAGCACTGGAAGCGGCACCCTGTTGAGTTGGGCGATTGGATGGAACTGACGACTGATTGGACTAACCCTATTGGTATAACTCCCTACTCTCTGAGAAACTACCCAACACTCCCAAATTCGATGGCCTGGCTTGCCACATAGAAGCACACATCACTTCCATATTTCTGACATAGAGGATTTGTACGGGCACTGTTGACACTGCCTTGGATCTTAGATCCTGGTGCCCTATCCCTATTTTGATTTCTAAATTTGGGTACGGGGGTATTGGCTGATGAGGGTGCTAGGGATGAAAACCTCTAATAAAAATGAGGACGATTACCACCTTCTGACCTTGGTTGGCTGAAATTAAAACTACCCATCCTAGCTCTTTTTTTTTCTCTCCCTCTACTTAATCTTCTGCTCCTCTATCTTTTAAGCATGGACTATCAACCTAGACAAGTTCATATCCCTAATCAGCATTGCGGTCCTACACTCTTTGATCATGCTGTCAGATATACCAGACATAAACTTACTCATCTTGGACCTTCTATCAGTTACTACATGAGGAGCATATCTAGTTAACTGAGTAAACTTGAGGGAATACTCATTCACGCTCATGCTTCCCTGCCTCAAGTTAATAAATTCTAACACCTTGGCCTCCCTTAACTCTAATGGGAAGAATCTGTCTAAGAAAGTTGTAGCAAACTCTTCCCATTCTACAAGCCCTGTATCAACACTCCTATTAACTTTCCACTGCTTAAACCAAGTATGGGCCACATCCTGTAACTAATATGAATCCAACTCAGCACTCTCACTAGATGTTACCCCTATAATATCTGTTACCTTCTGCACTATATTTAAGAATTCCTGTGGATCCTCTTCAGACTTGGATCCCGTGAAGAAAGAAGAATTTATCCGGGTAAAGTTCCGAATTTTGGTTGCAGCAGTATTGTCCATTGGGTTGGCCTGAACAACATCTGGCCATTCATTCTAAGATGCTAAAAAATTTGCTAGAGTGATGAATGCATTCCTGAATTCTGCGTGAGAGACATGCTCATCTAGAGGATATGCCTGGATGGGCGGAGGTGCTGGGTGGTTTCCTGCTCCTCTTCTGTTATTCTTTTTGGGAGGCATGTTCTGTAAATGGAAGGAAGATTAGATTAAACAGAGAGTTTAACATGAGCTCATGCTCACTCGCACGACATGAATACTGAAAGAAGGGAAACTTTTCCTAAACGCCTTGTAGTCTCTTGCCCAAAAGTGTGGCACACTACACACCCATGCACAAGACTCTACTTGATGCGGCTTTCAGATTTCCTAGGACACTCCTGGACGTCACACAGTGCTTACAGTCCTAAGGAACCACAAGCTAACCCATGAGCTGGTACTTGCTGTGAGCACTGAATAACATAAATATAAATGCGGCAGAATAACTGATATGCCATAAGATTTTAATAATTGGAAAAAATACTGAATTATGAATCTGAAGAAATAACTATCTGAGTCTGAATAATTACTAAAATTTGAGATAAATTGAATAACTGACTGATATGTAAACTGATATCTAAATACTGAATAATTGACTATAGTGTTTGAAAGCCTCTAAACTGAATAACTATGAGTTGATAGGATAGGCCCCAACAAACTCCAACTGACTACTAGACTGAAAGCATGAAATAAAATAATTCATCCTCAAAATATGAGGACTCACCACTGCTACTGCTAAAAGTCTGAGAAGTCTAAGCGTGATTCAGAAATGGACCGTCAGCACCTATGATATAATACATCATAACACAAATTAAAAGTATGTGATCAATACTTTGAATATACTGGTATGCTAAATGAGGTAGGGTAATATGCATAGTCTCATGAGAGAAAAAAATAATTATCTGAATATACATGTAAAATATGGGGTACTGAATAGAGCGCATGAAAACTGTAGATACTGGAAATATGTGAGATCTGTAAATACTGTGTATGCATGAAAGCCTATAAATACTGAAAGTATCTATAGATACTGGGGATGCATGATCATGAGTATAACATAAACTGTGTAAAAGTCTATAAACTAAAACACTGAAATAACTGATATCTGTATGCTTTGGTCAAACAACATTGAGATTGAATTACTGGGCTGATTATTGCACTGAAACTGTTGGAGCTATCTTCTAACCGACATGTCCCAATCTGATCTAATTGGGGTCCAACCTGTAACCCCAGTTGTAAGGGTGTTAATACCGTGCCACGGGTACTAATACTGGCTATGTGGATCTACTATATTGATGTACTATCTTAAAAGAACTAAGATGGTCAAGCCTAAAATGACGGGTGACCCCTACGAGATAGTCAAGCCTAAACTGATGGGTGACTTCTCATATCCTACGCTGGATATATAGTTCTGGAGTTTAGGGACTGCTACTAGAGACTCTGCCTATCTGTTGAGGAAGCCGCCATCTCTACACTCGCTCGGTGCTAAATCCTACTCCCAATTGAAAGACACTGAAATGCTAGACTGTTCTGAGTTTAACTGACACTGAAATGCTAGACTGTTTTGAGTTTAACATATTGTTCTAATAATGCTCATAATGTATTCTGAAGTTATTCTGAAGATAATGAAATGAGACTAAGTAAACAACTATGATTTTTGGGTATTTAGCACTCCCAGGACTCAAAAGCAATCTTAGTAACACAATATTAAACTTAGAGGACTTAACATGAAAAACCTTTATCAAATACTCATTCTTGTAAGCATTTTATCAAACACTTGTAGTTCATGGCTTAATCAAATCTTGGGAATGTCATGGATCTTGTAGTAATAGCATGAATTCAACATGAATAGCACTAAATCATGTTTTTAATTCAAGGAATGATAACATTAAAACGTAAAGAATTGAATATAGACCATTTCATCTATACATGGTGTAAAATCACAATTCATGGAAATTCATGTGTAAAATCATAATTTCAAATCTAATAACTTGAAAAGATCAACACTTTTCAATTTAAATTGTATACTTGGACTCCATGGATGAAAGGAATCCATGGATAAACATTTAACATACCTGGGTTAATGAATTTGAGAGAATGAATGGAGAGTTCTTGAGACTTGGCCTTGAATTTGAGAGCTAGGGTTTCTTGTTCTCGATAAGGGGATCTTTAATTTTGAGAGGAATTGAATAAATGATGATCATTTAGGTCACTTAGGGGTTAAATATCATGTTTTAGGTTGATTAGGGCCGTAGAAAAATACCCAAATACCCCTAAACAAATTTAAAAACTCGGGCTGAAAACTGAAGATCCCAATTTTTGGCTCCGACACGACGCGGTGTAATCGTGCCAAGCCACTGGAAATCGACAATCCTTATTTTGTCCATTAGCGCGACGTGGAGCTATCGCGCTAAACCTTTGGAATGCCATTTTGGCTACCTACGTGACGCACTATTATCGCAGAGGCTCACTTGAAATTGCCAAATGTGAGCTGGGTCCTTGGCGCAATGCGCCAATATTGCGGTCCCTTACTGGAAATTGACAATTGTCATTTATACTGGCTCCACGATGTGCTAGTGACCATAATGACGGTTCTTAACGATTGAAACTTAAAATCGTCATAACTTCTTACCCGGTAATCAGATTTAGGCAAAATTTATATCTTTGGAAAACTAATTAAATTTCCTACTCAATGGCAGGCTCTAAACTGAAAAATATTGGGTATTTCTAAAATTTTATATATGAATACTCATGTGTTGGGACTTTAATTATGCTAGGGAAATATGGGATATTATAGGTATGTGTCGTACCTTGAGTCGTCACTAGGAACCCAAATTTTGACCCCTACTATTGTGCGTACGGGTCATTATTAGGAGTCGTACCCTACTGGCAGCTTTGACAGTGCTTCCGTAATTTGGCCATTACTTTTCACCCCGATATCGGATCAAGGAAAAATTGGTATCATTGGAAAGCTAATTCAATTATCTATCTATTTGTGGGTATTTAGATCATAAATTCTTCTTAGAAAAAAAGTTATTCTCATTTGGAGATGACTATAGTTATATACATCCCAAGAATTTAATCACTAAGGGATGTTTCTACTTGTTCATGAGCTAGGAGCTATTTGAGGACTTAATATGTGCCCAATTAACTTATAAGGCTATAAAACATGAGTCTTGGTTCTTGGATCCTTCACTGATCAGGATACCAGTCATATATTATGACTCATAACAAGTCATACGACTAACACTCATCCTCTTGTAACCTGGACAGAACTCATCTCACCTCCCTTTGACTTGGTTACGACTTATCATGTACGACTTATATGATCACCTTATGAATTCCAAGATTTAAATCTTACTTAAACAGAATATCACCCATCATATACTATCATGGGTACGCGCTGAACATATGACTCATATGATCACCTTACGACTCCTAAGGTTTAAGTCATACCTTAAACAAAATATCGCCCATCACATACTTTCATGGGTACAAGTTGAATATCTGACTTTTATGATGTCCGTACGACTTAAAGTCATGAGTCATATATTGTAAAGTGACTTTAAAACATGGGGTATTACAATATCTCCCCCTTGGAAACATTCATCCTCGAATAAGACTGGTTAGGCTAAGAGTACTAAGGTAATTTGAGACCATACATTGAATGTTCATAAACTGAAATGTGACTGAGTCTGAGACATGATACATGGACTGAACTAGTTTTGTGAATACATAAAAATGACATAATAATGGTTACATAACTAAAGTAGAGATCTGAAAGAGTTGATTTAAAGAAAATCGTTACCTCAAGCTGAGTCTTAATTTGTGAAGAAAAGATGAAGGTACTTGGCTTGCTTATCTGCTTCCGCTTTCCAGGTAGCTTGCTTAACAAACTGATTTAGCCATAGAACTTTCACCAAAGGAACCTCTTTGTTCCTCAACCTACGAGTCTGACGGTCAAGAATCTCAATTGGGATTTCTTCATAGAACTAACTATCTTTTACGTCCAACTCTCAAAGGGCACGACTGAAGCTGGGTCGCTAATATATTTCCTTAACAAAGAGACATGAAACACCAGATGAATTGATGTCAAATCTGCAGGTAACTCTAACTTATAAGCTACCTTCGTAAATTCCTCAAGATTCTATATGGACCAACATAGAGGCGACCGAGTTTGCCCTTCTTGCCAAATCTGTTCACTCCTTTCATAGGAAAAATCTTTAAATAAACTAAGTCACCAACATCAAACTCAAGATCTATTCTTCTCACATCTGCGTAATATTTCTGACGACTTTGGGTTGTCTTCAGCCTCTCTCAAATTAACTAAACTTTCTCCATCACCCCAAACACTGAATTTGGCCTTATCAAAGAAGCCTTACCTACTACAAACAAACCAATAAGAGATCTATATCTCCTCCCATAGAGATCCTCAAACTGAGCCATCTGAATACTGGAGTGATAGCTGTTGTTGTAGGCAAACTCAATCAACGGGAGTGGTTATCCCAACTACCATTAAAGTCAATAACACGGGTCCTAAATATGTCCTCTAAAGTCTGAATAGTCCATTCTGCCTGACCATCTCTCTGAGGATGAAAAGATGTACTGAGAAGAACTTGGGTACCAAGACCCTTCTACAAAGCCTTCTAAAAGTAAGAGGTAAACTGAGTACCTCTACCTAAAATGATAGACAACGAAACCCCATGCAACTTCACCAACTCCCTAAGATAGAGTCTAGCATAATCCTCAGCTGAAAATGAAGTATCAACTGATAAGAGATGAGCTAACTTTCTTATTCTATCGATAATGACCCATATCAAATCACATTGACGACGCGTATAAGGCAACCCTATCACAAAGTCCATGTTCACCATCTCCCACTTCCAAGTGGGGATGTTAAACTCCTGTAGTGTACTGCTAGGCCTTTGGTGCTCAACCTTAACCTACTGACAATTCGAACACTTAGCCACAAACTCTGTAATATACTTCTTCATACCACTCCACCAATTAATTTCCCTCAAATCATGATATATCTTAGTAGCTACTGGGTGGATAGAGTATCGCGCACCATGCACCTCAGCTCATATCACTGTCTTAGACTATCAACATACGAAACACATAGTTTACCTTATCAATAAAGTATACCATCTCCCCCTTGGGATAAAGCCTCAACCTCCTGACCTCTAACTTTCTTCTTTAACTTAACCAAATTAGGATCCCTGTCTTGCTTTTCTTTTACTTTGGCAACCAAGGAAGATTCTGAACCATTCTAAACCCATATACTACCTTCAGCCAAATCAACTAACTGAACTCCTAACCTAGCTATTTGATGAACCTCACGAACTAACCCCTTCTTATCATCCACATCATAGGCAACACTACCCATAGAAAATCAACTAAGGGCATCCGCCACTACATTGGCCTTGCTCGAATGATACAACATACTCATATCATAGTCTTTCAGACGGACAAGCCACCTTCTCGGACAAAGATTCAGGTCTTTCTAGGTGAACACATAATGTAAACTATTGTGATTCATGAAAACATCAACATGAACCCCATAAAGGTAATGCCTCCAAATTCTTAAGGTGAAGACAACAACCGCCAACTCAAGATCATGGGTTGGATAATTCTTTTCATGGGTTTAAGTTGTCTAGAAGCATAGGTTATGACCTTACCTCTCTATATTAATACACTACCAAAACCAACTCTAGAAGCATTACAATACACTACGAACCCATTTGTGCCATCTATAAAAGTAAAGAGTGGAGCAGAAGTAAGTCGGGTCTTTAACTCCTGAAAACTCTTCTCACGGGAATCTAACCATTGAAATTTAACATTCTTCTAGGTTATCCTAAACATGGGGAAATCAATAGAAGAAAACCCTTAAACAAACCGTCCGTAGTAACCAGCTAAACCCAAGAAATTCCTGATGTCTGATGGAGAGATGAGTCTAGGACAGACACTACTTTGGTCTATTGAGGATCAAATTGAATGCCATCACCGAAAACTATGTGATGAAGAAAAGCTACTAATCTTAACTAGAATTCACACTTACTTAACTTAGTTAATAGCTTATGATCCCTAGGGGTCTACAACACAACTCTCAGAAGATCTGCATGATCATTCTCACTACAGGAATGAACAAGGATATCATCAATAAAAATTATGACAAATATGTGCAAGTACTGCTTGAACACCCTATTCATCAAATCCATGAAAGTTGTAGGGACATTCATTAGTCCAAAAGACATAACTAGGAATTCAAAGTGACCATATCGAGTTTCGAAGGCTGTCTTCAAAATGTCATAGTCTCTGACTCCAAGCTGATGATAATCGAATCTGAGGCCTATCTTAGAGAAATAACTTGGAACTTGAAGTTGGCCAAATAAAACATCAACTCTGGGATGATGATACTTGTTCTTGATGGTGTCTTTATTCAACTGACGGTAGTCGATGCACATTCTGAGAGACTTATCTTTCTTGCATACGAATAATACTGGAGAACCCCATGGGGAAACACTAGGCCTTATGAAGCCTTATTTAAGAGATCCTTCAACTGTTCTTTCAATTCCTTAAGCACAGTTAGAGCGATTCTGTAAGGTCGAATTGAGATAACCTGGGGATCTTGAAGGAGATCTATTCTGAAGTCTTTCGGGAGGAATTCCGAGAAGATCTTTAGGAAAAATATCTAAAAATTCCCTTACTACTGACACTGCCTCAAGACTTGGAGGTTCAAAATTTGAGTCTTTAACTCGGACATGATGGTACATACACCCCTTAGATGTCATCTTTCTTGCCTTAAGATAGAAAACTAACTGACCCTTAAGCACTAAAGTACTATCCCTACATTCGATGACTGGATCATTAGGAAATTGGAACTAGACAATTCTATTTCTGCAATCAACTGAGGCATAACATGAGTGGAGCCAATCCATGTCGAGAATGACATAAAAACCAGTTATCTCTAACTCCACAAGATCAGCTGGAGTAACTTTTTGAGACACAGTGATAGGGAAATTTTTATATACCCGTCTGGCTACAAGAGATTTACCCATTAGGGTAGATACTTAGAAAGGATCTGCTAACATTTTTGGTTTGACACCGAAGTCTATATCTATGTAAGGAGTCACAAAGGAAAGTGAAGCTCTAGGATATAATAATGCATATACATGAAGATAAAAAACTTGTAACATACCTGTAACCGCATCAAGAGAACTTTTATGATCATGCCGAGTCTGGAGAGAATACAATCTATTCTAGCGCTGCCCACTGGTGAAACTAAAAGTGGTACCCTACTGAGTCGGGCGACCTATTGAGAATGATGAAAAGTTAGGCAGACCCTGCTGACAAACGTCTTTTCCCTTCTAGCCAGCTCTCGGGCAATCCATAATCCTATGGCTTGGTTTACCACATCCAAAACACACATCAATGCCTGCTCTGCATTCACCCCGATGATTCTTATCACATTTTCTATACAGCAGATTAGTGCAACCACTATTTACACTACCCTAGGACTTAGAGCCTGGCTCTCTATCCTGACTGTCCTACCTAAATTTAGGCACTGGCACACTAGCTGAAGATAGAGATGGGGCTGAAAATTTCTCACAGAACTGGGAATGGTTACCTCCTTCCAACCTTGGTTGAGAAAAGTTAAAACTACCTATTCTGGACCTCTTATTCTCTCTCTCTCTTTCTCCTTAAGGTTCTCCTCAATCTGCTGAGCATAAACCATAAGTCTAGATAGGTCCATCTCCTTAATCAATATAGTAGTCCTACACTTCTTGACCACACTATCCATTATACTAGATACAAACTTACTCATCTTGTACATAGAGTTGGCCACCATAGTTAGAGTATACCTCGCCAACTGAGTGAACTTAAGTGAGTATGCCTTCACACTCATAATACCCTGCTTCAAATTTATGAACTCCTAAACCTTCGCTTCCCTCAACTATAGTAGAAAGAAACTATCTAAGAAGGTTATGGAAAACTCTTCCCACTCTATAGGCCCTGCCTCAACAACTCTGTCCTCCTTCCAATGCTTGAACCAGGTGTGAGCTACTCCCTGCAACTGGTATGCATCCAAGTCTGCACTCTTACTAAAAATGACACTTATGATGTCAGTCACTTTCTGCAACTCATCTAGGAACTCCACCGGATCCTCCTCGGACTTGTATCTAGAAACAAAAGGGGATTCATTCGAGTGAAGTCTCGAATACTAACTGCAACTGTATTCAACACTAGATTGGCTAGAGCAATAGCCTGCTAGTTGTTCTGAGCAACCATAGAATGGTCCAAAACTATGAAAGAAACCCTGAACTTAACTTGAGAAACATGGTCATTCAGGTGATCTTCCTAAACAGGTGGTGGTGTAGGCTGACCTCCTATTTTTTCTTCTGTTATTTCTTCTAAGAGTTATTTTTTGTAAACAGAATGAAGAATGAGCTAGAAAGAGGAATTCAATAGAGCTCATGCTCTTTCGCATGACTGAACACTGAAAGAAAAGAGACTTTCCTAATAATGCCTCATAGCCTTTTGTCTATAAGAGTGCCATGCTTTACACATATGGACAATACTCTACTCAATGAAGCTTTTAGACACCCTAGGACACTTTAAAATCTTAGGCTCTGATACAAAAAATTTTCACAACCCGACACTATCCCTTGGTCATAACAACAATGCTTAAGTCCACAAGTGACCCCAAGCCAACCCATGGTCTGATACCTTCTATGAGCACTAAATGAAATAAAAATAAAATAACATGTGCGTAAGATAAACCAATGAGGTACTATCAATTTGAGTACTGAAATATATAAAACGACATGTCTAAAATGTCTGATAAATACTAGAAACTATGACTGTCTATCTGAAATAACTGATGAAAGCTTAAAACCGAATAACTGTCTGAAAGCCTCTATGAATTATAAGGAATTAATGAGATAGACCCCCAAATAATTTTGACTGACTGAACATAAATAGATGCTGGAATAATGGTAAAGCACATTATGTCCTCGATAGAAGAGGACTCACCACTACTGCTGGAAGGTGTTGCTAGACTGTCTAAGTACGGTAAGGAATCTGAGCGTTCGGACCTATGTTATAAGACAATATAGCGTAACTAAGAAGTATGCGATTAGTACTTTGAATATACTGGTACGTGAGGCAAGGAAAAACTGAAATACATAGGGAAAATGAACAGGTATGCATGGACATGTATAGCTAAGAATGGAAGACCAAGTAAAACATGTACTAAAAAGATCTGAATAACATTAATAATTCATAAAACTAACTGAATAATCACTGAAATCTGATTACTTGGTCAAGCAAACTTGGACTGAGATAAACTAAATACTGACTGAAACTATGGGAGCTATCATGTAACCGACAAGCCCCAATCTAAGCAAATCGGGGTCCAACCTGTAACCCCAATTAGAAGGTTGTCAGTACCTTTCTACGGGTATAGACATATGGATGTGTGGATCCATTAAACTAGTATCCTGAAGGACTATGGAGTCACTCTCTACTGGCAGGTGCTCCTATAAGATATGTGTTAACCCTCAACCGGAAGAATGACATCTAAAACCTACGCTGGCTACATGGTTTCGAAACTCGGGGATTTCTACTAAGGGTCACACCCTCTACTGGCAAGTGAGCCCCCATTCTTGGGTTTACTCGGTGCTAAATCCTAGTCCAACTGAAATAACACTGTACTCACTTAAGTTCAACTAAACATAATAACTAATAGTGCTCAACATGATCATAACAACTGAGTACATGATAAAATTCATGGTTTAACTGGCTTATTACTTGCAAGGTCTGAAACATAAGTAAACACATAGGTATCGGGTTTCATAACCTGCCGCACTAAATAATTACAAACTTCAATAACAATGATAACACAGTGATATAACATCATAGTTCAAGGAACCAAAACATAAGATATTCATTATACTGATAAGTTTTATGAGTTGGAATATGGGAATTAGTCGACCATGTCAAAGTAATATACACACTTGGATTAATGCATGCAATGAATAAGTTAACATGGAATCAATTTAAATACACACAGTAACTTGAAATTTAAAGCATTACATAACCTAATTTAGATGGGATAATATGAGGACATGAATTGAATTCAATTACTAAGGAAAAGCATGGATTAAACTCATCTTGAACATATAAGATTTCATAATGAAGGAAGAGTTGATACTTTAATAAAGAGAGGGTTTTGGGGCTCAATGGGTGAAATGAACCCATTGGTGAATACCCTACATACCTTAAAGTTCTTGGCTTGGTGAAGTAAACTTGACCTTTGAGACTTGGGAGATGATCTTGAGAAAAAACCCTAATCTTATTCTTGAGAATGGAAGTAGGGATTTTATGTTGTTTAATTGATGGAAAAGAGAGGAAATGTAATGAACCTTGGGTTTAAATGTCATGAGTTGGGAGTTATATGGGGAGAAAAGACCAAAAAACCCTTAGAAACTATCTGGAAGTCATTTGGAAGCCGTTCCGACGTGGTTGGGTACGATTCGTATGTTCTAGGTACGGGTCGTACCTTGAGTCATCACCAGGAACCCAAATTTTTACCCCTACTATTGTGGGTATGAATCCTTCTGATGACTCGTATGTTCTTCATACGGGTCATTATCAGGAGTTGTACCCTACTGGCAGCTTTGATAGTGCTTCAGTAATTTGTCCATAACTTTTCACCTCGATATCAGATAAAGACAAATTTTGTATCGTTGGAAATCTAGTTCAATTATATATCTATTGGTTGGTATTTATCTCATAAATTCTCTATAGAACACAAGTTATTCTCATTTGGAGATAACTATAGTTATATATATCCCAAAAATTTAATCGCTAAGGGATGTTTCTTCTTGTTCATGAGTTAGGAGCTATTTCAGTCCTTAATATATGTCCAAGTAACTTATAAAGCTATCAAAACATGGGGCTTGGTTCTTGGATCCTTCACTGATTAGAATACGAGTCATATCTTATGACTCATAACAAGTCATACGATTAGCACTCATCCTCTTGTAACTTGGACAAAACTCATCTCACCTTCGACTTACTTGGTTACGACTTACTATGTACGACTCGTATGATCACCTTACGACTTCCAAGGTTTAAGTAGTACCTTAAACAGAATATCACCTATCACATATTGTCATGGGTATGAGTTGAACATATGACTCGTATGATGTCCATACGACTCAAAGGCATGAGTCGTATGTTGTATAGTGACTTCAAAACAAGGGGTATTACAAACACCCACAAGAACAAATTAGAAAATCAAAAAACAATTAACTATATATATATTGGTACTTAAGCACCAAAAAAAACTAACAACTCCTCACATTCAAAAAAAAATCTAAACCAAATCCCAGAAAAAACCTCGGCAGTTCAAAACATAAAAATTTCAAATCTGAATAATGAAAATATACAAAAAAAAAATACTTTTGGGAGATCTACAGATAAACACACACAAAAAAATTACAAATATAAAAATAAAAAAACAGATTTGAAAGTTCAAAGCTTAATATGATTTATTTTTTGATAAAAAGGGAAGATTTATAGGGTTTATGAAAAATTATTATATTAATTAAGGAATTCAAATCCAGAAATCAAACAATGATTAAGGAAAAAATTTTACCTTTATTTATTAATTTATTTTGGTTTTGCGGGTTTGTGTTGAAAGGGAAATATGATGAGTTGATTTTTTTCCATATTTGAATATATAATTTAATAATTAAAAATAATAATAACTTTTAAAATTTGAAGAAAAAATAACCTAGTTTTTTTCAATAACCTAAATAGGAACTGCCAGCTAAGTTGAGTATGCACTTGGTAGAGCCTATTTGAAGGTAGTGCTCCAGGAATTTTTAAATACTAGGGCTCAAAATCGAGACAACCAAGATATCCTATGTTATTTTTCCATGTGGAAACTTGATGAGTTGTTTTTTTTTTCATTTTCGCAAAGATAATTAATACTTGAGAAAATAAAAAATTTGAAAAATTGAAAGAAAACACCTAGTTTTTCGGTACTTGAATTGGAGTCCGCCGACTAATTCATTTTTGTGTTGATTGGAGTTTATTGGGGATAGAGCCGCTCCCTATTAGGAAATTTTCATATCCAAGGCTTAGAATTGAGAAAAAGTACCCTAGGTTTTTTCGGTGCCTGCATTGGAGTCCGCTGACTAATTTAAATTTGCAACAGTTTAGAGCTCATTTGGAATTGTCTACCAAATTTTTTTTCATATCCAAGATACAGAATCGAGATAACCAAATTTTTATAATCTAACACTCGCAAACCTCTCTATATTAGTATTCTAATTTATTTTTATTTTCTTGCCTATTATAGTAATTAATTAGTAATACGCTTATGTTCGCAACAAATTTTCGTAGTGCTAAAAATTAACTACAAGCAAAAATAAAATAAACAAAAAGAGTAATTTTATTTAAATGAATCTTGTGAGTAAAATTTCGTAACTCTCTTGATTCTTCTGTCCTAAACTTAGAAATGACCTGAGGGTCTTCAGTAGCGTATTTCTCGAATCTTTGATGATTTGAACTCCTAGAGATGTATTTCAATCGATGGGAATGTCGGAAAATATTTTCTCACTTTGAAATAATCTCCGAAAATAACTTTGTTGATTTCTCCTTGCAGTAACTTGATAATCAATGCCGATGTTGCCAATACTTGTCCAAGTCTTCTTTCCGAATGTGTTTAGAATGTTATGTTACCCCCTATTTATAGTTATAGGGAGTAGGCCTGGTTGCTTGTGATTGGCTGAAATATGTCACTTTAGCATGACAACTTTTGACTGGTTCTTGAATTTAAATGAAATTTCCACATTATTTGTACACGTGGCGTCATCTCGTTGGTCATGGATTTGACTAGGATGCCACATCACTTAACACGTGGCATGAGTTTTAGCTTCAAGGTGAGATGGGCATTGATGAGGAATAAAATGAGCTTATTATTTTTTAAGCCCAAAATAATTTTAGACCCAATAAAATATGTTTTAAATTCAAATTTTATATGAATTTGATCCAATAAATTTTACGTGTCTATAGATGCCCCCTACTTCAAGGCTCGTCGAGGTGTTTGATTTGTCGGACCTTTTAGAGACGAGATTTGAAGTATTCTTGGAGCCCTTTTTTGTGTGTACGTAACATAATCCTCGCAAAAATATTCAAATTTGAAGAGAATAAAATATAGCCGAACTCTTTAATTGTGACTCAATTTCCACATTGATGTGCTAAAGCTAACCAATTAATACACACCAAAGGCTCCCCCATTTTTTGCAAAACTTGAGCATTTTGTCAAATTCGACTCCTTAAAGTCATGATAATTTGGGTAGAATAACGTGAATCCTTTCATTATGAGCGTAAATTCTGTTTAAAACTAAATATATCCAAATCACGTAGGATCCAGGAATTAGTCTTATATCAAATTTTAATAGGATTGAATAATGATGTTATCCCACTTAAAAAAGGATTAGAAATTTGACTTATTTTGGACAATTGGACGTCCCAGTTCTTCTGGAAGACAACTTGTTCAACAGATTCCTTTTTGAAATCAAACCAGAGCCCTTCAGAGTACATAAAAGGACATCACCTCCCCCATTACGTCATTGTAATTCAGATTGAACTGCAATACAACTCGCTTTCTTCTTCTCATTTTTTCTCTCTTTCACAATTGAGTTTTCAGGTAGCTTGGGGCGTCTGTGGGAGAAAATTTATAATGCATCATGGGGGTTTCTAAATCACGAATGGCTTATAGTATTGAAAAATAGACTCGTGAGGATACATTTTACGCAAAACCCACACTCATATTCTGTCCAGGTATCTTTTTGAAATTATACTTTCAGTTCTATTTTGCCACTTTTTGTTTGTTTTGTGCAGCCTCATAAAAATTCTCATATCTTGAGTTAGGAGCATCAAAATCAGAAGTCGTTTTTTGCGTTGAAAAGTAGACTTGTAAAGCTACATCTCATATGGGAATCACAATCATTTTTCACCCAAATCATCTCAGATATTGCACCAAAACCGATCATCTAATCTTGGTTTGCTTGTTTTATCAACTTTGCACGGCATCACAATAAATTCCGTATCTCGACGTAGGGGTATCAAAATCAGGTGACATTTCTTGAATTGAAAACTAGAATCATAGAGATACGTCTCACGTAGGAATCACAATCATATTGCACCCAAATAATCCTAGATATTTCCCCAAAACCAATCTTCTAATCTTAGTTCGCTAGTTTTTCAACTTGCACAACATCACGATAAATTCTGTATCTCGATGTAGGAGTACCGAAATCAGGTATCATTTGTTTTGTTGGAAAGTAGACTCGTATATATACAACATACATAAAAACCACAATCAAATCTTTTACGTATTTATACAGATACATCATCAAAGTCATCTTAGTTTGAAATCTGATGGCCTATTTTATAACTTTGAGAGGCTATGATAGAAAATTCAAAACTTGGCGTAGGATCTTTTGAATCATGAGTCATATTTTTTGTTGCGGAGAAGTCTATAAGATCTACCACAGATCTAAAAATTATGGTGAACACCTATACAGATTTATACTGATATATTGTCAAAATTCGCTTTGCCTTGCTGGTCTCTTCACCTTTGCACGTCTGAGGTAAACTTAGTGAAGGAACGTCTATCCTCATGTGATATCTATTTCAATTCAATGTACTATTTCCGTGATCAAATAATGACACACACTTTTCCTCTCTCCTTTTTATTTTCTTAACTCATATGAGTGAACTTACAGTAAAAATACTCTAAGCTGCCTACATACCTCGGGAGGATCAAGTCATAATGTAGTTCATGAGTTAATTTATCTTTTTAAATTTCTTTTTTTTCTTTTTTTTAAAGCCGTTCATAGTTTAGAATCATGCAGGCTAGGAGTGACATACAGTTTAAGCTCGTGCCTTAAGGAGTGTTCTGGAGAAAAATTCTTGTAATGTAACTTTCCTCCCAACCTTTTGTAATGAAATATTGTTGCACTTCAGTTTGATATTTATTGCCCCCATTGGTTGAAGAAGATTTGTACTTGATCTTGTGTCAACTTTTGAAAGTTGGAGTTTAGAAGTTCTTTGACATTTTTTTCTTTTGCGAGCGATCAATGTCCAATTGTTACCCTCCTTGCTATTGGAGAAGTCATTTGACATGGACTTGTTTGTTGTTTTTTGTAGGGTGGGAACATCAATTGGGTCAAATCTCCAAAATTATAGCATGATGATTCCTTCACTTTTTGGTGATGCCACTGAGCACATGAGTTGTAGAACTTTTGAAATTGAACCTTTTTTATGGTCCAGTTCGGTGATAACATGATTTGCATCAACTATATCGCCATTATCAATGATGATATTTTCTTCTCTCATTAACACCATGATCTTTTCCTTCAGGATGAAGCATTTTGTGGTGTGATGACTAACAATGCAGTGAAATTTGTAGTACTTAGGACTATTGACTTTGTTTGATTCTTTAGGTTGCTTTGACTTAGGGAGTTTAATGACTTCTTTGGCTAGCAACTCATCAAGAATCCCACGAACATCAGAGTTGGTAAAGGATATATCCTTGCTTGTAACTCCTTCAAGGTTGGTTGATTTTTCACCTCTCACATTTGTTGCTTTGGATCTTCCTCTTTTAACTTTTGTCTTGTAGAGGCCTTCGTAAAAATCATAGTTATCGTCAGATTCCCCAATTTGGTCTTCTGCCGAGTCTTTGAATTTTGTAACTTCTTTTCTAGGATCAAAAATAGGTGACACCATTCTATGACTTGCAATACTTAGCTCTATGTCATGAGTACGCATAGCTAATTCTTCAAAAGTTCGAGGCTTAATTCCTTGGAGGATATACACAATGATCCAATGCACCCCTTGAATGCAAACTTCAATCGCGGAAGTTTAAGAAAGTTGATCCTTGCAATCGAAGCTCAATGTTCACCAGTGATTTATGTAGTCCACTGCAGGCTCATCTTTACTTTTTCTTGTGTTTGCCAACTCTATCATGCAGACCGTACAATGGGTGCTGTAGAAATGATTTAGGAATTGACTTTCTAGTTGTTCCCAACAATCAATTGATTCAGAATCCAATTTTGTGTATCAATCAAAGGCATTTGCTTTCAAAGAGCTAACAAACAGCTTGACAAGAAGATCACCATGTGTGCCAACACTACTACAAGTTTTAACAAAATGAGCGATGTGTTGCCTTGGATTTCCCTTTCCATAAAATTGTTGAAACTTTATCGGTTGATATCCAATTGGCATCGGTAAGCCCCTAATTTTCTTAGAATACGGCTTTGAGTATCCTATGAAACTTTGTCATGGACCGCCTTATTATGCCTTGATGGTGTTTGCAATCATATCTTACAGTTGTTGAACTGTTAGAGTGGCCACTGAAGAGGATCGATTAGCACACTAATTGTCACTTGACTTGATGAGAGATTCACCATCAACTTTTTCTTGCGGTGTTAGATTATAATTTGACTCACCAGGATTATAGAGATCTAACTTGCTCATAATTCGGGTAATTTGATGATCTTTCTCATCAACAAACTTCTTCAAGGCTTCACTGGTTTGCTCCATCATTTCAAACTTCTCATCCATGTCAACTACATCAACCATGAAGGAGTTTACTTTTGTTGAAGTTGGAGAATTTATTAAGTCCTCAGATTCTCCAAAGTTGTAGACAATTTAAGACAGTTTATCTGATAACGTAGATGCAAAGTTTCCCCAGGGATTCTAGTTGCCGCCGCAATTTGAGATTTTCTCCTTTTCATCATATCAAAAAAGTGATGTATTAAGATCCATACAAAGCACAAGGATTGATATTGTGTCGACTGATGGGGCCAACAAGCTTGATCTCACTAGATGTGGTAGTAATAGACTTCTTGCTCGAAACGTCATTAATTTTCCAAAGTCCATTGCAGTAGTTAAAATTGTGATTTTTCAATTTGTAGAAGGAAGAGATGAAGAGCAGAACTGGTCCCACTGAACATGCCAAATTTTGTTTGCAATAAATTTTTGTAGTGCTAAAAATTAACTATAAGAAAAAATAAAATAAACGAAAAGAGTACTTTTATTTAAATGAATCTTGTGAGTACAATTCCGTAACTCTCTTGATTCTTCTCTCCTAAACATAGAAATGATCTGAGGGCCTTCAGCAGTGTGTTCTCGAATCGTTGGATGATTTAGACTCATGGAGATGTATTTCAATCGTTGTGAATGTCGGAAAATGTTTGTCACTTTGGAATAATCTCCTGAAGAACTTCGTTGATTACTCCTTGCAAGAACTTGACAGTTAATGTCGATGTTGCCAATGTTTGTCCAAATCCTCTTTCCAAATGTCTTTAGAATGTTATGTTACCCCTATTTATAGTTGTAGGGAGTAGGCCTGGTTGCTTGTGATTGGCCAAAATATGTGTAACGACTCATTCGGTGGTTTTGAGCACTAGATTTAAATGACGAGTAATTTAGATGATTAATTTATTTTGTGGTTAATAGAAGTATGACTCTTATTTTAAATTAGGAGTGAGCCACACCCACTACTCCTCTATCGGTTATGTATAGGATTAGGGTACAAATTAATAAGGACTAGTAGTTTATTCTCCAAACTCTAAGAAGCAAAAAAAAAAAAAAAAAAAGAGGAGGAACGGATTCTAAGAGAAATTTGAAAAGGACGAGCACTCCAGGTAACCAATTCTCCAAAATCTTATCTGCATAATTGAGTACTAATACGGTGAATAATTTTCTTACGGGTACTATATTTGGAGGATAAACCGCTGAAACTGATACTGTTTTGTGTGAATTGGTAGAGAACGAAGTGGTGTGCAATCTTAACAATTTATAATTGGGTTATCAAATAATATTATATAATATATAATAAGATTAATAACCTGTAAGATGAGATGTGAATTGGAGTATTTAAATAGTATTTATAATAATGATGTAAACATGTAAAACCGTGCATGTGTTGAATATATATACATAGTAATGCTATAGTATGTTTGGTGTTTGTTAGATAGGGTAAATATATATATAGTAATGCTGCAGCATAACACAAATTTCAGGTACATAGCATTGTGATGTTATATTTTGGTGGAATTGGCGAATGGAAAAGTACGTAGTGGGATAGTTAATTGTTAAGGGTGAAATAATTGTAATTAATTAGTTGTTAAGTGCAAATCATTAGGATAATGATTGAATAGGGGGCTATGTTATGATTTCCAGTGACTTAAAAGTGGCGACTGCCACTGCTTCTAAGTTTGTTTTAAATTGACATTTTTCGTATGATTATTAATTATCACTTTTGGACATATTAGATTCTCGAGCTATATTTTTAAAGTAAGAATTTATAAAATGGGATCATTTGATTAGTATTTTTATACGAATTATATATTTGAACAGATTTGGGCCTTTCGAAAGCTTTACAGAAGGGCAAGACCTTGGCAAATTAGCTTGCGTTTGAATTCTTCGATTGAGGTAGGTTACAGTTTAATTGGAGTTTAGACTCAACTTAATTGTGTGTATGCTCCTAAATTGGATACTTGTGGATTGTTATTCAGACATGCTTGAAATTGTTGATGTTTGGATTGTTGATTCGTGTATAAATGTTTATTGAAATTTGACTTGATGGAATTGTCTTATGACTTTAAGTGTACTTGTAAACTTGGTACATTGTGTGGCATGTTGTGAGGTTGTGTAAATTGATATTGATTATACTTGGTTATGTTTATGTTGGATCGGGTACCACGCCGGTACGTTTATATTTATGTTGGATCGGGTACCACGCCTGTACGTTTATATTTATGTTGGATCGGGTACCACGCCGGTACGTTTATATTTATGTTGGATCGGGTACCACGATGGTACATTTATATTTATGTTAGATCTGGTACCATGCCGGTACGTTTATATTCATGTTGGATCGGGTACCACACCGGTACGTTTATATTTATGTTGGATCGGGTACCACGCCGGTACGTTTATATTTATGTTGGATCGGGTACCACGCCGGTACGGTACATGAACATAGATTGTTCCCTGCAGGTCATGACTATTTGGGAAAAAATAAGTCCCATAGCATGTATGTACATATTTGTGTTATTTCTGTGGATGTTTACAGTATGGTTGATACTCTTGATGGTTATGTGGCTTGTTTGTGAGCACTGTTTGACCTGTTGTTGCTGTATTGTTGATTCATTGAATATTTGTTGTGTGATGATGCTTGTCTACTTTTTATTTAATTTATGTTGTGTACATGCTATTAAATTGAGTTGGCCTATGATACCTACCAGTTCATAGTGGTTTGTACTGATACTACCCTGTACTCTTCTTTTGGTGAGTGCAAAAAGTGTTCTAGTCTCAGACATGACCTCACCTCTAGAGTTTGATAGCAAATCTTGATCCAAGGGTGAGCACTCTGTCTCTAGACTGTCATGGGTCATCTTATTTGTTCTGGTCCATCTTTCGGGCAATGAAACATTCTTTATTTACTTTATTTTTGGATATCACTTTAGATATGATCTTTGTTAGTAGTTCTTGTACGATGACTTTCGGGTCTTGGAAATTTTAGTAAGTAGTTTGTTTGAATTTCCGCATTAATAATAATTAGTCCTGGATATTTGATATTATGTTGAATTTTATAATAATATCATCTAATATTGACTAAGTGTTTGGGTAATGGTTCGGTTTAGATAGTTCTCCCACAGGAAGATTAGTGTGGATGCCTGATACAAGTGCAACTAGCTCAAGACCATTCACACGTAGCCAAGCTCGGGAGTTACAAAAACTCTAAGCCATGTTCACGCAAATGGCCGTGTGTGAGTGTGTAATTAATTCATCTAAGGGATTCCATGTTTTGAAGTGTTAAGAGGGGCTTTGAAGTGTAAGTTTATTACACTCCAAAGCCACCTAAGACCAAGGCTAGAATGGTCATTTTCCTTTCATTTTGTGGAGTACTAAAAATAGACAATAATAGGGCTATTTCTTGGACTTAGTTCATTTTTATTGTGGAAGAAAAACAAGTCTTGTAATACTTTGAGAACTTCTCTCTCTTGTTCTTGAGAGTGAACCCAAAACTAGACAACAAAGTGTAGTAACACTTTTGTTGTTCTTTGGCTAGAAACTTGGGGGTCTTGAGGTTCATGAGTTTCTCTTGATTCAAGTAAGAATTTGGTGTAAATATCTTTTAGTCGTAGGGTCCTAATCTTCATGTTAGGGTTCTTAGATTCTATGATATTTTGTGTCAAGTTACTATCCATCGTTTTGTAATCTTATTGTTTGTATCTTGATATAGTGAAGCCGTGTGGGGCTCTTTTGATTCACTATAGTTATTGCAATCTTGTGTTATTTATCTATCTTGTTGAATATTATCGTTGTTGCCTTGAAAACCTAGAGAAGCCGAGTGGGGCCTTTGATTCTCTAGTGATGTTGTTCTTGTTGTTCTCTTTATTCCTTGTTGTAAGTTTGATCTTTTGTATCATTTGGTATCAAAGCTCAAGGCTTGATTTTGTTCTTACAAAACCAATCTTGGGAAGCTCTTACCAAAAAGTGTGTGCTTGAACATTTTGGTCGAAAATTGGTTGTAGATCTACAAAAGATTTTACTTGTTTAGTTTGTTTCTTGTGTTGGTCTCCTCCCCACCAACACAAAAGAAGTGTCTAAATCTAAAGTTGAGCTTAATAAGAAGAGACTTGTTGTTGTGAAAACTTGAAGTGGCCTTGAGTTTGACTTGTGTTGGATGTTGGAGTGCCATTGTGGTGTATTGTTGTTTTGTTCTTGAAGGTGTTGATGTTGTGTTCATCTTAAAAGTTTCTCTTCATCCTATGTCTTAAAAGAGCAATAGATCCAAAAAGATTGCAAGACAAAATTGAAAAAGTTGTTTGTGAGAAGACTTGCCAACATCACCTTTCTAGACTTGACAACCACTTTTCCCTTAAAACAAGGAACCTTGTCTTGTGGAACTAGTAAGGTCAAACATCACCTTTTGAGTTTGAAAAAGTTGGAAAAAAAAAGTTACAAAACTTTATGTTTCCCTCCCAATAACTAGTCATCCATTACACATGATATAAAGGGACCAAGGCTTCAAGTTGATGAACAACGTATGTGGACCCGTGGCCAATAACATGCTACCACGTCACCCTAGTTACTTTTCACATGATAATTAAGATCAAATTTGGACGTTCTAGTTTCTAATTATTGATTCCTAGTTTCATCTAATTGACTTGAGAACTAATTAACAAACTAGTACATTCCTACTAGCTTGTAAATTAGCCCTTTGAAGCTTTGTGTTCGTGTCAACGTTTGTTTGTGTACTTTTATCATTTGAATACGTTGTAACTCTTGGCTCTATTACGATGAGAATTATTTGAGTTTCAAATAAGAATTTATTCCGGACAAGAGCATACTCATACCTTAATGATTCACGGGTTACTAGCCAATCTACAACACTTGTGGAGCTTGAGTGTGAGTGAACCAAGAGAGTGTGAGTGAGGAGAGGTTTTAAGCTGACTTGTTTGTTGCTTTTGTAGGTGATACCTTGAAAATGGAGGGAACCACGTCTCAAATCGTGGATTCTAATGAAATGGAGAATATTAGGGTCACTCTTGAGGCTATGACCCGAACTCTTGAAAGGTTGAGTACGGAAGTGGGAGCCATAAAGGGAGAAGTAATGGCTATTAGTGGAAGGTTAGAACAAGTGGAGAGTCACAGAAACTCTCACCCTTATACCCCTCGACATGTTTCCTCAAGTGGACATGATAAAAATTCCTCCGCCACCGTTACTCCCGAAACATGGCCACAATTGCCAAATCCTTCACTAGCTCCACTAAATGCCGCAAGCCAAACAACCCATAACCCCCTAACCCGAGACTCCAATAGACCAACCCATTCCAAAACTCCTCAAGTTCTACAAGAAGGACTTGGGCGTCTAATACCTCCACTAAATCCAAACCCTCCCTTACGAGCTCCACTAAACCAAATACCACCACTTCTACAAAATACAATTCCTCCAAATCAAGTCCCAAACGTCCAAAACCATCCCGTCCACTTTGAGGAATATGGTAGAACGGATTATGAAGGTTATAGAGCCTTTGATGAGGCTTACATGAGGTAAGAGGAGATGATAGGGGGATGTGTGGATCCAAGAAGATACCGAGGGTATGGAGAAAGGGGAAACCGACACCAAGAGAGAGACGTAGGCATCAATACCATCAAATTGAGACTACCTATCTTTAAGGGTGAAAGTGACCCCGAGGTTTATCTTGCTTGGGAATCGGCGTGCGATAAAGTGTTTCAAGTGAATGACATCTCGGAAGAGAAGAAGAGTTGTTACGCCATAGCTCACTTTGAAGGTTATGCTAACACATGGTGGGAATACGTCAAACGGTTTGGTAATGAGTTGATTGATAGACAACCACCACCATGGTTTCAGTTGAGGTATCTAATGAGGCAACGGTATATTCCCGAAATTTATCGTCATGAGTTGCTTTCTAGGTTGTACAATTTACGACAAGGGAATCGAAGTGTAATGGTATATTATGATGAGTTTCAACAATTCTTGTTGAAACTTGATCATCGTAGAGAACAAATTAGTCATGACATCATTCGGTTCAAGTGTGGGTTGAACAAAGAGATCTCCACTCATTTGACACTTCATAAGTTTGATACCGTCGAAGATATTTTCCAAGCGGATCTTGAGATGGAAAGGGAACTTAAAGAGAGGTCGTCGTTAAAAAAAAGGGACAATCGACCTCGGGTTGGCCAAGGGGAAAGGATATGGTTTAATCCTCTTCGGGTTGGCCCAAAAATAAGGACCAACCTGCCATTACTAGGCTGACCGAGCCCAAAACAGTCCCCAAAATTCCTCTGAGGCAAGAAGTTCACAAATATCCTAATCCTAAAGGGTTCTAATGCTTCAAGTGCCAAGGTTGGGGTCATAAAGACAATGAACGCCCTAACCGATGCAATGTAATCCTAAGGGAAGGTAGATTGTATTTCCTTGGTGAAGAAGTGGGTGTTGAAAGAGAGAAAAATAAGGCCAAGCCTCAAGATGGAGAGGAAACGGAGGGTGAGCCACATGATGATGATGATGGGGAAGATGTTTACCCACAAGAAGGAGAGTGTGTTATTCCAAACTTTGTAGTGAGGCGTGCCATGATTAGTAAGGTAATAGATAATCCTAGCCAAAGGGAGAATCTATTCCATACTAAGTGCCTTGTGAAGGGTAGTGTGTGCACTTTGGTGATAGATAGTGGTAGTTGTGCAAATGTTGTTAGTGTTGCTATGGTGAACTTCTTGAAATTGCCCACTACACTTCATACTAGCCCTTATAAATTGCAATGGTTGAATGAATGTGGTGAATTGAAACTCATGAGGCAATGTGTGATACGGTTTAAGGTAGGAAACTACCATGACAAAGTGCTTTGTGACATAATACCAATGCAAGCGTGTCACTTATTGTTAGGTAGACCTTGGCAATATGATAGGTCTACCAAACATGATGGGAGGTCTAATTGATATACACTTGAGAAGGATGTCCGAAAGGTAACACTTCATCCACTTTTGCCTTCACAAGTGAACGAGTTGCATCAAAGGATGAGAGAATTGAAAGAAAAGAGGAAGAAATCCAAAAATAAAGAAAAAGAGGGGGAACCCGTAGGTGGGGTAGTGGGGGTATCCGGGGATGCCTCAATATCAAATGGAAAAGAAAATATGGTGATGTTGGTTAGAAAGAAGGAGCTCTTCGTGGATCATGATGAGGACACACCCATGCTTCTTTTGGCACGTTGTTTTAACACTAACCCCACTAATTCTTCTATTTCTCCTTTGATTTCTCTTGTGTTGCAGGATTATGAAGATGTTTTTTCCAAAGAAATTCCGCAAGGGTTGCCTCCACTTCGGGGTATTGAGCATAAAATTGACTTTGTGCCGGGTTCACAATTGCCAAACAAACCGGCTTATAGAAGCAACCCTACGGACACCAAAGAACTACAACGACAAGTTGAAGAACTTCTCAACAAAGGTTACATCAAAGAGAGCATGAGTTCATGTGAGGTTCCGATATTATTAGTGCTAAAGAAGGAAGAAACTTGGCATATGTGTGTGGACTGTCGAGCCATCAATAAGATTTCGGTAAAATATCGTCACCCCATTCCTAGATTAGATGACATGATTGATAAGTTGAATGGTTCTTATATATTTTCCAAGATAGATCTTCAGAGTGGTTATTACCAAATTCGTATGCAATTCGGTGATGAATGGAAAACCGCCTTCAAGACCAAATTTGGTCTCTATGAATGGATGGTTATGCCATTCGGCCCAACCAATGATCCAAGTACTTTCAGGCGTCTAATGAATCATGTGATGAAGCCTTTTATTGGAAAGTTTTTTGTTGTTTATTTTGATGATGTCTTAGTAGATAGCAAGTCCATAGATGAGCATGTATTGCATTTACAAAGTGTCTTTAATGTGCTTAGAAAAGAGAAGTTGTATGCCAATCTTGAAAAGTGTTCCTTTGGTGTTAATGAAGTTGTTTTCTTGGGTTTTGTTGTTAGTTCAAGAGGGGTCGAAGTGGATGAATCCAAGATAGACGCTATAAAAAATTGGCCAATCCCACAAACTATTGATGAAGTAAGAAGCTTCCACTAGTTGGCTAGTTTTTATAGAAGGTTTGCCAAAGGATTTATCACCATAGCCACCCCCTTGATCGAGGTCATTCGGAAAGACCAACCCTTCAAGTTGGGTGAAGAGCAAGCTAAGGCTTTTGAAGCTTTGAAAGTTATGCTCATTTCCGCGCCTTTGTTACAATTTCCCAACTTTGATAAGACATTCGAAGTTGAATGCGATGCTAGTAAAGTAGGCATAGGGGTTGTTTTGATGCAAGACTTAAAACCCATTGCTTATTTTAGTGAAAAGCTCAAGGGTTATACTCTAAACTACTCCACGTATGATTTAGAGTTGTATACCTTGATTAGAGCATTGGGCAATTGGCAACACTACTTCTGGACCAAGGAATTTGTGATCCGGACGGACCATGAATCCTTGAAACACTTACGGGCACAAGACAATCTTAACAAACGGCATGCGAAATGGATTGAGTTTCTAGAAACCTTCCCTTATGTTATTCAATACAAGAAGGGTAAGGACAATGTGGTTGCCGATGCCTTGTCTAGAAAACATATACTCGTGTCCACTTTGTCTTCAAAGTTAATGGGTTTTGAGAGCCTAAAGGCATTGTATCCCAAGGATCCTCACTTTTCTTCTATCTTTAGGTAATGCGAAGAATTAGGTAGGGACACGTGGGTTTCGGATAGGGGTTCAAATCCTTATGCCAAGTTTGATGGTTACTTGTTTAAAGGTAGACGATTGTGTGTACCTTCTAGCTCTTGGAGAGAGTTGTTTTTGAGGGAAGCACATGATGGCGGTCTAATAGGTCATTTTGGGATTGACAAGACCCTCGGGATATTGGGGGAGCAATTATATTGGCCTAGAATGCACAAGAATGTGGCTAGGATTTGCGGCCAATGTGTAGATTGTAAGGGAGACAAGTCTCGGCTCCTCCCTCACGGGTTATATACCCCGCTTCCTACTCCTTTACGTCCTTGGATTGATATATCTATGGATTTTATGTTTGGATTGACGAGGACTAGACGAGGTAGAGATAGTATTTTTGTTGTGGTTGATTGGTTTTCTAAGAAGGAACACTTTATTCCTTGTTCAAAAAGTGAAGATGCGTCAAGTGTGGCTTCTTTATTTGTTGAAAATATTGTCAAATTGCATGGTGTTCCAAGGATCATTGAAAGTGATAGGGACTCTAAGCTCCTTAGTCACTTTTGGAAGTCAATGTGGGGTAGGCTTGGCACTAGATTGCTATTCTCTACATCTTGCCACCCACAAACCGATGGCCAAACTGAGGTTGTAAATAGAACTTTGGGTTCTATGTTATGATCAATGGTTAAAGGAAAAATGACTTCATGGGAGGACAACCTACCTTTGGTGGAATTTGCATACAATCGGGTTATACACTCAAGTACGGGAATGACTCCCTTTGAGTGTGTATACGAAATCAACCCCCTCACCCCTTTAGATTTAAATACTTTGCCAAGTGATCTTATGATTAGCTTAGACGGAAGCAAGAAGGATGAAGCCATGAAGAAATTACATGAGAAAGTGAGGCAAAAGCTTGAGAAGAAAAGTCAAGAGATTGCTAAGAAAGCAAACAAGGGGAGAAGAAAGCTTATTCTTGAACCGGGTGATTGGGTTTGGGTGCACCTTAGAAAAGACCGATTTTCTTCACAAAGGAAAACCAGTTGATGCCGAGGGGTGATGGTCCTTTTCAAGTACTTGAAAGAATCAATGATAATGCCTACAAAATTGATCTTCCTCCGAAATATCAAGTTCACAACACCTTCAACATATGTGACCTCTCTCCTATTGCCACGGTTGAGGATGAACACCCACTGAATTTGAGGAAAAATTTCCTTCAAGATGGAGAGGATGATACAAGTGCAACTAGCTCAAGACCATTCACACGTAGCCAAGCTCGGGAGTTACAAAAACTCTAAGCCATGTTCATGCAAATGACCGTGTGTGAGTGTGTAATTAATTCATCTAAGGGATTCCATGTTTTGAAGTGTGAAGAGGGGCTTTGAAGTTTAAGTTTATTACACTCCAAAGCCAACCAAGACCAAGGATAGAATGGTCATTTTCCTTTCATTTTGTGGAGTACTATAAATAGACAATAATAGAGCTATTTCTTGGACTTAGTTCATTTTTATTATGGAAAAAACACAAGTCTTGTAATATTTTGAGAACTTCTCTCTCTTGTTCTTGAGAGTGAACTCAAAACTAGACAACAAAGTGTAGTAACACTTTTGTTGTTCTTTGGCTAGAAACTTGGGGTCTTGAGGTTCATGAGTTCCTCTTGATTCAAGTAAGAATTTGGTGTAAATATCTTTTAGTCTTAGGGTCCTAATCTTCATGTTAGGGTTCTTAGATTCTAGAATATTTTGTGTCAAGTTACTATCCATCGTTTTGTAATCTTGTTGTTTGTATCTTGATATAGTGAGGCCGCGTGGGGCTCTTTCGATTCACTATAGTTATTGCAATCTTGTGTTATTTATCTATCTTGTTGAATATTGTCATTGTTGCCTTGAAAACCTAGAGAAGCCGAGTGGGGCCTTTGATTCTCTAGTGATGTTGTTCTTGTTGTTCTCTTGATTCCTTGTTGTAAGTTTGATCTTTTGTATCAGTGCCACTCATGGCCATTTGGGTCGTGACAATATGTCACTTTGACACTTGACAATTTTTGACTGGTTCTTGAATCTGAATGAGATTTCCACATCATTAGTACACGTGGCGTCATCTCGTTGGTCTTGGATTTGACTGGGATGCCACGTCACTTGACACGTGGCATGAGTTTGGGCTTCAAGGTGAAATGGACTTTGATGAGGAATAAAATGGACTTATTATTTTTTAAGCCCAAAATAATTTTAGACTCAATAAAATATGAATCAAATACAAATTTTATATGTATTTGATCCAATAAATTTTACGTATGTATAACTTATAACATTCAATTTTGAAATTTTATATAATTATTATAAATAAAAATTACTTAGAAGCTTGATTTTTTTAAAAAAGATATGAAGTTTAAAAGTTCAAGAAATGTTCATACTTCATTACTAAAGAATTATTTTTTTAAATATATGTATAACATAATATTAATAAATCTTTTACTAGTTGTACACGCAAATATGTAAACTCGTACGCACATATCTTAAACCACTTAAAATTAAATTATTTTTTAGTTCATGAAAGCTTTTGATGTTCTGATTTCTCATTGGAATTTATAAAAAATTATTAAAGTAATTATGTCCCCAACAAAATTTTAAGTAGTAATATATTAGTACTCTACTTTTTAGTTATTTGAAACTAATAAAGACTTAGATATTTGGATAATGTTGTTATAGGAATGTGATTGTATAAAGAGTTATTTATTATAATAATAATAGTTATTACTATAGGCAAAATAAAATGATTATAGAGAGATATACAAATCGATCAAATTAAACTTTGGTATGATAAGATTATACTTGAGAAATTAGAAAATTAGCTAATCCATGTACTAGAAAATGTAGAATAGCTTAGCAAAATAAGTATGTTGGTTTTGTTATCATGAATTTGATTTTCCTACGATCATTATGGTTAAATTAGGGTCATAATGTTGTGGCATCGCCCAATTTTTCCCTAGATAAAATGTTTGAAAGTTTCATAAATTAGGAAAAGGTTATTATGGGCGGAGCTAAAATTAAATATCTTGAATTTTAATTAGTTATTTGAAGTCGTTGAGATTTAAATTATTTAAGAAAAATATAGATTTGGATCAAAGTTGTTGAATTCTACCAATCTCGTAAGCAATACTCTAGCATTGCCCTGATTAATTGTATAATTTCATTTAAACTCTTGGTTTTTTTCCTTTTTCCCTCTTTGAAGTTTGTTATACAACTAGCTTTCTATATATGTCAATTTTAATAGCAGTATATAACATTGAATTGGTGGTTTACGCAATTAGTAATTTGCTTAGGCTAATTTTCATTTCAAATAATTTAAATTATCTATTAGTTTTAAATATAATTAACTCATTTAATTGCCCATAAAAGATTAAATTCAAAATAAATGTAAAAGAGAAGTCATACGATCCAATATTCTAGCATCGACATTGGGCCAACTTTTTTCTGGGTTGCCATGCGTTGCTTTCTGGTCATTGGCACTTTTCCTCTATTTTATGTAGGTCTTTACTTTATTTTCTTCAATATTTTTTATTCAAAAGATGGGTTCAGCCCGTTTATTAACCCAAAAAAAAATAAAAAATTCTTTACATGATCGATTACACTTCATGTCACCTAAATCTCTCACTAGGTGCTGTGTAATCGATTCCACTAGAATAGAATTCCAAGTAACTTAGCTATAATTAGTTCATGCAAGATTCAGATTTGATTATTCCACTAAATTGTAGATTTCTAGTCCTTAGTTTTGTTTGCTCCTTTGCAAAGGGTTGAACCCCTAAGAAATTAATAACACCTTCGCATTAGGTTAAACAACACTAATTACCCTAGTAATTTTATAACTTGTACTGTTGACAATAGTAGGTTCATCTGCATTTTGTTTCTAATAAAGTAAACCTGAATTTATCTGCATTTTGTGATGTGTTTATGCCTCCCCAATGTATTTGATTTTGCTGTTCTTTTGAGTAAATATATGCCCGTGTTGTTTCTGCCTTAGTCTGGTGCCTGCTGCCTCAGTTTTCTTATCCTTAGCTGTTGCAAATGTTATTTGTCCTGCATTATAATTTCTTTTTCTCTTGCTGGTAACTCCAAGAATGTGTTGAAACTTTTTGTACCTGCAAAACTAAAACACAAGTTACCTAAAATATCTGCTAGAGAATTTCCTTCTCTTTATATCTAATGTACTTTTATATGTTCCCTCTCCATCATCTCCCTAATATTTCTTATGATTCCCCTTATACTCCAAGGAACATCCCATTCCCCTTTGACCATTTTTGTCAAAGCTAATGAGTCAGTTTCAAGAACAAGAGGTAGAAACTGAGGTTGCACACACTATAAGCATCCCTTCTTCATAGCCAATGCTTCAGCATAGATACTTGTACTGTCCAACAGTTGCATACACGAGGCATAGATCAAGTCCCCCTCATTACATCTTATATAAAATGCAATTGAACTTGCCTCGGATTTCCTTTAGAGGTGCCATCTGAATTGCACTTATACCACCCTTGTTCTGGTTTTCTCCAGTTAACCACCATAATTCTCACTTGTAACCTGTAATTCTGCAAAACATCAACTAAAAGAGGTCACCAATTAGGAACATTCTTTAACCATGGATATCTAAGTATAGTCAGATGATGAAGATTCCTATCTATCTCATGAATAACCCTATACATTGACATTGAACCTCCGTGATTCACTTTGTTTCTTCTTTTCCATAACTGCTAGTATATCAATCCGGACACAGCCATAACAATAGGTTTAACCCTTCCATCCAAATCTAAATTCCACCATTTGGTTTGGTCAAGGTCTAATTACACTGTATAAATGGACCTTCAATACACAAACTCACAATATAGTAATTCCACACTCTAGAAGCAAAATTGTTTGATATGAATAGATGATGTACAATTTCTAAATGAGGTTTTAGATAACACCTACATCTTGAAACCAAGTTAATACCACACCTTTGCAAAATATCATCCACGGAAATTTTAAAGTTACATAACCTCCATAAAAAATAATCTTGTATGGTATTACTTTACACCATATGTGTTTCCACTGCTCCTCCACTTCTTTCCTATGCCTAACCAGCTGGTATGCACTTGAGACTATAAACTAACCATTTGTGGTTGGCATCCACCGCGGTAAATCCCATAAAGATGCATTCTGACTAATAGTATTGTTCTCCACAATATGTTGGATAATATTAGGAGGCAGTAAACCCTTCATTTTCTAATTGTTCCATCTGCCTTCATTCATTAGTTTTTCAATGTCACCTTCACCTTCATTAATTGGAAAATCAGGGTCAACCACGTGATATAAAGGACCTAACGTATACCAATTATCAAATCATATATTAGATGAACCCACTATTGGCTCCAACCATATTTCTTGTTCAATGACATCTCTATATTTTCTTCCACTTGAGATCCACTCTTTCACTGCACTACTGTTGGAATAAGTTTCTTACAGTACTTATTCAAAATAAAGTCTGTCCATAAGGATCCAGTGGTTCTAAAGATCCACCATAATTTTGCAAACATAGCTTTGGAAATATCAAAAAGGTCCCTAAATCCCACACCTCCATCTACCTGTGGAAAATATATTTTATCCTATGCCATCAAGTGTTTACTCTTACCCTCCTCTTTTGTGCTCCATAAAAATCTACTAAAAATATTATGAAGTTCATATATAATGAACTTTGGGGGCACCACAACAAACAACAAATATAAAGGAATACTCTGCAGAACACTTCTGATTAAAACAACTTTACCACCAAAGGAAAGTAGTTTACTTTTCTAGTTTTGAAGTCTGCCTCTTCTTGATAAGCTCATTGTAATATTCTTTACTTTCCTTGCATGGGTAATAGGACATCCCAAATATTGAAAATGAAATTATCCCTGTACAAAACCTGTTATTCTCTTCACTTCTTTCATCATAGTGACTGCCACTTTTTTTATACATGTAGATGGAGCTTTTATTTTCATTTATGAGCTATCCAGACATCTCCCGATATTCCTTCAAAACCTTCATCACTAACTCTAAAGAGCTTCTATCTTTAGATTTAAAGATTATTGTATCATCTACATAAGTAAGATGATTCAGGTTCCTACTCTATTTAGGAAACCTATAACCTTTATACATACTATCTTCAAATAAGACATTAAGATCTCTTGATAGAACTTCTGTTGTCAGGATAAATAAAGCAGGTGATAGAGTGTCACGCTGCTTCAAACCTCTTGTAGAATGAAAAAAACCCTGAGACTGACCATTAATGATAATAGAGTATAAATTATTAGCCACCAACCTCCAAATCATATTAATGAAAGTTTCAGTGAAACCCATCTTTCTCATCACCTTAGTCAAGTACAACCATGACACCCTATCATAAGCCTTTGACATATCCAACTTCAATACTACATTAGTTGATTTACCTCTCAGCCTAATGTCAAATACTATCTCTTGAGTTAAAAGGAGATTTTCAATAATGCTCCCGCCTTTAACAAACCTAGACTGATTGCTAGAAATCAGGTTTGGAAGCACATTTTCTAGCCTTCATGAATAACTACTTTAGGTATTACCTTATTTATGAAAGTGCTGAGGTTGATAGGTCTGTGATCTGAAAAACTTTTCACTATCTCTTTTTTGGGATAAGCACCAAATTTGTGTGAGTAATACTTTTAGGGAGAGTATTACCATCACAAAAGATCTTTACCATATTAAAACATCTTCACCCACTATATCCTAACAATATTGATAGAACAGGCATGAAAAAACATGTAGACCACAAGTACTACTGCCTTTTAGTGAAAAAATTGCATGTTTAAATTTCTCCAAAGTAGGAACTGCACTGAACATCACTTTATCTTTCTCCTTCACCATTTCTGGAATATGTTTCAGAAGATCAAAATTTTTACCTTCTTCTCTCTAGGTAAACTGATCCTGGAAACATCTAATTGATGTCTCCCCAATCACGTTATTAATCTCCAGCCATTCACTTGATTCATTCATAATCCTACAAATCTGTAATATCTTTCTTCTTTCTTTCACAAGACTATGAAAGAATCTTGTGTTTTTGTCTCCCTCCTCAAACCAGGTTATACCATCTTTCTGCCTCCAGAATTGTTCCTCTAAATTAAGGTACCTTTTAACTTCAGCCTAAGCTTATTGAAGAATACTTCTGTTCTGTAGAGATGGACGCTCCTCAAAAAGTTTCTCTTTAATTTGCACTATCTCTTTCCTAATTGCTATCTGCTAAAAAATGTCACCAATGTTGTCCCTATTCCATTTTCTCAAAGTTGTTTTTCACATTTTTCAACTTGTACTTGAAGACCCAGAAATTGTTACCCACTTCCTCCGTCTACCAATACTGCCTTACTACATCTTTGAAAGAATTCTATTCCACCCAGAAAGCAAGAACTTTGAAAGGCTTAAAAGATTAGTGTGACCCTTTCTGCAATGTAAGTAACAAGGATGCATGATCTGATCATGTTCTAGGCAAGTGCTCCATTTCCTTTGCTGAAAACCAATTTTAAATGTTGCATTGGAGAAGATTCTATCTAACCTTTTAAAAATACAATCACTACCAGCCCTACCATTCTACCTAGTAAAAGGACTCCCATTGAATGATATTTCATCTAGTTCACATGAATTCATACAAATAGCAAAATCCTCCACCTCTTGTAATGAAACTAGAAGACCCTTTATCTTTTCTTCTTCATTCATCAAAGATTTAAAATTTTCACCTATTAACCGTGGTAAATTGATATTAGCCAGTTGGTATATATTATTCCATAAAGGAATTCTTGTTGCTTCTGTACACTTTGCATAGACCATAGAAATCATCATATACTTCTAATCTTCTGGCATCAATATTTTAATAGAAATTTGTTGCTCTGAACCACTTATAATTTCCACCTCAACATCATCTTTGATAAAAAATCAAATCTTTCCAGAAATATTGGCTCGAGTACTATGCATTTTCAGTTTGCTTCTAAATCTTTGAATCTGCCCCATATCTTGAAAAGGCTCCATAAGAGTTATTAAGAAAAAATTATGATGCCTATTAAGTATTTATAGTCCATTAAAGGACGTTGAGTATTAACATACCTAATGTTCCAAAACATTGCTCTCAACATCATTTACTCAACTTATTATTCACTACATTCCTCTTTGGTATTACCCTTTTGGGTAATTAATCTGTATGCTACCTTTTTCTTTTCTTGATACTTTTGTTTTCTTATTTTAGTGATAGATCAACTTGTCTATTTACAAACTCCATTTCTTTATCATCATCACCTTCACCGTCTTCTGCGGCATTGATTTGTGATTCACTTGATATTGTCATATTGCTCTCACTCTCAGATTAATGAAATACTATGTCATGCAAAGTTTTGTTGGACTCTTCCTATCTGTAGGTGATTCCTTCTCCTCCAAGTTCTGCTATCTTGAATCCAATAAGGCATTGTAATGCCCTAAAAATGGGTCCCGAGACGTCACACGGTGCTTAGGGTCACAAGTGACCCCAAGCTAACCCTTCTACTAGTAAACTCATAAGCAACTGAATAAAATACATAAATTTGTACAATATCAGCGGAAGATAACTCTTTTCTGAATCTAATCAATACAAAACTGAATTCACAGGATTATAACTCTACTTTTACAACGAAAACTGAAACTAAATACATTAACTCTGCTGACTGTCTATGAATCCTCTACTAATACTGACTACAGATAGCAAGGATGCGGTCCCAACTATCACTAATCAATACATAAGAATTAGAAAGTAAAGAACAATAGTGAATATAACTGAAGTCTCAAAATATGAGGACTCATCATCTGCTGGTTGGAATCTGCAACTGTCTGATTTTGACCGCACATACTACAACTTGTACCTACATTATGAGATAATGTAGCACATAGACATATATATGGATCAACACTTAGGAATGTACTGAATATATGGGGGTGTATGCATTTAAATAAACATTATCATCAATCATTATAGAAAATCTGTATGCTGATATAAGTGACTCACATAGCTTGAGTAAAAGCTAAAATCTGAATCTCATAAATCATGTATAATGAAGCATATAGTACAAATCTCGTGGGTCATTCTATTTACTTCTAAAATCTCTACTCTCCTCTTATTCTCAATACTTGAAGGCTAAAGGAACTTTAAACAATGCTTTCAAACTCATACTTTTATCTCATGAAGAGTAAAACTTCTTTGAAACTCAAGGACTCAGGACTCTTTGAAACTTTAAGACTGAGGAACTCTTGGAATTTCATAACTTTGGGCACTCGGGAGTTTATTCTAACCGACATAAACCATGTGAGCTACATGGAGTCCAACGTATTATCCTCCTAAGAAAGAAACCTCACGTTGGGGAGAGGCGTCATACTCTTGCCAGCGAGTATAACCTCAACTCAGTGATCACTATCTCAGCCTCGGGCCTATAAATCTCAGTCCTACGGTGGCACGTAATTCTGGGGAAGTAGGATGTGCTAAAGCCACACTTCCCACTCGGTGCTAAATACTACTCCCATACTTAGGCTCAGAACTTTTAGGAAATCCACTTCAAAGTAACTCAAAGGTCTATACTGAAGACCAAAATGTATTACTATTTTCTTTAATGGAACATCAATGTGGATTCCAACTCTATTAGGACCAAAAAGGTCAAATATTTCTCAATAATCTCAAAGTACTCAAATCATAGGTGCTTATAGGAAAGAAGTTCATAAAATTACAATTCTGAAGTAGGGCTTAGTGGCCCATAGTTCAATCTCAAGTTAAGACTCATCAGTGGTACTTAGGACTCAAAATGTAAAGCTTTAATGCATCAAAATCATATTTAAACTTCATGCTTAACCATCATCTTAAAAAGCTTACAATCATCTCAATCAAGATATAGGAAAAATAACTCATAATATGAATCTCATGATTTCAACATCTCAAAATTCATGCTTTGATAACAAAACATTCATAATCATCTTAAAATCTGGAAAATTTTAAAAATAGGCACGAAAATATAAATAAAATCATGTAATTCAACTTTTAAACCATGGAAAATAACATAATCTTGTAAATAATGGTAATGGGTATAAACCCTAACTTGATGTTCATGAAAATCATAGTAAAATTCAAAAATTTATATCTTAATAAAAGTTTTTGGGCACAAGAACGCAAGGATTGTTCTTATTCAAACCCCACATACCTTAGATTGATAAATTTGGATGAATAACTTGCTTGTGAGATGTTATTGGAACTCTTGAATGAGGGTTCTTGAAGCTTTTGACTTAGGGGTCTTGAATCTTGACTCAATTTGTAAAAACTATGGTGAACTCTTGAATTTTTTGGAAGAGGATTTGGATGCTTAGGGTTTTTGTTTTGAAGAGAATGAGGATTTAGGGCATAAAGATCTTTGTAATATGATAGATTTTATGTTTTGGACGGATTGGGGGTAGGATAATTGTCCAAAATACCCCATTTTAACCCTTGACAAAATTGGAAAAAAATATAACTGGATGCCTGAATTTATGGGACACTGTGATACTCCACTATCACGCTAGACTACTGGAAACTGACAATTGGGATATTACTCCTCTCTGCGATGCGCTAAGTGTCCGAATGACGGTGTTTTATGATAGGAACTTCAATTAGCCATAACTTCTTGTCCGATTATCAGATTTGGACAAATCTTATATCATTGGAAAGATAATTCAATTTCTCACACAATAAAAAGTTAAAATTAGGAGAATTCTATATGATTTAAATATTACTCAGTTTGAAAGTCATTCCTCAATCTTATAGAGACGAAATTAGGCTTAAAAAAAGTTCGGGGTATTACAGGCATGCTCTGCCTCCACCCTT